>OU611809.1:13600000-14272500 GCA_914767695.1 Ptilodon capucinus | reverse complement strand
TAACCTAACCTAACCTAACCTAACCTAACCTAACCTAACCTAACCTAACCTAACCTAACCTAACCTAACCTAACCTAACCTAACCTAACCTAACCTAACCTAACCTAACCTAACCTAACCTAACCTAACCTAACCTAACCTAACCTAACCTAACCTAACCTAACCTAACCTAACCTAACCTAACCTAACCTAACCTAACCTAACCTAACCTAACCTAACCTAACCTAACCTAACCTAACCTAACCTAACCTAACCTAACCTAACCTAACCTAACCTAACCTAACCTAACCTAACCTAACCTAACCTAACCTAACCTAACCTAACCTAACCTAACCTAACCTAACCTAACCTAACCTAACCTAACCTAACCTAACCTAACCTAACCTAACCTAACCTAACCTAACCTAACCTAACCTAACCTAACCTAACCTAACCTAACCTAACCTAACCTAACCTAACCTAACCTAACCTAACCTAACCTAACCTAACCTAACCTAACCTAACCTAACCTAACCTAACCTAACCTAACCTAACCTAACCTAACCTAACCTAACCTAACCTAACCTAACCTAACCTAACCTAACCTAACCTAACCTAACCTAACCTAACCTAACCTAACCTAACCTAACATAACCTAACCTAACCTAACCTAACCTGACCTAACCTAACCTAACCTAACCTAACCTAACCTAACCTAACCTAACCTAACCTAACCTAACCTAACCTAACCTAACCTAACCTAACCTAACCTAACCTAACCTAACCTAACCTAACCTAACCTAACCTAACCTAACCTAACCTAACCTAACCTAACCTAACCTAACCTAACCTAACCTAACCTAACCTAACCTAACCTAACCTAACCTAACCTAACCTAACCTAACCTAACCTAACCTAACCTAACCTAACCTAACCTAACCTAACCTAACCTAACCTAACCTAACCTAACCTAACCTAACCTAACCTAACCTAACCTAACCTAACCTAACCTAACCTAACCTAACCTAACCTAACCTAACCTAACCTAACCTAACCTAACCTAACCTAACCTAACCTAACCTAACCTAACCTAACCTAACCTAACCTAACCTAACCTAACCTAACCTAACCTAACCTAACCTAACCTAACCTAACCTAACCTAACCTAACCTAACCTAACCTAACCTAACCTAACCTAACCTAACCTAACCTAACCTAACCTAACCTAACCTAACCTAACCTAACCTAACCTAACCTAACCTAACCTAACCTAACCTAACCTAACCTAACCTAACCTAACCTAACCTAACCTAACCTAACCTAACCTAACCTAACCTAACCTAACCTAACCTAACCTAACCTAACCTAACCTAACCTAACCTAACCTAACCTAACCTAACCTAACCTAACCTAACCTAACCTAACCTAACCTAACCTAACCTAACCTAACCTAACCTAACCTAACCTAACCTAACCTAACCTAACCTAACCTAACCTAACCTAACCTAACCTAACCTAACCTAACCTAACCTAACCTAACCTAACCTAACCTAACCTAACCTAACCTAACCTAACCTAACCTAACCTAACCTAACCTAACCTAACCTAACCTAACCTAACCTAACCTAACCTAACCTAACCTAACCTAACCTAACCTAACCTAACCTAACCTAACCTAACCTAACCTAACCTAACCTAACCTAACCTAACCTAACCTAACCTAACCTAACCTAACCTAACCTAACCTAACCTAACCTAACCTAACCTCACCTAACCTAACCTAACCTAACCTAACCTAACCTAACCTAACCTAACCTAACCTAACCTAACCTAACCTAACCTAACCTAACCTAACCTAACCTAACCTAACCTAACCTAACCTAACCTAACCTAACCTAACCTAACCTAACCTAACCTAACCTAACCTAACCTAACCTAACCTAACCTAACCTAACCTAACCTAACCTAACCTAACCTAACCTAACCTAACCTAACCTAACCTAACCTAACCTAACCTAACCTAACCTAACCTAACCTAACCTAACCTAACCTAACCTAACCTAACCTAACCTAACCTAACCTAACCTAACCTAACCTAACCTAACCTAACCTAACCTAACCTAACCTAACCTAACCTAACCTAACCTAACCTAACCTAACCTAACCTAACCTAACCTAACCTAACCTAACCTAACCTAACCTAACCTAACCTAACCTAACCTAACCTAACCTAACCTAACCTAACCTAACCTAACCTAACCTAACCTAACCTAACCTAACCTAACCTAACCTAACCTAACCTAACCTAACCTAACCTAACCTAACCTAACCTAACCTAACCTAACCTAACCTAACCTAACCTAACCTAACCTAACCTAACCTAACCTAACCTAACCTAACCTAACCTAACCTAACCTAACCTAACCTAACCTAACCTAACCTAACCTAACCTAACCTAACCTAACCTAACCTAACCTAACCTAACCTAACCTAACCTAACCTAACCTAACCTAACCTAACCTAACCTAACCTAACCTAACCTAACCTAACCTAACCTAACCTAACCTAACCTAACCTAACCTAACCTAACCTAACCTAACCTAACCTAACCTAACCTAACCTAACCTAACCTAACCTAACCTAACCTAACCTAACCTAACCTAACCTAACCTAACCTAACCTAACCTAACCTAACCTAACCTAACCTAACCTAACCTAACCTAACCTAACCTAACCTAACCTAACCTAACCTAACCTAACCTAACCTAACCTAACCTAACCTAACCTAACCTAACCTAACCTAACCTAACCTAACCTAACCTAACCTAACCTAACCTAACCTAACCTAACCTAACCTAACCTAACCTAACCTAACCTAACCTAACCTAACCTAACCTAACCTAACCTAACCTAACCTAACCTAACCTAACCTAACCTAACCTAACCTAACCTAACCTAACCTAACCTAACCTAACCTAACCTAACCTAACCTAACCTAACCTAACCTAACCTAACCTAACCTAACCTAACCTAACCTAACCTAACCTAACCTAACCTAACCTAACCTAACCTAACCTAACCTAACCTAACCTAACCTAACCTAACCTAACCTAACCTAACCTAACCTAACCTAACCTAACCTAACCTAACCTAACCTAACCTAACCTAACCTAACCTAACCTAACCTAACCTAACCTAACCTAACCTAACCTAACCTAACCTAACCTAACCTAACCTAACCTAACCTAACCTAACCTAACCTAACCTAACCTAACCTAACCTAACCTAACCTAACCTAACCTAACCTAACCTAACCTAACCTAACCTAACCTAACCTAACCTAACCTAACCTAACCTAACCTAACCTAACCTAACCTAACCTAACCTAACCTAACCTAACCTAACCTAACCTAACCTAACCTAACCTAACCTAACCTAACCTAACCTAACCTAACCTAACCTAACCTAACCTAACCTAACCTAACCTAACCTAACCTAACCTAACCTAACCTAACCTAACCTAACCTAACCTAACCTAACCTAACCTAACCTAACCTAACCTAACCTAACCTAACCTAACCTAACCTAACCTAACCTAACCTAACCTAACCTAACCTAACCTAACCTAACCTAACCTAACCTAACCTAACCTAACCTAACCTAACCTAACCTAACCTAACCTAACCTAACCTAACCTAACCTAACCTAACCTAACCTAACCTAACCTAACCTAACCTAACCTAACCTAACCTAACCTAACCTAACCTAACCTAACCTAACCTAACCTAACCTAACCTAACCTAACCTAACCTAACCTAACCTAACCTAACCTAACCTAACCTAACCTAACCTAACCTAACCTAACCTAACCTAACCTAACCTAACCTAACCTAACCTAACCTAACCTAACCTAACCTAACCTAACCTAACCTAACCTAACCTAACCTAACCTAACCTAACCTAACCTAACCTAACCTAACCTAACCTAACCTAACCTAACCTAACCTAACCTAACCTAACCTAACCTAACCTAACCTAACCTAACCTAACCTAACCTAACCTAACCTAACCTAACCTAACCTAACCTAACCTAACCTAACCTAACCTAACCTAACCTAACCTAACCTAACCTAACCTAACCTAACCTAACCTAACCTAACCTAACCTAACCTAACCTAACCTAACCTAACCTAACCTAACCTAACCTAACCTAACCTAACCTAACCTAACCTAACCTAACCTAACCTAACCTAACCTAACCTAACCTAACCTAACCTAACCTAACCTAACCTAACCTAACCTAACCTAACCTAACCTAACCTAACCTAACCTAACCTAACCTAACCTAACCTAACCTAACCTAACCTAACCTAACCTAACCTAACCTAACCTAACCTAACCTAACCTAACCTAACCTAACCTAACCTAACCTAACCTAACCTAACCTAACCTAACCTAACCTAACCTAACCTAACCTAACCTAACCTAACCTAACCTAACCTAACCTAACCTAACCTAACCTAACCTAACCTAACCTAACCTAACCTAACCTAACCTAACCTAACCTAACCTAACCTAACCTAACCTAACCTAACCTAACCTAACCTAACCTAACCTAACCTAACCTAACCTAACCTAACCTAACCTAACCTAACCTAACCTAACCTAACCTAACCTAACCTAACCTAACCTAACCTAACCTAACCTAACCTAACCTAACCTAACCTAACCTAACCTAACCTAACCTAACCTAACCTAACCTAACCTAACCTAACCTAACCTAACCTAACCTAACCTAACCTAACCTAACCTAACCTAACCTAACCTAACCTAACCTAACCTAACCTAACCTAACCTAACCTAACCTAACCTAACCTAACCTAACCTAACCTAACCTAACCTAACCTAACCTAACCTAACCTAACCTAACCTAACCTAACCTAACCTAACCTAACCTAACCTAACCTAACCTAACCTAACCTAACCTAACCTAACCTAACCTAACCTTTTTTTTTTTTTTTTTTTTTTTTTTTTTTTTTTATCGTTGGAAAATGCTTTATGCATCTCCCTACTATCCTCGGGGGGGATAGTAGGGAGTATGTGGGACTCACAGCACGAGACCGCATACCCACTAAAAACCAACGTTGCACCTCCACGAGTCACAAGGAGTCGGGGCTATGGGAACGCGAAACGCAATCTTCCACGGCCCCGACGCAACAGCAGCCTTATGCAGGCTTCCTCCAAGAATGGCGCTGTGTCGGCGCACCAGACACAGCGCCCCGCCACTGGCCCCTTTTTGAGTGGCAGGCACCCCCGCGCCCGCCGCTCAGGGCCCGCCGGGGAGACTTACGTCTCGCCCAGCCCCTCACGCCAGCCTTCCCACCAGCGAGCCAGCCAGCCGAACCAGGAAGGGGATCCTCTACCTCGCGAGGTTCGACCCAACCCAGAACAGCCAGCCAGCCAACCGGCAGGTCAGCCAGCTCCACCGGCAGTCCGTCGGCCAGCCAACTAGCCAGCCCCCCATTGGGGCTCCAGCCGACCTCAACCCAGCCAGCAGGTCGGCCAGCCAAATGACGGACACGCCAGCAGCCCTCGAGTAGGGAGAGGACAATGAAGCCCCCTCCACAGGGTCGCGTCGGCCTGAAAAGGCCATCGCGACCTCTCCTCAGCCAGCTGTCCAGCCTTGCAGCCGAACAGCCGACCCGTCGCCGATCAGCCAGCCAGTTGAGCCAGCCAGCCGGGCAGGAAAGGCTTCGCGGCCCCCCTCTGGGGCTCCACCTCTCTACCTCCCAGCCAGCGGCCCAGCCTACTAACCGGAGACCCCCACAATGGGCGGCTGATATGCCACCCGGCCTACCATGGCGGGCGGTCCGGTCGAACCACCACCACCAGTCAGCTAGGCAGCCAGCCACCCTAAGGCTCGCAGCCGCCCCCGGCACCTCCACGAAAGAGACCGGGGGCAGCTCTCGCCCACACTGCGCCGCCACGCCGCCCCAGCAACAGCCGGAGCAACGCTCGCGCCCCCCACGTGTCGGACCATTCGCCATCGCCGACAATCACCTCCGCAAAGGAGAACGATTGTCGACGATGCCCAGGGTGCACCGTCTCCCACCCATTGTCACACCAGAGACGTATCCCGGATGTGGCAATGGGCGCGAGCACTCGAGGAGGTTGTCCGACCTGGCACCCCAACCTAACCTTTTTTTTTTTTTTTTTTTTTTTTTTTTTTTTTTTTTTTTTTTTTTTTTTTTTTTTTTTTTTTTTTTTTTTTTTTTTTTTTTTTTTTACGTGTGAAAATCCTTTATGGATCTCCCTCCGACCCGGGGGAGTCGAAGGGAGTATGCCAGAGTCACGGCAGAGTGCCGCATACTGGCTAAAAACACACGGTGTACGTCTCGGTCGCATAGTGCCGGGGACATGGGAAACGCGAAGACCGCAAACTACCACGAACCCCGACGCGACTGCGGCTTGTGTAAGCCTCCGCTCTGAGTGTGCCTTAAAGATGGTGGCACACCCGGTCCGGCTACGAATGGCGCTGTGTCTACACGGGACACATCGCCACCTCACGAGCCCCTTGAAAGAACGACGAACACCCCCGTGTCCGCCGCCTCAGGGCTCTGTGGAGGGGAGGAGGCTTTATTGTCCTCCTACAACCCATATCCTGTGATGGCCACGTTATTGTGTGGCCATCGGAGAGTCATTGGCCGTTCCGGCCGAAGATTGGGCTGGCCGCGACTGAGAAGTCGCGCCTCCCACTCCTCTCCTTCGCCTTTGCGACGAGACGCAGGACTTGCCGCCAAGCATATGACTGGCAGGCTTGCTCGACGCCGCGCATACAATACAGTACGGCGCGGCGGAGCACTGGCCAGCCTTGTGCCCCAGCTGTCCGCACCGGTAGCACGCGTTGCTCCGGTCGGCCTCCACCGTGCACTGTTCCCGCACATGCCCAACCTCCAGGCAGCGGAAACAGCGCATCGGCCGCTGTTGAAGCAGCCTCCTCTTTACCGACGACCACCCTATTAGTAGGCGGTCGACCCCCAGCACCTTCTTGACAGCCGCCATTGGGCAGCTGACAAGGACTGTCCCAGTCCCCGACTTGTCGAGGCGAATCTCCCCCGTCTTGACAGAGGTAACTGAGCATTCGCCGACCCGCGCAATCGCCTCAGTTACCTCTGCCTTGTCTATGGAGTCATCCAGGTTCGAGAGGCGCATGGTTGCACCCTTCTCTGGCCTGGAGACTTGCACGTCCCCTTCCTTTAGGACCTGGCGCAGCTTTTCAGCCAGGAGATTGGCCTTTTCGCCGCTCGCAGCCCCTGGCAGCTCCAGGATCCGAGCCCCTGTCGCTGACTTCCTATACTGTAGGCTCGTGATGCCCAACTCCGTCAGGTCGACGGTCCTCTTGGCCTCGGTGAGGATGGCCGCATACGTGACCCCTCGCTCTACTGCCTCTGGTGACAGCTTCAGCACGACTGCTGTCGAGCGAGGAGGTCGCAGCCTTGGCTTCTTCGGCTTCTTCGGCTGTGGTGGACGACTTGCCACTGCAGCCGGAATGGGAGCAGCAGGAGCAGCACCTCCTCTGCGCTTGCGACCAGTCACCACCGTCCAGTCTTCTGGCGTGGGCCTCGAGCCGGATGCTGAAGACGGTGGGACTTGGGGAACACTTGGAGCGGGGTTGACCGGGGCGGCCCGCTTCTTGGCCTTCTTCTTCTTTGCCCTCCTTCCTTGAGGAACGGAAGGTGGAGAAGTGGAGGGAATTTTCTCCTCTTGTGTTGACGGCAAAACCGTCTGCCTCTTGCGTGCCGCTGGCGGGGCCCTGGAAGGCGAAGCCGGCACGCTGGGAATGTCCGAGGCCAGTGGTGGACGCAGGCGCTCCTCCGGCAGCAACCTGCTCTCCAGAGCCGCGAACCTCGCGTTCACCATGGTCCCCACCGCCTCTATTATGGAGCGCTGCAGCGACTCCTGCTCAACCGGAGCATTTGGAGGCGGTGGGGTTATCGTCACGTCCTTTTGTTGCTGAGACCGCAGCAAGTCAGCCCTTAAGGTGGCTATCTCGCTGCGGAGCTCAGCGACTTCGGTTTTGAGGCGAGAGTTGTCCGAGGACAACTTCCTGGTCTCTTCGGAGACCGTTGTCCTACTCATCGCCTCAACCGCGTCCTCAATTGTAGCCGCCGCATTCTTTAGGGTCCGAATGAACGTCCCCTTAAGATTGGACGACTTGGCGGCCACTTGCGCAATAAGGCCCACCTGAGAATGGACCCGCTCCCGCAGATCGTGCGCCGTCAGCTCCTCATCATCGATTGTGCCGGAGAGCCGGCCAGATCTCAGGAGGTACACCCTCTGTGCAGCCTCCGAGACCTCCTTTTCCGCTTGTAACTCCATAGCCTCACGCTCTGCAGCTACGAGTTCGGCCTTGGCTTTGGCCAGGCCGACGTATTCGCCGGTGGTGGGAGGCCGCCCCCTCCCACGAGGTGCCGAAGCACTCGACCCGCACGACGAGTCCCGCTTCTGAAAGCGGCCCGTCTTATCCCGTTTTGTGGGGGACTTCCCCGTCTTTATCTTGGGAGCCGGTCGGTCTTCGTCACTAGACGAGTGACGGGACCGGCTCGAGTCTTCGCCGGAGTTTCGAGAGCGCTTTCGGCGGCCCTTGTAGGTTCTACTGGGGCCTGCCTCCGACGCCCGACTTGGCAGATCGTCGTCGTATGTGGAGTCGTCGCTGACGTCCCCTGACATCAACGACTCAACATCCGAGAGCCGCCTTCCCTCTCTTTCCGCGGCAAGCCGCGCCAACACCTTCTTTGCAGACGTGGACATTGGAATGTCCATGCCTGTACAAAACAAATCGTCCAAATCGTCTTGCGAGATCGGTCCTTTTTCATGCCTGGGTCTATCATTTTTGCGTGAATCCGTCGGTATTTTTAATTTAAAACTTTTATCCATCTTATTCCCACGAGTTTGGTGGGTACAACAAGTCCACCGGGCTTCCCTGACCCGGTAACCCTACATACACCTGGGGGGCGGGAGATACCCAGGGTTGGTCGTTTAGGACTGGTTTCCAATCCAGTCGCTCTTGCGAGCACCTGACGCCACGGACCGCAGCGCCAGACTCCTCGGATTTTTAGTGAGGTTTACTCCTCTCGGTCCGGCCGGTTAAGGCGAGACCCCCGGTTCCACTGTAGGCCGCGAGACATGTCCACGACACCTACAGGGAATAACGGGATCGCCCGGTGGCGGCAAGCCGCGTGCGCCTGGCAGACACACCGTGCGAATCATACTGCCTCCTCTCGGCGGCTTCCTTTCATACATCACGCATTCGCGGTTCATCCATCACCTTGGGCAAAGACCTTAAGACTAAACCCCACCTACCCCCAACCCCTTCCCCCAGAACCCCTTATCCCCCAAACCCCTTATCCCAACCCCTTACCCCCCCTACCCCGTGTCGGACCATTCGCCATCGCCGACAATCAAACCCCCGCAAAGGAGAATGATAGTCGACGATGCCCAGGGTGCACCGTCCCGCGCCCATTGTCACACCATAAACGGATGTGGCAATGGGCGCGAGCACTCGAGGAGGTTGTCCGACCTGGCACCCCACCCCAACCTAACCTAACCTTTTTTTTTTTTTTTTTTTTTTTTTTTTTTTTTTTTTTTTTTTTATAGTTGGAAAATGCTTTATGCATCTCCCTTCTATCCTCGGGGGGGATAGTAGGGAGTATGTGGGACTCACAGCACGAGGCCGCATACCCACTAAAAACCAACGTTGCACCTCCACGAGTCACAAGGAGTCGGGGCTATGGGAACGCGAAACGCAATCTTCCACGGCCCCGACGCAACAGCAGCCTTATGCAGGCTTCCTCCAAGAATGGCGCTGTGTCGGCGCACCAGACACAGCGCCCCTCCACTGGCCCCTTTATGAGTGGCAGGCACCCCCGCGCCCGCCGCTCAGGGCCCGCCGGGGAGACTTACGTCTCAACCCAGCCCCTCACGCCAGCCTTCCCACCAGCGAGCCAGCCAGCCGAACCAGGAAGGGGATCCTCTACCTCGCGAGGTTCGACCCAACCCAGAACAGCCAGCCAGCCAACTGGCAGGTCAGCCAGCGCCACCGGCAGTCCGTCGGCCAGCCAACTAGCCAGCCCCCCATTGGGGCTCCAGCCGACCTCAACCCAGCCAGCAGGTCGGCCAGCCATACAACGGACACGCCAGCAGCCCTCGAGTAGGGAGAGGACAATGAAGCCCCCTCCACAGGGTCGCGTCGGCCTGAAAAGGCCATCGCGACCTCTCCTCAGCCAGCTGTCCAGCCTTGCAGCCGAACAGCCGACCCGTCGCCGATCAGCCAGCCAGTTGAGCCAGCCAGCCGGGCAGGAAAGGCTTTGCGGCCCCCCTCTGGGGCTCCACCTCTCCACCTCCCAGCCAGCGGCCCAGCCTGCCAACCGGAGACCCCCACAATGGGCGGCTGATATGCCACCCGGCCTACCATGGCGGGCGGTCCGGTCGAACCACCACCACCAGTCAGCCAGGCAGCCAGCCACCCTAAGGCTCGCAGCCGCCCCCGGCACCTCCACGAAAGAGACCGGGGGCAGCTCTCGCCCACTATGCGCCGCCACGCCGCCCCAGCAACAGCCGGAGCAACGCTCGCGCCCCCCACGTGTCGGACCATTCGCCATCGCCGACAATCACCTCCGCAAAGGAGAACGATTGTCGACGATGCCCAGGGTGCACCGTCTCCCACCCATTGTCACACCAGGGACGTATCCCGGATGTGGCAATGGGCGCGAGCACTCGAGGAGGTTGTCCGACCTGGCACCCCAACCTAACCTAACCTAACCTAACCTAACCTAACCTAACCTAACCTAACCTAACCTAACCTAACCTAACCTAACCTAACCTTTTTTTTTTTTTTTTTTTTTTTTTTTTTTTTTTTTTTTTTTTTATCGTGGGAAAATGCATTACGCATCCCCCGCCGACTCGGGGGAGTCGACGGGGGTATGTGGGACTCCCCGGCAGCGTGCCGGTATACCCACTAAAAACCCACGGTGTACCATCTGCCGCTTTAGGAGGGGTGTCACGGGATCGCCGAGGCATGCAACCGCGACACCCCAGCGGCTTGCCCGGCTAAGTTGCCGGGCCCGGCCCAGCTGTTCGCTGGGCCCCTGCGCTAAGGAGGGACGGCCTGGTACGACCCCAGCCGTCCCCCAGACTGCCGAAACCGTGCAATGGATGGTGGGTCCCCCGACCCGCCACCCTGGTTTCAGCTAGTGGGGAGGGAGAATTTGCGCGTAGCGCCGTCTCCGCCTCCCCACACGTCTGCGCCGAAGCGGGTCCGCCAGGGGATCGTCCTCTCTGGCCCGCTCCGCGGCCTCCTTCTGCGACATTACTTCCTCGCAGAAGGAGACCATTGCCTCCCACGCCCTGTCGCTGTCGAGCATGGATTGTATCACGCTCGGCAGCGACAGGTTGTATCCCACAGCCGCCATTAGAGTGCGGCGCTGACTCCCCCACGCAGCACAATCTTCGAGGGTGTGCTGCGCTGAGTCCTCGGCTGCGCCGCACTCATGGCAGGCGGCCGTCGACTCCCTTCTGGCTATGCGGTGCAGGTACCAGCCGAAGCAGCCATGCCCGGTCAGCACCTGCACCAGCCTATATGTAAGGGAGCCCCGCTTCCTCCTCATCCACCTCTCCAGGACCGGGCGAATGGCACCTATGGTTCTTGCGCCATACGTGGGATTCGCCAGGTCCTCCACCCAACGCTGCAGGGACATTTGCTGCGCCCGACGCCTCGTCCCCACCAGCTCTTCATACGTCGGGCGCTCCCCAACCGCTCTTCTCGCCGCCGTCACCTCATAGACGGCGGCGAGCACTTCCGCCTCGTGCTCCCACGGCGTAAATCCCGCGAGCACGCAGGCTGCCCCCCCCGATACCGTCCGGTATCCCCTTATTGCCCTCAGCGCCACAACTCGCTGCGCTCTGCGCAGCAAGGCTTTGTTGTGGCGGCTGAGAGCGTCCGCCCAAATTGGCGCCCCGTAGAGCGCCATACTGCGGACCACTCCCGCAAACAGGCGGCGACAGGCCGCTCCCGGTCCCCCCGTGTTCGGGAGGAGTTGGCCTAATGCCGCCGCCGCCCCCACCAACCTCGGGGACAAACCCCGGAAGTGGTCCCCAAAGGACCACCTCCCGTCCAGGGTAAGGCCCAGATATCGCATCTGGACCTTTACCGCCACCCTTTCCCCGGCAACCTCGATGGCGGCCCCCGGAGGCGGCCCGCGCCGAGGGCCATGAAACAACATGGCTTCGGTCTTACCGAGCGCCACCTCCAGGCCCAGTCGCCTGATGCGGTTGACCACTAGGGTGGAGCCCACCGTGGCCAGCCGCTGCACCTCCTCCCACGTCCCCCCTCTGGCTACGACTAGGGTGTCATCGGCATAGCAAAAGAGGCGCATCTCCGGAGGGAGCGCGCCTCTGAGCACCCAGTCGTAGCCGAGGTTCCACAACACCGGTCCCAGCACGGAACCCTGTGGAACCCCCCGTTCAACACCCCGCCGGACCAGCACGCCTCGCCCGTCCACGAAGGCGACCTGCCTCCCTAGGAGGTACTCCCTCAACAGCCGCCGGAGATACTGGGGCACTCCATGGAACCGGAGCGCCTCCAGTATCACTGTAAAGGGCAGGCTGTTGAAGGCGTTGGCGATGTCTAAGGACACCGCCAAAACCCTTTCCCCCCTTTCGGTCGCCTCCTGCGACCAAACCTTTAGCGCCCTGAGGGCGTCGATTGTAGACCGGCCCCTCCGGAAGCCGAACTGGCACTCCGCCAGATCCGGCCCCTCCATCGTGATGTGTTGGACGACACGGGCAACTAGGATCCTTTCCAACGCCTTCCCCGTGTCGTCCAACAACACAATCGGCCGATACGCTGACGGACTATCCGGCGGGCGGCCCTCCTTTGGGAGGAGGCAAAGACGACCCTCCTTCCACAGCCTCGGAAACTGCCCGGATGCTAAGCATCGCTGGAACAGTTCCCGAAGCTGCCCCGCCATGTGCTTTAGCACTATGGCGAGGACTTTGCCCGGGACCCCGTCAGGGCCCGGCGCGCTCCGCTTCAGGCGGAGGCGGTCTCTCACCATCTCCATCTCACCCTCAGAGATGGGAGGGATGTCGTCCGCCTCGTCGCCCAGCGCCTCCGAAGGAGGCGGCATCGGCGGCGGGGAGAAGTCCGGGCAGTTTGCGGGAAACAACGCGCCAACGACCCTGCCCAGGAGCTCCGGCTGCAGGGTCTCCGTCATTGGGGGCGCCCAGTCGCGGATTTTATTACGAGCCACCCTAAACGGACGTCCCCACGGGTCGGCGTCCAGGGAGGCTAGCGACTGCTCCCACCCCTCATCCTTTGCCCGGACAATGGCCAGCTGCAGAGCCTCCTTGGCTCGCTTGTAAGCCTCATGCAGCTGGCTCTCCTCCGTCGAATCGCGCCTTCTCCGGCGACGGGAGTGACCATACTCCCGTCTCGCTGCCGAGCATGCCGTTCGGAGGTCCGCCATCTGGGGCGACCACCAGAACACCGCCTTCCGGGGCAGGCGGCGTCTTGACCGCCGCATGGACGCGTCACAGACCGCCGTGGTGGCGGTACGAAAACGGATCGCACCAACTTCCACGTCCTCCAGGGGGGGGGCGAAATCTAAGCACCACCCCTGCACAATGGCGGCCTCCTCCGCCAGCTCCCGATCCAGCCTCCCGACTGCCCAGCGCGGGAACGCCATCTCACCCGGGGCGTTGGGCCGCACCACACTATGGGGGGTGGAGACCTCGAACCTGATATAGACGTGGTCCGACAAGGTCTCCACCTCACCCAGCACACGCCAGTCGGAGACGCGGCGCGCGACAGCAGGAGTGGCGAACGAGAGGTCCACCACGGACCCCCCTGACTGCCGCACACACGTATGTGCCGTCCCTGTGTTGAGGAGGGTCAGCCCGGACTCGACTGCCCACTCCTCGACTGCGGCCCCTCGCGGTTCGGTGCGCCGTTCCCCCCACGCCTGCGACTTGGCGTTGAAATCGCCCGCGACCACAACTGGAAGGGGTGCCAGCCGTCTCACTACTGGACCTAGAGAGTCTAAGAACACCTCTAGGTCCCGCAGCGGCCTGTTGGGGGAGAAGTACACACCGACGATGGCATACTCCCCCCATTTGGCCGCCACGTAGCCAGCGCCCCTCGCCACCACGAGGAGAGGTCTTCCCCCCGGCCTGCCAACAATGGCCACGGAGCCGCCCATGTCCCCGGCCCAATGTGGACGGGGCGGGACGAAATACGGCTCCGCAGCGACGGCGACATCAATGCTCCACTCCGCCATGGACTGCAATAGCAGGTCTTGAGCCCCGGCGGAGTGGTTCAGGTTTGCCTGGAGGAAACTGATATTGCCACACATTAGTGTTCCATATCAGTTCCCTCAGGCCTAAGGCCACCGGCGGTTGGCGCGACCCTTGTCCAAGGGGTCGCAGGCGCCTTTCCCTTCGTGGGGGGAGGGTTGCAGCCCCTTGTCCCCATTGTATGGCCCGTCGGCCGTCCCCCGTGCGCACACACTGCACAGCGTGGGACCGCACTGCATGTCGCAGCCTTGTGCCCCTCGACTCCACACCGGAAGCATAGGCCTCTCCTGTCAACCGTCGAGGGGCAAAGCGCCATCGTGTGCCCCAGCCCCATGCACCGGTAGCAGCGCATGGGCAGCGTCTCCAGGGCCACTACGCGCGCGGCACTCCATCCGACCAAGAAGCGGTCTAACTCCGCCAACTTCTTGGCCGCGGCTAGGGGACACGAGAGGAAGACGACGCCCTCTCCATTCTCGGCGCGCCTGATCTCCCCAACCCTGATCTGGGCTGGGTCACATCCTCCCGTTTCGGCCGCCGTCGCGACCACCTCCTCCCTGGTCACCGAGTCGTCCAAACCTATGATGCGCAAGTCTGCGCATTTAACAGGCCGGACGACTCTTGCATCCGCCGCGAGGGTCTCCCGAAGCTTGTCAGCCAGTCGATCCGCCTTGTCACCACTCTGAGAGCCAGGGATCTCTATCAACCTGGCTCCAGTTGCCGTTGCTCGGATCGACAGGCGGTCGATTCCCAGCTCCGGGAGCTTTAATTCCTAAATGATAAAACTCTATAATTATATTTACATAATATTACCTTTTAATTAATACAATATTTTTAACTATGCTAGATTATTTTTAACAAGTAATAATTATTTTGTAACTTGTAATTAATTCAAATTCAAAGTTGTAATGTAATTAATTCCTACATATTTGTATGCTTTAATAGCAAAACATAGTAGACCAAAAGACGCCATATTTAAGATCATACAATACATATTGTAATATAGTACCTATGTTTGACAAATAAATAATTCTAATTCTACCCAAACTACTAAACCGCTCTGGATATCGGGCATCAATAATTTATCGTTTAATATAACTGAAAAATGCGTAATTGATATAGAATCACGTGACAAATTGTACAAAAAACGCATAAATTGCCATGTTGTACCTAAAATAACAGGAACACTACCGGGTACTCCAGTTGATATATAAGGTCTAAACTTACCTCACAATGTAGAACTCGCAGATCCACAATTCTATCGCCCCGCCAAGAGTGAGCTGTTGTTGGGTGCAGACGTATTTTGGGAATTGATAGGATTCAAGCGTATATCTCTAGGTGTAGGTAAACCGGTTCTTCAGGAGTCTCACTTCGGTTGGTTGATTAGTGGACCTTTAAGTTTTACCAGTGTCCCTAATACTAATAACATAATTTGTAATTTTACTAGAGAAATTAATGAAAATTTAAAACGATTTTGGGAAGTGGAGGAAATTAATCCGAGAAATAGTATTGTTCTCACTCCCGAAGAGAAGTTGTGTGAAACACACTTTGTTGAGAATGTAAGCCGCCTTCCAAATGGGCGGTTTTCCGTCAAAATGCCACTAGTAAGGCGTATGTTGCGTGTGTATACCTGCGCTCTATTGATACTAAAGACAAGATTGTCGTCAAATTATTGTGCGCTAAATCTAGAGTGGCTGTTTGCAAATAAATGAAATAAATAAATCTCTAGAAACGTTAATTAAATTATGTCAGAAGGATAGTTTTTCTAATGAATTGAAAAGTTTATCTAAAAACTAAATTATTACCTCTTAATCCAGTATTGATGGACAGGGCTTACTAAGAGTAGGTGGTCGTATAGGAATTTCTCCGTTTACTTATAATAAAAAACATCCTATGATTATTGATGCTAAACACACATTTTCGAGTTTGTTAATGCAATACGAGCACCGTCGCTTATTTCATGCTGGTCCACAGCTCCTTTTATCTTCTATTCGCGAAGATTACTGGCCTATCGGAGGTAGGCAACTGTCGCGTAAGGTGATAAAGACTTGTGCAATATGTACACGCTATCGTGGTAATTGTATGCAACCCCTGATGGGTAGTTTACCCTCAGTAAGAACTAATGCAACCTTCCCTTTCTATGCAAGCGGTACTGACTTTGCCGGACCTTTTATGATTTCGAGTAAGAAAGGGAGAGGTAATCGCATTACAAAATGCTACTTAAGTTTGTTTGTTTGTCTTAATACTAGAGTGGTGCATTTGGAGGTGGTTAGTGACCTGAGCACTCAAGCTTTCATTTTTATGCTTGCGTAGATTTGTTTCCCGAAGAGGTAAACCCCAAACTATTTATTGCGACAATGGCAAATGAACTAGGTAAAATTCTACGCTCCAGTCGCGACTCTGTTCTCGACTTTGCCAGTAACGAAGGCATATATTTCAAATTCAGCCCAGCATATTCCCCTGATTTTGGAGGCATTTGGGAGGCAGGTGTAAAGGCTGCCAAATATCATTTAAAGAGAATTGCTGGCCATCACCTTTGAAGAGTTGACCACATTGTTTGTACAAATAGAAGCAATCCTCAACTCACGCCCTTTATCTCCTATGTCATCTGACCCCTTTGATTTGAACCCCCTATCCCCCGGGCATTTCCTCATCGGTCGGCCGCTGATGTCGTTGCCTTCTCTTCCAGCGGACGAAAGCAAGCCGAAATACCACCTGATTGAGAAAATACGCCGAGAGTTCTGGAATCGATGGCATAAGGAGTTCCTCGCTGAACTGCAACATCGCACGAAATGGCGAGTCTGAGGCAAAATGGTCTGCCACTAAAAGTTGTTTTGCATCTGCTGTTAATAATTTATGTTTTCTTTCTAATTTGGGCCTTAAACTAATATGGATCTGATTATAGTAACAGGATATTGAGCACGTCTTCCTTGGTTGCCTTTCTGCAAAAAAATCTTGATTAATCGTGTCGGTATCTTCAAAAAGCTAATTTCTAGCCTCAGGCTTCTTCAGAAAGGCTACTAATAGACATGGTTCCGAATTCAGCAAATATTCCTGTTCCGTGTATTAATCTTGTAAACACTTGAGGGATTCGGTACCATGAGTATAAACTTATATGTACTATACAGGATGTTTCAGAAGTCTGAAATAATACTTTGACGTTTGCATCAGTACCGGGTATACAAATGAATGGTATAAAAATTTGATCGAATATTAACCATGTTTTTGAAAACTTTTTTTTTTTTATATTTTATTCAATTTAAAAATTAATTACATTATTATCATTACTTCAATAATTCACAATGACGGCACACTTAAATAATCACAAGTAACGCGGTTCGTGTCGTCGAATGAGACCGGCATGGCGGCGGTGGTGAGTGCGCGCACGAGCCGCGGAGCGCGCACGAGCCCGCCACTCGCCGCGCCGCGCCCCACCACGTCACCGCCCGCCCCGCCAGGCTGCGCCCGGTCGGCCGTCACCTCGCTTCGTTGCATTTCGTGACAACTCGCCTCACCGCACTGTACTCCGTTGCCCTGAGCTTCGCCGCGCTGCACATCCGCATCGCTCGCGTTGCGGCATTGCCCCGCGTTGCCACTCGCCTCGATGCAAAGCATTGCATCGCCACTCGATTCTTGTTCACCCCCAGTGTCACCGATTGGCTCGGGGGCGTCGCAGGCGGCGGGCCGGCGGCGACGGCGCACACGCCGTCGCCGCGCGCGTGGCTGTGCCGTCACCGTCTTCGCGATCGGGCCGCAGTACTGTTCGAGCACTGCGAGCGCTCGACGCTTGCTAACGTGCAGTTCGTCAGGCTCGTCCGGATCGGTCGACGCGGACGGTGGAACGTCGGCCGTCTGCAAACCGTGGTCGACGGAGTCAATCGGGTCATCCGCGTCGTCGAACCGCAGCTCATTTTCCTCGTACTTCCCCTCGAGTCTCGCGCGATCGAGGCACCCTACTGCATCCTGCGACTCGACGGCGCCTTCGGCGCGTTCCCGACTGGAACGTCGGGGCACAACCCTGCATCAAGAGAATGGAGCATTTGAGTAGCGTACGAAGCGTCCTAAGGGACAGGCGGGGGCGGCGGCGTGGACTCACTCGACCAGGTCGTCGGCGTCGAGCAGCGCGAGGGACTCGTCGCGCGGCAGCAGATGGCCGCGGCACAGCAGCGCGGTGCGCGGCGGCAGCGGGAAGAGCGCCCTCAGTCGCCGCGCGAGCCAGCGCACGCGGCGGCGCGCCGGCACCAGCAGGAGGCAGCGCGCGCGCTCATCCTCGAAGTAGTGGCTCATGCACACGCGGATTCGGACCCGCGGTTCGTCCGCACCCGGTCCACACGCGCACGACATGCCTTCGTTTGATGCGGGCACGAGTCCGTAGCTACGAAATAAAACACATGTGCGAATGAATTTTTGTATTAAGATTATTAGGTACTTAAGTCTCTTACCTACCAAGCACGTCAGATTTAAACGAAGCTAGGAATATTTCGCCTTTACTAAGCATCTATTTATCACTTACCGTTTGAACTACATACATTATTATTTTGGACTTTTAGTTCACCCTACATGTATGAACACTGGAATGTTAGCAATGATAATAATGTTAGCAAAATTCCCAAATCAAATTTGAAATTAGTAAATTCGGATAACCTAAGTAAGTACTTGTCATTATCACCTATAATTCACGGTTTAATTAGGCGATTATATTCATATTTTATGTATGAATATAATAATTATGTACCTCCGTAAGAATCTCACAGACACAAGCAAGCAATACACGTTTATTTTGTTGTTAATATGTCCTTTATTTCCAGTTATGTATGTACACCATTTACTCTCGAGATAGAGGATAACTAACTCTAACTAGGGATGTCAAAAATATTCGATAATAATCGATTTTTTTTTATAAAAAGATTTTAATATGCAATTTTTTATTTGCCACACCCCGATATTTAAGTCTGGCCGGAGCGCGAATTACTATTAGGCCTCATGGCTTCTACTACGATGACATCCCTTTTGTGCTTTTACAACAATTTATATATATATCAATACACAATCAAACATTTAGTAGATATTAGATGGCGTTAGTCAACGAATTGTACTGTTTTACCGTCATTCGGCTGTTCGTTATGTCATTGATGAAACTAAATTCTTCTTCTAACGACAATATTTATTCTTAAAGTTTTTCGTGACAAAAAGTGTTGTATTTATATTAAAAATCTTTTTTTTAGAAATGTTAACGACCAAAAGGGTTTTAAAAGCAAAGGACCAATTTTAAATATACTAATATATATTATACTATTTTTAATATAATAATAAAAAAATCGTGACCAATTTTGACCAAACTATTATATACTAGATATACTATTTTTAATATAATAATAATAAAATGGTGACCAATAAATATAGAGCGATCAATTTATAGCAAAAAACAGGAGTGAGGTTACATTAATTAGCAGCCAACTGAAAATTGGTAGGATTGTTCAAAACACCATTATAAATGAAATCTAAACAGTCCTCATCGATCCGAGACCTGTAAAAAAAATTACCCGGGGTCAAGGTCACAAAAACGGGTTTTTCACGATTTTCAGCAAAACGGTAAGTTTTATCATAAAATTAGCTGTTAAAAATTGTAGATCAGATAATTATCTATAATTTTTTTTTTTTGCCTTAGAGCCACCGTTTTTGAGATTACCGTTATTTAGAACTATCCTACCAATTTTCAGCTGGCTGCTAATTAATTTAACCTTGGATGTCTAAACTGATCTGACTATTAATACAACATTTTTGCGTTTATTTTAGAAAATTATTGGAAAATTAATCGTTTTTTTTAAGAAAAATTGAATATCGATAAATCGATCTTTTATGTTATTAAATAATCGTTTTTTTATGTACTCAGCCATCCCTACCTATAACTAAAACCACAGATTCCCATCCATACCATAGAGTTAAGATTATGCCCATGGAGATAGGCTAATAAATTAACAAAAAAGAAAAACCGACTTCAAAAACCTAGGTGCACTAAACAGCTAAAAATAACCTTATAATTCATTACATTTGGAGTCAGACTAGGCAAATGCACACATGAATTGGCACCGACTCCAAATGTAATGAACTATAAGGTTATTTTTAGCTGTTTAGTGCACCTAGGTTTTTGAAGTCGGTTTTTCTTTTTTGTTAAAATTATTTTTATTCACGCTTTGTAGTGTCAGTAATCGTTGAAAATATGCAAGTATTATCACCTCATAACAACTCTAAAAATGTAAATATTTACAGCCAAAAAAAAAACACCATGATGCGTCGTACCCTTGGTTTATTCTATCTATGTGCCGATATGAGTTTACTCTATGTGTTACAAAGTGTCAGCAAGTGTCACTTGCGCTTGTGTGACAAACAGAGCTCAGCTCAAGAAAACCGTTTTACTTGTTACTGGTACTGGTACTGGCTTTGGTTGGATTCTTCTAATCTTTGATTCTATTCTCAATTCTCATTTACTTGCTCTTTTCGCTCTCGCTACGCTGAGATGTGAGGACGGACGATTGTTCATACAAAGATACTTGCTCTCCTCCCGAGTATAGTTTGGAGAAAGAAATACATATAGTGTGGCGCGGATTCTTCAGCTCGATCGGTGTGAGTAATACCAGCCGCATCAAAGAGGGAAGCGAAAGCGGAGTGTTACATCGATCGAGCCGAGTGGAATGGTGGTAGACTAAGCATCGAGCAAAACTCGTCGGCGCGACGCGACTGCGAATGGGCTCTCGGCGAGTGGAGTGCTTGTGACCAGTGAAGCGGTTCGGTCGAGGGCTCGGGGTGTCCGAGCGGGGTCACGTGCGATGTCGAACGTGGAGAACGTGTGTCCGCAAGTTTTGCGCGGCGTGACCCGCGAGCTGCGGCGGCTGGCGGCCAACCCGCCCGCCGGCGTCAAGCTGGTGCTGCGCGACGACGATCTCACCGACGTGGTGGCACACATCGAGGGTCCCGGTGCGTCTAATATGTATTTTATTTACTGTACTGTTAGGCCCATTGCTGCTATAGGTGTCAATATTTAATATCAGAGGTTTAGTAGCTTATGGAGTACCCAAGTGAAATACTAAATGAGGATTATGTTTTAATGAATCTTTGGTATCCGGGCCTATCTGTTGCATCATAAGCTTCATTATCTTAAAAATTCACCAGGTCCTGTACTTAGTGTACAAGATATTTGTATACTAGCTGTGCCCACGGTTTCACCCATGCTTATTGTTACTGTGTAGTAGTGTGATGGTATTAAGTCTGTAACCTTCTTCAATAAATAGGCTATACAGTGCAAAAATAATATTTGATATTGGAGGGGTAGTTCCAGAGAGTTTACTGCATATAACCAAAGATATGAACTCTAAAGCTACTGGCAGTGCGGTGCCCGGCCAGCATGTGTCTGGCACATCATGAATTTGTGCATGGTACTTTTTTTTTAAAATGATATCTCCTAAGATATTTAACACTGTTACTCTTATTGGGCTTGGGGTCGGCCGAATAAAGAACTATTCTGAACTTATAATTAATGTCATTTCTGTGTGAAGTGTGAGCGCACAGAGACTGGGCACAGGCCGCCAGCCACCTCTTGTGTAGCACTCTCCGGGTGCCATGAACTCTGGATGATTGCTTTCAGACATAACATCTGAAATGTTATACTCAATAGGTCTCCCCAAATGGCATATTAAAATGACTAGAAAGACTTATAACTGAACTAGAATGCACTTATAATTTGTCATCTAAGTACAGTCAATCATTATGCATATTGACACAGAGTTTGATTTGGTTTTGTCAAAAAAAATACTTGCAAAAACATGATCAAATATCAATCAAATTTGTATGTCATTCATTTGTATAACCTGTATATGCTTCATGCCGAGCTAAATAATATTATTCAATTATACAGAGCTAAGAGCTCTCACATATATAATTGACACGCTTACATGGTAACATGGACGATGGACAGGTAAAGATGTATTAAAACAGCAGCTATCCGGATAGTTTTGCCCTTATTTTAATTGCACAGGAAATATGACTGAAGTGGGTGGGACCTTTGAGAGACGTATATCCCCACAGCCTACTCATCATTTCGCTTTCGCAGCGGACACGCCGTACGCGGGCGGCGCCTTCCGCGTGCGGCTCGTGCTGGGCCGCGAGTTCCCGGCGGCGCCGCCGCGCGCCTTCTTCCTCACCAAGTTGTTCCACCCCAACGTGTCGCCGGACACGGGCGAGGTGTGCGTCAACACGCTCAAGCGCGACTGGCGGCCCGAGCTGGGGCTCGAGCACGCGCTGCTGGCCGTGCGCTGCCTGCTCATCGCGCCCAACGCCGAGTCCGCGCTCAACGCCGAGGCGGCCGCGCTGCTGCGCGACAAGTACGACGACTACTTCGCGCGCGCCAAGCTGCTCACCGAGATCCACGCGCGCCCCGCGCCCGCCGTGAGTACGCCGGTCGCACCGTGCTACCCCCGCCTCGTCCGTAGCTCACCCCCGTCTGACGCGCAGGAGGCGCCGGCCGGCGGCAGCGGCGCCGCGCGCGCCGAGCCCGGCCCGCGGGCCAAGCGCGAGCGGCGCGCGCCGCCCGCCGCGGACAAGCGGCGCGTGCTCAAGCGGTTATGAGCGCCGCGCGCGCCGAGCCCGGCCCGCGGGCCAAGCGCGAGCGGCGCGCGCCGCCCGCCGCGGACAAGCGGCGCGTGCTCAAGCGGTTATGAGCGCCGCGCGCGCCGAGCCCGGCCCGCGGGCCAAGCGCGAGCGGCGCGCGCCGCCCGCCGCGGACAAGCGGCGCGTGCTCAAGCGGTTATGAGCGCCGCGCGCGCCGAGCCCGGCCCGCGGGCCAAGCGCGAGCGGCGCGCGCCGCCCGCCGCGGACAAGCGGCGCGTGCTCAAGCGGTTATGAGCGCCGCGCGCGCCGAGCCCGGCCCGCGGGCCAAGCGCGAGCGGCGCGCGCCGCCCGCCGCGGACAAGCGGCGCGTGCTCAAGCGGTTATGAGCGCCGCGCGCGCCGAGCCCGGCCCGCGGGCCAAGCGCGAGCGGCGCGCGCCGCCCGCCGCGGACAAGCGGCGCGTGCTCAAGCGGTTATGAGCGCCGCCGGCGCCCGCCCGCGCCCGCCCGACAGACCGGACCCGCACTTCTATAGGCCGACGTGGAACGCTTGTAAATAAATAGTGTTACGTTATCGGAATAGGTTTGTACCATCCGTAAAGTATGCGAGTGCCGGCGATGCGCTCCGACGACGACTCCGTGTTATATATTTAAGTACCTAGGAATAGTCTTAATAATAAAATTTGTATCACTCTAGTTTTCTTAATATACGGTTACGACGAGTTATACTTTGTTTGGTTGCATGAAACTGATACTTTTCTCCCTCCCGTTTACGGCGTATGTGCGACCCGAGCGACTGCCGCCTGACGTCCATGTCTCATTTGGAACGGGATTGGGCCCTGGGGAGTCAACTGTCTTTTAAGTAGTTAGTAGTAGTTATATACTGTTGAGATTTATTTATTTAATAGCAACGGTTCTTAACCACTCCGAAGTTGACCCGTCCCCATATCAAGTTGAACAGGTATTGCAATTTGAAATCTATCCAACGATCTAACGATCGATTCCAAATTGCAATCAGTTCGGCGGCTTTTGCTGTTAAAAGAATTAGACTCTTAACAGATGTGAAAACAGCTAGAATAGTTTATTTCAGTTATTTCCATAGCGTTATGTCTTATGGCATATTGCTCTGTCGACCTTAATTCTATTCTATTTCTATTCTATACCTTAATTCTTATTCATACTACAAAAGAGATAAGTTATTTGAAATAACCAACTTCTAAAACCTAGATGCACTGAAAAGCTGCAAATAACCTTATCTTTCATTTTATTTGGAATCTGTGACAATTTTATGTGTGTATTTCATCCTAGTCTGATGTAGATTGGCAATCACTCCAAATGTAATGAATTATAAGGTTATTTGTAGCTTTTAAGTGCAAATACCTAGTATTCCCACTTCAAATACCTAGTATTTGAAGTGGGTTTTAGTTTTTGGTTAAATATATTTCTTCAAAACAATCCTATCTATCCCTACCTGCCGTATTACTGTACCAGAGGTAAGATTTTGGATCAAATTACCATCCCGCACCGTAACCACAAGGGTCTGTCCACCGTTCCGCCGCTATACGGCACATTTTCTCCATATAAATATTCCATTGAATAACTTACCACTGCCTGTACGGATTTTCAATCTAATATAAGTACGTGATTTTACACGGGGACTCTTTGCCGGAAAGAGCGTCGTCTCGTCGCGCGAGCTTATCGTGCGTGCGCGTCTCGGTTGCGTCCGAAGCTCAATACTCGGGCGCGAACAATTGGCCGCTCGCTCGGACGCCGCCACCCCTCGCCGCACCGACTCTCGTCCACCCGCCGCCGCCCACGGTCAGGCTCGGGAGGACGAGCGAAGCGCTCCGGCGATAGCGACCGCGGCCGGGGACGGGTATCGCGGGGAACAAAATAGACAACGGTAGATATGAAAAATTAAAAAAAGTACTTTAATAGGTGCCTTAACATAGTTAAACGCGTATCGTTGGGTCGGGCGCGGTCCACGCCATCAGGGCTTGTCGTTGAGCGGCAGTTCCGCCTCGAAGGCGGGGTCTTGCGGCGCGGGGCGTCGCTTCGGCCGCTCGCGCAGCACGTGGCGGTGCAGCAGCGCCGCCAGCGCCGCGCCCGCCAGCGGGCCCGCCCAGTACACCCAGTGGTGCCGCCACTCGCCCTGCAGCAGCGCGGGCCCGAAGCTGCGCGCCGGGTTGAGCGAGGCGCCGGTCGCGTGCCCCTGCCGACCGAGAGTGCGTCAGTTCGGTCAGTTCGGTCAGTTCGTGCGTCGCCCGTCGCCCGTCACTCACCCCCGCGAACACGAGGCCGGCGATCACGAGGCCGATCTTGACCGGCACGGTGGGGTCGGGGCGCGCCGGGTCGTGCGCCGCCCACGCGCCGCACAGCGCCAGCACCAGCGTGCCCGTCAGCGCCGCCTCCACCGCGGCCGCGGCCAGGGGCGCGACGCCCGGCGCGGGCAGCGTGACGCCGCACGCGCCGGCCATGGCGGCGGCCGGCGACACCAGCACGAGCGCGCCGAAGCCGAGCGTGGCGCCGACGGTCTGCGCCAGCGCGTACGCGAGCGCCGGCGCGGGCGCGATCTCGCCGTAGAGCAGCGCGGCCAGCGTGACCGCGGGGTTCATGTGCGCGCCCGACGCGGGCCCGAAGGCCAGCGCGTTGGCAACGACCACGCCGCCGAAGGCGAAGGCGGGGTCCGCCAGCGCGAGGCTGTCGGGCCCGCGCACCGGCACGAGCGCGGCCAGCCCCAGCGCCACCAGCAGCGCCGTGGCCAGCAGCTCGGCCAGCAGCGCGCGCCACCAGCGCCGCAGCCAGCCCGCCGCGCCGCCGCCCGCCTCTGCTGACCACGACGTTCCCGCATTTGTGGTACCCACTTCTTTTATGATTGCGCGAAGGGGTTCGGGAGGGGTGAAAGATATGAATTGCGAGGGATGGTTCGAGCCCGGGTGTTACAATTATCAAAGTCAAAGTCAAAGTCAATAATGAATGATAATAATTGAAGTAAATAATGAGGTCTATTTCGTTGTATACAGATAGATACGCGACTACATCTAAGTTATAGGCAGGTATTCGGCGGCATCTCGTCTCGCTTATACGTAAATTACGGCCGCAAGAGGATTGGCGATCATATCTTTGATGTGGTTTCTACGGCAGACGCGATTTCGAAATAATGATTTAAATGTAATATTACTCGACTATTAAACGAGGAGCGTCGCCGGTCGCCGGTCGGCCGCTACGCATTTGCATAATCAATTCGATATGTAAATGAAACAGAGTCCAGTATAATGTAGTAGACGGCCGCCAAGTCGCTAGTAGGTAGGTGTGGTCGACCGCCGACCGCCGACCGCCGACCCGCCGCCAATTCAAATGCAATAATGCGTTTTAGCTTTTGATACAACGAAATGGTAAGTCGGCGCATGCGGGCTCCGACCGACCCCGGCCGCGTCACGACGTGACATGGAATACGACTTTTGCTCACTCCTCGGTTGCCATCACTAATCCGGCGCGGCGCCGCACCGTGAGAGTTGGCCTTGTCAAATAATATTTACTCTGCGTGATATTATTTACTCGTTTAATGAGGTCGATCGCGGCCGGCGGACGACCCGCCGAGCCGCCGCGCGCGGTGCGGCTCCCGCCTACGGTCTTATTTTTTTTACCAAATGACCAGGAGTGGGATATTCTGTTTGCAGTTGGAGCTCAGTCCGACCACGTAGGCGGTGATTACTATGTCTGCGCTCCGACCACTGCTCTCCCTTAAATTACATTGCTCAATACCACTATACGACATAGGGCAACATCACCGTCGCGATGTTCTGTGGCAACTTCACTTACTGACCCGGCGGCCGCGCGACCGTATTACTGACCGGAAACGGTGTGTGTGCGGTGGGCCTTAGACGAAGCTGCGCGCCGACTGCGGGGGAGGTCACATTGTTACATTCTCTTCGGTTCGGTAAAGTGGGTTTTCAAATGGTATGTTTGTATTATTCGGAAACGTGTTTGTGGGGAATCCGCATAAAGTCCGGGCCGAGCTGTGGGCTCTCTCACGTTAATATATATTTCACGCGCTTCCACGGTGACAGGTGACAGGTGACAGGTAGGGTGACGCACACCACGCTACGACCTCGTCCTGTTCGGTCTCTCTTCGCAGGAAGTAACCACTATAATACGTGTCTCTCCTTAATGTCCAACTTAAATAAATAGGTCAGTGTATACCATATGAGGTGAGTATATGGTATACCTATCACCGTGCCTTCGCCACTTCGTCAGTGGAATCACATTGGGCCTTAACAAAAATTTACTCATATAACATGAGTAAATTTTTTTTAACATTATGTTTAATATAAGTATATCAACATCAAAAGATGTGTTTATGACGGCGGCGGGACTTTCTTACTAGTTCTGTATTTGTTTTAATTACAAAGGAAATTTGATTTAAGTACGTAGGGGATCGAGCGTAGAAAACATATTGGATTCAAATTGGTTCATTTTATTTTTAACTGACGAAAAAAAAGGAGGAGGTTCTCTATTCGACGCGTATATTTTTTTTTTCGTCTAAGGCCCACGTTAAAAACTTTTAACAAAAAAAAAAATCCGCCGAAAATATTAAAAAGCAAAAAATAATAAACCTTTTTTTTTGTAATACACAATTCAGCATTAAAATTTGTGAATGAACAATAAATCACTCCCTATTTTCCCACCCTTAGAGTAGGATGTTTTATTCCTAATTTATAAGGGACCAATTTCGAGGTTCCTATCCAATACGTGTCGAATTGAGAACCTCTTCCGTTTTCTGCGTTGGTTAAAAATGGGTATTATTCCAAGTAAAGTCCACGCGGGCGTAGGTATATGAGGTGCCAATCTACATCAGACTAAGCAAATACACACATGAATTGGAACCAACTACAAATGTAATGAATTATAAGGTTATTTGTAGCTTTTAGTGTACCTAGGAAAGATAATAGCATATTAATTAGCCCAAAAAACGAATTCACCCCCACACTCCCTTTTTAACCGACGAAAAAAAAAGGAGGAGGTTCTCAATTCGACGCGTATATATATATATATATTTTTATGTATGATCACGCATATCTCCGGCGTCACTAAACCGATTTCAATTTTTTTTATGACGTTTGCTAAGGAATTTTTCGAGGGTGGTCCCATTTTCAAAATATTATCAGAAATTAACCCCCTTGGGGGTGAAATGAGGGGTTGAAGGTCACACAATTTAAAAATTATTTTTAGATCGACTTGAAACTTTGTATATGTATTTTACATATAAAATAAAGAAATACGTGTTTTAGGAATTTTGAAAAAAAAAATGTATAGAGTGTGAAATGGGGTGATAAAGTTTGCATTCTGGACTACAGCATATCTCCGCCGTTAGTGAGCCGATTTCGAAAAATCTTTTTGTTTATACGGGTTGTTAACAAAAATTTAAACGATGGGATGGAAAGGGTGGTGAGGGGTGAATTCCTTTTTTGGGCTCTTATGAGGTGCTAATACTTGCATCTTTTCACAAAATAGATACTAAATTCGCCTTATAAAATCTAGGTACACTAAAAAGTTACAAATAACCTTATAATTCATTACATTTGTAGTCGGTGCCAATACATTTATGTATTTGCCTAGTCTGATGTAGATTGGCACCTACACCATGATATACCTACGCCCGCATGGACTTTACTTGGAATTATACCCATTTTTAACCAACAAAGAAAACGGAAGAGGTTCACAATTCGACACGTATTGGTTAGGGTATAACCTCGAAGTTCGTCCCATATAAATTAGGAAGAAAAAATCCTACCCTAAGGGTGGGAAAATCGGGAGAGATTTACCCAGATTTGAATGCTGAGTTGTGTATTACAAAAAAAATAAGCATGTAGTAAGTACTATATTTTAGCCACAAAAAATTATAAAATAAAAACTTTTTAACAACAAATTAAACCGCCGAAAATATTAAAAAGCAAAAAAATAATATACTTTTTTAATTTTACCTTAATAACAAAGTTCTTAAACTAAAGTAAGTATACCTAAGTCATTTTGAGTCGGCGCCAAGCAATCAATGAACAATAAATTTAAAGAAATAACCAAATGAAATTAACAATGCAACGTGAAATCTTCAGCCTCAAACATTAACATTCCAAAAAATGTGCTCTCGGAACGACCACTCGCACAATGTGTGCACTCAATATGTGCCCGCACGAGTTGCTGTCTCGCTGACATTATCTTCGTAAACGCTCGGCATTTTCCGGCGAAGGGGCGTGTCGCGCCGCGCCGCCGCCGCCGTGCATTACACTTTACTTATTAATTAATTTGCTAGTTTGGCGCCGACTCAAAATGACTTAGGTATACTTACTTTAGTTTAAGAACTTTGTTATTAAGGTAAAATGAAAAAAGTATATTATTTGTTGCTTTTTAATATTTTCGGCGGTTTAATTTTTTGTTAAAAAGTTTTTATCCAGCCCATCGTTTCGATATTTGTTAACAATTCCTATTAAACAAATAAAGATTTTTGAAATCGGCTCACTACCGACGAAGATATGCTATAGTCCAGAATGCAAACTTTATCACCCCATTTCACCACCTACATTTTTTTTTTAAATTTCCTAAAACACGTGTTTCTTTATTGTGTATGTAAAGTACATATACAAAGTTTCAGGTTGATAAAAAAATAATTTTGAAATTTTGTGACCTTCAACCCCCCATTTCACCCCCAAGGGGGTTGATTTCTGATAATATTTTGAAAATGGGACCACCCTCGAAAAATTCCCTAATAAACTTCATAAAAAAAATTGAAATCGGTCGAATGACGCCGGAGATATGCGTGATCATACATAAAAAAAAAGAATAAACGAAAAAAAAACATATTTGATTCAAATTGGTTCATTTTGTTTTAAATCGTCCAGTCCGTCCTGCGACCGTCCGCGTCCGTCCTCCCCAGTCCGTCCTATCACAGCGTCACGTCTTCTGGTTCTAAACTCCACCGGTATGAATTAGGCAAGTACTCCCCGTGGGCCGTAGGTAATATATACGAGGCTCAAGGTATGTGTGAGCCTCAATTCTGGCTTTCAACCATTGCATCAACAATACAATAAACCTACCTTAGTAGCATTCCATGTAGGTGCCTATACTTAGTAGCTACTTATACTTATTACATAATGGTTTCTAGCACCTACCAATTTTTACATTTGCGTAGGTATATGGTTGCACTTTGATACTACAAATAATGAAAAGTAGGTACGTACCTATAACTTAGCTATAGGTTCATATTAAAAACTCTATGAGAGGAAATAGTAATGTTATGTTTTAATTATATACTTATCTATAAGGAAATGTATATTATCATGATTAGCGCGTGGTGATACACTCTTTCACCGTTCACGTGAGGTGAGCTCGGGCAGAGGAAGGAACACCAGGGGCCCGCGCCGCGCCCACATCGAGCCTCGGAAGCTTCCGTTAGAGGATCGGCCGTCACTATCTCAGTAGTCGGCGTAGCGACGCAAGGCCGTCGAGTTTGCCGGTGAAAAACAAACCGGTCCACGGTGGCGCTGTATTACATAAAATACGCAACTTTTACGTTTCCGCGAGTCGGCAGAGGCGCTAAACGTATAGGTGGGCACGTACTGCCTACCGAATGTCCTCGAACGACTTGAGAAATCCGGCGAACAGTTCCTTCGGGCCGACCGTAACGGGAGGACACGACGACGACGACGCGGCGACGGCCCGCTCGAAGTCGTTGCGATATTACATTTTTGGAGTGTCGTCCGGTCGATGACGAGTCGCATCGAAATAGTCCTGCGCGTGGCGCGAGCATCTCGATTCGTTATCTACTTATCGGATATTTTTAAATCGCCGTCCTGTACGGGCCGTCGCCGCGTCGGTCGGATTTGGATTACTGACCGTCTCGTGGCATGTTCGCGAGAAGTGGAGCGCGTGTGGAGTGTGGCCCGAGTGGCGCAGCGCGCGTGATGCTCGCTGCGGGGTCGCGACTCGACTGTCCACTGTTCACTGCGTCGCCGTCATGGGACGAGCGTGCGCGTGCGCCGCCCGCCCTCGCCCGCCGGCTGCGGGCTGCCCTACGGCTACGACGGTGTCGGTGAGCACTTAATTGTCCGTCGCTAACAGAAGTCGTGTGAGCGTGTGCTCACACGACTTTTGTTAGCGACGGAAAATTAAGTGCTCTTACACACGAGCGGCATGTTACCAACGGCATAGGCAACTGCAGCCGTCGACACGTGTCGGCGGCAACCGACGACAGCCGTCGACATCTCAACTATAGAGATCAGCGGCAGCCGTCGGCGGCTCTCATAGTACAAGAGTCAGTTGCAAAATGGATTCCGAAGAAGAAACGCTGTTATTATTTTTACTTCATCGGCGCCGACAGAAACGAAAAATAAAAACACGTTCTTTGTGGATTCAAGAAATATATTTATTATTAAAATCATTTACAACTTCTTCACATACCGACCTTCATGCTCTGTTTTTTATTATTTTATTACTGTACTCTTTCAATGTATAATTCCAAATACACGTATTTTTCTTTACTGCCACAATTAGCAATTCAATATCAATTTCGTCACTGGAACTCATTTTACAAATTTGCAACGCATGCGCACTCTTGAACTATTTGCAGTCGAGTGACAAAATGGCGGGCGCGGCACGCTACAACTGCGGCCGTCGACACGCGTCGACGGCCGCAGTTGCCTATGTCGTTGGTAACATGCCGCTCGTCTGTAAGAGCACTAAGTAGGCACCTACCTAATTACTAATACGTAAACAGAAGTAAGTCCCTAACTTAGATAGCTCGGGGTATAGCTAAGCACGGAGTTTAAGGTCCTCGCATACTTACACGGTCGTTTACGTTCCCTGGTAGACGCCACGACATGCAAGTTGCTTGGACCGGTGAGAGACATAAGTATGTTCACCTCCACAAACACAGTTGGAGCCGCGCGCCGCGGTCCGACGACACACTACGCGGCCGCCTCGTGTGCCGAACATACATACACTGCGTAAATAAATAAAAAGGTACGTCACAAGCCCAACATGTAGAGTAGGAGAGAGAGTACCTAGAGATACATCAATAGTTTGGGAGTATTCTATTGGAAAATGATAAATTTTGAATTATAATTCTTGTTAAGCAAATAGTTAAATACTTTATTTTATTTGTAAATAATTAAGTGGAGTGTGGACGATAAGCGCCGATAAGATCGTCGTTATTTTGAGCGCGACCCATGACCGGCGATAATAATTATTCAGTTTGTACAGATGGTCGTCCGCGGTGCGCGCGCGCCGCCCGCCCCCGCCCCCTCCCTCCCTCCGAGCTGGCTGGCTCTCGTTAACACTGGGCTCGTCGGCCGAGGCGTTAACCAACTTCTACTACGGACTAAGTAGCTCCATTCGCCCACCAAACTCCTTCATATTTTGCGTTTTACCCAAATAATACATAAATGTAAGAAGCTAGTGTTGGGCCGCGGCGTCCCTCGCGACTCTCCAGCGCCACTCTCAGTCCAGGCAGGCCCTGTCTGTGGCATGACCGCGTAGACTATAAGTTTTTCTCCACAAATCTGACAGCACTTCACACCGCGCACGACACGTTTCTACTCTACAGGGTGTTTCAGAAGTCTGAAATAATACTTTGACGTTTGTATCATTATCGGGTATACAACTGAATGGCATAAAAATTGATAGAAATTCGACCATGTTTTTCTAACTATTATTTAGTCGTCAATTTCTATAAATCGAAATATCTCGAGTCCCATGTAAAATTTGCATGTATTGTTTTGTGTATATCGGTGGCCGCTCATCAAAAGTGTAGTTTACACTGCTGAATAGGGTTATGAATGTACCCAAAGGCCAGCACATGATACCTGTGACAAATATTCAAAGGTCCATTACTCTATGACAGTTAGGTATAAAGTGTCTAGACTAAGCATCCACATATGAGCTACTGTATATACTTAAAGTATTATTTCGGACTTCTGATACACCCTGTATAGTGTGTCGGTACGGTACCAAGCTAGATTATTTATGCCTAACTCTACAGCTGTTAAAACATCAGAATTATTTATTTATCGTTCGAATATCAAGAACATATCAAGTTGCAACTTAGGCTGGTTATATTCACACGCAGTTCGAAAGTATAAATCTGGGTGTTCAGTTGGTAATGTAATCTGGTAAGTAGTTAGTAGGTAATGTATGATTGATCGATGGGTGACGTATTTTTGAAGAGCTATCCATCATGCCGCACCGGACGGCGGCGGTGGCGGTGGCGGCTGCTCCGCGTCCGCGTCGTCAATCAACATTTGACTGATCGTATAAACGTGTACCTACTTAACAGGTGACTTTGTGAAGTTATTGCGCTAGTGTCCCGCCCCGAGCGCGTCTCCTGATAATCCAGATAGCCCGGCCTATCGCCGTTTATCGGGCAATCACAACAACGCCTTCGAGATAGTGTTATTGGATGTTGTCACGATACCGACGCGGCAGTGATTTTAATGGGAATTGCGCAACATAAATAAATCGCACGGAATATTTCGTCAATAGATGCGATGTGGCCGTAGGCTTGGTGGACGCGCCTCCAGCGCCTGCTACTGCCGAGTCACCAACACCGCATCATAGCGGCCTCGCGCCTCCGACATGTGATAACTAATAGAATGACTAGCTTTTGTAACGAGACTAAGAATCATCATCGTATTCATGCATGGATGGCTGGATATCTAAGCAGATACCACCAGATAGCTACATAATCAGAAGATTTAAAATATTTATCTTTTTATTTGAATTAAAATTACGTTTACTTGACAATAGATAGCAAAAATAGCCATAGAAAATGTATTTCAATAAAAATATAATATTTTAAATCAGATTTACCCTATCGTTAAATAGTTGAGTCTTCTTCAGTGTGTGCGGGGCTTAATAGTGGCATTATATACTTAGGACATTTTTTTTCCTAAAATATCTTTGATTTGAAGATGGATTTTAAGTTCTGTAAATTTTGGAGTTTCCCTTTAAAGTTACGTCAGTAAAGTCAGTATTTACGAGTCTCACAGTCAGTAAAATCAGTATTTTTTACCATACCATACCATAATTCATGTTTCGACCCCTGAATTACTTATTGCAATATTCATTCTGTTTCATTTACCAACCTTCGCACATTTACTTACCTACTTTTAAGTAGGTATGTAGGTAGGTACTACGTCGCGCGTCGCCGTGTTACCTAGTCGGCAAAAATTATGCATTAATAGTTATGTATCTACGTGCCAAAGCCATTTGCTTAAATTCGTCAACGCCTTTCTGTTTGTAGAGAGCGAGATAAATGTTCCCTCGATTAGGTATATTATTATTAATTGATACCTACCTACTAAGGCGTTTTATACAATATTTTACAAATAAAATAGCAGGCGCGTTCACGGAAGGCACCTACTTAGCAGCCTTCAATAGCAATCGAACATTTTTACAAAGGTCAGGGTGATGATATCTACCTATACATCTTAGAGCTACTTAGATAGGTTCTCAACTTCTGACAAACTATGTTTATAAGCCATACATCGTTCAGTAGGTATGTGGGCGCATAGTTATGCCAGCGCGAGCGTTAGTCCTGCGTTTAGCGTATGATGGTGTTTTTTATTTTTAACCGACGAAAAAAAAAAAAGGAGGAGGTTCTCAATTCGACGCGTATATTTTTTTTTTTTTACGTATGATCACGCATATCTCCGGCGTCACTAAACCGATTTCGAAATTTTTTATGACGTTTGCTAAGGAATTCTTCGAGGGTGGTCCCATTTTCAAAATATTATCAGAAATTAACCCCCTTGGGGGTGAAATGAGGGGTTGAAGGTCTCACGGCCCTGCCGTTGGGCTGGCTCGCCTCACGGCCCTGCCGTTGGGCTGGCTCGCCTCACGGCCCTGCCGTTGGGCTGGCTCGCCTCACGGCCCTGCCGTTGGGCTGGCTCGCCTCACGGCCCTGCCGTTGGGCTGGCTCGCCTCACGGCCCTGCCGTTGGGCTGGATCGCCTCACGGCCCTGCCGTTGGGCTGGCTCGCCTCACGGCCCTGCCGTCTGTGTCTGTGCGACGCCCCGGACTGCGGAGTATTTGGGGCATCGCACACCACCACGTCTCTATCTCTGGTTTGCGGCGCCGATTGCCCCTCAACCGACGCTCCAGGCCAGGCCCTCTAAGCGGAGACGGTGTACGAAATTAAGTATGTACGTACTTACAATAATATGTAGTAATAAAATAAACCATTTGGGCGGTTAGATAACCATTTGACATCACAGTTCAAACGTCATATCGGTAATCTCACCACGTTACGTAAGTCAATAGATATTGCGAATGCGCAATTGATAAGGGGTGCTACTCTTGAAATCGACAACAATACATTCGAAACGACACGACATTACTTCGAATATATCGACCTTACCCTACTCTAACAAATGTTCGAATTCCTTGTCGTTTATCGTATCCATAGACTATGTTCGGAGTGAATGATACGAATAATAAATGCAAAGTTTGTTGAAAACCTGAATATTCTCTATGGCCTAATTTTTTAATCTGTGGGGCCTCTCTGTAACAAAAATAGATTGAGAATCTAAGATACATAAGACTCGCTAGCTCTTTCACGCTCGCTGTTTTTTGTATAGCGCCGTTTCGCTTTAACTACAGTCTTCTCTATCTACGATCATAAGGCTTCCAAAGATAGTAAAAGTCTTGACATTGTAAACTTCTGAAAACGTTAACAGAAATTAGCAGGAGAGCTCATGGCTACACTTGATATAAAAATTATAAATAATCACATCGTGCAACAGTTTTTATTTAATATTTTACTTACCCAATTGTTAATAGGTACTTAAACTGTTGGTGTGTCGTTTTTAAATAAATAAACTGTTTTATTCCGTATATCACTTACTTTTATAATATTTAGACGAATTTGAATAATATTTTATATTGATAGGATACTAAATTCACTACACGATAATGCCGACGACGTCCTAAGAGGTGTCGTTGAGATTATCGCAAAAATCACATGTTGGTCGTTGTCAAATTCGAATATTCGTGTCCGACATTTAAACCTAAGAGTAGGGTTAAGCTCGATATATCGGATTATGTATCGTTCGTTCAGTCATCGATACAACATTAAAAACGATGGAACTTAGAGTAGGATTCGACACGACAAATGTCACGATATATCGATTATCGTTTTCAAGAGTAGCACCCAAGGATAGTTCCACAGCATCACCGGCCGCTCGGCTGGCGGTGTACCGCCGCCCCGCCGCGCCGGGTACCCACCCACTAACAATTCATGCCGGGTACCCACCTGATCTTAACAATTTTATATAAACGTTCTATAATAAATGTTTAATAAGCTTATCACAGAGATTTGTCATTGATCTCATTATAAAGATTGTTGATTTGCAATATAAAGGTGCCAAATATTTGATTCTAAGAAATAAAAAAATATCTGAATGGAGTTTAAGTTTTTCATTGCTACTTAATCAACTATAATTAACTAAAATTAATAAGGTAAAAGATCTACCAAAAAAGTAACAAACACGGATCTTTCTTTTCCCTCGGATATCCGCGAATACGGCTACGGATATCCGGCACATCACTAGTAGGTACATAACAATTAATACTAATACTATAACCTCTTAGTTTGATTAACGAATGGAGCGTACTTAAGATGACACGAGTTAAGGAGAGTCGCAGGAGACGTCACCCTCCGTGCGGCACGCGCCGGCCGATGCGTCGCGAGCGTCACACGGCGGGCTGCAGCTTGGCCGGCGAGCGCGGCTCGTGCGGCTCGCACGGCGCGCGCGGCCGCCACACCAACAAGTACAGCGTCGTGCACACCAGGGAGCCGCTCAGCGGGCCCACCCAGTACACCTGCAATAACAGTCGACCGCAACGGACAATTACAATATGTGGACCGACGCAATACATGGAAAACGATCGGTTTCTAACTCGAACGATGGCCACCGGAGACCGGGCATGCGGACCGACTACTGACCCAGTGGCGCGTCCAGTTGCCGCTCCACAGCGCCGGCGCGAAGCTGCGCACCGGGTTCATGCTGGCGCCCGTCAGCTCGCCCTGCAACCGCATGCGAACATTAAAAATCGGACAAACGGATTAGGGATCGGGCTACAGCCGCACCCGCGCGTCAGTAGGGAGGGATACTCGGTGAGTACGGAGCGGTACGAACCCCGACGAGCGAGAGCGCGACCACGGAGAGGCCGATGCGCAGCGGCCAGGAGTCGCGCAGGCCGTCGTTGCGCGCGTCCCACGACGCGCAGTTCACCAGCGCCAGGCAGCCGCCCAGCGCCGCCTCGATGCACACCGCCTGCGACAAGCGTCACTCTGCGTTACCGCACGCCGCGCAACGCCCGACGGACGGACGACCTAGCTCACCTCGTACAGGCCGAGGTGGTCGGCGGGCAGCGTGGCGCAGAGGCCGGCGGCGGGCGAGCGCAGCGCGTGCAGCGCCGCCCCGCCCAGCGTGGCCCCGCCCAGCTGCGCGGCGACCATGGCCAGCCCGCGCAGGCGCGACACGCGCCGCCACAGCACGGCCGCCAGCGTCACCGTCGGGTTCATCTGCGCGCCCGATATGTGGTCCAGCGACTGCCCGACGCGCGTCACACGGAGAAAACAATCTTTTTATTTATTCAGGAAACGTACAGTCTTTTGCTAGATACTTTAGTTACATACACAGTATACACTAATTTGCCAAAATTGTTCCATTACATAAGAACGATCATAATATATGTAGAGCTATGCAAGGAACTAAGATACCTCCATCTACTCAAAACCATACTAAATAAGGAAACTTAAAATATTATAGAAATTAAAACCCTAGCTTACAAAGAATCATAAGATCCATTTAACATACGTTCATTATTCAGTCTCTTGCCAATCAATTATAAACTGTATCAGCCACTTTCTTCTTGTAACTATCCAAAGGTTCAAAGAAAATGTCAACATTTTCGAGCTTATTGTTATACTAATACCTACAAGACTCATAATATAATATAAATACCTACAAGACAGTCCCAAGTAACTATTTCTAGCGTAGGTACCTACTTTGTACTGCAATTAGAATTTACTGCAATTTGCATTTATAATGTGAGGAGATTCTTGGGATATTGAGAGAAATCTTTTCAATTAATGATTCAGATTTTATTTAGAAAACTTTTTCTATGAAACAGCATAATCAAATAATAAATACATAACTATTTACCCCCCGCACATAATATCACGTGCGACGTTAATACATAATAATACCCACCTTAAATATCATTACACGAGTTTTATATTATGTATAACGTGTCGGATCAATAAATAGGTACCTTCCTATCAAAGTGGGTAACTGATGGGTAAACACGTAGATCGATATCAAACTTGACAAAGAGACCGAGCGAAACTGAAAATTAAATAATCGTGTGAATCGAATCAAAAGACGGAGCGGCGCCTGCGGTACCTGCACGAGGACGGTGACGACGAGGCCGGAGGCGACGGCGCGGTAGAAGGGGGAGGCGGCGGCGGCGGGCCCGCAGCACGCCAGGCAGGTGAGCAGCACCAGCAGCGCCGTGCCCGCCGCCTCCGACGCGCACACGCGCCACAGCGCCGCGTCCGCCGCGCGCCCGCACCCGCACCACCGCACTGCAAACAATTTTATTATACCTACCTACATTACACCCACCTACCTACGGAGCTTTGAGTTCGCACTTTGAACACATTCATTCGAAACGTTGTAAGGTTAAATATGTTCAGCTGAGATACAACGAGACAGGGAGCCACCTAAATGGGAAAGAGAACCAAACGCCGCCGCCGCCCTCTAGCTGGTCGACACACTTGAATTGGCTTCTTTTTTTTTTGATATGACTTCGCTGTTGGCCGTGAGTTGGCCTTTACAGCTTCACCGGAGGAGTGGCGAGTGCGACTCCATTGACTACAGATGAACTTTTAAAAACTGACGATCTACGTCGTTATCGGAGGCGTGTAGAGACACTAGGAACGATCGATTTATCTGCACAGTCTGAAATCGCTACGATATATCGTGGCGTTATATTGTAGGTATAGGCCTACAGGGCACTTACAAATTGTCAAGTTATTTTCATTTAAGTTATCTATAATATTACCGGATCGAAGCGCGAGTGGTTTGAGCGTGGGCCGCTCGGATCACTATACCGGCAGGCTAGTTGAGAGTTCGATTCCCGCCACTGGCTAATTTAGCAATTTGTTCTGGTCGGTGAAACTGAGATCGCCTCCAGTCCATTGTATGGCGCCCATAGTACAAGCTTTGCTCAGTTTGGGATCGTACGATGAGTATGTGTTGTCTGGCGATAGGTGTTGTGTAATTTTTTTATTATATTATACTTACCTAACTGGTTAGATATTTCATGATTTATGTACTATTATAGGGTACCCAACTACACAATGGACCGGCGGCAGCCAGTACTTAGCACCTAGAACATAGTCAATTCCGAAATTAAACCCGCAACACCAGTTCAGCAAGGCGAGCCTACGCTCGCTCGAATAACCAGCTAGACCAGTGGTAGGTACTCAACCTTTTTAGGGTTCCGTACCCAAAGGGTAAAACGGAAACCCTATTACTGAGACTTCGCTGTCCGTCCGTCTGTCACCTGGCTGTATCTCATGAATCGTGATAGTTAGACAATTGAAAATTTCACAGATTATGTATTTCCGTTGCCACTATAACAACAAATACTAAAAAACAGAATAAAATAAATATTTAAGGGGGCTCCCATACAACAAAAGTGATTTTTTTGCTTGTTTTTATAGATAATACCTGTGCCCGCGACTTCGCCCGCGTGGACTTCAAGGAGATTACCCAATCAAACGATACTTAATAATCTTAAGCAGGTCTCAGGACTTGAAATTCAATGAGGATTCAAGTTCTTTTTAAACGCAAGGTTTAGAGAGCTGCGAGGGGCTCCCGAGCTTTTAAAAAGGCTCCAGGCCATGTCCAGTACAAAAAGCAAGCTCGAAGTGACGTCATTTTCTTGATAAATCTGACAGTTGAAAGAGTTAAAACTTAAGTCTACACAGTCATGATTAAGGGTGCAGCTTCGAGAGCCTAGCTCCGAGGCTCCACGGCTCGGGGTCTAGGTAAATAGCCTTTAAATTTTTCCAAAGCGCGATACTCGATACTCCGAAAGCTCGCGCCTAAAAGACATTCAGTGTCGTCCTTTAAACAGAAGCCTGCATATGGCACAAGAAACAACGGAGTGGCCATATTACCTGGGTTCACTAGGTAGCCTCCAGGGAGTGTTTGACGACACCAAGACGTTGAGATCTTCCTGGCAGTTTTGATGGTAGTAATAACCAAAACACAAAACAGACGCAATAGAAATCGATTTGTGAAAACCACCCGCAGAACAGGAACAAACTATCGCGCGAGGCGATTGTGTTTATTTATCAAGTAAAAATGGATGGATCTTGATGGTTATACAAATGCAACGTAGGACACGTTGTATGTAACATAAAACACCTTTGGGGATAAAAATACGGTGTGGCCCCCCGTTGGACTACTTTTTAATAATATTTGACAAGTAGGTATAGCACCTAACATTGCGTAAAAAAAAATTTAAGGATAGATTTTAAATACACATTTTAAAACCTTATATTGAACTTTTGTTTGGAGTAGGTACTTAATGAATATCCCGAAAATCCTGGTTTGTTTCTCGAAATTCTGAATAACCCGCACTGGGCTAGCCAGCGTGCTGGACTATAGCCCAAAAATCTCCGTCGTATTGAGTGATAATGTGCCCGGTATAATGGCAAAAACCGGCCAAGTGCGAGTCAGACTCGCGCACGAAGGGTTCCGTACCATTATCTATAAAACCGGCCAAGTGCGAGTCGGACTCGCGCACGAAGGGTCCCGTACCATTATCTATAAAAACGGCAAAATCACGTTTGTTGTAAGAGAGCCCCCTTCAGTATTTATTTTATTCTGTTTTTTAGTATTTGTTGTAATAGCGGCAACAGAAATACATCATCTGTGAAAATTTCACCTCTCTAGCTATCACGGTTCATGAGATAAAGCCTGGTGACAGACGGACGGACGGATGGACAGCGAAGTCTCAGTAATAGGGTTCCCGTTTTACCCTTTGGGTACGGAACCCTAATAGGCTCGCCCCCTATTACATTGGGACTGAAATACATCGGCGAAGTGTGGGCAGACTGCATTGCACCTCTGCCTACCCTTTCGGGAAATACAGGCGTGATGATGTAGGTACTTTCAATACCTACTAAGTACCCAAATTTGCCTACCTAGAAACTGATATTAGATTTAACCTGGGTCGAAACCACTATTATCATATTAAAGTAGGTAGGTATACCTACTGATCACTGGAAATCATTACCTAACAAGACATCTAAAGGTTAGTACTCAGGAAGAACCTATACCTAAGTACCTATTGGTACCTATTGATCAATTGCAGATTAGCCTATATTTTTGTCAGTTGGTCCATTTGATCGGTTATAAACGCATGACACGCAGCTCAACCTATCTCGGATACCGTAGGGATAGGTAAGTGCTGACCGTAAATAACCTTATTGAACTGGATTTGTTAAGTTAACCATGATGACGATGATGATGGTGTCGATCGATGCACTTACTGTTATCGGTGGAGTCCGCGATGCTCTCCTCGTACGCCATGGTTCTTCCCTCGCAGAGCCCGAATCGCCAGCCGCTAGCGTCGCGCAGGCACGCCGTGTAAGATCGGTGGAAGGCTTTTATATACAGATATAGTCAGCAAACAGTGTATTGTTGTAGCGAGATATGCGTGCGGCGCGTTGGGTTGATGTCGCGGCAAGCGTGATAGCGCGAGTGGCGGGTGGCGGCGCGGAGTGCGCGCAGGCGCAGGGTGCCGCGGCCGGCGCGAAGTCGCAGTGTTTGTTGATCGCGCGCGGCCACTCGGACAGGTTTTATAAACGTGTCACATGAACGCTAATTTTCTCACCCTTCTCGATAAGGCTGTCGGTAATGAGATCACCCGGCGGTGCGCTCGCGACCGATACCACGCCCGTCACTTACTCATTCGATAACACGAGTCGCTTCCTGAAACGTAGCGCCGCGTGAGTTTCTCTAAGCAATATTTAATAATCCCTTTTTAAACCTTGGGCTCAGTATTCTTTACCCACCATTAACTACTAAAACTGGAGCGGCAATCGGCCTAAAGTTCCGCGCACACTGGGCTATTAAAACGCACGCGTCACATTTTCTGCTAATTCTGATATGGTGTTCCCGGGGCTAAACACTGCGGCCACATTCTATTATTCATTAGGCTTAGTGGGTGCGAGCATCATCAACAATAATATTGCACTAACCTAGCACGTATTACATGTTCCTTATCATTCGCCACGTCGCGTCACGTCGTACATACGTAAATATTGACTCGGGCTGGATGAATAATAGTTGTAAATCTGTGGTGCTACATTGTGTACCTACCTACCCGGCCGGTAGCGACCGAAACCTTCAAAATATTTATCTCGAGCAAACTCAGCTCGCGATCACGGCGAAGGCGCATTCGAGCTGGTGCATCGTGAGGTAATATTGACTAACTGGTACTAACTGCGCACTGGAAGAAAGTTCGCCATGAGCCGATATGACCGCAGCGAACGTGTTAAGGGGGCTCCCATACAACAAACGTGTTTTTTTGCTCGATATTGACAACAGCAACAGGTGGACGCTTGAAATAGCCACAGAATATTGTTATATTATTCACTTTAAAAATAAATGCCTAAAGGAGGGCTAAATCTTTATTATTAGTATAGAAAAGTGAAAACCACTTTCTCATCACGAAATCTCTAAAATACGGACCTTACAGAGGTTATCGACTGGAGATTTGGCAGACGGGTTCGTCTCGGACTCTGGGCGCCCGCCGTTCAAGGCTTTCATACGCAGTCGCGAGCAATTACATAAATTACTCAAACTTCTAGACTGTCAAGAAGCAAAACCGAGTACTTAGTTACCGTGAACGAGTAGTTGTCGGTGCGTTACAGACACACGAAAGTCAACCGAGGTTGCGGCGCGGCGAGGGCTCGAGTCCCGACTGGAGCGGCACCTCGAGGTCGCTACTCATTTTATCCTAATCGGTTTAGATAATCTGCTAATTAATCCACGGGCGGTAAATTATATGAAAAATATTAAGAGCCATAACAGTAAATAATTATTTTTCAGATCCTTCGAGATAAGTAGGTACCTACTCCGCAGTGACTGTGCATGTTTCGCACGCACATCGTGGATGTTATTTAACATGCGCCCGCGCCCGCGCCAGAGCGGGCAAATCGGTAACAAACGCATAGCATTATCTAACTGCCGAAACGGCACGCGTATCGTTAAATGATAGCATAGCTCACGACGCCCACAGTCCTTACTCACACACAAGCACTCAACTGACTTAAAGATTTTGAGCCCATTTTTAGGGTTCCGTACCCAAAGGGTAAAACGGGAACCCTATTACTAAGACTTCGCTGTCCGTCCGTCCGTCTGTCACCAGGCTGTATCTCATGAACCGTAATAGCTAGAGACTTGAAATTTTCACAGATGATGTATTTCTGTTGCCGCTATAACAACAAATACTAAAAAACAGAATAAAATTAATATTTGAGGGGGTTCCATACAACAAACGTGATTTTTTCGCCGTTTTTATATTTAATGGTACGGAACCCTTCGTGCGCGAGTCCGACTCGCACTTCGCCGGTTTTTTTGTTATACCTCTCATTTAGTGTTGTATATAATACATTACCGGGTCGTACTTATGCTAGTTACAAGGAATAACAATGCTGGTCGTAATGCGCCCCGCGCGATTATAGTTTAAAGCGTCACTTGCTAGTTATAAAGCGTCGCGCACCTTATAGCGAGCGACGCGACGCCTTATAGCGAGCGTCGAGACACCTCATAGTGAGCGTCGCGAGGCCTAATAGTGAGCGACGCGACGCCTTATAGCGAGCGTCGAGACACCTCAGAGTGAGCGACGCGACGCCTTATAGCGAGCGTCGAGACACCCCATAGTGAGTGATGCGAGGCCTTTTAGTTAGCATCGCCAAGTCTTTTAGTTAGCGTCGGAACGCCTCACATTGAGCGGCACGAGATCACGTACTCGGCGACGCCAAGCCACATAGACAGGGTCGCGAGGTCTTCACTTCGGACCAGAACCCGGGGACGAAGGTAACGGTAGACAGATTTCGCTCGCAGGTTCGCAATCATCGGTTACCGAGTCACACCAATAAAATATAATACTGAACACACGATCGTTTAATGGAGCTACAGAAATTTAACAAAAATATGTTCGAGCAGGAGCCTAGAGGCGCGCGAGCGCGTGGTCGAGGTCGCGGCGGCGCGCGGCGAGTCGCGCGTGCAGATAGCGCGCCACGCCCTCGCCGGCCCAGGGCTGCGCGTAGAAGGCGGCGCGGCGCTCCTCCTCGGGGCAGCCCGGCGCGCCGCGCAGCGCCCGCAGGTCGCGCGCCTGGCTCACCAGCCACTTGCGCGTGAAGCGCTGCGGGTCCGTGCTGTAGCTCAGGAAGAACTCGCGGTTCGTCTTCAGCTGGTTGATGGTGTCCACCTGCGGCGACGCGGCGACCTTTATCCTTTGCGTCTCCTTCGTTGCGAGTTTTTGGAAACGAGGAACGAAATTGGAAACGAGGAACCGCGGAGGTCGAAACCGGTGGCTCGATCGTGCATATTGATTTCACCGACCGCGACTCCGAAACCTGCTCGATTTCGGAGTGCGGCCCCGGGTTTGTGGAACTCTCGATCCATCCGAAAACTTTCAACGGAAGCTTTTTTAAGAATCGGGCGTCCAAACATAGCCCCGTAAAAAAAACTAGAAATAATTGGGGGCGTCGCCTTTACTTCGCATGGGGCTTGCGACTCCAATGATGAGTTCGAATATTCTTTTCAGAAAAAATGACTGTTACTGACCACCGGTCAAAAAAATTACTTTAACTGACCAGTTTCGACCCCCTGCAATATCAATTCAAGCCAAATTCAATAACCAAATTAGGCACATACGTTAAAAACAGGTTATGCAATATAGTATGCACCGATTTTGACAAAATGGCGTTTGTATAGTAACAGGAAAGAGACATTAGTCACACAAGAAAAGATTTGTTAGTTTAGCTATTTGGTTATATTTATTGCAACCACCAATCTAATGGTTCCGCTTGGAGCTGATGGCAGTTAAAATTAACACTGAGATGTCCTGAGTACACAGTGGTCATCACTTAGCGTTAATCCCCAATTTCGCATTTGTAAACTATTTTCAGTGGCTTTTTCCAATACACAAGTAGTTTATAATGCCGCAATGAATATGTTTTTATGTATTGTAGTTCTACTCATTGCAGATGTAAATTTTGAATCATCTAATTGCTGTACGTGAAATACTTACGTACATATACTCACGCCTGTATCCCATGGGGGTGGGCAGAGACTACCGTTTGCCATATGCTACGATCCTGACATACCTCTTTCTCTTCACCCACAGTCATACATCTTTTCATGCACTTCCGTCGGTTGAGGGTGCTACGGAGTTGACCTTTCTGACAGACCGTTAATCTGGTCGTGAAAGGTCCTCCTCGGGCGCCCTCTTCCGACACTTCCACTCACGTTTGCCTGGTATATTTCCTTCGTCAGTCTACTTTCATTCATTCTCTGTACATGGCCAAACCACCTCAACATACTTTTCTCAATCTTGGTCACCATATCATCCTTCAGCTTACATTCATCTCGTATTCCTCAACCGGTCAGCAATGGTGACACCACACATACTCCGTAAGGAACGCATTTCCACCGTATTCACCCTACTCTCATGCCTCTTTTGCAAAACCCAACATTCACTGCCATACATAAGAGTGACACCATTGTGAATCGCCAGACGAGCCTTTTTTGATACAGCCTGGCTACTCACAACGGCATGCAAAGCACCATTTACTCTATTCCCAGCAGTCACTCTCCTCTCAATATCACTATCACATTTACCATCCCTTGTAATCATGCTTCCCAAATATACAAACTCTTGCAATTGTTCCACTTTCACACCATCTAAAACGATGTTACAGTCTGTAACATCCTCCTCTCTTTCTATAACCATTACTTTCGTCTTACTAACATTCACTCTTATTCCTTTCGCCTTAAACGCGTGATTTACTACGTTTAACATGTCCTGTAAGTAATCAAGCCGACAATCAAGTAGAACTTGATTGTCGGCGTACAGAAGACATTTGACATGCGACTCATTCATACTTAGCCAACATTCCATCCTCATCCATCCATCATCATCGTGGAAAAGCCACGGAGACGTAACACATCCTTGCCTAACACATTTTGAGATAATAAACTAGTCTGACTACGCCCCATTTACCCTGATACAGGCCTTTGAGTTCTCATAGAGAGACTTTAAGGCCTTCACTAGGCAGAATCAGAATCAGAATCAGAATTTTTTTATTCATGTAAACCAATACAGGCACTTATGAATCGTCAGTAAAAAATAAATAGTATTAATAGTATCTCTACCACCCATTCGGAATGCAATTCCTATGGAGAAGAATGGGCAAGAAACTCCATGGTTGCTTTTTTCCAATAAGGATTTAGGATTAATTAATTAGGATTTAGATTTTATAAGGCGGTCGTCAACCCCATATGACGAGCCAGTCGACCACAGTTCGTCCCTCGCACCTCGCCTTCTCCAAGTCCACGATGGCACAGTACAGTTTTCTGGACTTTGCCAAGTGTTTCTCTGTAATGCACCTTAAGGAGAAGATCTGATCGGTGCAGCTCATACCACAAACGTTGGTGCCTATAAATATTGGTGCATGTCCCGTTTCAATTACGATGCACGCGTCAAAAGTATCATCCTGTACGTATGTTGAATCTGATTTAGTTCTGCTAACATTAAACTGATAAGACTTGATTAATTGCTTCAGTCGGATAAGACAACCGGCAAAGATAGCGCAAGTAAGTAGGTTCATCAATACGTATTAATGACAAAAAGATATACATAACATCATCACGCCTGTATTCCCCGAAGGGGCAGGCAGGCAGAGGTGCACGTTCAGCAGTTCGCCCGCACTTCGCCGATGTATTTTGGTCCCAATGCAATAGGGGGTCTCAATGTAATAAAATATATTATCATTATCTTTCCCTTAAACAACAATGTAAGTCGAACATAATACGTTCCAATGCGTAATGGTACTAGTTTCCCGGCACTGCCATCATCGGTTACACTTCAACTCAACCACGCCCGGAGCTGTCAAAGCATACAATGTATAACTCATTCAAGACAAGAACAGGGAGCCAAATACGAAGGTGATCTCGGACGGCGGCACCAGCGTCCATACTCACGGTCTCGTGTATCTTGGAGTCGAGGCCCTGGATCTCCTGCTGGTTGGCGGTGCTCAGCAGGAAGTTGTTCATCTGAGTCTTGAGAGTGTCGTCCACCTGGGGAGCGAGCGCGGAGTGAGCAGAGTGAGCGTGGAGTGAGCAGAGTAAGAGCAGAGTGGGCAGAGCGCCACCGACCTCGACGTCGATGTCGTAGCAGGCGGTCTGCTTGGTGTCGTGCGGCGGCTCGACGGCGATGACGTGGTTGATGACGATGGGGTCGGGCGGGTGCAGCAGCGGCGCGAGGCGGCCCGGCACCTCGGCCAGCTTCATGCGCGCCGCGCCGAAGATCTGCTCCAGGTACTTGTCGCACACCACGAACTCGCGCTCGTGCGGGTCCTGCAGCCGGTGCGTCTTCACGTACTGCCACAGCGCGTTCACGATCACCGGCCGCGTCTGCGTGTGCACGCCCAGCAGCCGCGCCAGCCGCTGGTCCAGCTTGAACTGCAGCGGCTGGTAGTCCAGCAGCAGCAGGATCGTGCAGCGCACGTTCTTGTACCCCGGCCGCTTCACCTGCAAGCGACCAAATGCACGCTCGCCTCCTCTACGTTACCCGCTGATGGATGAGAGCTCCCCCTCGGCGGTGTGTACCTGGAAGCCGTCGGTCTCCTGCGTGGTGAGAGTGCGGTGCCACTCCACCAGGTGGTTGTCCGGCCCGTACAGCTCCTTGTCCAGCTCGATGACCAGCGACTTGAAGAACGACGAGAACTTGCGCTTCACCTGCGACATCCGTAATTTCCTTGTACGTGCCGATGCGGAACCGAGAATATGATATCTCACCCGCGCGACCCGTGCCGTTACTTTCTAAATATTTACTTTGTTAGGATCGTTCTTGGAGTCGTCGAGCAGACGCCCCTCGACGCGCAGCTCCCACGATGGCACCGCGTTGTCGCCCTGACCTGCGCATCATCGTCACAACATTTCAATAGCTTTTACCACTTTGCCTGTACTGGAATGATAATTAAACACGGGCCGATGAGTCGTCAAGGCCTGTGGACCTCGCGGACGCATCGTATCGTCGGAGGTGTATTCGTGCAGACTCGAGGTCGAGCGTGTAACATACCCGGATAGAAGGTGTTGGAAATGAATATCCTGAGCTTGCGTTTCTGTTTCATGGGCCGCTTGAGCGCCTCCTGAATGTCGAGCCGCTTGCGCATGATGGTCGCGTCGAGTTTGCGCTCGAAGGCGAGCAGGTCCATGTAGGCCTGCGACTCCGGCACCAGGTCGCGCACCTTCTGCGGCAGGATCTTGTCGGCGAGCCGCTTCTTGCGCTTGCCCGGCGGGCCGCCGCCCGGCCCGTACGCGTCCCTGCCGGCGAGCACGCGTCGTCATCGGGGGAAGCGAGAGAAGGTCGCGAACCTTCGAAGGGGTCGCGCGCGACCGAGCGATGGAAAGGCCCCTCGAAGTCAAAATCTCATTAGGAACACACTCACGGGTTGTACATGGCGGGCTTGTGCTGCGGCGGCGGCGGCGCGCGCGCGTCCGGCGGCCGCTTGGCGGGCGGCAGCGGCTGCGGGCGCGGGGAGCCGCCGCCCGGCCCGCCCGCGCCCGCGCGCCCCGCGCCGCCCGGCCCCGCAGGCCCCGTCGGCCCCACCGGCGGCGGCGTGAACCCGCTGCGAGCCTGCCGATCCGAGGACATCACACATGAGTGTAAGGAGTTTGTTCCTAATTTCACTGCAGAATCACTCAAAGGTTATTCACCGCTAATCCCACACTGGTTACATTACGAGATTCCATATAAGAGAGAGATAGGTGTAAATTTCCAGGAATTAGATAATTATGTGAGCACATCCACTGCTGCCAAAATACATGATAATACTCGAGCGGGTTCCAAACTAGTTAAGTATTTACTTTGGTCTTGTACAACAAAAAATGTAAACTTTGTTTTTTTTTTGGTCATGTAAACCAGTAAAGTGGTGTGTGCCAGAATCCATTACCAGTTCTGAATGCTGCGATTCTTGCTAATAGAAAAAAAAATTAATACTTGAAATAGCTATATAACTCTCTAGAAGAAGGTGGCTCAAATTTATAATATATTAACTGGGTTAGCTATGGAAATTGATGTAGAAATAATATAATTACTTTGATAATAACATGGTTTATTTATATCAGATCTGGACAATTAATTTGAAATCTAGTCCCATTGTCGATGGAAAGAGAGTTGATTGGTCCGAGCTGATGACATCATGACTTGTTGTGCTAAATGTGGTGGTTGTTGTGCTCATATCTTACCTGATAGCTGTAGCTACCTCGTTTGTTGGAATATTTATCGAAGAAATACAATGATGTGTAAATATCTACTGACCATACACTAACTAATATTCAAGCCGCATTATTATTGTACGTAGGTACTGCGGGTAGCCGATGCAACATACCGGGAAGTTTGGTCCCGGATAGGGTCGAGGCGGCATGGACGAGCCTTGCGGCGGCGCCGCGCCCGGGTAGCGCTGCTGAGGCGGCATGGTGGCCAGGCCGCCCGGCGCGGGGCTTGGCCCGCCCGCGGGGAAGCGCTGCGCCATTACACCGCTTGGTTTACAATATTACACTTACAAACTATTCACCATTACTTAGAAATATTATGAAAATTACAATAGGACAAAGACGCCAACAAACAAACTTTCTCTGTCTGTGACAAGACAAACAATTAACTTAGGTTTATCTAGTGTGGTGTGACCACTTACTTTTGTGAAACTACTATTTCTTCTCAGAAAGCTACTAAAATCTACTATTTTTTTACAACAGACACCGATGGTTTTTTACATAATGTTATTAATAAAAAGATTTTTCTAGTCTTCCTTAATTATGTAACATAAAATAATTGCAAGCTTTATAAGAAACTTTATATTCATTGTAACCAAATTTAAAATAACGAAGAAAGACTGAAAATTAAATATATCACTATTTCCCTTTGGTGCTTGAAATAGTAGACATAGTAGACTGTAATACTATAAACGGTGAAACAATAAAGGGTAATTTATCTTTAGTGCCATATTTTTGGAAATAAAGTCCATGCAACATAATTTTTGGCGGAGTCGCCACTTTGGCGCTAAGGGGCAGATCTTTTTGGCAGGCCGGTGGTATGGTGGTTATTGTTGGGGAATTTGTAATTTATTATACAAAATCCTAGCTCGCGCAATAAGAGTTCTCCCTTCTCGACGATCTTAACTATACAGGGTGTATCAGAAGTCCGGAATAATACTTTGGGTACGTATACGGTAGTTTTTGGGTTCGTATACGGTTCTACCGACCACATATTCTTCTCTTGCCCTAAATATCCTGTCTCACTTTACGATATGCTCCCTCCCGAAATTCCCCGTCCATGTAACTTCCTCAACAAAAAACAGCTGCAGTAATATAACCGATTAATCAATCTCCGTCGCGTCTTCGCCACTACGTTGACATTGGCAAAATCACATTGGGAAGACACAGACTCAATGGAAAGAGGCCATTAAAAAAAAGTTATAAATGAAAAAAAAACACGTTAATATTAATAAATAGGATTCAAGTAAAATAATAAACTGTGCTTCTTTAATTTACTGTATTTCTGTAAAAAAAAGTGTCTCAATTAAAAAAAAAACTTCTCAAGCTCATTTTCAAAAATACGGTCCTTTGATTTCCCACATTAAGAACATGATCAACGTATTTCTTCAGCGTATAGAACAGTTTTGACAATCAGAAATAGTTGCCATGCTGAAGTTTAAAAAAAAAATCGTGCACAGCTTTCGTTGGCCAAACTCTACCCGATACTGATGCAATCGTCTAAGTATTATTTTGGACTTCTGATAGTTTTCATTGTACATTGTATGGCGGGTCGATATCTTGTACGCGTAGAATTGCGATGTGTTGGTAGTCGCGCCGTCTATTGGCGACCGGTGAAAGTTCTGCTTTGTGGCGAGATTATAGGGATCGCCACATATTCAATATAAAAGGAAATATATTGAAAGTATCAGCACTGTTGAAAAATTACTAAAAACATTTGACCAAATGTTACGTTGATAGTCTTAAAACTGCTACAAAAGTATTTACCCACTACACTTGGTCACTCTGGGTCTTTTGACAATGCAGACATTGACATTGTCATTCATTTGTCAATAGTGTCAACCATGTCAAACCACAGAGTATGTTTTGCTTGCATTCTTTTAACTCTATGGCTTATAAACTTCCTGCTTGATTCATCCGTCATCTTTATCACTGTCATTATCATTTTTTTATTTATAATGTGTATTTATTGAATTTGTCCTCGCTATTAATTACTTGACATTGGCGAAATACCCGCGCTAGTCCCAGGTGAAGCCATTCCTTATCTTATTCCATTAAATTTCATAATTTCACTCATTTCGTAAAAAAAAGTAACTTCCTGCTTAACTAAATAAAATAAAACATTGCACGATCAATTTCATATCGATTTAAAACTCATTTTTATTTATTATGTGTATTTATTGAAATTGTCGTTGCTATTAATTACTTGACATTGCCAGAATAACCTCTAATCGCAGGTGCAGTGCAGCCATTCCTCAGCTTCATTCATCACAATTTCATTCGGGTTGTCAAAAAAGGAAGTCACAATAAAAATAGATACTAAAATGCGTTCGCTCTATAATTCTACCATACCATTAGCTAGATTCTTTGGATCGGGTGCGGTGCGTGCGAGTAGGTAGGTATTTAGGAGGGAAAAATGGAAAAAATAATTTTGTTTCTAAAACTTCTTCTTTAAATGTTGGTGTATAATGCAACCATTAACAAGGTATAATTTAACCATAAGACGTATAAGACTTGTAGGATTGCTTTAAGTGCCAACCTACTGCACCCAATGATATTGCACTCTTTACGTTGTAAAGCAACTGTACCTAAGACCTAAGTCGATCCAGAATATTTGAGTTCCCCATTAAGACCTTTTCTTATTATTTGCAAGTTTCATTATTACAATTAAGTAGGTACATCAGTAGTTGTAGCATGAGCGTCAAGACTAGGCCTAGGTCAAATAATATGTTGATTATATCTCTTTCTTTCATATGAAATAAGACAGAGAGCGACCGAGCCAATCCGTGACAGAGGTATTGTCTTGACATGCGTGCTAACACCCAGTAAGTATTACACTACCCGTTGTATAGGGTGTAATCGAATGCTTTTCTCGGACTAGGTACTGTAAAAATACATAAAATAAAAAATTGGGACGTATTCCATACAATGCTGTAAGTAGTTAACTGGGAATGTGAAAAATCAATCAGTGCACATTGGTAAACGTGTATCGGTACGGCGTCCTCTTATTATCGAAGCGGCTACTACATTCGCCAGTAAGGATACTTTTAGGCGCTTTGATGGCGTCGGGAACTACAATTATTACGACAAGGACCAGATTTTTCAATCCCCGAGCAAATAGTCGACTATCTGTCGAACGATAATATCTTTAATATTTGGCTTTTATTCTATTTCTCAATTTCATACATTTCGTCCTACGTGAAATATGATCACAGGTGTTTCCGTTATAAGTATTTTAAAGTATCTAAGTCAAACTTCTTTTATGGTATGTAACTACATGGGCTTTTTTTTTTTTTGAATGGACTACGCTGTTGGGCAAACATAATGGGCAGTGGGGTGGGCAGCGGTCATAGTAACAGGGGTGTTGGTTGGTCGGGGTTGGGTGGTTGTACTACAGAGTAAAAAAAAACTTTACCCATATATTCCCTGTTATTTTCTTCGTCTTCCGCGATCCCATTCGCCGTTTCCCATTGGTTTTCGGGGTCAGCTTCTAGTCGTTTGGCTTATTGTCGATGGTTACACGTAGAGAGAGCCATTTGACGCGAGTAGCGAGGCCACCTACCCAACTGTAACATCAGTATAAACTTCTTCAGGTTTCCCACGGTCCGTAACGAGGGTCAAATATGTAAGTAATGCAGCCCTGACCGTGCTTCGGTGGGATGTCGAGATGGTGGCCCCGGCTTTGGCGGGGATCCCAGCAGAGGATTTTATGATTCGGATCCAGCTTAAGTCCGGCTGAGGCGAACGTGGCCGTATCCTCCAGGCGGCGACCGCCGTTGTAGGTGATAAATCTTATTTATTATGAAAATTTCTCGAATGTCGGATCAATTGAGATTTTTCATCAAGTGTCTAAATCTAGAGTTCTCATAAAGTTTGTGAAGCTATTCTTATGTACAATATTATCGGACCCAAAACCGCTCGTTATTGGATGCAAAGAGATAGTCGGTAGGTACCTACATGTTGTAATGTAAGTGTACTAAGTCAAATGTAGGACATCGTAAATCAGGGGTCACAATTACATAAAGAAAGGTTATCGACAGTAAGTCCGCAGAAACAGATATAAGTGGAGCAGAGAGTTGATCGATAGTAGCTTATATAAAATATTCACGTTTACATGGTCTTACGAAGAAATGGTAATACCTAATTTACCCAATTATGTCTTAAGGCCGGTGATTTACGGCCACGTCCAGGCCCCGTTCTCTACGCCAAGACGTTTCACCCAGGCAGGGCGGCTGTTATACATTTTACATTAATTCATTAATTGGTCCCTAGTACCATTTAGTCGCTATATCGAGGGCAGCGGAACCAGTATCCATCCAGGCCGGTCCGGAGATGGGGTGCGGACAGCGTGGGGCAGGAGGCGAGGCGGGCATGGGGCGTGCGGCAGTGCGGCGCCGCCTTCGCCGCTCCCAGCAGACGCGGGCGGCCGGAGCGGCCGGCGGCAAGCGGCCCGCGGAGCGGCGGCGGCGGGTGGCAGCGGAGCGCGGAGCGAGGAGGCCGCCGCCGGAGCCGCGGAGCGCGACGGCCGCCGGCCCAGTCCGCGACTAGCGCTGTCGCCGTTCGCACGCGCTCGAGTGTTCGCCGAGTTCGCTACCGCCTCGTGGCTCACGTCTTCCTCGGCGGCTCCCCTGGCTCCCCGCCCGATCGGAGTGGCGGTTCGCATCTTACCGGGCAGCATTAGAGTCGTATCGATATTTTCTAATACTGTCAGGTAAAGATGTCGTCCGCGCTCCACGTTCGTCGTTCTGCGACTTTTGCTCGAAGAATTCGTCTCGAAGAAACCGGTCGGATGACGACGGTTATATTTACCGGGTGCGGTGGCGCCGCCGGCCGACGACACGGACGGATCGGACGTGCGGACGCACGCCCGAGTGTGACATCTAAGGTAATCGCGCCGGGGTCGGAGGCGTCGCACCGCCGGCCGCCCCGCGCCGCCACGCTGGGCCCGCGCCCGGGACCGCGTGTGCCGGTGCCGGCCGCCGGCTCGTACGCCGACGATGGATCTTGCTTGTCCGTCTCATCTGCCTCGACTTCGCGAATTAGATGGCCGTTTGTCGTCTACATTAGGTATTTGTTGCGATTGGAAGTTCGTCGATGTTACGTCACATGTGGCGGACCGGTCCTCGCTGACTTTCGTAACGCAACTGCGACGACCGGCTCGCGGAGACCGCTCATTGGTAGCAGACGATACACTCTATCGATATAAGGACCTTTAGCAATCCCGGTTTCGAAATCTAGGCGGGGTACCTACCGATGTTGAACTAAATTTCGTCAACCCTCAACTTGAGTTGGTACGTCGCCTCGTGCGCTGGCTGCCACATCAGCTGCACGCGTATCGACTTCTATATCGTGTAAACGGTTGTTTGCTAAGGTTCGCTCCGACACGATATCTTCGAATAGTTAGTGTAAATGTTGAATTGTTATTGAGTTATTTACAATAACTGTTTCTTTTTCTATTTATTGTTTTCGATGATGGTTATCGAGGGTAGATGAGAGCCTTCACTAAACGCGCTAGCTAGCTGGGCAGGAACTTAACACCTGGTCTGACTACTGATTCAGAGGGCCTCATGTAACCGGCCTGCTGTAGCATGGAGGCTGGCAGTAAACCATATTTCATCACAAATGCATCCAGCTCGGTCATCGTGTTCTGGAAGCCGTTATTTTCTTGTTGAATTTTCAGTAATACATAAAAATATTAAATTTAAAGTACCCTTCAACCGTAACCAATGGGAAAAAGTCAGTGTGATTTTGAGATTTAAGTACCCACTTAGGTAAAGATTCGGTTTGAAGCATGTTAGAAGGCAACCAGATGTATCAAGGTGAGAAGTATATTATTAGTTAACGGTGTACTCAGCCTCGGGCCAGGCCGCCGTGCATAGCGGGTGTCGGTAATAATGTAGATAGATAGGTACGAGCGAGTCCGACGGACCACGAAACGCTTCCCGAAGTCGATGTTATCAGCATAATCCGCGCACTGTTGCGTTTCCTCATCGTCGCTCACGTAACCCACTTAACTAATTAAAATTCCTCATGGCCGGCAATGAGCACGCATTTACAACTCATTAACTCCGCACACGATATTCCCGAGTCCGAGAGCGGCCGAGCATGCGCCATGGCATATGGCAGAGGGAGCGCGCGCCGCCCGCGCCCGCGCCGCCGCTGGATGTAGATCCATAGTCGGTATTACATAATGTGTTCTACCGACATGTATGTCATGAGATGTGGATGGTATCTTGCTAGCAGCACATAACTACCTACCTATCATTATTACCACGTTAGAACATCTCTTCAAGATGGTTAGGTAGCTGTTGTGGTTTTCACTAGGTGTTAATGAAGAGCCATATTCATTAGTGGGTGGAAAGTTTGACTTTCCGAATATTAAGATGTGGGTCAAGCCGCGGGCCTTTATTGTCACTGTTTTCGAATGGTTTATACGCAACCTCTTTGCTTTGCTTTATAATTATTTATGATACTTTACAATGTAATTTATTCGCTTTTATTTTATACAGGTACTCACTCAACTAGATATATAACAAAATATTAAGTAGATAAACAACATAACTGGTACCTATTAAGTAGCTAAATGTATGATTGAATGCCCGTGCTGTGGCAGCTGGACGGCGAGCTCACGGGCGGCGCTTCGCAGGAGTTATCGTCGTCTATCATTTACAAATTTCAATCGGGGTGCTTACCTACTAGATTCCAGTAGGCTGGTAGGCCTTATCCGGATTTTAAATCGTGAAAACAAAAAGTGGCCACACTGCATGATCATGTCGCTGAAAGCTCGAAGACAAAACTGGATTGTAAGTATATAGGATAAATAACTAACCTTAGAGGATATATAATCACGTTGTTAATATTTTTCTGGATTTTTAAATAGAGAGTTTAGCCTACACTCTCTATTTAAAAATTATGACCTTTTTTGAAAATGTACTTCGTGCCAATACATAAATATTAAACGTGGCAAAAGCCACGCGATCGCGCTAATAAATTCACGTGCATTTAATTGTGATAAATAAAACAAAGTGATAAGAAAATATAAATCGCAAAAATGCGCCACGTGTTCAACATTATTCATTTTACAAGGCTCCATACATTTACTATTGCACGATTTCTGCTTACAACGAGGAGCAAATCGTTCAATAAAATTCAAGTAGGAACATTCAAAATCATTTTGCATGGGTAGTCCAAAAAAGTCTTTCAAGTGGCTGCCTTCATTAAAAATATACAATCAAGGACTATTTTGCCTCGGTAATACCTATTATGATAGACTTGTCTTTGAATCACGGGAGTACTACAAATATTTTTTTATTTAAAACAAAACAATTTAAAAGTTATTACAAAATCACAAATTATAAAAAAATATTTTTAACAAAAAAACAAAAACCGACTTCAAAAACATAGGTGCACTAGGAGTTCCTAATAACTTTATAATTTCTTACATTCGGAGTCGGTGCCAATGTATGTGTGTATTTGCCTTGTCTTATATAGGTTGGCACCTACCTACTATGTTTTTTTTTAAAGATTTATACTTTAAATAATCGTTGAAAATATGCAAGTATTATCCCTAACCATAACATCCCTAAAAAGTAAATATTTACTGAAAAAAAAATAACCCCCTTTCCGCCCCCTTTGGGGATAGGCTTAGATTTTTGTTAACAACCCGTATTAAACAAAAAAGATTTTTCTAAATCCCCCCCAACTTCAACCCCAATTTCAGCCCGAAGGGGGTTGATTTCTGATAATATTTTGAAAATGGGACCAGCCTTGAATAATTCCCTACCGAACGTCACAAAAAAAATTGAAGTCGGTTGACTGCGGAGAGATGCGGTAACGTAACAGACAAAAAATTAACATACGGCGCGAATTGAGAACCTCCTCCTTTTTAAAGTCGGTAAAAAAATATTGTAGGTACGTGTGTTATTTCAGGTTTTGAAGTTTGTACCAACTTATTATCTTTGTAATTAAATTGAGGAGTAAAACGGCTGGACGCACGTAACTACGTCCCGTGAGTATACACTAGTGTTATTTCGACCGCTCCATTTGAATAGACTACGGGACAAGCCGTAAACAAAAACTGTCCACGGCTAATACCCAAGAACTAGAAAAGATTTTTTTTTTTTTTTTTAATGGCCTCTTTCCATTGAGTCAGGAGAAAAGAATATATTAGAAGATTAAGAGAGGCCAGGCCACAGCAGTAATATAAGCGGGTATTTATCCAGCTTTAATGATCACAAGAGTGGGTGAGGGCGCATCGTCATTCGTCAGTAGTGTCGGGGGTCGCGAGATAGCGCATTGTTTTCGCGTGTGACGAGCGGAGCGGGTATGGCGGCGCGGGCGCGGGGTTATCGCGACACGCAGCGGCCGCGTGTGTCGCTTTGCCACGTATTACAGTTTCGTACCGAGGCCTGAAGTTCGCCTAAATTCGCCGTGAGAGTCGATAAGAAGACCGGTGAAAGCCGCAGTAAATTAATCGCTCAGGTGGATTCCGCTTTCGAATTGAATTTTTATCGGCATCGGAGAGTGTCTCCGCGGGTCGGACCGGTTCTTAATTTCCTATAGGTGCGCGCGTTATGCATCTATTTCGGGAGTCGTTGACCGCGAGTTTGGCACTACCGTCGTCGGCCGGTTTTATTCTGTTCGTGTCGAACGGTCGTTCCGGGAGTGGCTCGTCCGCGGGACGGTGATTTCGAGTAAAACCCGGCGTATTCGAGGCGATGACGTAACGCGCGGGAGTGCGTCGTCCCCGGGCGCCGCGGCCGGGAGGGTCATGTCTGATCGACCATAATGCCACTAATAAGCTGGGGGTGGGCCGCGATTCGCCCTTATAAATAGCAACGTTAATCGCCGATAGACCGCATGCGATTTCGTCAATATCAGTCTCAAGTATGACAGACAAGAGTCGGTCGGTGTGCGCAGCCAGCATTGTTGCCGGCCGCGCTATTTATAATCGACTCGCTCACTGCTAGCGAAGTATCCGACGCGTCGCGACGGATTGTTGTTGCCGCGAGGCGACTGCGCCTGCACACGATCTGCACGGCAGCGGTAGGCTGCCAGCCGCAGACCTGCCAAAACATTGTCCATTTTCACCAGTCTTTCATTTTTGGATTGATCCGCAATTTTTTACATTCATGACCCATTTTTATTGATAACTAGCTGTGCCCGCGGCATCACCCGAGCTTATAGTGACTGTGTCGTAGTGTGATGTTATAAAGTCTATGACCTTCAATAAATAACACAATAACAGTGCAAAAAATGTTTGGAGACGGACTGGTAGTTCCAGAGCTTTATACGTTCAACCGAACAAACTCTACGGCTTTATAATATTATAAGTATAGATTATTATACGATTAGATAAGACAATACCGATAGTCATTTCTTCTACAGGCGTTATACCTCACACATAACACACCAGTCTTGCAACCTGAGCCATCCATAAGCTAACTTACATATTACTTCAAAAAGCAACTGTTCTCAATACTTGCAGAATTGTCAGAATTTTTTTATCCATAGACTAAATATAAATATTAATATCACACAGTAGTTTATGTATTTTATGTAATATATTATTATGTATTTATACCTTTCCCCCATTTCTAGCTTGGCCAAATGCCCGCAGATATGGTTATTACCCCAATCACCTGGGAGAACAAATTTGCTAACACAAATAATAATAATTTATAGTATAGATTTATTGAATTTGTCCTTGCTATTAATTACTTGTTGATGGCAGAATACTCGCTAGTCGCGAATGCAGTCCGTTCCACATCTTATTCCATTACACATTTAATTATTACATTCATTTCGTTAAAAAATAAGATAGACTTTCAGTTTTTACTATTCGATAACTTAAGAAAGAAAGTAAAACATAACGTTTGTGACTTGAGACTACTTACTTCACTTTGTCATAAACGGCTACAAACATTACTGTTTTATATGGAGAAGGATGATACAGATATAAACTAGTCGTTATGTAAGTATCTACTTCGGTACCCAGCTTCGGCTACTAAGCCCCAGCCACAAACATTGTAATATCTCTAGGGAAAAACCGTAGATCATTGTGAAAACCAATGTCGTTGTAACTGAAAATCATGATATTTTCTCGAGTAGAATATATTTCACGTTGATATCTTTTCCATCATCATCCCTGTCGAGACTAGCCCGCGACTCGCGACCGTGCCGCCCGGCGCCCGCCGCCCGGCGCCCGCCGCCCGCCGCCCGCCGCCCGCTCCTCCGCGGCTATGTATCCAAATGCGACGCCTGCAAAAGACATCAACGCTGCTCGTGCGGCTATGTTAGAGTCATCAAGAAATGCGCGGGATCCGTCTGTGGATCTCTCACGCGGCAGCATTGAATACATGCATTGTGTTCTAGTAAATATTTTGACACACACTATTTTAACAATGCCTTCTCAAATTGTGTCAAAATACGAAACCGTGACAAAGCGGTCGTGTGATGAGAAATAATGAATAATCTATTATTATGCAGATTAAGAGCTTCAAATTTAGAATGCTTAACTTGTTATGGTTAACTTCCGTTCACTGAAGACGCAATTTTATTCAGTTTTCGTTAATAGATACAGCTATGTGCTCTCAAATCATTGACTTGTAGCTATGTCGAATGCAATGTTTGAGCAGCTGCTCGCCGAAGGTTGGCGACGCGCGACGCTGTGCTAGCAGCGAGAACCCGCCCGGTACACTTTTCGCATTATAACCATAGTCTATTATTCGATAAACTCCCGGCTAGACACTGCCGCTCGCAGTCCATAAAATGTACATAACAAAATAACATAATCACGTAAAACCGTGTAAAAGTTTTAGTAGGTACTGACCTACCTACTGATTTTTAATGAAGGTTTTGAAAAAATCTTAAGTAAGTGCGTGTGTCGCGTCATCATCGGTGGCCTTGCGATACGTAGGAATTTATATCAGTCTGACCGACTGTGATGGCACGAGCCGCCGCGCTCCGCACCACACCGCTCAGATGATGTTTGGTGCGTTATTTTTAAATAGCATTGTTATTAGTGTGTGCGTAGTTCGCGCGCGTGTTTATTTACGTGTCATATGTGTAGGAGCCGCGCGTGAGTGATCACGACGACGTCAGACTTGAGTTGCTGCCCGCAGCGCCGCCGCCGGGGCCCGCGGCCCGTTGCGACGGCCGCGCGGCACCTTCCTCCGCGTACATGTTACAGCACGCGCTGGGCCGTAGCCCAGCTTAGCCCAGCTCTCGCAGCTCAAGCTTGCGCTTCGGCTCTCCTTGCAGCGTGCGCTTATGCACTCAAAACATGTCGCCATATGAATGATAAATTATTAGAATATAATAGTAACGAAGGAGACACCTACTTATAATATACAAAAATATTTTAGCTCGGGATATATACAGGGTGATTGGTAATTCGACGAATTCCCGTTAGGAGGTGATAGGGGTGACTATTTGCGATAATTTTAATTCCCATATGCATTATGCAAAAGTGAACCATTTTCGACTTATCATGTTTTTTAGATTTTTTCAAAATAAGTCAAAAATCCAACTTAAAATAATTATTTAAAAAAAATTATCAATCTAAATCTTATTTCTTCTGCTAATTTATAAAAACGATTAAACACTGGTTATTTATCAATATTAAAACAACCATAATCGGTCCAATTTAAAAAATGCGAGACGAAAAACGATATTATTTCAATATTTTTTTGAGATTTGTTTCCACTAAAATGCCTTAAAAACAAAACAAACGCTATGAAACTTGGCTTGCAGATTATTTCAAAAACATAACCGTTTTATTAGCTTTCCAAAAATGCATAACAACTAGGAACTTATTTCTAAGAAACTGAAAAAAAAAAAGATCTCAAAGGAAGCAGGCGGAAATTCGTATTCGAACTAAACTTAAGGTCGTTCTTTAAAATTGCCATAAAAGTCAATCCCAATGACAGACCCAATGTAAATAAAACAAAAATACAAATTTAAAATAAAATTAAAAACCAGTAACAGTTTACTAGTAATAACAATCATATGAAGAGGACCCTGAAAAGAGAGTTTTCTGTAGATTTTTGACTTATTTTGAAAAAAGCTAAAAACATGATAACTCGAAAATGGTTCACTTTTGCACAATGCATATGGGTATTAAAATTATCGCAAATAGTCACCCCTATCACCTCCTAACGGGAATACGTCGAATTACCAATCGCCCTGTATACTTAAAAATATTATAAGGTTTTCTCTTCGGGTCGATATCAACATGACTTTTATATAATTTTAATTTGCTCAACTGTCGAGGTAAAATCTTTAAAATATCCAGTTCCACAGTACGGTAACGGTCACTCTGGCATTCGAGAGGATCCATAACGGCGCGCGGGGCGGCGCGGCGGCGGCGCGGAGGTTCGAGGTGTCCGAGGCGCGGGGTGCTGGGTGGTGGTGAGGGTGGCCGTGGCGCAGGCCGGCGACTGTGTACTTGCTGCAAAGGTCAGCCGGCGGCGCACACCTGCGTCTGCTTCGACCATCGCTGCACTATATATCACTATCGCGGCCACCGTGTTATGCACATTCCCTTCGATTCAACTCCGGCTCTAGCAAACTACCTGCATACCCGACATACCCGATTTCGATTTACGCTATAGATTGATGCATTATCTAAATATACATCAGGGGTTCCTAAACTTTAAAGATTACGGACACTAACCAAATACTTATTAATATATGGAACCCATATTAAATGATTACAAATCAACACTGAAATTTATTAACCTTTTTTTAAGAAATTTGTATTATAATTGAAACATATTATTTCAGAATCAGAATCAGAATTTTTTTATTCATGCAAACCAATACAGGCACTTATGAATCGTCAGTAAAAAATAAATAATATCAATAGTATCTCTACCACCCATTCGGAATGCATTTCCTATGGAGAAATGCATTCCGAATGGGCAAGAAACTCCATGGTTGCTTTTTTCCAATAAGGATTTACATGTTATTTGCATTACAATGTGTTTATTTTACAGTAAGCAGTGGTAGCCGAGTGCAGTAAGCAGTGGTAGCCGAGTGGTACAACGCACGCCTTGCAAATCAAAGTGTGCAGGTTCAAACCCCGGCTCGCACCTCTGAGATTTATGTGCGAATCTCATTTTCATCCGAGATTATCACTTGCTATGAAACGGTGAAGGAAAACATCGTGAGGAAACCTGCATGTCTGAGGGAATTTGTCTAGTTCTCGAGAGATGTGTGAAGTCTGCCAACCCGCACTGGGCCAGCGTGGTGGACTATGGCCTGAATCCCCCTCGCATTGAGTGGAGGCCCGTGCCCAGCAGTGGGACGTTAAAAGGGCTGTAGTAGTAGTAGTAGTGTTTATTTTTAATTAACAATTATACAATATAAAATTAATGAGGCTATAGAATCTCAAAACACAAAATTAATCAGCAATACAAATTACAAGCTGTGTCAGTGTATGATTTAAAGGTAGAAAGGAGGAGGAAAACGGGACAAACATCCCTCAAATGAGTTCCTGTGGAGCCGGACCAGCACCTGACCAAGCGTGTTTATCCTCTAGATAATTATCTATTGTGTAATATCGCCTGCATAGTGTTTGTCTAATGCAAGTTTTAAATTTGGTATCATTGAGGTTAATGACATTTGGGGGTATCTTATTATAAAATTTGACACAGTACCCCAAAAGTAAAGTAAAGATAAATAACTGCAGGACGGAAGGAAGTACGACAGTGTCGGCAGTATGTGAACGTGTGATTTCGATCATTTTACATTGAATTCTTTGTTGCCTACTTACTATGGATTAACTAAAAGATGTTGCATGTTATGTCCTTACCTTTTTTTTTTCGTGGGAAAATCCTTTATGGATCCCCTTCCAGCCTCGGGGGAGGAGGAAGGGCATAGTGCCGGTATACCCACTAAACACCCAAGGTGTACCACCCACCGCTATGGAGGAATGCCACAGGATCGCTGAGGCATGCACCGCGACACCCCAGCGGCTCGCCCGGCTAAGTCGCCGGGCCCGGCCCAGCTGTTCGCTGGGCCCCTGGGACGGCTTGGTACAACCCCAGCCGTCCCAACGTCCGCCGAAACCGTGCAATGGGTGACAGGTCCCCCAACCCATCACCCTGGTTTCGGCCAGATGTTATGTACTTACCTACCTATTCAGTCTGTTTTATGTAAATTTGAAATACACAGTAAGGTCTATATTATCATTATTGTATTTCATGAAATGTTAGAATCTGACTATTTTGGGGTACACAAATAAGAAATAATTATGTTGATTTTGGATTCGAGTTATGCTGGAATTACAGAGTACTATTACCAGTAATCAAATGTAAGTGAGTACAAGCCACGCGAATTCATAAAAGTCTGCTGCTGTTAGTTGCGCTTGCGCGCCAAAGCGCCGACCGACGACTCGTCGCCGCACTGGACCGCACCGCACTGTTTGTGGACACAAGACACGTTAGTAGGATATGAGCTGTCTCACATAGTTTAAGGATTATTTTTTAATGGTGATAATGTGTATGGCACTTCATGTCGCCACCGCTGCCGGCTTGACAAGGTGGAGGATAACCTCGGATTTGTGACGACAACAAACGTTCATAACTCCAGCCCCTAATAATATTTTTTTATTGCATAAAGTAATTACATAATATTCTTATGAGGAATAGTGTCATAATTTCTCTTCATTCGCTCTAGGAAGCACTGATTATTCGGTGAGTACGGATTAGTGTGTAGTGCGGCAGCGCGCGGTGGCGGGCGCTGCAGCTCGGCCGTCGACACTATCGGTAGCAGCTCATATCGACGTTGCCGCCTTATCTGCATTTAATCACCCCATTATCAAAGCGGACGATTACCAGTTTTGGGATAATGCACGTAGCACGATTATTGGTCGAGCTGTACCTAGAGAGTCTGGACCTCGTGCTAGAGCACCCGTCGGGCAGGTATGCCGCGAAGCCAATTATTGTTATGTAGTTGCAATGCGACATCGCGTCGCGAGAACATTATTTACCACTCCAGTGATCGTTGTTAGAAAATCAATGCGTATATTAATATAACCGGTTTAGCGACACTACATGTAGGTAGTATAAATTAATGGCGACTATTTAATAATACAATAAAATCTCATTTTTATTTATTCTATTTACGATAGTATTTATATACTTTTAGAGAAACTTATTCTACTAATGTAATTTTAATAGGTAATATAGGTAGGTTAACAATAGTATACCGACATAAACAGTGTGAAGGCTTTTCAGTAGTGCATAATATGGATGCGAGTGCAGCGGAGCGAGGGGTGGAGGGGGTGTGTCAGGTCGAGTGTGCAGGACACGTGACAGCAGTCCACACGGTGCGATGTCCATTTCGTTTTGGTGGATGGGCGGTCGGCGACCCCGCGGACTCGGCCGTGGGCGCCGCTATAAAACTCATATACGTACCTATGCATACCACCCGCCCCGCCGCGCCTTGGCCGGACCCGTCCGTCCAACCTGGTTCCGTTACTTTTCTTGATTTTATGTCTTGTTCAGGGCTTAGGTAATTCTCGTTTTTAAACTGGCTGAGCCGGGCGCGCCCCTCACCTCGCGCCTTGCCCACGCCCGTGTCTGCGCTTGCGCCCGCGCCGCTCCGGCCCGTCCCGTGCCGTTCCGCGCCGCGTCGTCGCAAGGGAACGTGTCGTCATTACCAACCCCATGAATCACTGATTGATCCTGAACTTAAACACTGTTGCTTGACACAAAAGAAATGAAATCGGTTTACAAACGTCGGAGATATGTAGTAGCAAACATTGTGGTAACAAATATAACTTTTTTGAAGTAGGTTCAAAATAAATATTCATTGTAAACCATATAAGGCCGAGATCCTAGCCTACTCTACTACTTCTTCTTCGAACAAAATTAAATGATATGTGACAAAATAGAATAAGATGGGTTTTGACGAACGCATTTGTCACGTATGACAGTTTAGTTCACTTTCATCATCCATTTATATTTATTTATTGGATTTTTTATTACTATGTATTACTCCACATTGGCAGAAGACTTGCTGATCACAAGTGTGGAGCGATTCCTCATCTTATTCCATAAAATATTATCATTTCATCTATTTCTTAAAAGAGAAGAAGTCTAATCAAGATGACATTCCGAGCGGCGAGCGGCGGGCGGCGCGGCGGGGGCGGGCGGCCGGCGTATTATGACGAATCATATTTTAATGTCCCATTCATCGCGGCTCATTCAAGAGATGTGACATAGCACCCCCTGAATATATGACAACCTAGTTTTAGCAACGCCAATGATGCGTTAAATTTCAAAGTGTGGTAGTTGTTTTGAAAATATTATACACTTGATGCGCCCGCGCCGCTGCGCCGCGCCACACGCCGTGACCAAGCTGTTACCTAGTCCCCAACTCGGTTCGCTACTTGCAAATTGTTGCGCAGAATTCAATATTTTCAGTAATACTACAGTTCATATTTTATTTGTAAAATATTTCGACGTCCCTGTAGCTTAAACTTAAAACACTAAAATATTTAAAAGTCCACACAAAAAAAAAGGTTAAAGGTGTAAAAGTTAAAGTCCACACTTTGTTTTGTCTTTTGAGAATAAATTAAATGTATGTTATGTTGGTATGTCTGTTTTCAATTATGAAATATCTTATATTCATAGCTCATTGTACTTCAAGGCATCACTGCCTCAAATCAAATACAATGAATTAGCGATTGAGTCATGAATTAACGTTAGCGAGTGCGAGACTTATAAACCGTGTGTACCGTGTGTACCGTGTACGGACATTTATAAAATGCTGTGAGTACCTACCGAAAAAGCTTTTGCCTGTAAACGTTTATAATTCCTTCTGGAAGATACATAATATTATTATTGTATGTTATCGATGCCACAGTTTCAGACAATATTGACCGTTGCAAATGCTCCACATTTGCAACGGCACTTTAGAAATAGATCAAATAAAGGATAATTTAATCCTTTAATAAATTTACAGCGGTTTTCAGTCAGCGCGACTTCTTCGGACCCTATCTACTCTACTTTGTAAAAGTGGGATCAACAGCTGCACCGCGTGCTCTAGAATGTCTCCAATGGCTAGAACTTTAGTGTCCTATGTGAGTGGTCCGAACCAGTCAAGTGTGTACACTATAATATGGAGGGAACACTATAATATGCCCCAACTTTATTCCACAATAGAAAAATATACTGTCTCTTATATCCTATTGCTTATTCCACATTATATATTTATTCATATACCTATAATTGGAACGGTCTATTTCACTTATTATTAACACACACACAAATTATTTATACATCATATTCTATAAAAATCGCATATGAGAAATGAAAGAAAAACACACATACGTCATTTCTCACAAAACCTCAAACATGCTGACAAAAACTTTTCACAGCCATCCATCAGCAAACACATGGTATATATAATAATAATTGTGATCAGAATCCAGGAGACCGTTGAGTGCTGATAATGAGAGAGGTGTCTGATAGGAGAAATAGGGGGGGGGGGGGCACTGTGCGCGATTTTGACACAGCGAACAGTTAGTGCTTGCGGCCGCGAAGATAGTTGTCGGGGGTCAAGAGACGAGACCGTTCACAAAGCAGCTCGGGAGCATCAATCATACCGCGAATAATTTAGCTCTTCTGACTTCGAGTGAATTATAATTAAGACATCACAATAAAAAGAGAATGGGGTAAAGTTAAGGGTAACACGTAAAGCTACGTTTAAATAAGTACCAGAGGAAGTCTTTCTGTACTTTCTCTAAAATAAGGGAATATATGTTATATTGTTGAAATTACAATTCAGCTGCTTTGAGCTTAAATGATGTATTTTGTTATGTTTTTCAACAACATACTTTTGTTTGATCAATCTATCGATCTATTTGCGCATACTGAACCGAAATTCCTTACTTCATCTATCAAATACCCAGAATCCATTGACACTCCCAGTACTATACGCTAATATTATTAACTAAACTTTATTTCTCATTTTTCTTATTTAGTACATTTTTAAATATAAATATAAAAATTCATTTAAAAATATAAAAAACAGTTCCCCACCGGCATCTGGAACAGGGTCCTATTCATATATACACTTATTCATATATATTATATACACTCATATATATTAGGTCCTATACACTTATTGTTACTTATAGTCATACTTAAAACTTACATATAATTAATACATTACTAATCATTATATCTTATATGTATATGAATAATTGTGTAAATATAAGTTGGTTAGTTAAATAAATAAATATTTTTATTTACATACAACATATATGCCTAATATAGAACATTACGGTAAGGAATAAGTATTTGGCAAATTACTGGTAACTCAGTGCTCTCTGTGAGTGCACACACACTTATCATAGTTATTTATAATAGTGTTCACGTCGGCAGATCTTGAACTCTCCTGGGTCAAGTATACTCGTCAACCTAATACATGCGAAATATACATACAGCAGGGTAGTTATCGTAGTTAGAACAATTTGAAAATTAGCCCACAAGTGTGCATTACATTATTTGTTTGATAATGTTTAAAGGCGATGCCGAGGCCGGTGTGAGCGCCTCTCAAACTGAACAGTGGAAGGAATATACGTTACGGGCTTGAGCTATGAGTATTACGTGTGAGCACATTCATTGATAACTTATGCTATACGTGAGTTATTTAATAATACCACTAATAGGTATCGGGCCTGTGACGACACTGTACGCGACGACCTACAGCATTACGACGCCGTCACACAATCGACCTTAAAGCTTCGGCAATAGAGTCTGTATTCTACTAAACAAATATGCTTTTTCGATACATACCTAATAGTTAATTTGTTATTCGTGTTTAAGAATGTTAAATCAAGGCAACGCGGCTATGTTTTGTGAGTTAAAAGAGTACACTATTCTGGAATAGTTGTAGTTTGTTGAACGGAGTAATGTTTATTTATTTATTTATTATTATGTATCGCCAATAAATGCAGTATTTAAAAAAAAAGCGAAGCGAGGAATACTTGGGTGCATTTAATCGTGTTTACATGAGACGTAACGGATCCGTTAAGCTACGGTCTATTTCGATCAAATTGTAGCATGTAGCTACAGCAGAGTCCGGCCACGCGGTCCGAAACGGAGTTAGAGATAGCGATGATGTCTACTTCATTACGAATAACTTGAAATTGATTGTGTTATACATAACATCACACCCACCGCATATGGCATATTTAGACATTATCTTTATTCTTCGCTAAGCATGCTTCGCGTGTGTGGAGGTCGTTTCTCTGAAAGGAATAATAATGTCAATGTGAAACAAGCAGTGGTTACCGAACTGAAACTATGACGAAGAGAGTGCGGAAGTGCTACAAAACTGAATCGACATCTACAAAACTAGAATATAGATACTAATATTTTATTTAAATTAAACGTTGTTCATTGTGTCGAACGTTGATCCGTGCACGTCCCCCGCGCTCCCCCCCCACTTTCCTCCAGCGGACAGTATTCCTAATAAACTAAGACAGTAGGCGTCGATTACGCAGATTTGGAATCGAGTGCCTCCACACCCCGCCGTCCCTGCATGCACGCATTGTCCCACTTTGACTAAAACATGTTTCGCGTATGAAGTTTCTGATATCAACGGCTCTACATGATGATTGTTTATTCACTTTCACAGTCTGTAGGTGTCGATAAGTATTAAGTAACGGACCTTACCAAATTCAAATGAATAAAGTAAAAGTTAATTCGTTGCAATATAATTAATACTTTGCGACTTGTGCATACGGTAAGTACATGCATAGAATGCAACGAAGTTAGCTCAAGAGGGAGAAGGAATCGGATTCCTTGCAAATGGAAGCGAGACTGACTAAGCACTAGTGGCCGGTTACCATCCGAGTGTCGTCTATCCGCGGCTATTAATAGAGGCATGTGTGCGGTGGTGTGCGAGTGGTGCGCGCGTGTGTGTAGCTCCAGCCGCGGCCGCGCTCGCGCAGGTGCAGGCTCGCGGGCGCAGCCTTGAGGCGAGCAAGTGTCGCGTCGAGAAATTATTTGATGGCTGCCGGTCGCACGGCGCGCCCACGCCATTAACATAAAACACAGCGCGCCCGCGACGGTAGCGCAACACCCTGTCCGAGAGCCGCCTGCTACACGCGGCTCACCAACGTCACGGGGCACCTGACGTTGGCTGCTAATGCTCCCCTTTTTATTAAGTTTCAATTAGGTAGACATTTGTCAAACAGCTTGCATCTACTTAAACAGTATGGAAACAAATACTGATACTATGTTGTACACAAAACTGTACGTTGTACTATACACGTAACATGTAGCGTCGACTTTCTGACCGGCTTGATCTGTAGCCACAGAATAAAAATGTCTGTAGCTGTATCGCGTACTGATCAAGCTCTATGATGGTAGGACTAGGTATGCATCTGGCCATGTCGGTACGTCCTGCATTAATAGGCACCTGCTACCCGGACCTCTGTATAAATATAAACTTTAACTTAAAAATAGAGTGTAGATATCAGCTTCAATCCAAAGTTATAGACTTGTTGAAATAAAATCTTCGCCACTGCCGAGAACTGTTATACGAAAATCTTTTAACCGAAAAAATAACGGAGGAGGTTTCTCAATTCGACCGTATATTTTTTATTTAAGTTCTGATAGATTATAATGTAACAAGTAACAAGTTTTTGTACATTACTTTTTCCGAAATAAATAAATAATTTAAAAAAAATATTGTAAATATTTTGTATAAAGTTGATTTAAAAAAATCGAACTATTATAAGATAAACAATCAGTTTTATAAAGTAAGTATTTTTTTTTTATATAGGTACTTGTTCAAAATCATAAATATAGCTATAAGTAAAAATTACAAATAAAATGTTTCTCAATTAGCTCCCTAATCTGAAACACTATGTTAAGGTTGTTCGGTAGAGATCCGCTTTTATCAACGTGATTAAAAACTGGAATAAAAGAGGAACCCTCTTCATAGTAATAGCACATAATTAATTAATTTATAAACGCAGCTAGTCCGGGTGTCTATCCAGTAGCAATGAACCGGTGTTCTTTATCAAAACGCGCGGACCGCTTGTTGCGCGGCGCCGGCGCCAGCGCACTTCAATGCGTCCTGCGGTACATACATACATCATACATACATCATCTCGCCTGTATTCCCCGAAGGGGTAGGCAGAGGTGCACTGTAGTGCGCCCACATTTCGCCGATGTATTTTGGTCCCAATGTAATAGGGGGCGAGCCTATTGTCATTATACCGAGCACATTCCCCCTCAATACGAGGGAGATTTGGGCCATAGTCCACCACGCTGGCCCAGTGCGGGTTGGTGAACTTCACACGCCTTTCTATAGACGTGCAGGTTTCCTCACGATGTTTTCCTTCACCGTTCAGCAAGTGGTAATCATTGTTGAAAATGACATTCGCACATGAAAATTATCTCAGAGGTGCGGGCCTGGGATTTGAACTTGCACCCCTTACGTTCAAGGCGGGCGTTTGTGCCCGCGAGGCTACCACTGCTTATTAATTACCTGCGGTATCTATCAGGTTCAGAGAGAGCTCTTCCACCAAAATAAACATGACCCTGTAGCGCCTTCTCTCTAGTATACCTATATACGGTGCAGTGTGGTGCTGTCTCGACCCCCGACTAGGGATGTAAACATCATAGCGCACACATCGATGATGCGATGACAAAACGATTTGCTCTTGAAACATCGAGGTAAATACCAATGATTTTTTTTCTATTTTTTAAAAATAAGTTGTAAAGGAAAGTTAAACACCACAATTTAGGTAGTACACAGTGCATGACCAGTTTCAGTCAGCGCCGCTAAGCTATCTGCTAGGTTAGAGCCGGGTCTGAAACTGTAAGCTGAAAATGCACTGAATTTCCGAACTTCATCATCGCCGCCGCTGATGCCACTACTGTGGAATATTACTGGATCAATGGTGCTGGCCGGGGTCGGGGGCACCATCAGAATGATCGTATAATAAATAATTAATCCCGATATCTACACAAATACGTATCTGTATGGTAGAATTCATATTAGTTTGTATAAATATAATAATCTGCACGGCCTCATTTGTTCCTTTGTTAATTAAGTTCAGGAAGGCTACAGACTCATTATATTAACAATTGTCTTAAGTTAATTATAATTATAAAAAGGTAAACAAACACTTGACGTAATACTGCGACTTTAGAAAAAAAAGGCTCGCGAAGATCGCGGCGGGGCGGGGGGCGGGCGGCGGTGCGGCCGTGCGGCCTGCCAGTGGCTTGGCACACAAATACAATACACATGTGTCGTGAGGACAAAGTGCGAGCCGCATAGCTTCCTGATCAATAAACAATCCTGTTAATGTTGATCTCTACACAATATTGTGAATATTGAACAGCCCGCTTCTACGCCTATATTAGACATCAACGCACCGCACATGTGCGCCGCTAAAGGACCAAGTCTCGTCGTTTCCGAATTTATCCCATTGGATCACCATTGAAAGTGGTGAAATTATTATAAGTGAATTGTTTATTTGACAAGATTTAATATCAATATTTTTCGACGCAAGTATAGCTAAAGTTTTATGTTTCACAAGGTCCACAAGAATATTCCTAGAAATATAATTAGGGATGTTAGCACATTTCGCACAATATTTTATAAGGTTAGATAAACGTTCAAAATAAAGGTGTTAATGTGTCAATGATGATAGGCGTAGTTTCTGAAAATAATCGTGGGGTAGTATATTTATAAATTATTACAAATATTGACCGGTAACTATTCCAAATGCTGTGTCGTTAGTCATTAGCGTCCACGTACAATGTTGGTATGGCTAATTGTTCGTTCTGGGTGACAGATAACTCGGCTGTATAATTTGCGCAGATGCTAGCGAGTGCCGACTGAGGGTAAAATTTATCTAAAGCTCATGGTAGGTACTTTTGGTCCACGTGGTCCGACTCAGTGTAGTTGTAAAGTGCCTGACTCCCGACCCAGGGCCCGCTCCGGGTGCTGCGTCGGCAGTTAGCAATTTTATGATTAGTAAATAAATGTTCAATCAATAATAACTTAAAACTATGTTTCTCTTTGATGAATATGTTCATTTGATTAACTTTTTTATTTGCATGGCCCTTTTTATTACTATTTAAATTAGTGTATTGTTTTACAACAACCGGAAGTTTGAAATCAGGTAGGTAGCACATTAGTTTCCATACATTATGAGAGTTGATTACGATCCACCTGTTACATTTATCAGTGTAAACTCGGTTTTGAGCAGAACTGGTCTCGCATCGGGCTGAGATAGCAACCGGCGGCGGCCGATGGCGCGGCAAGCAACTGGAGCGGGTAACTGTACCCTACACACACACGCACATAATGTGATAAGTCCATAATTTGTATGTGTGGTGTGCGAGCGCACGCAAGCCGGCCAGCTATCCGGTAGTCGGTTACCTAGCAGCCAGCCAGCAGCCAGCCAGCAGCCTCCTTGCAGCCAGCCAGCAGCCAGCCAGGAGGGGCGAGCGATCCCACTAAATACTGCGTATGTTCAGTGCAAGCGAGCGAATGCTTACACATTAATTGAGGTTCTGCACTCGAGAACATTCCAATTAATAGGTAAGGAATATATATATTTTTTAGGGTTCCGTACCTAAAAAGGAAAAGACGGAACCCTTATAGGATCACTTTGTTGTCCATCCGTCTGACTGTCTGTCTGTCTACCTGTCCGTCTACTTGTCTGTCAAGACCCTTTTTCACAGAAACGCGAGAAGGTATCAAGTTGAAATATAAAACATTAAAACTTGGTGTCCTAAAAAAATCTACTTCTAGGTAAACGTAATCAAAAGATACGCCATCGGTTTATGTTGCATTTTCAGTACATTTGCACAGGAATCAAAATACTATAGGGTACTTCCCGTTGACATAGAATCATGAAATTTAGCAAGAAGCAAGCTCTTACAGCACTAGTAAAGGAATAAGTCAGAAAACTGTAAATTTATTGTCAGAAAATGTTTTTTTGCGATTATAAACTTATTTTGTAGTTACTTTGTATAGGGACACCAACGGCAAAGTTAAGTTTGTCTCTCTATCCAGTTTATCCTTTCGTTAGAGTAATGCTCGGTGCTTTCACAGTTTAGGTACGGAAGCCTCGGTGCGCGAGTCCAGCTCGCACTTGGGCGGTTTTTTAAATACTAGTAGCCACCTCTGTCAACTATTACTGCTACACTATATTATGGAATATCCACCTCTCAGCTGCATCAGAGTAACTGAAAGAATAGAGGTATGTTGAACAATTACACTGCCAAAACGAATTTAAACCTGAAAGAAGCTTAATATAGTAGGTGATGAGGTGTAACGGTATCGGCCGGCAGTGTAGTGGAAAGTTGGAGCTCGGTGCGAGGCGCGAGGTGGGTGCCGCCGGCTCGGGTCCGCGGCTCGCCGGGACCGGTTCCGATTGCCGATACTGACCGTTGACTGCAGCCGCCGGACACAGCATACTAATATTAAATTATGTCGCGGCCCACTTAACACTATTCAACTGCTTGAATTACATAAAACCAAATCTTTTTTTTTGGGACAAACATTCAGTATTGATTTATTTTATTGGAGTCCCATGGCAAATGTTACTCACTTCCCACTGCGACTTTAGTCACATCGGTATTATGGCTGTCCACCTCCGTAATCATTCAACGCAGTTGATTGAATGAATTTCGATTCCATCTTAGGTTTTATTTTGCATTCTTCGTTCATCCTATATCAGTCCAACCCACAAATAAATTTGCAGAAGTAAAAATCCTTGCACATGCTTTGGCACTTATGTTCCAGAAATGGACAACATAACTTTCTATAAAACAGTGTGTACGGCATTGCATCTTCTACTACGTAAAACTTAGGATATTCGTGATGTCGGGCATCCCGGGATGTCTCAAGAGTGTCAGAGCGCAAGCCCAGTAAAGTAACGGTGGCAGTTAGTTATCTTATCGTAACGGCTGCAATTCCCTTCCGGTCACCATTAACGAGCAAACAATCGTCCCTCTGTGCCACTGATAATGTTGACATGTATGAATCGTTTCGGAAAACATGGCTAATTATAAATAAATATTTTTTGTTTTGAAGATGGCTTCGATCACTTCGATCACATCGTAACTTTTGGGCGAGTGTGCACGGTCAGCCCTTTTTTAACGTCCCACTGCTGGGCACGGGCCTCCACTCAATGCAAGGGGGATTCAGGTCATAGTCCAGCTAGCTGGCCCGGTGCGGGTTGGCAGACTTCACACATCTATCGAGAACTAGTCAAATTCCCTCAGACGTGCAGATTTCCTCACGATGTTTTCCTTCACCGTTTCAACGCAAGTGATAATCTCGGATGAAAATGAGATCCGCACATAAATCCCAGAGGTGCGAGGCAGGGTTTGAACCTGCACTTTGATTGCAAGGCGTGCGTTCGACCACTCGGCTACCATTGCCAATCAATATGCAACTCAAAATCCACGGTTGCTCGGTTATCTGTAGTATTGTAAAAACCTGAGCACACACACGCAAGCCATACATACAATCCGCTAGGTCGCGGAGCATGGACGGAGCACCATCCGCGGCAGCTGCTCACACCTCACTATATTTTTCCTAGTTTGTTGGCAAACCTGTTTTGTCAGCATACGGGGAACGGTCACTTGCTCTGCGTTAGAGGGTTATTAATTTGGAGGATATAAGGTGTCGTCAATTATTTTCCATCCATTATTCACATAATGTATAATGTCATGTTTATAATTTAAAAAACAGATAATAATCTAGGTCAAACGACAAGGTCCCGTCGGTCGCGTCGACGGGTTATCTTCGAATTGGTAACAAGATAACATTTTTTTTTTGTGTTTATTCATATTGGACTGTACGGAAGGAGGCCATCCATGCATATTTTCAAAGTTTGTGAGGATGGATGGATGTTTGTTACTCTTTAATGCAAAAACTACTGAACGAATTTTGATGAAGATTTTACAGTATTATTGTTTATACATTAGAAAGAAAAAAAAAACAATCGAAATCCCTACGAAAATAGCAATAATGTAATGTAACAAAGGTGTCAAAAATTTGCTTTAAAATGTCATTAGTTGGCGTACGCTGCGAAAACTATTAAAAACATTAAATAAACCATAAACATAAAAACATAAAATAAACATAAAACGCCTTTTTGTTCAAACTAGTCCGTTAAAACACGAGTACGATGAAAATTATGACTTTCGTAACATTATTACCGATCCTTATCCAATGAATTATTATCTTTATAATTATAACTGATTATTCCTCTTTAAATTTTTCGAATCGGACCTTTCATTACATGTTAGAAGAGGTTTATAAATAAAATCAAAATCAAAATCCGCGCTATGTGCATACAGCCTTACCTTATTAGTTACGTACAAATCTTATTTGATAATCATCATATATACATCATCACGCCTGTATTCCCCGGAGGGGTAGGCAGAGGTGCACTGTAGTGCGCCCACACTTCGCCGATATATTTTGGTCCCTATTACATTGGGGGCGAGCCTATTGCCATTATACCGAGCACATTCCCCCTCAATACGAGGGAGATTCGGGCCATAGTCCACCACGCTGGCCCAGTGCGGGTTGGTGAACTTCACACGCCTTTCTATAGACGTGCAGGTTTCCTCACGATGTTTTTCCTTCACCGTTCAGCAAGTGGTCATCATTATTGAAAATGACATTCGCACATTAAAATTATCTCAGAGGTGCGAGCCTGAGATTTGAACTTGCACCCCTTACGTTCAAGGCGGGCCTCGCGGGCAAGAACGCCCGCCTTGAACGTAAATATAGTATTTTATATTATATTTACGTTCAAGGCGGGCGTTCTTGCCCGCGAGGCTACCACTGCTACTGATTATTTGATAATCATACCATGATATTAACAAATAACTACAATTGAAGTAGGTGCCTATCTGTTTGTAATATCAAAACAACATCTACTTACCAAATGCACATGAAAATAGTATATGCGATAACAAAACAACATCTACTTACCAAATGCACATGAAAATAGTATATGCGATAACAAAACAACATCTACTTACCAAATGCACATGAAAATAGTATATGCGGTAACAAAACAACATCTACTTACCAAATGCACATGAAAATAGTATATGCGATAACAAAACAACATCTACTTACCAAATGCACATGAAAATAGTATATGCGATAACAAAATGTGTGTCTTATTGTCTGTCTGTTTGTTTCGGGTTAACTTTTAAACGGCGGAAAGATTTTGACAGGATGTTCACTGACAGATAGTTGGTATTCCAAGGAGTAACTGAGGGTACTTTTTTTTAAGAAAAAGTATCAGGGTTCCGCGGGATGAATATAAAATATTTTTTCCGGATAATCTCCCAAACGGCTGAACCGATTTGAACGGGACTTCCACTGGCAGATAGCTGGTATTATAAGAAGTAACTTGAGCTACTTTTATTTTGGGAAAATAATATGGGTTTCTAAATTCCACGCAGGCGAAGTCGCGGGGTGCAACTAGTAACCCATATTTATTTATTTACAATAGTGTAGCCACGGCTTTAACCTAGGTAATTGGTAATATAAATTAACATAAATATATTTGTTTATTCTGCCAACCCGCACTGGGCCAGCGTGGTGGACTATGGCCTGAAATACTCCTCACATTGAGGGGAGGCCCGTGCCCAGCAGTGGGACGTTAAAAGGGCTGTAGTAGTAGTAGTAGTATAATATTTGTTTATTTCTATTTTTACTTTCGCCAACTTTTGTTTTGGAAATTCAAATTCAAATTCAAATCCAAATTATTTAATTCAGACATAAGCCCATAGTGTTAGTATAAACAAAGTAACTTAATGTTAATGTTTGGGTTCCAGTTCAACTCGGGGGTAAGTAAAAGGCTTGTACTCTATCAGATATATTACTGTCCAGGTCTATTAATGCCACTCACCAAAATACTGTTAATGTTATTAATACAACTCCGCCAAGACTTCGTACCTTCATTAGAAGTCACAAGTCGTTTGCGCCTACATTTAATATTAGTTTGCTAAATTTTGCCTTTCATATGTACATTTCCATATTTATTTATTTAATATAATTAGAACGATCCGTAAGAAAGTACCAATTACACTAATTATAATAACTATATATACACACGAATAATTATTATGCATCATACTTAGGTGACACATAATCAGATAGTATTAATGTGATGAACGCTAAAATATACAAATAATAAGTAATGGAGTGCGGAGATATGGCGCGATGCGCTCGCGGCTGGGCGGCTGCAGGGCGGCTGATTCATTCACTATCTACATGTTCAATACAAACACACATATTGTAATATAGTACCTATGTTTGACAAATAAATAATTCTAATTCTAATTCATGTTAAAGATAGGGAAATCAAGATCTTCTGTAAATCCTACTAATATTATAAACGTGTTGTTACAATCAGACCAGTAGTTCAGAAGATCATCCACAACAAATATATAACATATCTCGATATTTCATAATAGTGTTGTTCATAAATCTTAGGATTGGTTATGAAATAAGGTAGTTATAACATAGTTAGATTATAGTTAGTGCAAATAACATTCTGCACGACCAACAATATGGTTTCACTAAAGGCCGTTGCACTACCGACGCCAGTGTAAACTTAATAAAGCATATCTTCGACGCATGGGAGAACTCACAGTATGCCATTATTGGTATCTTCTGTGACCTCTGAAAGGCTTTCGACTGCGTCAATTATGAAATACTTTTATTAAAATTGCAACACTACGGTGTGAGAAATAGTGCCCTTAACTTTCTAAAATCATATTTAGGGGATAGGCAACAAACTGTTCAAATGGTGTTAAATCGATAGGCTCCGTAGTTAAAATGGGCGTCCCCCAGGGATCTATTCTAGGTCCGTTCCTATTTTTACAAACATACATATACTCACGCCTGTATCCCATGGGGGTAGACAGAGACTATCGTTTGCCACACGCAACGATCCCAACATACCTCTTTAGCTTCATCCACAGTCATACATCTTTTCAAGCACTTCCGTCGGTTCAGGGTTCTACGGACTTTACCTTTCTGGAAGAGACCGTTAATCTGGCCGTGAAAGGTCCTCCTCGGGCGCCCTCTTCCGACACTTCCACTCACGTTTGCCTGGTATATTTCTTTCGTCAGTCTACTTTCATTCATCCTCTCTACATGGCCAAACCACCTCAACATATTTTTCTTAATCTTAGTCACCACCTCATCGTTCAGCTTACATTCATCTCGTATCTGGCTATTCCTCAACCGGTCAACAATGGTGACACCATACATACTCCGTAGGGAACGCATTTCCACCGCATTCACCCTACTCTCATGGCTCTTTTGCCAAACCCAACATTCACTGCCATACATAAGAGTAGATACCAAAACACCATTGTGAATCGCCAGACGAGGCTTTTTTGAGACAGCCTGGCTACTCACAACGGCATGCAAAGCACCATTTACTCTATTCCCAGCAGTCACTCTCCTCTCAATATTACTATCACATTTACCATCCCTTGTAATCATGCTTCCCAAATACACAATCCTATTTTTAGTCTATATAAACGACTTACCCCTGACAATTCAAAACAGGGCGAAGATAGCCGATATTCGCCGATGATACCTCTTTGATTTTTAAAGTAGGTAGACATGTAAATAATTTTGACGAGGTGAATGACGCTATCCTTCAGGTCCATAATTGGTTCACTACTAATAATTTAGTATTAAATAGTAAGAAAATAAAATGTATACGGTTTTCCTTGCCAAATGTTAGAAGTAGTGATTGTGACGTAGTACTAAATAAGGAGAAACTTGAATTCTTTCATGAGACTGTTTTCTTAGGGATTACGCTTGACTCAAAGTTACAATGGGGTCCACACATTAGAACTCTAGGAAAGCGCCTCAGCGCTGCTGCCTACGCTGTCAGAAAGATTAGACAGCTAACTGATGTAGACACCGCAAGAATAGTTTATTTTAGCTACTTTCAGTATCATGTCGTACGGTTGTACGGTACGTACTATTGTGGGGTAGAGCGACTGATATCGAGTCCGTTTTTATTTTACAGAAGAGGGCCATTAGGGCCATCTATACTTTAGGTAGTCGCGACTCCCTTAAAGAATTCTTTAAAGATATCAATATAATGACGGTCCCATGCCAATACATCTACGAGAATATCATGTACGTAAGGAAAAATTTACATCTGTTTCGAAAAGTAGGTGATGGCCAGAAATAAAGATATATTAGACAAACCACACTTTCGACTGGCGAAAATTCACACATCTTTTATGGGGTACTGTGTCAAATTTTATAATAAAATTCCCCCTAACGTCATTAACCTAAATGAAACTAAATTTAAAACTTGCATTAGACATACTACACAATAAGTGGTTATTTAGAGGATAAACACGCTTGGTCAGGCGCTGGTCCGGCTCCACAGGAACTCATTTAAGGGATTTTAGCTATTTGTCCCGTTTTCCACCGCCTTTCTACCTTCAAATCTTGTACAACACGTAGTGTAGTTTGTGTAGTGATTTAATTGTGTTTTGAGAATGTATAGCCTCATTAACTTTATATTGTATAATTAATAATTAAGAAAAACACAAAAATGTAAATCCTTATTTGAAAAAAGCAACCATGGAGTTTCTTGCCCATTCTTCTCCATAGGAAATGCATTCCGAATGGGTGGTAGAGCTACTATTTTTACTATTTATTGACGATTCATAAGTGCCTGTACTGTTTTATATGAATAAAAAATATTCTGCTTCTATAATTATGTAAATCAGGATCTCACTTAACAAATCCTAATGCTGTAGTAGAGAAAGTTGATTCGGGCAACTTCCGCCAGTGTCCTGTCCCAGCTAGATCACTGTTCAATATGAACGAGTCATATCAGCATTCAGCACTCTAAAATCATATCCACCGTGACAGTCACAGTTTCAAAGACAATTTAGATTTCTCCGGAACTCGCTAGCGACGTCGTCGGTAGCACTGACTATCCTGGCTCAAATTATAACATTATTGAATGCTCATCCGAAATCAACTGCGTGACATTTTGCCAGTAATGTAAAAAGGTTGCCAAAAGTCATAAGCACTGATGTTTTAATGGGCGAGTGGAGCGTTGCGAGGTGTGGCCGGGGCGGGCGGCGGTGGGAGGCGCGGGGCGGGCGGCGGCGGCGGGCGCGGGGCGGGGTGTCATTTCACTAATTAACTCGTTGGGTGCGGCGCCACTCCATTACCGAATGTTTATTGTGACAATTATTCCACCTGAAACATTCCCCCCGCTTCCCGCTAGGCCCGCCTCGCCCCGCTCCCCGAGCTCATCATTCATGAAACCTGGCCCCACCTATCCCACCGGTCTAGAGCACGTTTACCATAAAATTGTTAGCTTTGGAATATCAACTTTTCAGAACTAATTTATTACTTGCCTACTTTTGGGACTTCGGGACCTACTCGTATATTCTTTGATTACTGCGATATGTCACGACGTGATGTTATTCCTTATTAATAGTTTTGGAACTAAAATATAATTAGAATAAATGAAATGGTATATGCGAATCGCAAATCGTCATGCTACATCGTTTCGTTGGTAGAGTTAACTGGGTCTCAAGAAAACATTCCTAAATACTTTACCCAGCTTATCAATACAAGTTAACTTGGAACTTTTAGTACCTATTGGGCAAGGGTAGATATTCTTGGAAAGTACCGAACTGTTCTACTCTCTGGAGTCGTAGTAGTTGAAGTAGTTGAAGCCTGCTCTTGCCGCAGATGTAAAGCGGTCAAGATTAAGGCCCAGTGAAAGCTTATTCGACGATTAATAACAATTCATATTGCACACTTTAAAGTTTAAACCTTACATTTCGGAAAAGAGGGATGGGAATCGCAAAGTTGATGATATGTGGTAATGATGTGTAAAGTTGAGCAATACCGAGAAATAACTGTTACAATATAGTATTATTAATACTCTGCTCCTGTTTTATGTATGTACTCATATAAATTAATTGCAAAGGTACTTTTCAAATTTGGTGTTACGAAAGAGCCGGAACATCCGGTTTACGAGCATTCACCAGAGTGTAAGCCGATATGGTGTTAATGTAGGGGCATGCGCCGCGGCGTTGGCTGCGCGGGCGCAGTGCGGTGTCGATAAACTTTGTTTGTGTTTGCGCGCACAATTAGCGACGGCCCGTGGGCTGTTAGAGCGTTGAACAGTACCAGCCGCCGCCGGATGACGCGGGTTCGACGCCGGCCTCCAACTGCTCGTTCACACAAGAAACTGTTATCAGTTTAGGAAAACAGCATAGGTTCATCCACCGCTTAGTACATAATCTAGATATTATACGGGAATATTCACTTCAACTTTTTTTGTAAGTAAGGTACCTAAAGCGCAAATCGAAACATCAATATAATAAACTCTACATTGCATTGTACTCGAAAGATTCTTGTCGTTTGCTGTAGCGCCACAAGAGGTAAGTTTCACGTATTATTTACATTAATTAGTTCTGGTCCTTTCAGCATTTTTCTATCGTAGGAGTAAGACTAGAGCTACGGAAAACAAAATAAAGCCTTTTCTACTACTCGGGTAGAGCAATGGCTCGCAACAGGACGGTTAGCTTACGATACTTTTCACACTTTCGGTTTCTAGCCGGCGATATAAGTTCCGGGCCCACTGGCTACCTGTCTACAACTCGGTAATTGCTACATTACGTCGTGTTGTTACTGAATTGCAAAGTTTGGTTGGTTGTAAAGGTTTTTGGTTATAGTTGAATCTAGAGTCACTCATCTTTCCCGTTATCGATTATAATCAGCCAGGAAAGTAGTCAAGTGACCGGTGAGGTGCGTGGTAGAGCACAATGCGAGTGGTGCCACAACTACCTCAGCGATTAGTCTGTCCCGAGATATGGAGCTATCAACATCAACACCCAGCCGCTATATCTGGTGCATAATTCGTGTAAAATATAGGAACGCAACAATTTACGATCGTCTTCGCCCCGCGCGGCTACTCGTTAGCATAAATTAGGAAGAAGTACATAATAGAAACTTCGCGCAGAAGATAATGTCATAATGAACGACGAGTGCCGACCCGTTAACAATAAACAGTTTCTTGCTCTAATTACATCTGGCGACATACGCGACCCGTTTCGTACGTACACATACGCGAGCGGTGCGTGGGCGCGTGTGCGGCGTGTGCGCATCGCGGCGCGCGCGTGTGTGAGTGCGGGTGATAAGAGGTCGCGCGATAACCCGCCTGAGGCCGTCGACGACTTGAAATCGATGCGAGTGGCGGGCGAATTTGAAACGTAGCACTCTATCACTAAGGGTGCAATACGCGTGCGGGAGTCGTGGCCGGCATCACGGCCGTCGAGTGCATATCGGCCGCTCCTCGCGTCCCGTCGTCCGTCGCACCGCATATTTATAGCGCGCTCCTTGCTGATACGCGCCGCGCGCCTCCTCCTTGCCTCGCTCCGCGGACACATATTTACAGATACGCTCGGATATTAATGACTATTTGCCGTAGCTATGTGTGTCACATGTGTTCCGAATATTGTACCGGAGTGCGGAGAAGCGGGCGGCGGCGGCGGCGCCACGTGCTCGCAACCGCCGCGTCCCGCAACGCTTACCGACCGATGATGGCGTTTCAAATATGCGAGCTCGTTATCGCCGCTCAAATAGCTCTATATATAAATGATATTTGAGGAAAATTATAATTATATTTTATGAATGAACGTGCGTGCTCGACAACCGCTGCAACACGAGAAAGGGCGCGAGGAAACGCGCGCGTTGCCCGTGTATCACCATAGTATCTACATTGTAATTTGAATGTCGTATCGGCATCTGGCGGTACGTGGCCGTACGGCGGTGGCGGCGGCGGCCAGGGTGCGACGCGGGAGGGATAGCTCGCCTCCTTACACCGCGTATCGCGATTACGATGTATCTAAATCCTCCACTGATGTCCTCGTACTGCTAGAGACCGATGCTCGATAACGACCGATACTGAATAATATTAAGTAAATAAGTTCAGTTATAAATTAAATTATCTATGGGTGTAGGCGCCCAGTTGCGATAATGACATGATTGTTGAAAGGAGCTGAACAAGCAGGCGGCGAGGTGTGATGACTCGCGGCGCCACACGCGGGCGACACACGTGGCGGCGGCAGCGGTGCGGCTGCGACCCGCCTGCGGTACCGAACTGTCTGTGAGAATGGTGTCGCGGCCGCCACACCACGAATTAATTAAGTAGTTTTGTTGCGTCAACAGAATTTCTAAACGTAGCATTGATACATTTTTTATATCGAGAGTGGTTGTGCAAACATCTATCGATTCCTCGGACAACGGTTGGTTTAAGTGTGTGAAAGTACACCTGCCGTACGATTGCAACGGGCAGGTACGTATTCTATCTGCGCTGGCATAGAAGATCACCGGTCCGCGATACACACATTATGTTTGAGGAGAGCTCGGGCGAACTTCCGGCATCAGACAACGATATCGATGTCATTAATCTTTGCACTCGGCATCAGTAGTACATTATGTTTCATTCTCGAAGCGAGCCATCCAGCAGTGTCATCCCGTAAGAGTGGTCACTTACAAAACCTTTTCTATTATTAATATTCGAATATGCAAGTCGAAAGCCACCTTTCCTGAAGCAAAATTTTACAACCGTGTGGTCATGCGACAGATTCCTATTTTAGGTGTTACACTAGTAACTTTTAGCGAGATGATCACATGCCACAGAGGAACTGGTAACTATTATTATAATTTGTAACTAATAGCCGTCAGTGGGAATGGGCGGCGGCGTCGCGCTGTCCGGTCGCGTGCCGCGCGGTGTGTGGGGGGCTTAATTAAGGGTCGACCGCAAATGAATTAGATTAGCGACACACGACATCGTCATAACATAGCTGACAAGTTGACGTTACTCGTGGGTGTTTTGTCAGTCTGTACCATGGTACAATACGGTTCTCATAAACATATTTAGATGAAGCAAACTCCTATACCTTAAATATGAGTAGCCCTTAAAATAAGGGTAATTTTCAATAGTCGATATAAATACTGATTTGGAATGTTGCTTTCAGGGATAGAGCTGGTAGAGAACCTTATGGTTATGGTAGTAATTTCGAATAGAAAAAGTAGGCTTCATTCACATCAAATAAAACTACGAAGTTTCCCCGGATACAGAAAAACTCCATTAAATTTTGTGAAAAGTTTCCTTGAATTTGTTTGACAAATCAACGTCGATGTACAGACGTTTGTTGTGTAGTGGTGGTTGTTTGGACAGTAACGAATAAGCTACCTCGATGAAGGTAGTAACTACAACAACGATTTAGTTTCCGTCGCTACGCCATTATATTGTTATCGAAGGAAGGGCCGCGGCTGGTCACATTTGCTTACACGCGCTCCTGTTCCCGCGACACTCAACACTCGGCCCAACCTGTCGTATGCGGGGACGCTTTATGATGTCGTGTAAATTAACATTGGAAATGTCTATAAGTAGGAAGACCACGAGTGTCGCCGCCGCATATAGGCCAAGTTTATACGATAGTTGACCTCCACTTCCTTACCCGGATGATATCGGGTTTTTTGAGAATTAACAACTTGAAATCAGTTAGAAAGTTGATCCGATCTTTACGACGTGAACACTACGCTTTCTTGTCATAAATTTAGCAGCTACTCAGGACTGGTTATAAATTCGACTTATGGTAGCTCTCCAATCTCCGTTTAATACTTTTCGTTTTCTCATTATATATCTCCTTCATTACAGTATATTATCGTCGGGAGACATACACCAATTGCACTGACCTAAATCCAACCACCCTTGTATGAAACTGATGGGTGTTAATGTGATTGCAAATTACATAGATAACATTTTAGACTTTATATTGAGAAGATGGGACGGCCTGACCGAAACGTATCCACACCTGCCCGGTACAACGAGCCAAGCGAGCGACCTATACATAAATAGGTGAAGCAAGAGGTCATCAAAATTGCTTGCATATTTTTTGGAAGATTACAAGTTATGGTATTAACTCAGCATCATCTTTTAAAGAAGGATTGTCGGGTACGTGTGCACAGCCATCAAATACAAAGTCCACGGCCGTTCCAGCCCCAGCGGGTAGTCGACTGACGCTCGCCGGTTCCAGAAATTAATATAAAAACACTAAAACAATTCAAACTATCGACGTTATTAATTAATATTAAAAGGCGAATAGCAGAAATGCGTTTGTTGACCTCCAAATATGAAATAGTGTGCAGGCCAGGGGCATGGCCGCCGAGGGATGGTTAATGTACGCCATTTGTTACCGCGTTATGAGACAGGCCGGACACGTGAGCCGCGCCCCAACCCTGCTGTACCTACTAATAATGCTAATAACTGATAATCGATGAGAGTTCCAACAGCAGGCCTAGCTGGGCGGCCGGGCGGCGCGCATCAGTTATTGTATTGCATTGCGTGCTCGCTCCGACCACCGCCGGGTGTCTCCTTTAGAGCGTAGCGATGGAAATTAAACTTCGTAGTGATAAGAACGACGAAACAAACTGCTGCCTTATGATCTGTATCAATCACCTATCCAAACATTGGTGACAAGCGTATTACGGGGTCAACATGGATGACAATTGATTCTCAAAGTGATCTTGTCTTAAGCTTGTAACGTTTATTTAATAAATGACTCTAAGTGTCATCAAGATGTCACCACTTTCTGCATATCAAAAGATTTATGAAGTCAAACTTTATGCGAAGAGTTCCACGGACACATTATTAGTGTTCGAGTGCCTACTGCGCTGTATAACGTTTGTACTTATCAATTTGCATGGCCAGTGTAAACACGCGGATACCGGAAGAGTTGGTTCGCGAGGGCGCGCCACAGGTCGCGGCCCGCGCCACAGGTGGAGGGCGCGCTCTCCACCCTCCCACTCCCCCACCATCCTCGGCGCGCCCTCGGCACGCGGTCAATGCATCTTAGCGTGCCACATTGGGAATAATGTTGTCACCCCACAGTTTTATTTCATACACGACTTCTATAAATTTCTGCTTTACCATGCGTTTGTAGGGTACTTACTGTATACTCGTTAGCGACTGCGCAATATGCTTAAATGGTGAAGAGCCCACCATCAGAACCACTGCAACAGGTACAGTTTCCTATAGTACTAGTTATGAGAATACATTCGCATATCTCCGTCTGTCACTACCCGTGTACGAGTGTTATGATGCAAAACTGGCATCTAAGGTAGATTGATAAAGTCACACAGTGACAGGCGTGTAGTTATCTATTCCCTGCCAGACCTATTAATATTAAGCAGTAGTGATGTTATATGCATACGGTCAGCATGGCAACTCCTTGGCTCGCGGCTCGCGGCCCTCCCCAGCCTTCCCCAGCGACATGTCTATGATAATAGTGGTCTCCTCAACGCGTCTCATGATGTATGGTAATTAATGGGCGGCCGGCGATGGGGACTTATGAAACTATTCGTTATGCAAGTAGATATCTCTAATTTGTTAGAAGCGGTGGATGAGCAATTAAAGGATTTGGTAACGTTATATTTTATTATAATTGTAACATGTGAGGGAAATAAATATTAGCACCGTTGGGTAGACGCTTCCTCATGTTGGCCTGCACTCTAGTCCACTCAGTTGGTACCTCTTATATGGCTAGGCTGCTGTTTGTGTATCTGTTGCCTATTGATCCTCATGTGGGTTACCCGCCCTGATCAACTGCCCGGTGACAGGGTGAGCGCGGCCCGAGTCCGGGTGAATGACCCTTGGTCGTTTTTGAAGCTCTAGATACGTGATGCCCTTTTTTTAGCAGCTTTAATCACACAGGCATACACAGATAAGCATGAAAGGTAAGTTTTTGTACTGAGCGACTCAACATAGCGATCAGTAATAAGCCAGTCGCGCATTAAACAATATTTTTTATCTTAACTGGTTTTATTGATGTAGTATTTAAACATATTTCAAAAATACTTCAAATAAAATGTGCTCGTCCACACAGATAACTTTGATGGATCTGCGATTAACTAAGATTTGTGGAATACTAATAATTCAGAATAATAAGCTGACCGGTGCGTTCAGCCTGTAATAATAACTAGTAGCAATAATTTCAGTCTATTATGCGGACACTATCTGCATCTCTCTCATATCTTCACGTTTTGGTATCATTCGCGTGTATACCTCACAAACCCTAGATCGCTGTGGATGCGGAGAGTGCGTGGAACCAGTCGGCCGACTGTAACGGCTCTACCCCGCACAGGTTGGTCCACGCAGCGCACAGTGGTGAGTGAATTAATTAAGTTGAATTAAAAGGCTAGTTTATAAACCTGCGATTATCACTCCAATGTACGGCGCCCGCGCCGCCGCTGGGCGGCCGAGCGAGCGTGTGGGGTACCAGGTAGCCTGTTACGGGCAGGGTTCTGTAGAAATAAATTACCAAAAGAGATCTGCATCAATAGACAGCAAAATATGTTTATTCTACATATTGCCAAAATGGCAAAATGAGACACAACAAATATAAAGATATTAATCTCTCTTGAATTTATTTGCTCGAAGATCAGCTTTGCACGGATTTGCTCTGAGTCTGTCACCACCATGGCGTATTGATATTTTTTTTTCACTATGAGTATGTAGGCATACAAAAATTTATAAAAATAAACATTTTCTTTGTTTTGTAGATTTAAAAAAAACAGTGCAGGAAGCTGGCCCGCCCGCACGACATGGATGACACACAGGCTCTTGACCTGCATCTGGAACTAAAATGAGAGTATATTTTAAATGACCTACCTACCTACTTCGTTGAGCTCTATTTTTATTGTGTACAGGTGACCTATTTAGGTATTTTTATAAATTGCCATCACTGTTAAATGATATAAATGGAGCGGGTCTAGATTTGCAACTTAGTGGGCATGAATGGGGAACGAAACTTTTAGAACGAAAACTTGGAAAATGTAGAGTTGTACTGTAAACACAATTTCACTGAAACTTTTATGAGAATAAGGATTTACAAGCAGCGGGCGAGGCACACTAAGCTTACTTGTCTGTGGCGATCCATGGTCCATAGTATAGCCCAGTATAGTATAGCGCCACTATTGCAGTTGTTAGTATAGCCGCTATACTAACAACTGCAAAAGCGGCGCTCGGTAACCGCAGCGGGCGCGAGCCGCGGACCAACATGGCGCGCTACGATCGCCGCCCGCGACGCCCTCGCCGCCCGCGCAGCCTGCGCAGCCCGCGCCACCCGCGCTGCGCTGCAGCCTCACCGGGTTTATGCGCGTATCAACAGGATGATTTATTCAAGTCCCGCCTCATTAACTCAACTCATATATTGCTGGTGCTTACTACCACTTCTCAGAGCTTTGACACACGTGTTCCGCTAACAGTTTGAAAAGCCATGCCGTACCAATTTCTTAGGACGAAACGAAACTCGTGCAGATATTATCTCTTACAAAGGAAGCAACTCTACACTGTAGAGTCCACTCATTTGCATGACTTATACGAGTATAAATCATATTGTAGATGAGAAAGCAATTACATTTCCTGTGTACTTGACAGCTCGAGTGCGAGACGGATCCGCGTTTAACTGCACAATTAATCATTAAAATATATAAAATAATAGAAGTGTATTGCTACCGTGCCGCGTAAACAAACAAACCTGTTAATATCATTAGGGTGAACGCATATTAGAAGCGACGCGTCACGCGCCTCTTCACAAACCTTCAGCTTCGAAATAATACTTGGGCGTTTGCACGACTATCGGGTATACAGCCGAATGGTATAAAAATCTTAATGAAATTCGATCATGTTTTTTAATTTTTTGCCGTCAATTTAAAAAATTTAAAACATCTCTAGTTCTGAGATAAATTTTCAAGTTTTTATGTTTTCTGAATATTGGTAGGCCCTCTCTCGTTGATGTAGCTTGCACCGTTAAATAGGTTTATGGTTGTGCCCTAAGGCCACGACACGACACCTGTGGTAAATATTCAAAGGTCTGTTACTCAGAAACTATGATAGTTAGGTAAATCGACCTTCACTATGTATCCACATATTAGCTACCGTACACGTATCCTAAGTATTATTTCGGACTTCTGATACACCATGCAGATTTGATGAAGTTGTGTTGGCTAGTGTATATGTAGGGCTGTTAGTGTTGTTTGATAGGGCTTGAGATATAAAAATATTCTTAACTGTCTCAACCCTATTCCACACGGATATTAGCCACAGGCGTCAGACTTACAGCAACTGTTGAAAAGTGATTGGTTTCCGTTCAGCGTTTAGAAGGAAGTATACGATTTAACGACAATAGTGGACAATTTCACTAGGTTTTGAAGCTTGTAGGTGGAATCCCTTCACCGCGCTCAACGACCTCTTGGACTCTCACCCTGTGGGTAAGATTTGTTTGCGGATGAGTTGGTGAAGATTTTGCTAGTATGTATGAGATTTTGCGAGCAAGATGCATGTGTGGTTTATAGAAAGATGTATTTTTAGATAACTAGTATAGTTTTTGATAAATATTATAGTTCGATAACAACATTCAATGGTTCCCGACTCTGGCAGGATTTTAGAATCCGGGATGTTACACTTGCCACTCATAATATAATATAATGTAATGTAATGTAATGTAATGTAATGTAATGTAATGTAATGCAATGCAATGCAATGCAATGCAATGCAATGCAATGCAATGCAATGCAATGCAATGCAATGCAATGCAATGCAATGCAATGCAATGCAATGCAATGCAATGCAATGCAATGCAATGCAATGCAATGCAATGCAATGCATTGCATTGCATTGCAATGCAATGCAATGCAATGCAATGCAATGCAATGCAATGCAATGCAATGCAATGCAATGCAATGCAATGCAATGCAATGCAATGCAATGCAATGCAATGCAATGCAATGCAATGCAATGCAATGCAATGCAATGCAATGCAATGCAATGCAATGCAATGCAATGCAATGCAATGCAATGCAATGCAATGCAATGCAATGCAATGCAATGCAATGCAATGCAATGCAATGCAATGCAATGCAATGCAATGCAATGCAATGCAATGCAATGCAATGCAATGCAATGCAATGCAATGCAATGCAATGCAATGCAATGCAATGCAATGCAATGCAATGCAATGCAATGCAATGCAATGCAATGCAATGCAATGCAATGCAATGCAATGCAATGCAATGCAATGCAATGCAATGCAATGCAATGCAATGCAATGCAATGCAATGCAATGCAATGCAATGCAATGCAATGCAATGCAATGTAATGTAATGTAATATAATGTAATATAATATAATATAATATAATATCTACTTTCAACCTTCTCATAAATGCAAATAAAAACAAAACATAGTAAACGAAGCGTATACATATAAAGTAACTAACAGACTATGTCGTATACATACAGTGGTTTTTCATGTGGTTAATTACCTAAGCCTTTTATATTCTTGCTCTCCTGTCAACTTCACGTGTATTTAAGGAAGAATCATTACTCGTATTATTCGTATGCGATGTTGAGAAGCCGAGCTTTCCATTATTCTAGTTGAAAAGCAATATTAACGATCAGTTGGCGTCCTTAAACAAAGTTGTTTATTGGAACATTTAAATTCAAATAAGCAAACGTGTCCGAATTCTCGACTCATTGTCACAACTAAATATTCAACATTTTAGTGGCGCGGCCAACGAGCCACGCGTTTGTGGAACACCTCGTTCAAATCAGACCTGCTGGCCGGCCATCTTTACTTTCCTCTTTAATTTAACTACTTAAGTAATGATATTTAGTTTGAAACTAACTTAAAAATAATTAACTTGAGATTAAAATATGAATTATGCGACTTTTGAGTTGCCGCTAGTTATATTACGACGCATTCATATTTCGGTGTCATGTTTCGAAAGTCAATACTAAATGTGTATAAAATTTGTATACCGGGCGCTCTGAGTTTACGCACACGGCTGCTCTACCTTTTCAGCGGCATTTGTCTGATAGCGCCATCTACCGAAAATAATAACGCTCGTGCTATACATTAATACATACACTATTAATTACAGAATGTGGACACAACAGTAAGTTCGTCAACATTATTATTCTATGCATATATCGGAATTAGAGCGGATGCCTGGCTGTTAAAAATATTTCCTTATAATTAGTTAACTGAAGCGATTTCGCGATAATGTTGTGGCGTGCTTTAGGTACATTTTTATAATAAGTGATCGCACTAGGGAGGTGGAAACGCCCTACAGATACAGATTAACAGCGTTAAGCCACGTTTAGCGTGCTCCTACCTGAGCAGAATCAGTGACCGAATTATAGCTGAATCCTCAGAACTTTGGCGGGTGGGACACGCCGCCGTTTCCGGTCGTCATGCTAACGCATTCATGCGTCTGGCACGTTGCGGATGTTTCTCCTCCGTGGCACTACGACTCATAACTAACTTTTTACCTTGAGGTAAACGCTCTTTATTATATATTGGTATTTTGCTCAATCGGGGAACTCTGAAACCTTCAAATTACAATAGGCAGGTACATTGTGTGCTGAAAACACTGAAAACGTGACGGAGTTTAACATTGAACTTGAATGTGTGCGGACGCAGGGGACGGGCTGGGGCACGGCGCGAGCGCGGACGCGGCGGGCGCCGGACATTTGAAATTCAATACAGCGTTGACATTTGAATTCGACCCGTGAGTGATATGTACGATATACGGAGCCGCAAACATAACTATTGTAATATGTACTTGTTTATTACATGTGAGACAGCTATTTCAAGAAAGCTAAGTCAGTAGTCTCACCGAGCAGGAGTAGCTCCACTCATATTGAATACTGCACTCGCTCACGGTTCCGAAGGTCCTTATATCAAAATTGTGATACATCAATTTTACAATTTTAATTTACAGGAAATGTCGATTTTAGCCACTTCAAAAAGCTTTAACACACTGAAGTATGGTAAGGGTCAAGTTTTGTAAAACTGGTCGAATTGGGAAATGGATTAAGTTGTGTCGACAACTCCGGCGATGTGCCGGTGTGCTCCACGACGCCGCATGTTTGCTCGGCAAAGTGGAGTAATGGTGTGTGAGTTTGTCAGCTTTGACACAGATCCTCGTGTGTTTGGTCAAGTGCACGCGTGGCTCGCGCACCTCGCCCTCTCTCTATCCTCCCACCCCTCCCCCATCTGCCCCTCGGCAGCCGGGCTAATGTATTAAAAAGTGGCATGCAAATACCCCCGGGGCTGGCCGGTGTATGTTCTCTACATCATGTTATCATGTATGTGGATTGTGACGATATTGGGGCGCAATTTATAATCACGCGTTTCTCTGAACAGTTTTTTGTGCAGCCGTTATGGTAATACATTTTTTACGTGTGTTTTGTTGTTATTCAGGTTAGAACAGAAACAAAGTAAAGAATTTATAAACGATTATCTGAATATGTTGTAGAGCTCCTACATAATAAAACTCGTAGGTATCTGTGAGCAAATTCTGCAATTCATGCAATGTAACCGGATAATGAGCAATAAGCGTGTTTAATTTGTTTCTCTAATCGGCGCAAACGCAGTGATTCCGCCGTCAGTCATGTTGAACAAATTAATAGTGTAGGTACCAAATACCATGTGCCATAGTGTACCTCACCAGTTAATCACTGGTATTGGGAAAACCTTTATTAACGACATTAAATACATGCTGATCATTTAAAATATTAGCATTAATTAAATATGAAATATTATAAGTTTTACTAGAGGTATCCATCGTTTTTAGGGTTTTGTACCCAAAGGGTAAAACGGGAACCCTATTACTAAGACTTCTCTGTCCGTCAGTCCGTCCGTCCGTCGGTCCGTCTGTCACCAGGCTGTATCTCATGAACCGTGATAGAGAATTGAAATTTTCACAGATGATGTATTTCTGTTGCCGCTATAACAACAAATACTAAAAAACAGAATAAAATAAATGTTGAAGGGGGCAACAAACGTGATTATTTTGCCGTTTTTATAGATAATGGTACGGAACCCTTCGTGCGCGAGTCCGACTCGGATGTGGCCGGTTTTTATAAATTGATCATGAGAATAATAAATTTGGTGGTAATCACCCCTTTTACTAAATTCTCTAGCAGGATTTTAAACGTTCGTTCTTCGCTCGCGTTTCCGTAAAATATTAATATAAATCTAGCTACCTTTATAAATATATTAAAGTGTACGCTAGCGAACAGCGAACGTTATGTTATATGTTTGTTGCTTTGTTAACAATTTTATTATTTCCTGGAGAAGGGTTTATATAATTTGTTTTCAACAATTTTGCGTAAGCCCTTGCAACTCGTGAGCGAAAAAACTGATCAAGGAGCTTCGGAATACCAAGGGTGTTGTTGTCACAACCATGTGTGGTTGTCACATGTTCACAGTGGGTATTAGAGTGTTAGCCGGGCGTCGATAATGGCGGCTCTATCTTCATGACACGCTCATGTCTCAATCCCCACAACGTTGTCGCTGATTGTGGCGACACTTCTACATACCGTACCTACATGTAAGTGGCCAGTAACCACTACGATAACCTCTCCGCGCCTCCAATGCGTCCATTCTAATTAAGTGGGAAATTTCAAGTGAATTCTCTATATCTGAGACTATAAATACCTAAGTTATAAACCTAATTAAAAGATAAATGATTCCGTTGGTCTGCTAACCTTTATCAGTGTGTTGGTTCTTGTAGATTTTATTAAATCTAATTCGATATTTTTAAATGACTTGCTATGCCAACCTTAATTGATGTTATATATAATATGGTATAGGTAGATTTTAGGGAGGGAACAAAGGTGTTACGAAGATAGTCAGGTAAAGCTAGAGGGTTTACTGTGATAGAGATTTGAGATGTTTCTATTACATTAACACCAACCAAGATGTTGCAACAAACAGACACGCCTTTTCATATTAAATATTGTGTAACCTGCCAAAAAATATATAAGAATAACGAAACTCTAGATACGAATTTATTAATGTTTCTTATTGAATTGTTCTGTTTTGCGTACTAAGGAATTGCAATGTCTCGTCACCTACTCGTGTATGAGAATACATGTAAAGCACCAGGTGCATCCGTGCTTTAGACGATCATATACTGCAAAGTAACAATAATTACCAATGTTTTGGTAATATCATGTAGGCAACGTCGGATGCGAGCGGCGGCGGCGCGGCGACGACGTGGCCTGCAGCGACCGCCGACCCCGATACCTACTGATAGAACGTTCTTGAGATACGAGCGCTTCGAGAAGCGCCCGAGTCAGAGGGCACTTCTTATCAACTACATCATTACACCAGACAATTTTAAACTCTAGTCTTTTAAATTATGGTTACATTTTAGGTTGTATATGCACAGGGCGCACGGAAAGGTCATCGAGTTATCGCAGCGACTCTTCGTTATTTTCCGATTATAGTGATTAGTATAAATATTCGTCGCTCTATTTCTATGCTGAATGGTGGTGACGGGGCGATAAGGTGGCCGATAGGTTTTTATGGAAGCTTCGATAAGCTTCGTTATCGCAGGTTGTTTGTGGAGTGTCTTCCCTCGTGCCAGGCCTCGCCCCCGCCCTCGCCTGTCACCACTCCACATCCGACATTACTTGACTTTTTGTTTGTGTAACATTTGTTTTGAATGACGTTATATAATCATGTGACCATAAGCACAGCCACATTTTTTTTCAAATATTTATATATAACAACATAAATAGCAAGTCCTTCGATGGAATTATAAATAAGTAATGAATTATAAATCTTGCATTCGTCATCTGATGCGAGTATAAGATATGAGTTAGTTAAAATACATTCTGTCAAAAAAGTTTTTTGTAATTTTTGTTGTTGTTAGATTGGCACAACTGTTTTCCATTTTGGCGCGGAGTTTGAGTTACATCTGTTATTTAGATTAAATACAGTGCTGTTTTTAACCGACGAAAAAAAGGAGGAGGTTCTCAATTTAACACGTATATTTTTATGTATTATCACGCATATCTCCATTCCTTTTTTGGGCTGTTATGAGGTGCTAATACTTAACGAATATTTGCACTAAAAACATTTTTATTTTACAAAATTATTACTAAATTCGCCTTCGAAAACCTAGGTACACTAAAAGGCTACGAATAACCTTATAATTCATTACATTTGTAGTCGGTGCCAATTCATGTGTCTGATGTAGATTGGCACCTACTCCATGATATACCTACCTACGCCTGCGTGGACTTTACTTGGAATAATATTATAATACCCATTTTTAACCAACGAAGAAAAAGGAAGAGGTTCACAATTCGACACGTATTGGATTGGGTCTCGAAGTTGGTACTATATAAATTAGGACGAAGAAATCCTACCATAAGGATGGGAAAATAAGGAGTGACTTATTGTTCATTCACAGATTTTAATGCTGAGTTGTGTATTACAAAAAAAATTAACGTAGTAAGTACTAGATTTTAGCCACAAAAAACTATGAAATAAAAACTTTTTAACAAAAAATTAAACCGCCGAAAATATTAACAAGCAAAAAATTATATACTTTTTTGGCGGAGAGGGAGGATCCTCCGACCAGACGGGTGTTGTGTCTGGTGGGCTACTGCCCGACGGTTGTTGTCGGGTCCTTGTATATATGTGCAATCGCTCAGATCGCTTTAATATCGCGATTCAGGATTTAGTTCGTATGTGGCGAGATAGATGTCGCCACATCACTCCCCTCCGAGACCGGAGGTCGCTAGCAGGTTGAGTTGCCCATACATCTTGTGATGCTTGCCGGGCCAGTGGAATGTTCCAGTGAGTCGGAACCAGATGCCGCATAGTTCACGGTGAGTCGGAACTGTCTGCGGTGATGCTCCAGTGAGTCGGAGTGGTGCAGTGCTGCGTAGTGGCTCGCTGCTGCGTCGACCAGCAGGGTGATTTTAAAACACTCGGAATCGAATTCGGAAACGGAATCGGATCTTTCCGTCACGGATTCCAGCCATCGCTATTTTGATTTCCGTACCCGACGATTTTTGACATTTCTCGTCGGATAAACCCATCCGAATCGACGGAAAGTTTCCGACACCTTTTTCCTCGCGGAAAGCTTCCGAAATTGAACAAAAACATAAATAAAATACCAAATTTAAGTGTTATCTAAATACTTGCATAATATTTAAGGTAAGTCAGTACTAAAGAGTGTTTAAAATAAACCCATTAACGTTGTTTTATGGCCCTTTACATTATTGTGAAAATTATTCCCTTCAACCTTCGATAGGATGGAATATTATCTTGTAGGAGACAACATAGGGCGGCTGCTGTGCAGCGCCGGCAAACAATCGTGCTGCATTATTCACTTCGTGGTTGTGTTTTTATTTACCGAAATACAACGCCATGCGCCATCTATGACGTAGCTCTGAAACTTCGTGGTTGCAAAGGCATGATGTTACCCTTCACTTTCACTTTGACGTATCAGTAAAAATTTTCGAGGTTCGTTATAACCAAAAATAATGAAGGAGAGTAAGTTTTAAATCGATAATTTAAATAAGTAATCAATTTCCAATTTTATAATTATGATAAGTGTGTTTATATAAGACTTTTTGGCCAAAAAAAATCGTATTAATAACTGTTTTGTAATCGAATTTTATTTCTACCATTTCTACCATTTTTAAACGTTCTTTGTAAACGCACACAATCTTTCCGACGTCGGAACTTTCCAATTGGCCCTTCCGTCCGCTATTCAAAATCGCGTTTTGACATACCGTCGGAAACGGAATCGACAACTCGAAGTTTTCGATTCCGTTTCCGAATTCGATTCCGAGTGTTTTAAAATCACCCTACAGGAGACAAGTGCGTCTCTGCTTGCTGACCGGCTTGCGGCCGAAGTGCAGTGTGCTGTGCCAAGGTCACTGAGATGGCTGTGGGTGATGACCAGGAATGCGCGTCCGCTGCATGCTGGTGGTCAGGATACCCTAGCCGTGGATGCTGGCTGGCTGTATGACTCGCTGCTCGGAAGCTTGAAGAAGTGATGATGACGTCGCGGTGAGGAAGCTTTGGGAAGGCTGCGCTGATGTTCATGCTCGGGGTCACCAGTTTTGCGGTAAGGGAGGATCCTCCGACCAGACGGGTGTTGTGTCTGGTGGGCTACTGCCCGACGGTTGTTGTCGGGTCCTTGTATATATGTGCAATCGCTCGGATCGCTTTAATATCGCGATGCAGGATTTAGTTCGTATGTGGCGAGATAGATGTCGCCACACTTTTTTAAATTTACCTTAATAACAAAGTCCTTCAACTAATGTGAGTATACCTAAGTCATTTAGAGTTAAATTTGTTTTTGATCATTGGATCATTCGTTGGTGCAAGTGTATCGTTGTGAAGGAGCATAGGTACTTTGAAGGTTATAAAATAAATTTGGATGAATAAATAACATTTTGTGTATTATTGATCCTTTCCCGGTACTTGCTTGACAGAGTAGTATCTTATTGGCATTAAGTAAGTTGTTGCTAACAATTAAATAAAGAACTTGCAATCCTATAATAAACGACATATAGTAATAATGTTATTTCCACCTGGGAACGTTTATATCTTAGAAAGCTTATCTACGGTTGCATTTCCAACAGGTGGTAGGTAGTTTTTGATTTATATTAAGTACAGCTCCAGATTAGGGCGGTAAGAGAGTGTTTGGTTACCGCCACTAGAGCAAAGGGAGGAAGGCAAACCACAACTAAATGGTCCGTGGTCTGCCACAGGATCGGAGCGCACGGATGCGGGGGAGGGGTACTGCAGCAGTCGATACGCACTGAAAGGAGGTGATTGATGATAAAAGAGAGAAAATATAGCCTCGTGATAAATTATATTTTGTTGTTATTCTCGTGTTAAACCGATTATTTGAATAAAGTCTTGGAAATACATACTTATGAGGTCAACGGGTAAGTTTTAATAGAAGCAGACGAACCCGCCTGCGGAAGCTTGTACTATAAAACACCTAATTATGTAAATAAAGAAGAATAGTTCGCTTTTAACGGTTGAATTTTAATGCGCGATCGCGAGGTCGCGGGTTCAATTCCCCCGCGGCGTACTACTAATATGTGTCCACTCCTATTACAAGTAGTTTCACTCGGTCGAGTGGGCTTATATCAATATTTTTAATCCATTAATATCATTAATATCCTTTTTTTTCTGTATGCCGATTACCCTTACCTTGCCTACTTAATTAGATTGGGCTTAGCTAATAGTTAAATATGATTCAATAAAAGCAACTAAATCTTGCAATGAGAACTTTGTTTAGCTCGTGGTAACAGCGACAGAAGTCTGCGGTTATTGTCGGAGCACGGTTGCAGTCAATCAAAATAGAGGCGAAGCAAGTTATTCCTCTACTTTTTAGGGTTCCGTACCCAAAGGGTAAAACGGAAACCCTATTACTAAGACTTCGCTGTCCATCCGTCCGTCCGTCCGTCCGTCCGTCCGTCCGTCTGTCACCAGCCTGTATCTCATGAACCGTAATAGTTAAAGAGTTGAAATTTTCACAGATTATATATTTCTGTGGCCGCTATAACAACAAATACTAAAAAACAGAATAAAATAAATATTAGGCTCCCATACAACAAACGTGATTTTTTTGTTTTTAGCTTTTAGGGTTCAAAATTTTTTAAAGGTTGGTTTTTTATTTTTATCTTTTTCAAATTCTAAATTGACCATTGATAAAGTGCATAAATAATTTTCATAAATTGGGACTAAAATTTTGGTGTATATACAAACTAGAAGCTTTTAACTCAAACCGAAAACACACTCGTAACTTGAATATTAGAGCATTTGCCAATTATTATAGATAAAGGTACGAAACCCTTCGTGCGCGAGTCCGACTCGCACTTGGCCGGTTTTTTTTGTGATATTCTGTACTTCTGTATTCTGTAAAACCGTTGTAAGTATCTTTCAATATAATTACACCACAGCTACCTAGTATTATAGCTCTTGTAGGTATATTCCGAATCGCGTCTCTATCGTAGCTCTACTAAAGTCTTAAAATTAAGAGCAAAAAAACCCGGTAGAGTATGGACACGCGGAGACATTATTATTACTGCTAATTAAAACGAGTTTCAATCAGGTCTAATCAAACACGTCGTGTGGGGTGTTGGGGGGAGGGGGGAAGCTTGTATGGTCAGTGCAGTGCGAAGCTCGGCCGGCCCTGACCCGGCACCGCGGCCCCGAAAGTTGGATGCCGGCTGCCTACTTAACGAAAGTACGACCGGTCAAACAGAGATACGAAGAATGTACCAGCTCCCCCCACACCCTCCACCCCCAACCCAACACTCGCAATCAACGATTAGTTGGTCTGCCGCAAGTTTTTTGAAACCTAATGATATGCTTGGATTGAATACTTCTCATTTTCAGAACAATCCGATGAACGCAATGTAACAGACCCACGCAGGGATAATATATTGCGGCTTATTATTATCTGCCTATGACTTTGTTGCCATTTCAACAAACTCAAGTAATAGATGGAAATCGCGGTATCCAAAGAAATACCAATTTTTAGTTGTCATCCAAATCAATGGGCGCGTCTACCGTGACAGCATGCCGCGCTCTCCCTGTAGACCTACCCGATAAGATATAAGATTAAATTGCGAAATTGGATGCTCATAGAAGTCTCTGTCACTTGATTGCCAATGCTCCGTCCATGGTGGATACTTGCCAAACTAAAGAAACTATACATTTTTATTTGGCTAACAACTATTTCACATTAACTGGTTTGTGGCATTACACAAACCCCCGAGTACCGGTGCTACTATCCTAATAAATCATGTATTCCGGCGGCGCAGGCGCCAGCGGAGCGCGGCGCGTAATGTGTATAATGAGTGAGTTCTAATTGCATTAATAGAAGCGCGCGCGCAAGCGGCCGGCGCTTAGCACGAACAATGCGCGACCCGGCCGCGATGTCGGGGCCGGCTTGGGACATATCCATACTTAAACTTAATACATTACAAAAGGACACCTAACCGCCCATTGTTCTCAATGTGCGACTTCTTTATGAAGGAAGATAAAATAAAACAAACGTAAAATATATGATTACGGAAGATCTAATAACTACGGCACTATTATTACTTATTTAGCATGGTAATGTTCGTAACTACGTATGGTAATGTTGGTCCTACAGCAGAGAGCGAGCTGGCGGCTTGCCACCAAGTGCCGCGCCTCCTGCATAGTGAACAACATTGAAAGTTTTGCTACTAGGATGTAACTGCATCCGCGAACCACACAGACAACACAGCCAGAGAATGACGGCGGCCGAAGCACCTCCATACGGAAGTCAAAGTGGGGCGGCGTTCATCTTCAGCAAATACAAGAGCTCTTGTATAGCTACTACATCACATAGCAAGCAATGGATTGCAGCTTAGCTCATACCACAGGTTAGTTTGTGTGGTAAATCTAAGGTGTAACTTGGAATAAGAGCGTTATGTGTACTAGATATATTCAGTAAACGAGACGAGTGAGTGTGTTAATTGTATACATGTTGTTAACATGGGTGACTACGTGCCGCTGTCCAGGGCGGCGGTGTCGCTGTGCCGCGTATCGGCGCGATAACGAATCGCCGCGATAACCCTCGACCTGCGACACGCGATAACGAGCGCCCCCGCCCCCGCCCCCACCTCACGCACCCGCAGCCCGCGCCGCATGTGTGCTGCTCAATGTCATTATTAATTATTTTATTACTTTCCTCTTCTTCCTTAAACGTCTACATCTTATGTAAATAATACATTCAAAACATTCTCAGAAAATATGTTGAAGGATATATGTATTTCCTGTTTCTACCTAAAAACAACTAGGAAGTTAGTGTATTGTAGTAGGTACTAGAGACTTGCATGTAAAGAATAACTGTATTGCGAGACGAACTGCAGTAATTGCTGTATTAAATCACAGCATAGAAGACATCTATCTGATGTAGTTGACACATCTGACTGCTTACCTTGTTGGAAAATAGCGTGAATATCGTTTGGTTTCGTGCTAGGAACGCCATCTATTATTAGCGCTTGGAAACAGTATGTACAACGATTGATAACATAGAGTGTAGCGCTGTCCATGGCTCCTTATAGTTACGTAGGCGGTGCTTAATATTTTATGTATAGTATAGATGGCGCTACGTTTCACAATTCAAGACAGTTCGTGTGTGATTTATGTCGAGATAAACCCTTTTTCACAATTTCCCGGCTCTATATTTGTCCCAAATCTATAGTGCGACACCCATAACACGACGGTTTGGTTAACGTTCATGTCGACGTAACCGTTTCTCTTAAATTATTATTATTTACTCTAAATATCTTTTAGCGGCCGATTACTTGATAGTAATATTTAGCAATATGGTGATCATTTGCACCCGTAGTTATTTGTTGCTCATTATGAATGCAGTCCGTAGAACCCTTCGTAGGAGTAATATTTAAAGATGATTGTGATTTATGGCGGGGCGGTGCGTGACGGATGGGGCGCCGCCGGCGCGCCACGCCACCTACACCATGACGCCTATTCACTGCTCACTGATTACCTAATGTGGTACGCATTAACTGATTGATAAAGTTGGATTATGGAAACAGCCATATTTATTAATCAGGCAATGTAATCCTTTCCATGCGATGTTAATTTCTAAAAGTTAATAAAGAAGACGAGTGAATTTAAAAGAACATGTAATCTTGTTCACATAATATATTATGTATTAATTTTTTGTACGAATGGAAAACTTTTCTTTTGTCTGAAGCAGTCTTCAAACGGGCGACTGTGATGACCGGAATCTGAGTACGATCATCGTACTACGATGTATGCATACTGTGAACTCGCGTAGGCGTGGTTCAGTCTAGTCCCCCAGTTCGATAGACATTACTTCGTCGATAAACTTTTAAATCAATTTCAACTTTATTGTTTCAATTGGATCTCATGAAATTCTCCGTTAAATTAATTTGGTACGGCCGGGGACCGGATGTCGACAAATTAAATAAAGCAATTAGAGAGTGTTAAGCGCGATAATATTTTCCGCGAGCGGTCGTCGCGCAGAGGTGTCAAGAGCACGGGGGTAGGAGCGGGCAGGAGAGCGAGGGAGGGAGCGGTGGGAGGGGGAAGGCAGGGAAGCTCTGCTCCAGACGTTGTAATTAATTTATCGTGTGTCGAACAAGTCCTCAGTATTGTTTGTAGTGAAGTGTGTGCGGCTCACACGACACCTCCCGCGACTATAGTGCGGGGTCGGTGACCTCACCACTCCGATAGACGTCCCTCACTATTATATCTAGGAATCAATTATCCTAATAATTAGCTACCCTTTCCGCGAGATATAACCTTCTTGTTCAGTGCCAACAAATAATATTATTTCGTACTAAATTAATAATATTCTTCCAATACTGTGTGTTATATTTGATTGATGATGTGGAGTAGTCCAAATCTAGGTTTACTTGCCTAACAAATAATGGATGATCCAAAACAGATTATTTTATTATACGATGTCCCACCGAACTCTGTAATAAATAGCTATTCCAATAGTCAGGCGGGCGGTAAAAGTCTCGGCAAGATTGCATTCAGTTCGGACAAGCTATTCATTACCAACAAAAACCACGTTATTGCTCTCTAATTGTTTCAAACAATTCGATATTAATAGTTTCATAGTCAAAGATTTGTCATCGACCTCAGCAAACAGGTCCGAACACAAGATTAGTATATTACGGTGTTAGTAACAAACTTTCATACACGTGGCCGCGCCGGCGCCGCACTCTGGTGAATGTTTTCTTCAAACACGCACCTACCCTGAAGCTTCTGGCTGCCGTGCGAACAAATATTTCAACGGGGAGGATCTAATGACAACTGCAATTATAGTTTTCGTATTCTATAATGTCTTAGCGCTTAAAATTACTACTACTACTACTACTACTACTACTACTACAGCCCATTTAACGTCCCACTGCTGGGCACGGGCCTCCTCTCAATGCGAGGGGGATTCAGGCCATAGTCCACCTTTAATATTAAAGGCAGTCATTAAGCATGTATTATAATACACCATCGCATGTAAAATTGGTACTTCAATAAAATATTCAAAATTCAAATATTCAAACACTAAACTCGAGAGATTAAACTGACAAAAAATAATGGAGTGTTCTCATGAACATTCATATGTTAAATGAGATTATTAATAGCTTCCAAAATTAAATGTTTAACTAAAATAACGATATTTTCAATACTTTAATATCAACGAATGCTCTGTGCCAATGCCTGAAGTAATAAATAAAAACCGCAGTAATAAGTCCGGCCGTGGACTGGAGCTGCCATTGATATTCAGACGCGACCATTGATATTCAACTGTTTGACAGTTATTATTATATTGCGCAACCGGATTTATAGGAACGAGCCGAATCTGTCGTTAATCTCACTTCATAAACTTGATTTGGCAGCAGCTGAAGGACCCAGACGAGCACCAACAAGGGGACAGTTTCGGGAATTTGCGGCAGATTATATGAAACTGAGCCTCAAAAATATTTTAGGTGAATACTATGTGAGATTTTTTTAATAATGAGATATGATTCAATTGCCATATCTTTTGGGGTGTTATAGGTAGTGTTCAATACAGAGTCAACATTCGTTTTTTTTTCGCAGAAATTGCAGTATCGAATTGTTTTATGTATTGCTTTTATCGACAGACCGCTGTGGATAAATTAAGATCTATTTGTTCCACGCCATGTCCGATGTTGTCTTTAACTCTGTCCGTACGTGTAAGTAATGCTCTACAATATATTGCAGATACCAGCTGTTGGGTACCATCATCTTGGAATTAACTCCAAGGACTTGTCACTGGCAGCTTGAAGAAGTCAGTATCGTATGAACGCTCAGGAGCATTTTTTTATTATTTTATTGTTATTTGCGAGATGATGGATGCTCCCGAGCTGCTTTGTGAACTATCTTCGACAACTATCTTCGCGGCCGCAAACACAAACTGTTCGCTGTACCAAAATCGCGCACAGTGGCCCTCGCTATGTCTGCTACACCTCGCACACTATCAGCACGCAACGGTCTCCTGGATTCTGATCCGAATGTTGATGTGTTTGCGGATGGCTGGAAGAAGTTTTTATCAGCATGTGTGAGGTATTGTGAGAAATGACGTATGTGTGTTTTTTTTCTTTTTTTGTGATTTATGTATATTATGATTTATGGTGTAGAAATATATCATGTGTATATAAATATATAACAGTTAGTGTAATTGGTAATGTTGACCGTTCTAATTATTTAAATAAATAAGTAATAAATAAATTAAGATTCTGAATAATTCTATGTACATATTTTGACAATACGTAATTGATGTTATTCCTTTGGTTATCCCTCCCAAATAACATCACAAATAGAGAAGCCAACATATCAAGCAAATTCACGGATCAACGAGAATGTTTTCAGTCTTTAAAGGACAAGATTAATATTTCGGTAATTGCGTGGGAGTTACGCCTTAGCTCCTATAGTTATACGGCCTATATTACCGAAGCAGAAGTGCGCAAACACAAGGCCGCGGTGCGAGTTGTATGGAATCGTAGCGATCATATTTGCTTTAAACGTGTATTTCTGTACCAGTCGACCTTTCAACGCCACAACGCCACAGTTTTGATAACAAACGAGTATTTTCTAAGACAACAAGCTACTTGCTGGCATCTCCAAGGTTCGGTTTGGTTTGTCAGACTTGGAGTGATGTGTGGTTCGTTGATCGTGAAACATACGGAATTCTAAAAGGGCCCGCCACTGTTTAGATTCGAGTTTCTACTTGTAAATTACGCGAAGTAAAGTAGGTGTAAGTATATTTGTCTGAAGCAAACTCTACATTTTATTTAAGCCATACCAACTGACTTAAGTAAGCAGATTCATTATTTTCCAACTTAAATAAATAAGGTGCAAATAATAAAGTCGAAACAGTACTGCGTGTCATACTCACTGCACGTTTTGCCATTTCATGAATACAGGAAAGGTAGGCATGCGTTCTTTATGAATATATCAATCTTGGCTGCCATTTCCTGCTGTAAACTATCCAACGTGCGCGCGCGCAGCTCCCGATCAATAACTGCATACTAAACAATATTGATCGTAGATTGAAATCATTATTAATGCAAATATTATAACCGTTGTAGTTTTATGGATCCATGTAAATAGTACCTGGGTACTCTTCGTAACCATTTGGACATTTATGATGAGGTATATTAATTCTGTTGTAATTAGCTACTAGTTTTGGGAAGTGTTAGTCATCGACTGTGATTACGCGTGTCAGCAAAAGTCATCATTCCGTTATTTTCGTTTAAATAACTTTATTCCCACCGGCACAAAACATACCCATCGGCCGTCTTGTTAACGACCAAGTCGCCAATTTATCTTCCATTACACCACCGCTATTGTCGCGTCTCGCGAGGCGGCGAGGCGGTGAGGTGGCGAGGCGGCGAGGCGGTGAGGTGGCGAGGCGGCGAGGCGGTGAGGTGGCGAGGCGGCGAGGGGGCAAGGCAGCGAGGCGTGCGGCGCATTATGTGCCGAAGCACATTATGTTCAACAAAGTACATTATATCGAAAGCGATGGGGAGTCCCGGACCGCGGCTGACCTAATTAGGGCGGCTAGACACGTGGGTACGACGTTGCGCGGAAAAAAAACCCTCAGATAGCCGGCTGCTCGCCATTTGGCAGAAGACAGGAGGCAGTGTAATGATCCTATTATGAATTGTGTATTGATTGAGGAGTAGAAAAGGTCACCCCTTACGACGTTCATGGCGATGACAGTGGTAGAATCTGACTATTTTAGTAAGTGCATTTTGGCCTACACGAATAAAAAAATAATGATTTTGATTTTACAATTAGTTTAAATTATTATTGCTGCTAATTGCTAGCATAAATAATTTAATTTTATTCATCGATAAGTTATGTTAGAAAAACCACGTTTAGCGATGTAATTGGTGCTGCAAAGCAATAAGGGTCTTGATTTGTATGGTTAGTTAGGAATCAGGTATAATGGGTAAAATAAAGTTGTGAGGTATACCTACGTCACGCAGAGTTCTAACTCTGACAATATTATGTCTCCTCACTACATCGACCATGTTAAAATATTAACACTTTACATACTGTGCGGTATGTATAGTAATACCTAATGCATACGAGTACAATGTAATTCAAAGGGTGTGTATACTAACCCTTAAAATATAGGTTCTCTAGCTTATCATAAACGTTTATGTGAAATCATAAATATTTTATAACTATGTTTGATAAGATTTTTGAAGTTAAGTTTTCCTTAAAAATTCGACGCAACACAGCTCTAGGTTAGCGGTTACATTTGGACTCAACATAATAGAAAAGCGACTTATCTGACCATACATCACTTAATGTTTTAATTTTGTGGGTAAAACAAAAAATACTCAGCCATATTCTGTCGTCATAAATGATATCGCAAACCGTACAGGACGAAGAGTGGCAGGCTTGTTATACCTACTCCGAATCACTTGGTACAAATATGAAAGCTCAAAAAACATTAAACTACATTATGCATTTTCTGCTCTTGCTTAACTGTGAACCATAAACATTAAGAAGCGGCCAAAGAAGTACCTTCATAAATTATAAATATATTATATCATCAATTGCAGCCGTAGTTATGTTGCGGAGCGCCCCAACAGTATGCGCACCTAAGGTTATTTAAATTAAAACGCAATTTAATTATTTGGGGGCAGACTTAGAAAATTAAAAACGTTTTGCTTCCCCATCCAGATGATATATACTGCTTGACTACGTAGCCTGAAAACATACAGAAAATCTTTTATTTCCGCCCTCAATGTTATACAAATCGTTGGTAAGTAGAACGCGACATTGCGTTGTGAGAGGTGAACTTAAATATAGTATTGTTATAATTAGTGTTTATGTGTTCCACATCTCTTGTTTGTTCCGCTGACTCAATGTTTTCATGCGTCTTTAACCAAATTCTACTCGTATTATTATTCCGAGATTAGACTGTTACATTGCTTGCGCTGGTAATCCTGTAAATACGTAAGTTAAGGAATGTAAATATCATAATGTATATAAAACAGTTTAGGTTCTCAATTTAGTTTGGGTTCTCGTATGTTCAGTGTAATGCTAGACATCAGGCTGGTGACGGACGGTCATGCTAGCCGATTACATCAGCGGGCGGCAGCGTGGTGAGACAGCTCGCGGAGTTTGTACCGTCGTCGGCCACGTATGTACTGGTGTTAACAAAGATTTTCTATTATATTATACGAGAATAATCTATTAGTCACAAACGTATGTAGATCTCGTATTGGTAGACACAAAAATATCGCTTTGCTGAATGTTAACTTAAATCAAATCATCTTCAACAATAAATATAGATTAAGTGCCTAATCAATCATTTGATGTACTGCAGATCGATATACTTATTGGCTATACATATAATGTTTGTCATCAGTGACTCAAACCTCGGGTCCGGCGCGACCGCCCGACACGATACACTAGTTTGCCAATATTTGTTCACCAGCAAACGGCCGCTACTAATCTCTATGTAGGTTGTTCATTAAGTGCGAGAGATGGTGCGTGACGGTATTTGCATAGTTTCGGTACTCGAGCGACGCGGGGAGGGAAGGGCGGGCCGCGGGGAGCTGGCCAGTGTTTGAACAGGCTCGCACTATCGGCCGATGGGCAAGAATTTTCAATTAAGTCACCTTACCGCAGGATGTTGATGTCCGCTACGATTCACATCAACTATCTTCGGATGGACCACTGATGGAGTGGAAAAGTTTTGAAATTGAGATGACCCATGTTCTTTATTCTACAAAACATATTAAGGGTCAAAGTGTTTTGACAAACCTTAAATCGACGATCAGAATTTCGGGGTACTCTAATAACCTCCCGCTGCACGGTAATTAATATCAACTGGAAGAATCTATTCAAACATCTCAAAACAAAGCAATGTCTGGCACTGACCATTACTTTGTACATTTCAGTAGTCAACTGGATGTTGGAAGAGGAGGAGAGCCGCGGGGCGCCCGAGAGCGCTGTCAATCTAAAAACAACTTTGCATTTGGGTATAAGTGAATTGTATTACAAGTATCTAGTTCTAAGGATAGCCATTAGAGCTAGTGTCTTCTTTTGCTATAGACGGCATGTTCAAGCTTCTATGTATTAACAGTTTCAAGCAAAAGATCGGAGATGAATTTCTCCACAATATGCTTTTGTTTTAAAACTGTACCTAAAGTAATTTATGTACTATATTTCTCTCCCTGTATATATAATGACAATCACCCATTACAGCCGCGAGCAGAGGTCGGTTCAGCCAGTTCAAAAGATTAAGGTATTAGCCGTCTTCGGATTACTGCGACCCCAGCCAATTTACAATAACTCCGTGATCTTAGAACATGAGAAAGTTTTGTTAAATTAATTACAAAATTGTATTAAAGACAAACAATTAATTAAAAGAAAGGGTAAGTATTTAAAATATAACTAAAACACCGTTCCCATCATGTCTGTACTAATAATGGAAGGTACCTATAAAATATAATATTATTTCAAACACTTGAATAGCATATGATAACCTATATTATTCTATAATAATTTCGGTTTCGTATTTACCTGGACAATATAACGTTGTAGCATTACTCCATAGCTTTCGTAACTTATCGCGTAAAACCCTAGGCCCACAACCACGTATAACATTACTATTATAACGAATTAGACATATCTGTCACTTGAAAAACAGTTGGTATACTATATGTTCTACGTAGCCGCAACTGATTACGTGTAGTTTTCTGCAACAACCCTGGTAGAGTCGCTGTTGTCCCGTGGAGGGTGACGACCCCGAAGACGGCCCGTAACCACGCGGCCACGCTCCGCCGGCATCATTGGCAGCTTCCGAGTGCGTAGCCGTTAGCCCCTCGCTGTCCAAGCTTAGACGCGTCTTGCGGTCCATATCCCAGTTGATTTTAGCACACCCTGAAATGGTCTTTACAGGTTTCATGTAATTCATTTATTTATTTATTTAGGAAACAAACGTCTTTTACTACTCTAGTTACATACACAATATACACAAATAGACCAAAATTGTTCCATTACTTATAAACAAACATACAATTATGAGCTATACTAAGAACTAGGATATCTACATCTACCCAAAAACCATACAAAAACCAGAACCAAAACAAAACAAAACAAAATCAGAGGTACTACACAAATTACTACATCTAATCTAAACAACTCATAAAGATCAAGGGAATCAAATCATAATCAAAAGTAAGTAATTCATAATACATTTAACATTATAACATACGCTCATTATTTATTTAGTCTATTGCCAGTCATTTATAAACTATTTCAGCCACTTTCTTTTTGAAGCTATCTAAGGTTTCATAGAAAATGTCAACATCTTCGAGCTTATTGTTATAATATCTACAAGAGCGTCTCAAGTAGGAATTTCTAGCGTACTGTGTAGTGCAACGTAAGATACGAAAGGTGCATTTCGAACGTGAGGAGATTCTGGGGATATTAAGAGTAATATTTTCGAGTAATGATTCAGAGTCAACTTCGTTGTTTATAATTTTGTAAAGGAAAATTTCGTCTAAATAAATTGGTCTTTTTGCAAGAGAGTCAATTTTGTGTGTGTGACGAGCAGTCTCGTAGTCAATAAAAATGTGCCTTGTGCGATATTCTAACGATTTCAGGAACTTGTTTTGTATTTTCTTTAGGCGATCAATATGAACAGCATATTGGGGATTCCAGACAACACTGGCAAACTCTAAAATGCTGCGAACAAATGAATAGTATAGTATCTTATATGTAGATGCTTGCTTAAATGGTGTAGGTAGGCGAAGTATCATGCCAAGCTGTTTATAAGCTCTTAAGATAACATAATCAATATGCAAATTAAAATGTAATTTTGTATCTAGTATTACACCAAGGTCTCTAACTGTGTCCACCCGATTTAACTTTTTACCAGAAACGGCATAATCGAAAATTATGGGGTTGTGTTTTCGGCCAAATTATATTATGTGACACTTTTCTGGATTTAGAAAATGGTGGTGGTTTCTGGTTTTTATCGCAGTAATTTTCAAATCTACGTATGTTTTTTTGTTCCTGAGACGAACAATTGTAGGTATTATTTTCCGAACGTGCTTTTGATTATGACTCGAATGAAATAGTTGAATTGAACTAATTCAGCTAGCTAGTAGCCATATTTACTTTAACCACGTGACCGAAAACAGAAGCGCGTATATAAAAGAAAGTATTTGCTATTCAATATAATTAAAAAAGGTTACTTACTTGTACAGATTTACTCTGACTATATTTGGTCCCGTTTAGAAAAGTTCCATTAGAAAACATGCAATTGGCAAAACGCTTTGACTAATTATTTCCAAAGTAAATTGCGTAGAACAGATATCATGGGGTAGCATTAACCTTTGGGTATTAAATCGGGTCGGCAAAGAGTTTTATTTGTTTATCCAACAGAACATAAAATGGCAGTGAAGCTTTTTTATTAATTTATGGTTGTCGTTAACGTTAACACATTAGTTAGAAACATACAGATGTCTAAATAGTGCCAAAACGGTGCTAAGAAAATTAATCCCCCAGAGGGCACCTGCAGCTCTTTTTTACGTTTTCTCAACTGTTGCATTGTTTTTGAGTGTTGTTGTATGGTACTTGTGATATTAATTGATTTGTTATATACTTCGAACATTATTAGCTTGTATAGATAACTCTATCAGTAGCCATTAAACATCTTAGCGAACGATGGATTTATTGACGACACGTGCCACTCTGCTCATTGAGTCAGATAGTTACGGGTTCGATCGCCGCTAGAGACTAATTTTGGAAATGGCTTTTTCGGAATTAGCTCTGGTCTAGGTGTAACTGGGATCGCCCCCAGTCGATTGTATGGTACCCATAGTACATACAAGATTTGCTTAGTTTGGGTTCATACAATGAGTATGTGTTGTTTGGCGGTATCTATATATTTTTTGGAAGGCAATGTACACATTTCAGGGTCGCAAACGCAACGTGGCTGGCCGTGTCCGGCGGCGCTCGTGTGTTTTCCGAGCGAGGGTGGTTTACACTCATCATAAACACCGCTCAACCCGCCGATAAACTTTTTTGCAAAGGTAGTTAAGAGTTTTATAAGATTTGTTGTTATTTACAGCGGGTACATGGACACGCCGCTAAGCGCTGGAAACTTCTAGCTTCAAGCGCGCCGTCTGAAAGCATTTCAACATTTATATTATTTAAGTGTTTTGAACTTAGATTCGAATGTTAACGGCCCTAGCGGAGTGTTACTGGAACTTAGCATTGTACGTGAATGAAATTTGTAGCGTATAAACAGCCTGTCCACAGGTCATGGTGATAATAAGACGGTTATTAATTGAGAATTTTTAAATCCATAAATAACCGCTACCAAATATAATATTCGTGTTATAAGGTAAAAATGTAAATGGTCGCTATATTTATGAGTTTGAATGTATAATACAAAACATAATAGAGTCTGGGATATTCTAGTTCTACTAATTTTAAAATACAACCTCCCTCCCCCCGTTTTTATTTCCAAAAGTTTTTGTTTGTTTACTCATATTTTTGGGCAAACGCAGTTGATCTCTGGACTGTAGAGGCTTTGTTATGATTTGTTTTTAAAAAGGAATTGTAAACCAATAAATCTTGTGTTTTACGTTTGGGAAGCGTTTGGGAAGCATTCCTTAAATACTTACAGTAATGATGAAGTAGTAGCATTGTGTATGCCAATTAAATTATGAATGCTTCAAGATATAGGTAGCCCCGACGTAGTTGAGAGCTGAAAGTCATTAGGAGTGTGTTCAGTGGCAGTGTGTAAACGATCAAGTGCCTTTCACCTCCTATCTCCCCTAAACCCCGTGCCGTCTCCCCCGCGCGTGATGTGGAATACTCGGCGCACCGAGTAAGTTTGCCCTCATTGATAGATCACCGACAATTTCGTCAGGTACGTGCCTCACTCATACACAACTTGTATGTATCTCAGGGCTGTTAAAGTCATGGTGCATATTTAATAAAAAATAAAGACAGTATTGTATAATTGCTATATCTAAACCACTGCAACAATACTATTTGTAAAGTATCCATGTAGAATCTTTCAATCTTTTAAATTTTGTGAAAAAATAAGTCGTGGTAAAATAAAAAATAACAAAACAATGCATATTTCAATATTTAGAGTTGAACGTGGAATCACATATGTTGGAAGTCAATATTCAGGCAGTATCATCGGAGTATCCGGAGCATTGTTTTTGGCGAAACACTCGGATATTCCGCGCTCGTGCCGACTCGGCCCCCTCACCACGCCGCAGAGCGGAGGCAGCTCGCGAAACTCGGCCCAACCCTCAATATCGATAACTTAGTTTTGTTCTGTAATAACTCTCGGCCGATATGAAACATAACTTGAATGGGATGAGATATACTTGTTAGATTGTCTATTGTTCCTGGTTCACGTATATATGGAATATAATATATGACAAAGAAGGCATCTGTGTACCATTTTTAGAAATCGTGACGCCGGCCGGGCCGTCGTCACCATCATTAATTATCTCGTCTGAACTCATAATTGATTTATTTGAAACCCAATAAACAATATACAAACTTTTATTTGAGTCGCATTAATCACTATTATTATTTTACCCATTTATTTGCACAACTAAAAATCTACTATAACATAACACTGCTTAGTAATATTAAAATTAATATATTCGATATTTAAAAGCATAAGCCCTCAATTAAGCCATATAATAAATTTAAGTATTGCGACTGGAACATTCCCAAAATTACTTAAAATCACAATTGTCAAACCTATATTTAAGAAAGTTAATAGAGAATTAATGGAATATTATAGACCTATTGCACTGTTATCAATTATCTCTAAGATATTTGAAAAATATATATATAAAGAAATAAGCAGTTACTTTGAAACTCAGAAATTGTTCTGTAATGAGCAGAGGGGATTCCGAAGACATAAAACCATAAACATGGCGATTTTTAGTTTTTTGAAGACCCACCTTCTACATGTTGACAAAGTTTCTCCAATATGTGCTATACTATGCGATATGACGCAAGCGTTCGATTATGTAGATCATAACATCTTAATTAAAAAGCTGGAAGCTTATGGAATTAGGGGAAATATTTTGGATTTGATCCATTCATACTTATCAGACCGAAATCAAGTAACAGAAATTACTAAAATTAATGTTAAAACAAAATTTGAGGAAACATATACATCTGCAGAGCGAAAGGTGTTATATGGAGTCCCTCAGGGCAGTGTTTTAGGTCCACTACTATTTATTATCTATATTAACGATTTACCCAAGGCAACAGCACAATCAATGTCACTATTCGCCGACGATAGTACGATAACTATACCCGATATGAAAAATAATTCCTATAATAATGATATAAATAATTCTCTGAGGGATATTATATCATGGCTTGATAATAATAATCTAAAAATAAATTTAAATAAAACAAATATTGTTCATTTTAGCCAAAGAATGCAAAACAAATCTGACTTTACTTTAAAATACGACAATAATACAATAAACGAAGTTGACCTTGCAAAATTTCTTGGACTATTAATAGACAAGAAGCTAAATTGGAAGAAACACGTGGAAGCTGTTTGTAAAAAAATCTGTAGTCTGGCCTACGCTTTACATAAACTTTCGACTACAATCAATACTAATGCATTACTTTCGGCATACTATGGGCTGATCGAGTCCTCTCTCAGATATGGAATTATCTTCTGGGGTAATTCGACTGAAAAAGAATCTGTTTTTAAAATGCAAAAACGCTGTATTAGGGCTATGTTTAATCTACAGACGACAGACTGTTGCAAATCATACTTCACTAGATATGGAATTTTGACATTTCCGTCCTTATACATATTAGAAATTGCTTTATTCGTCAAAACTAATCCTGAGCAGTTTCCAAAAGAGTCTGATATTCTCAAAAGAAATCGACGAGACAATGATAGACTCTGTTTGCATCCCTCAAAGACGGCACTTCTCCATAAAAGTGTAGTATGTATGGCGCCTAAAATCTTTAATAAAATTCCGAAGTGTTATAGGGACCTAAATATAAATGTATTTAGACTACGGTTTAGGAGGTTACTGATACAAAAATGTTACTACAGTATCAATAACTTCTTACAAGATAAACTCTAACTAGGTTAATATTATTATTTAAACTAAAATAATTATAATAATTTTACTCCATTTATCTTAGAAAATCTTTGTACACCATATGATATGGTAAAACATGATGGATCTGACACTAATTTTAATAACATCAATGTGCAAGCTATTGTATATTTGAACCTACCCGTGTTTTGTGCAAATAAAAATATTGTATTGTATTGTATTGTATTGTATTGTATTGTAATAAAAATAAATCACTAAGTACTTAACTTAGATATCCAGATCGTCCGCTCTGGTGTCGGGCTCGAGCAAAAGTGAGCCCCTATTTTTATTTTCTTAGCGTCCACGAAATCAACCCACACAAAATCAAACTATTTACGCTGTCTTGCCGCCATCATGGCACAATACGGAAGTTGTCGATTTCGTAGAAACTTTACAAAACAATCGGACGCCTTACTTGAGATTTTATAGTGTGATAAATGCTTATTTTAATAATGATAATTATTAACGTTTAACTTGTTACATAAGTCACAGTTTTCACAAAGTGGGAATATTCTGAGAAATAATTACTTCCGTATTTCCGGATACTGAAGTAATTGTTTTTACAAACCAAATACACCTGATTACTATTGGATAAACATTAAAACATGATTTAATGATGATCTATAATTTACAACTGATTTTTAGGACAATATTCACTAATAAAATTAACGACTGACGTCATAGCATAGTTTCGGCGAAATAATTATTTTTATCAAGTAAACCCATATAAATCATCATCCCATAAACAGAAAAACATTATTTAAAAGCTAATTACAATTTAATTATTAATTTTAGGACTATTTTTATTAACAAAGTGATCGATTGACGCCTTCGCGCCGACATACATTATACCTTTTTAAAAATTAATACCTTTTTGAGGTCGATGTGTAGTTGTACGAAATACATCGTAAGTATAGTCATCTATTCGAAAAAATTAAATCGTTTGCACATTTTAAAATTCTGTTTACCAAGCAGTATGCGATTGAGCATGAAATTATACAGATGATAATATTATGAATGTTAAATATATATACGAGCAAGATTGAATTGCACTCATCTCATTACCAAATCTTGAATTCAGTCAACAAAGCTACAATTTCAATCTAATCATATTTCGTGTAGTTGGCGCGAGTATCTGAACATTTTTATCAAGTTTTATTTATTTAATTTGACTTTTTGCGTTTTAAAACCTTCAAAAGTATTCAATAACAATAATGTTTACGTGAGTAACGTATCCCAGACTATCTCCAGCACCCAATATATCATGTTGTTGTATGCACGTGAAGGGCACAAAGGGGGAGAAGGGGTGAGCTAGGGGGGGGGGTAATCTCTACGCTACATGTTAATAAAAAGCTAGTTAACAATTTTATGAGTGAATAAAATACTTGTAATATTTGAGGCGGTCCGCAGCTGCCGGTGGCCGCCCGCGCCGCGGCCGCTCACGGGCTCCTCGTCATCGCGGTTATTATCCGTTGCGACTGGTTCCAATAAAACTAATTTATGGTTTCCTCGACTTTAGGTTTTTGCCTGTGTAAATATTGCGCTGACGAAAAATAATGTTTAGTCTACCGCGTCGCGCCCGCGCCACCGCCCGTCAGGGACGACGCATGGGGCGTGACGTTCCCGCGTCGCGCCGCTATCTGTTGATGAGAGCCACGTGACTTACATCAATCAATTTATATACATCGAACCGTTTGAGGTTTACCATTAATGTTACCGAAAATAATAATCATAATTATTAATCATCACTCGGACTCTGAAATATATAAGATGAGAGCGATGATTGAAGAAATAACATAGACACCTTATAATTAAAGTACTCACCTATTTATTGTTTTCTTATATTTACGCGAATACTACACATTGAAATAAAACTATTTTACGGATTCTATCGCGTTTATTTACCTACTTTTTTACTTTTTTAATGTTCCCGACGTTTCGGCTGCTTTACAGTAACCATGGTCACGGGGGGACTGAGGTGTTAGACGTCCTGATGTCATAGTTAATAACTGGGTATCCTCATATTTAAAAGTAAAAAAGTAAATAAAGGCAATAGAATCCGTAAAATAGTTTTATTTCAATACTCACCTATTTATTGGGTCGGTAATAAACGAGGTAATATAAAACTTCCTCGCACCACCAAACTGTGGAATGAACTTCCTGCGGTGTTCCCGGACCGATACGACAAAGGTACCTTCAAGAAACGAGCATACTCATTCCTTAAAGGCCGGCAACGCACTTGCGATGCCCCTGGTGTTGCACGTGTCCATGGGCGGCGTTGATCACTTACCATCAGGTGAAACGTCTGCTCGTTTGCCTCCCTATCACATAAAAAAAAAAAAAAAAACGTTCATACTGAGAAACCGAGTTAGTTGTAATTATGTACTCGCGTATACTAGGTGTTAAATGCGTCTTGCGGGTCTGTACCTGCGTGTTGCGGCATAGACGCGTCGCGCAGCGAGCTGCGTGCCTGCACGGCTCGCTGCCACCCGCAAGTCGCGCGTCTCAGACAAAACCTGCCTCAAACAGATACAGCGCTGTTTCTTAATATCTTCTAAAGATGAACACACTACTCTATTAATAGCATCAAAATGAGAACCGACTCTGAAACCGCAGCAGAGGGAATATACAAGTACTGTGAATTAGAGGTACAACTGAGTTAATTTAAATTTAACGCAGCCATCTGAGACTGTGTCTTAATTAATCTTTATGCCCATCCATCCGATGTAGGATAGCTTACGCACTTTGCATTCCAAGTTTAATTACATGATGTTCGTATGCTATGAGATTGAGAATAGGTACACTTAATAATGTAATGATTTTTACTAACGGACACACAAAAATCGTAATATTAAAAGAGCAAATATATTTACCGAGAATAAATGAATATTGTGTCCGTTGAAGCATCCGATTCCTTGAACTAAATAATGTTAGAAAAACACTGTAAAGTACATGGTAAAAGGTCGCGTCCTCTGTTTGAGCGTGCATGCTTAAAAATGTGTCAATATCACATATATTTTGCGTTAAAACACGAACGCATCGCAGAACAATAACATTCAAAGCGTGTTGTCCAATTTGGTCGTTTCAGGTTGGGGATACAGAATGCTTCGCAAAACATACAATGCCTTTGGTAGCTGACTGACGGTAATGAAATTCTTTAAGGCGAGGCGAGGGCGCGTAATTCTGGAACATCATGGCAACTGAATGACGGTCTCAACCCGGGTAGCTCAAACGCGATGAAATAATATCTATTGTGTCTGCGCAACAAAGTAGCATAAAGATATTTGCAAATTGGCTAATAGATTATTTTCATTTATAATTTTTGTTTTTCTATCAAAATTATAAATATTACACGCCATTACCAGACCGGAGTCTCGTCGGCCTTTTCTGCTATCGATCAATAATAATTCATTGCTATTGTTCTGCAATTTTTCCGTGAAATATGATTTTTCCTTTAAACAAGTAAAGTCGTACGTGATTTTATAAACGTCGAGTTATTGAAAGTGAAAGTATTCAAGCGACGGCGGTTATTGCTATTACGTTTATTGGCTTTGATGGAAGCCTAGAGAGACTACTCTTCGGTAATGTAATTACTGCGATGTATACGTACAATTCAATTTAAATTCATTTTATGGACGTAATTTAGAGGTAAAGGGGTTTACCGGACGGCAGAATTACATCATAGCTACGGTGATTGGATTTAGACCGCGAGCAAAACAATAAATGTAGTTCGGAAAATGTTTAAATATTTATCGTTTTGAAACATGAGTATATTTCGCAAAAAGCCAGCATTTTCTGAAAACTTTGCGAAGTCTGTAGACTGATATAGGACTCAGACAAGTTAAAAGGTAAGGGTAAGTTGAGCGGTAGAATACAGTATATTTGGGCGCGGATGATGTTTTGCGCGCGCTCGGCAAGTCAGTTCAAAGTTCCACCGCACTCGGATAGTTTGCTCAAGTAGTTGCGACCACAAAAACTATGGAATCCGTTTGTGTTCTAGTGGTTTACAAGTTGTTCACGACTCAAGGAGTATACGATATAAGCTGAGTTATGGCGGGATGCTTCACGGTGCGTAGGTCGCGTTATTCTCTCAGCCATGACCGTTGGTAGAGTTACGAAAATAAATGCGAATATCATTGATAGTTCGGACTTCACCAATAAAAAATATATATACTTTTGCTAGGTTCATATCATTAAATATTTTGCTATAGTGTTTGCATTTTATAGTAGGAAATAAGCATACATTAATAAAATGATAATTTATTCATTTGATTATCTGTTATTGTAATTAATAATCTAAATGTTTCGAAAAAATTAACTGAGAGAGATGCGGAAACGTAGTCGTGATATTAGCAAATGTCTCCGCATACATTGGGTGCGTGACGCTGGCTGGTGGATAAATCATTGTGTTTTTTGTAGATATTAGCAGCACACAACAGCACCCGCGGTGGCCTGCCCGCGCCCTCCATCACACTGCGATCTACACTAATAAAATATGAGTGCATGATCCTTAAAAAGTAATAGGTAAGGTGCAAGATTTTTAGCTTCTTCCCTAAAATATTTGGGTGTTTTAACATTTACCTGAAATTAAAGTGTCCATTCATGTGATTATTGAGGTTTATTACCTGGAAAAAAAGAACACAACGTGAGATAATTTAGGGTTTGAGCCAACATACTACCAATATGTATACATTTTTAATGTATTAAATTATAGACGAAGCATATTTTTCAACGAAATTTAATTGATGATACGAGAAAATTTATGCGCTAGGTCGTGTTGCCACTGAGTTTTGAAGCATTTTGAAGCAAATTCAAGCGAATTCGCAAACGACAATATGTTTAAACCTTGTCTGGGGTTTGTAGGTAAGCTTTCAATATTAATTTCTTACTTTGCATTCAAATCAGTCTGTTTTCCAGTACATCTCATTAATATTATTTTAATTGAATAACATAAAAAATATAAAATCACAATCAAATTGTACAAAATATTAGGATTTTAATTGTTTCTTCGATGCCATTTGTAAAGCCCACTCGAGTTCACATTAGTCTCTCAAGGTTAGGGGCGAGCATGGAGCCCCTTAAGTGCGAGACGTAGCTACGGGCTACAGCTACACGTAGTGGATACTTTCTCCGTGGCTGCGGCTACGAGTAGCGCTACGCGCTTTCAGACACATTCATTTTCTCAAACGTAGAGTCAGCCACCACAGACGGTTCAGTTCGCGCGCAGCGCTCGATTGGGTCACACGTGGCGGTGCTTCCAAGCGCTGGTCCAAACTTTTCACGACTGACGACTCGAATTATATTACGTGGGTGTTTCATGTTTTAAATTCTGTCTTATTTTATATATAAGTGAATAGTGTGTTTATATTTTGTTAATAATATCGATTTAATGACATATGAAGTTGTTAGGCGATAGAATAAAACTTAAAACTTGCGTAAGTATTTAAATACCAGATGTTTCATAACAGACTACATATAACTTAGTTCAATGAACTAAAAAAGCATTTAAAATTATTCTTTACAGGACAAAATTAACGCGCGGTTATCGAGGCGCGTGTAGATAAGGTTATCAGAGGCCTATAATTAAAAAGCGAGCTACTACTTTCCATTTTATGTTCTATGTGGTAACAACAAGGTCGTTATTGAAAAACATTAAAGGTTTTTCTGCTAACATATTTGCACAAATAAATAAAGTTAGGTAAAGTCGTGTTCACAAATATGTCAGTAAGAGTCAATCGCTGGCATGTCGGGTCGAGCTCGACAGCCTAGGCGTCGTATAATTGACGCCTAGGCTGTCGAGCTCAATAATAATTTAATAGTAAAGATTCCCTTTGTAGGTACAATACAAAACTTTATAAGTTGGCTGTCGAGCTCAATAATAATTTAATGGTAAAGACTCCCTTTGTAGGTACAATACAAAACTTTATAAGTTAATTTGTAGACAATAAAGTTAACATTCAATAAGACCTAATACAATGGTAGTAAAGTTGAAAAACAATAGAGGAGAATTCGTAAAGTTGAGATCGCCCCCAGGCCCCCAGGCTTGCGTGCGAGCGCGCAAGCTCTACACAGAGAGTTAATCTCTGTAAATTATCTGTAAACATTTACTTAATTTTGATTTGGATAAAAGTAAGGCACTCAAGTTTGTATAGCGATAATAAAGGGCAATCGTTTCGCAATTCTCTTTCACGCACCGCGTCATCAAGTTAATGTTTTCCTTATTTGTAGGCAACAAATATAATGTTTGACTATCAGTGGATATTGTTGTCTCTGACGAGTATTTATTCAGGTCGAGTTTACTGATGACATGTATCTGAAATTCTGAAGATTTTTAACCGACTTCCAAAAGGAGGAGGTTTCTCAATTCGAACGTATATTTTTGTTTTGTACTAATACGGTACAATTTAATTTTTATTCTTCACTTAATCGTAACGTACTTACATACTTAGATAGAAACAGTAATGAATATACCATAAAATGCGTGTTTACAACGCGTCCAGGTAGTGTGTCGTGTAAACAGCGCGGCGTGGTCGCGAGCACTCGCCGACGGACCGCGCTCGGCCCGCGCCCTCAGCCCCACTCTCCATGCTTCTTATACGGGAGACTATGAAAGTACAGGAGCCTCACCATCTCTTAAAGTATTGTTGTTTCATTAGTAACTGTCAATTTTTGTCAGATTTTGTACTGGGTTAACTGTCAAAAACTAAAACTAATATTAAAAACATTGCTTCGAGACGGTGATGGAAAGGGGGCAGGTTTTCAGATATTACGTCAACTTATTAAATAATCTGTTATATTAAGTATCACATTTAAGTAGTTGTTACGGCGCCATCTAGTGACCAAGATGAAGGGCCTATGTTAGCCACTCGTCACTGGATGATGCCACTACAGCACCGTCTATGAATGGCAGCCTACCATAGACAAGCTACGCTGATATAGACAACAGCAAATGTCATCATCTAGACTCTATGATACTGTCTCTTGCGATTTGCTTGCCATCAACGACGGCACACATTTTTGTACAACTAAATACACATTGTGAAGAAATAGTTTTTTCCTATACCACTACCATCGGCAAGGCGGCTGCACCACGGGACACGAGCGTACAGTAGTAGGTATATTATCTATTCCATGTAGAATTTCTGTTGTAAACATTTGCTACTTAAAACATGGGAGGTTAATATTAGTAAAGGTATTATGCATATTTATAGCTTTGTACATAATTACAAAGTCATTAAAAGATTTTATCTAAGCTCAACAACGCCGGGTACTAGTGCTCGTAAAACAATGTTGGATTACGAATGTGTCTGATACCAGTAAGTACTCATAAAATATCGCACGGCACTGAAATAAATCAATATTCGATGTGATAAATAAAGTTTCATACAATTTAGATGCTGTAAATCACATTTATTGCATCTTAAATTTCTAAATTTAGATAAGTTAGGCGTTTTATTTTTTATTGTAAAGATATTCAGTTTTATGAACGAAACGATTCCATCGAATAGTATTGGGCAGTCTGTTCCCGGGGCGCGGTCGGCGCGGGCGGCGCGGGCGGCGCGGGCCTTCATGAGAATGTCCAATACTTAATCGTGATGTGTTTACACTGCATTTACAATCGTTGTAATGTAAGTTATTTTTATTTTATTATTTTAGGATAGCTTGTTAAACATAGCAAAAATATCCATAAAACAACAAGCCAGTGACAAGCTACCACATGTTGGATGCTAATTAGTCAACGTCGAGCGAGTCACAGTGATGGTTAATACATATTAACAAAAAAAATAGCTCACACACTGGTACAGCAGTGAAAGAACTTAATAATAATATTCTCCTGTTAACACGGGATCCAAAACCCTTGATTACCAGTTTCTTCTTAACATAATTATTCTATGCATACTTACAAAAAAAAATACAGATTCTATTCGATATAAGATTTCGCTTTCTGATTTTCACCGAGACTCGGCATCTTCGTTGGTACACACAACCCACTTTTACACCATTACATACAGAGTATGGACGGTCGTACTCAGAAAATAAATCAGCAAAATGCAAATTTCGGGCAAATAAAATCCGTGTAAAATGCAACATCTCGCTAATGGCGGCTTCAACTATCTCCCACACTTCCTTCTGCTCCGACAGACGCTGACGGATTGTTTGTATCAAATACATTTCTCGAATAGCGCAATAAACGACACCGCTATTTGAAATTAAAGCGAGCGTTATTTATCGCGCTTCAAATAAACAAAGAGTGGTAGAGCGGCGCTCGGCCGCGAATGTAGAGTGCTCAAGTGAATGTCACGAAAACACAAGGGCGCATTTTAAAAAAACCCTTTTTTTTTTTGTTTTTCCAATAGTGATCATCTTCGGCCCTACTTTGGCCTTGTAGGATCACATTAAGATCCAGACCAGGGTAAATGACGTAAAAGAAAGTTTCAGGAACTGAATTTCAGCCGCTTACGGATAAACCACTATGCCAAAGATAATAACGATCGTCAAAAGCGTATTAGAATCATAAAGATTTGTTTTATTTTATATTGTTGTCTGCCAAGGGTCAAGTAGGATAATTTTAATTGGCCATTTATGTGATTTACGCTTTGGACTTGAGCGGTATTAGTACTTCATGTTAAGTGTAAGACCGTTATTTCGCCTCGTGTAGCGTGAAAGAGGTGCGCATTATGAGGCCGTGATTATGATCGCTGAAGGCGCGGGCGCCGGCGGCGGGCAGCGGCGGGCGGGTTAACGACGCCGTCGAGCCGGCCAGAGAGGATTTTAACGACAGTCCCATCTGCCACCTACTGAGATTACTCAGATTATACCTCTTTGAATATCATAGCAGACATTAGGAGATGCAGATACCAACCGAGAATTTGTAGTTTAGTCGTCAAATTTATGATATGTCGCATGTAGGTATGTTGAAAATTTGTCGAGTTTTTCCTATTACATTAGTTTCCTTTCCACAAATTAAATCAAAGATATAATGAACGGGCCTCTACTCCGGGTCATGTGTCCCCAATACCCAGTTAACTACTCTTAGTTAACCCTGCACCGAGTTTTATTGCGGGGTCGCGCGACTCACGCTAGCACCGTCCGTGCGACCCGCTCACTGGCGCCTAATCATCGCCTTTACACTCTTATCAAAACAATATTTGACGGGACCCGGTAAAGCCGGGGAGAGGGGTGGAGTGGTGGTAGTAGTGGGGGGATAGTGGGGTTTGTATCGGGCAGCCAACGTTTATTATTGTTGTTTTTCTGAGGGAACACACGTTGATTGCTTGCCCGGTCCGGTAATTAAGGTATAGGTAGTAGGTAGGATATATAAGCAGATCCACGTTTCCGTTTAGACTATTTTTTTATAAATATAGCTTAAAGGGGGTAAGCAGAGGTACACGGCAGTACACAAACAACATCCACGTCCGCATTCACCAAGTGGTAATAATGATTGGAACCCAACCAACTAGGCTACTGCTTAAATAGTTTATTACCACATAAACAAGAAGCATAGAAACCCATTGATGATCTCAAGTCTCGTAGCTCGAGGGCGCATGTCATAGTGAGAGGATATTACAAGAAACAGTTTGGATTAGGATAGTGTCACGCCCTACAATTTGCTATTCCGTTTGGGAGATTCATACATTTTCATTCATATTCGTTTATTCAGAGCTGCCCTGCCTCGCTTGTCGTCAAATAAGATAATATTACATACTTCATGCATATTTCAAAAGTTTCAGAAAAAAATACCTCGTAACTCGTAAAAATGTTAGTGTCTTTGAAAATACATTATGTTTGATAGTAATAATATTTTTATTTATATAGGCAGTCTGCTTATAACTATTAAGGTTATATTGTTACGTATATATTACTAACAAATGATTTAAAGTTTTTTTATCCTCCGAATTTTATGAACATATCTGATAGAGATAATGAAATAACAGACAAAAGTAGACAACGTCACAATATTGATCATAACATGGTCGTTAATCTTCCGTCACGTCAAAATGTTTAATTAACTAATAGTGGAGCCAATTACAAGAGACCTGTAATATCTGTAATTGATGGGTAGTTATAGTTTTAGCATAACGGCCGCTGCTCGCGCGGCCGCGGTAATCGCCGGGACCACCTGTGGAATCGTATGTAGTATACCTTAAAACACGCAGATATTAATGAACGTGTTAATTCGCAGCTCAGAGTGTTCAGGTTTGTTTCCGCCTCAACGAACCAGTAAATTAATTCTCCGTAATTGGCCCCGGCTCGGGATCCTTCACAGTTCATTGTGTCCTTAAATATATTAAATTGGCAAGTAGGGTATGTGTTATTGAAAGATTTTTGGTCTGCAGCTTATTTTAAATAATATGTTGTTGCAGCTTATTTTAATTAGCGTCAATTAGCGTCACATACTATTTTCATAAAGGATAGCATGGTATACTACTGTTGCAAGACAAAGATCCTCTGTGCGCCACCTCTGTCAATATGGTTTTTCACGATTTTTGGTGTCAATCATCGTTGAAAATATGCAAGTATTATCACCTCATAACAGCCCTAAAAAAAGTAAATATTTACAGCCAAAAAAAAAACGCTCTCCCCTCCTACTTTTCAACCCCATCGATTTTTGTTAACAATCCGTATTAAACAATAAAAGATTTTTCGAAATCGGTTCATTAACGCCGGAGATATGCTGCAGTCCGCATTTGATCCCCATTTGACCCCTTATATATTTATCGTATCAAAATTCCTCTAACACGTGTTCCTTAAATACATGTACAAAGTTTAAAGTCGATCCAAAAATACTTTTGAAATTATGTGACCTTCAACCCCCTATTTTAACCAAAAGGGGTTGATTTCTGATAATATTTTGTAAATATTACCACCCTTGAGATATTTCATTTCCAACAAAAAAAAAACATCAAAATCGGTTCATAAACGACGAAGTTATTTGCGAAGGCCTTTTTGAAGTCGGTTTAAAAAGTATAATACCTTTCCTTGTCGTAGATCGAATACCTAATAATTTTATATACCCTTATAAATTTACATCGATATTTTGCGACACAATTAAATTACGAGAAATTCCTATTGTTTCGTTTGGTACGAAAATAAAAGGTCAGTCGAACAGGAAATATATTTATTATTGTAAAGAAAGAATTCCGAGATTATCACTTGCTAAGAAACGGTGAAGGAAAATATCGTCTGAGGGAACTTGACTAGATGTTTGAAGTCTGCCAACCCGCACCGGGCCAGCGTGGTGGACTAGGGCTTGAATCCCCCTCACATTGAAGGGAGGCCCGTGCCCAGCAGTGGGACGTTAAAAGGGCTGTAGTTAGTAGTTAGTTAGAAAGAAAGAATTAACGTGAACTTGGCGAAAGATATAATGAAAATGTATTAGTTTTAAAATTATCTAAGAGAAAGTACACTGTAGGTATATTATAGTCACTAGTAATTACTCCTTGTTATCAAAGATATATCCTGTGGCGCGGACGGGCGAGCCCGGGCGGGGCAAACACGCTGTCGCGATGTCAACACGTCTCGCGTATCGTTCCGAGCATGCCACTCAGTTACACGCACACTAGTCTCGTAAAATATTATAGGTATCCTAGGTTATCTTATATAATGGACAAGGCATTATTTTGTTCATATAAATACGGGATTAGCAACGTAGGCCTAAAAAATATATACATTATTTATTTGATGTAAGCCATCGCAGCCAGCGTACTCGATTCTGATTCTGAACCAATATTTTATCTGAAAGATTGTTATGGGAGTACTGAGATTTATATTAAGTCTATATTTTATTCACGAGTAGGTACTCTTAGTTGTTTTAGTGCCGTATTTGTACAGGGCAAGTAAACACGCTATCGCGATCGCAAACACGTCGCGCGCTTCAGGCGTGCAAATAATACGCCGGTGTGGTCTGTACCACACCGGCGTCGCTGGGAAATTTCTTGTATCCGTGTTGAAACTAAAACCCTTACCGGTACCCGTTGTATTTAATTAAAAAGCGACATTAAACTTTATGTGGTCTCTTTTTATCATATTTCGTAAGGATACGTGACACTCGTACAAGCCTAAAGTGAATTTTCTGAAAAGGTTCAAGATGTTTGATAATCCCGCGTCGAGTTATCAACATGTATCGAGCGTGCCGATATTTTTCTACAATATTTTTCCCATAAAGGCATATCATTCGCTGATGTTATAGTTTAATTACACAATTTATTATAAAAAATAATTTTGATTATTTTAATATTTATTTTACTAATATTTTAATATTTTCTTCTTATTTCTTAATAATTAATATTAAGATTTTGGCTGACTGGCTCCCCATCTTCCGGTGTGCACTTTGAGTGGTTATTTGCAGTACTTTATTACTGGTCCACATAACAGAAATGTGCAGTTTTGTTATTTCACTATGTACATTATACTATTCTGGATATATAATTATGCAAAAAAACCAAGCGTTTTTTGGCATTTTAGTATGTACTTCAACTGTGAAATATGATGTTACACGTGATAATTTTATGCGACCTATTGGAGTCTCGTCCACGCATTGCCCTCTCGCGGACATTATCTCATGATAAGCTTCAGAGAAAATCATTAATAAGTTTGTTTAACAATCTGGCCACTCTATAAAACAATTGACTATCTTTTAGGTACTAGATATAGTTGACGTTTCACCGGCGAATTACGAGCGCTTCCGCCGACCAGCCGTCCACTGAGCCCGCCGTCCAGCGACTTGGACGGCCGCCAACTAGCACTCCAGCCATTGTTTTATCCGCCGCCCGAAATACATCCACGACTCGCTCTAAGGGACGACACATGCCAAGTGTGGAATTAGAACGAAGTATAATATAAGAACTTTATCAATTAAGTTGAATAACAATTTAAAGTACATTATTTTTTATCATTTATTAAACGTCTTTGTTTCAAAAAGTACCGTTAGATTTTGGTATAGGCGATGTCGATAGCAAAAATATTATTCGAAAGTAACCTATTATCCACCACCCTTAAGAGACAGCAATTTTAATATTTTAAATTCGGTAAATCGACACGTCTGATTCAATTAGCGGCAACCTTGACGAGCGCCCCGAAGAAATACCTACATGACTGACGACGATGGCTAGACTTGGCTCAAATAGTTAGAGACCAATATTGTTTTATGGACCAAAGTTATCAATTATGAGGATAGGTACAGCAATCTCGATGGCGTCACAAGTGTGAAAACCAGCACTAATATGTTTGACACCGTTTTTTGTAGATAAATAATAAAACTCACTTGGAGTTTGTTTAGAGGCGCTGTCTGCGAAGTCGGGAGTAGCGCCGGCGAGTACTCTACAGTCTAGACTTTACATACACGCTACTACTGTCCCAGCTTATTGCCGGAGCGTGGAGATAAACCGCCAATGCTATAACTAGTCGTTTTTGAATTCGGCATAGGCACTCGGCGACCAACACTTCCCCATAATTAATGGAGGATACACTTTATAAGCGACGACGTCTATTAGAAAGGAAATTAAGTACATACTAATTATTTTATTAGAGCGAGTTGGAAAGTAGATAGAAGGTAATAATGTTTTTTTTACGAAAAACCTTTGTGAAATAAATTATATTCCTGAGTACCTTTAAAGTACAAATTAAAAATAATTTGATTTTCCTCTGTTTTTTTATGCGACAGCTTCCATTACCTCTCCGGTCTTTATTTAAATTATTATTTGTAAATGAAAGGGACAGTTAATAAGCTTTCTGCGTCAGATATGGCGAGGTGTTTTGGCTTCTAGTATTTAGTTTATTCCATCATGTTTCGTAGATATTACAATATTTAAATTAGGTACTAATACGAGGTGAATTTGAGTTGGGGGTTGATGAAAAGGGCATCTATAAAGTGTAATATACCTTGTGACAATAGAGGTACAATTGTTAATAATCAGAGCTCCATGACTTGTTCTGTCGATTGTATGCGCCCAACACATACCAGATGGCGCCCAACACATACCTGGGGCACCGGCAAAACCGCTGTCAAACAGTTGCCAGAGCCGAGTCCCCAGTCTGTCGTACCCTGAATGTGCTCAATGCCCTCCTGACGGCTAATCCTGAATGTGATGTACTTGCGGAGGGATGGAACTTAATTAGACGAATATGTTTGGCGTATTGTGAGATGAAGTATGCACGAGTGTCCTCAATCCAATTTTTTTTTTAATTGTTCTGTTATTGTTTAGATTCTATGTTAATTAATGTAATTGGTTTTGCCGTTTTAATTAACTGTAAATAAATAAACATCAGGTAAATCGCGCCACACTGCTTACACAGCGAAGTGATTATGCTGATGACATATAAATTAAGGTTAGAACAGTACCAAGTACTTAGCTTTTACTTAAAATTAACACAAACGATATGAGTTTTTTTTTATTTCATAGTATCGATAACGATTTGGCTCAAACACCTTTTCTGCTTAATCCATATTTTAAAGTTCCCTAAATGGTATATATCTGGCTATATACGCGACATAAACACAGTAGTTTTATGTAAACAAAGCGATCAAAACAATTTATCAGCGTTAATAATCAGTTTTTCAAATCGTACGCATCTAACGTGTGCGGCGGGAAGGAAACCGGCCACTCTACAGTACCCACTCCGTAATTTTCCAAATTGTATCAGCCTGGACAGAGGTATGAAAGCACAACACAATACATAATTCAAAAGACATCAAGATTAGCATCAAATCTGTTTACGGGGACGAATTCAATTTGAATAGGACGCGTGCATACGAGCACGGGTAGAGTATAGACAGTGGAGAGTGTCTACTAGCGAGCTGGCAAGTGATCGCGGAGAGGCACTCGAGCCGGCCGGTGTTTGCCCGCGAGTGCCGCCGCGCGCCGCACGGGACGACACAACTGAACAAACAATTTGAGACTAGACAAAATGTAGCGAAGTAATGGACGGTCAAAAAGCACTTTTATAAGACAAATATGTACTTGCGTGTTGCATTACAAAAAGTGTGGTACCTATTTATTGTAATGTAAATATTGCAGTTATTTAAGTGCTTTAGTATAAAGAAAATAAAGACTTTAATAAAATTGAAAAACCTGTTTTGCTCAACTCACATACCTATTTTCGAATTTTTAGCAAGAAGCCAAACTAGTTCTGTGCAGACGATATCTATTTATTTCTGAACGTCTATAATATTGATGTATTCAATATTTTGAATAACATGAACCTGACACGTGTCTCGTTGGATATAGATTCATTATGTATTCAGATTTACTGAAAATAATGTTGTTTGTTTCAGATTTATCCATTCTAAGCGAGGTTAAGGACTACAATCGCAGGCGTTCCAGGTACGTGGATGTCTCAAGTTGTTGTGTGTTATTATTTATTGTATTCATTTACATGTTTCAACATTATGTAAATGTTTTTATGCAGGTTATATATTGATAAAGTTTTCCTATAAGTGTGACATTTTACAACCCAACATAATGATAAACCAAAAAAAAAATGGCTATGAAATAAATATACAAAATATGAATAGATTATAAACGGAAGGAAAATACTAGAAATTATAACCACATATGAAATAAACTGATTCTGATGAAATAATGGTTAGCTGTTAAATTGTTTAATGCGCAGATTTTCTTGGATTTATGAAATCTTTGATTTTTATTTGTACTTTGTATGTTTTAACAAAGTCCAGTCTTATGTTTCGCAAACATTCCTAGAGCGCGGTGCATATTATGCAGGTGTACGGTTGTTGTTCCTTTCAGAGCAGTCTCGGTGTACCATTTACAAATATCATCAACCCTCGAGAACAAAATCTTATTCGACTTGATTGAGCTCCCCCGCACCGGGCGAGGTCTATCCACAATAGGTCTGTGGATTACGCACAGATAAATGAGATAACTCGAACTTGAGATGTTATAATTAAAGCATAGGGACTGTTGACGATGGAATTTACATCAGATTATGTTGTAGGCGGCAGCCGGGCGGCCCGCGGCACTGGTGGCGGCCGTCTGTCGTTCCGATATCTAGTTGTGGGGATTCGTTTACCATTTTCTTAAATTCTGATTCTGATTCCAGTTTGAGATGCATGTAATTTAGTAGTTATCACCACAATTATCAGCACTTATCGTAAATAGTTGACCTTAATTTCTTCACAATAGGAAGGCGTCAATAAATACAAACAATTAGTAGAATTTGATACGTACATCAAACAATTACCTAAACCACATGTTGAGTATACCTACGGGGGGCTCTTGTATCAGTAATTCCTAGGTTGGAACAATGGTAATGTTAAATATTGCAATAACGTCAAATTGGTCGTGTTTTTATCTTTTGTTTCGATATCTCTAATAGAGATTGATGTCTGTCTATCAAACGAAAATCGGGCCCCAGGCCATTTCCTCCCTCAACGAGTGGCTCTAGCCATTCAGCGACGGAATGCAGCTAGCGTCTTGGGTACGCTTCTGCATGGGCCAAATTTACATACTTAAATTTAATATTTTATATCATTTTCTTCACCTTGTGATTGTGAATAATGTGTCAATATTAGTGTTATTAAATGTTATAGTATTATAGTGATATGATATTTAATATTGGGTACTTATACATTCCGACCACAAACATTTAAATCCCAACTAAATACACTAAATGAAATCACTTACGGGTTTGCTTTTCGTTTTAAATAGGTTTTCAATGTGTTTAATAAAATACCAATTGGATTAATTAAGCGATTAGCAACAGTACACTAATTGGTGCTTTGATCAGTTGAAACTACGTTCAGTGTTAATTAGTATTATATTTGATGGTTAATTAAATTATTCATTAACTGTCGAGAAAAGTCGATGTCAAATTATTATCACATCTATCTTTGAAATGTAAGCCCTAGCAAAAGTATTTCATATAGCAAGGCGGCAATAACACATATTGTTATCTACAATCAACGTGATTGGACACGAGTAGGAAAACAACAACATGTTAAATTAAAAAAAGCTATTAACGAGTAGTTATAGAATACGTGTAAACCCAGTCACGCATCACCATTGCATTGTTACACCGAGCCCTTTACGACATTCATAAGCAAGTTCAATTGAACTGTTCAGACACTGATAACCTAACAAATGAAACTCTAACTATTACCTAATTAGTAACAGTATCATATAAGTTTTAACTTAATGTAAATTTATATATAATGTTAGTGTAATTGACAGCTCATTTCGTTTTGAATTATTATTTAATTTTACAAAACTAATATAACAATAAAAGCTTTAGACGAAAAAAAACAATGAAACATTTATGTTTTAATACACGTAACTAATTTAATTAGAGTAAACTAGAATTATCATCGCCATACTACGTAGCTAAATAGTAGATTCGTCTCAATAAATTCCAGCAATAAGGATTTTTTTCGAGACATCTCAAGGGTAAGAGCGTCTTTGTTTAGCCCATCAACAAGGCCTCCAGAGACGGATTTGACGTCAAGAGCCCATGATAAAATTAGACGTGGCGACTTGGAGAATGTTGAATAGTGAAGAGAAGGGGTGCGTTGGGGAGGGGGATGTACAATAGCAGGCTAATAGAATTAGTTGGGAACCGCTCCGCTCGCACGGGCCGCGCCGGAGTCGCGCCGGCTGATTGGAGTGGCTTCTCCGCTCGAATTAATTACAACCGAACGGCACTTAAATCACTGCTGACGTCTGGAATCTAGATATCTCTTCTTGCCGAGTCGCTCGCACTTTCTGGCAATATTCTTAAACGCGATTTATTGATATTCAGTGGTTTGCAAAATGTTATCAAATGGAGCCAAATGCTAGTTAAGATTAATACATTTCTAATGTTCTCAGCACCACTTCCATCACTGAACAGTTAAACTCACTCATAAATAATAAAACAAATTCTGTATCTTAAGTAAGGTCATTCTTAAAAAAATCACATAAGATACCTAGTCACTACCCAGCAATATTACTAGAACGTGACCGACCGAAGAGAGATCCCGCAGCTATCGTACACTTTGTCGCGAAACAGCCGACTTCTGAATGATGGAATTATGCGAAGCGGTTACAAATGTACAATGAGGTTGATTCCGGCGACCAATGACTCGTGGAGCCGGCGGAAAGCCGCTGCGACACTCTACTCGAGATCGCGCCCGCGTACTCTACAATTATAAGCAGTCATTAGTATTTGCCTGTTAGGTGCAAAGGACGAGCTAGTCCGTTTCTTTCTTGGGCCTTCAAACAAATACAGTCCTAGTGCAGAAAAAAAATCACATGTTTTTAATCTGCCTACTTTTGATAGCAAGTAATATACCTGCTATCAAAAGTAGGCAGTAGTAATATATGGTAATTCAAGAAATAAGAATATAAAGACAAGTCTTAATCAGTTAAAACGATATAATGATAGGGTTTCGTGATGCCACCACCATGGTACTACGCTATTTAATTCCCATTCGTTATAAGTTCCCGGGCGGATGGCCCCGAGGCGGCGGTGGCGCCGTGCATATCGCTCGGCTGTCGAGACCGAATTAAATTCTCAGCTGAATTACAAACCGGCTTACGTCAAAACGTCACGATAAGCGTTATTTGCTCATAATTGACGTGCTTAGCTCGTTATTAAAGTAAATATAATAAAAGTGTGTTTCTGGATTACTTTTCTGTGTCAGTTTTTGACTCGTTTGATACCAGTTATTAATATTCTTTACATCTCATTTTAACATTTTTAAATTAGTGTAATAGTGCCCCAAGTTTATGGTCGCTTGTCGCTAGCGTTAAACACGCGTATGTAGTATTATACAGCAGCTTGTCGATAATCCGAGTAAATTGACGAAGACACTAGAGTGCAACTCATAGCCCAGATGAACATACAATATTTAGATAGTTTTTTATTGTTTATCATAAAAAAAACATTACTGAAGTGTCCGGCCGTTGCAAGCCCCCCTATATGCTCGCAGACACTCCGCCGCGCCGCAACATAAGGCTTAAGTCGTATCAACACTGCTTTTTAATCACATTACACACTCGTATAAGTTTACGAGCCCGCTGCTATACCCCGCGTCGTGCCGCTCGACTCAATTTAATTAAAACTAATAAATAATACACAACATGTTTTGTTTTTCTGCTAATGTAGGTTACGACCGGAATACGGAATAGGTTTTTGTTTAATTTGCGGAATGGCATATCTTTGTCTTTGGATTAAATAAATTGCGGTTGGGAGAAAGAGTATTATGCCGTTATTCTTTTAGATTCAGTGAACGTAGACAGCATCTATTGTATGTAATGCCGTGTATTTTAATTTAACCGGCCTATACCACTGTAACGATGTACCTACAGCTAAATCATACCTAACATATTTTATTTAGTGGTTAGCTAGTATATAACGTATAGTAAGTACCGCGCGGTAGTGTCTGTCTACCTATTTGCATTACAAAAATATCCCTATCTTACACACGTTGTCTGTTATCAAACCAACAATCAGCGCACTCATTTCTATAAACAAAAGAGATGTCACAGCTGAGAAATATTTGCATCAGTTGGCTACTTTGTAGTCTGCCATATATTTGTCGTGAGCTGTAACGGCTCCATAAGTAGGTACTGTTTTGATATTCCACGCGCGTTAATGGCACTTGTTTGATATCAAGTTCGCCCATGCAGTCATATCATAGGCTTCAGCTACCAAGCCCGATTTTCAGTAGTTCCTACCTCGCATTGTTATTCTACAATAAAGGTCATCCCTGCTTTATTTAGATTGTCGACACATGGTGTTAATCCCGGGGAACTCTAAGAAGTAATTTATTGAAATAAGTTGTCCTATACAGAGTTAGTAGGTATATGCTCGTCGGTCAAATATATACATGAAAAATTATTAAATCTTGGAGTGGCCAATGAGCTGTATTTTTATTGACCTTACAAATATACGGAGCGCAAAAAAGGAATGTGAAATAGATGGTAGAGCAGCACACGTGGTAGTAATCAGAGTCACCTAGTATCTGTTATGCTACGCACGTGTCGTAGTTAGCAGTCTCGTTTGGAAACCGTAATTTTCCGCGGTATGCTTGTGATGGCTGCCGAATGTTGTTCCACAAATTATTGGTTTGACGTACAAAAGGTCCAGGTGGCTCGTGGATCGCGTCGCCCGGTTTTACGGCCTGCCGAGCAAAAACTTAACTTGATTTGCTGAGACATATTCAGCATATATTATTTTTAGAATCTGAAGGTCTTTCTACACAACGAGAACTTGACTTTTTTTTAATATAAAAAAATAATATACTTTGTTTATTTTACCTTAATAACAAAGTTCTTAAACTAATGTTAGTATACCTAAGTCATTTTGAGTCGGCGCCAAACTAGCAAATTAATTAATAAGTAAAGCTAAAGTGTGATGCACGGCGGCGCGGCGCGACACGTCCCTTAGCCGGAAAATGCCAGCGTTTACGAAGTTAATGTCAGCGAGACAGCTAGTGCGGGCACATACGTGAGTGCACACATTGTGCGAGTGGTCGTTCCGAGAGCACATTTTTTGGAATGTTTGTGGCTGAAGATTTCACGTTGCATTGTTAATTTCATTTGGTTATTTCTTTATATTTATTGTTCATTGATTGTTTGGCGCCGACTCAAAATGACTTACGTATACTTACATTAGTTTAAGAACTTTGTTATTAAGATAAAATAAAAAAAAGTATATTATTATTTGCTTTTTAATATTTTCGGCGGCTTAATTTTTTGTTAAAATTTTTTGTTTATTTTATAATTTTTTGTGGCTAAAATCTACTACTTGCTTATTTTTTTTTGTAATACACATCTCAGCATTCAAATCTGGGAATGAACAATAAATCTCTCCCTATTTTCCCACCCTTAGGTATTCCTAATTTATATGGGACCAACTTCGAGGTAATACCCTAAGCAATACGTGTCGAATTGTGAACCTCTTCCGTTTTCTTCGTTGTTTAAAAATGGGTATAATTTCAAGTAAAGTCCATGCGGGCGTAGGTATATCATGGTGTAGGTGCCAATCTACATCAGACTAGGCAAATACACAAATGAATTGGCACCGACTACAAATGTAATGAATTATAAGCTTATTTGTAACTTTTTAGTGAACCTAGGTTTTTAAAGGCGAATTTAGTATCTATTATGTGAAAAGATGCAAGTATTAGCACCTCTTCACCCCTCACCACCCTTTCCATCCCATCGTTTTGATATTTGTTAACTATCCGTATTAAACACAAAAAGATTTTTCGAAATCGGCTCACTAACGCCGAAGATATGCTATAGTCCAGAATGCAAACTTTATCACCCCATTTCACCACCTACATATTATTGTTTCCAATTTTCTAAAACACGTGTTTCTTTATTTTGTATGCAAAATACATATACAAAGTTTCAGGTTGATCAAAAAATATTTTTTAAATTGTGTGACCTTCAACCCTCCATTTCACCCCCAAGGGGGTTGATTTCTGATAATGTTTTGAAAATGGGACTACCCTCAAAGAATTTTCTAGCAAAGGTCATAAAAATTTTCGAAACCGGTCTACTTATGCCGGAGATATGCGTGATCATACATAAAAAAAAAACAAAAAATATACGCGTCGAATTGAGAACCTCCTACTTTTTTTTTTTTGTCGGTTAAAAATAATATCTTTGAAGACTTTAAAAAAAATTTCTCTCATATAAAATAGTTCATCTTTTTCTACAGAAATCTTCTGCTGAAATCAATTTGAATATCACATTTATTTTCTCTCGTTGGTAATGATTGGTATCTTTCAGCCAATTTGCATTACAAATGTTGCCCGATGTCTTGCCGATGTCAGACGATCCACGTGTAAACGACGTTTCACTTTGATCTACAGATACATTGAACCCGAGCATTTTATCATAGATACCACGTTATTTTTGCTTTCATATCAGAAAGAAAGAGAGAAGAAGGAGAAATAGTAGCATGCTTGTTCTGAATATTACTGTAGGCTGGTGACTTGTTATCTGATTTTTTTTAAATCAAAGCCACAAAAATGTTGTAACCATTTTTACTAAAAATATTTTTATTTATATTAAACTTTGTAATTCAATTTCTTGTTAACATTGAATAGCCAAGGAGTGGAAATTTAATTAACCATTGGAACAATGGGCTCTGCACGGCGTGACGTGGCGTGGTCGTGACGCGGCGTGGAGGGCCCGCCGCGACCCGCGGCCTACGCCCTCGTACCTTGGTCTCCGTAGTGACTGTTTAGACGCGGTAGAAAATATTGAAAAAACTTGATATTCTTAAGACTTATTTTTATACAGGATGTTATTTTACATTTTCGTTATGTAGCCGGATCCCGTATTTCTTGAAGTCAACAAATTCGCGGCGATTTTATATTTGTCTTCAATAACAAAGTAAGTCTCGCTTTTTTTTTCATCCAGCTCACTCACCAGTAGGCTTACTCGAGGAATGAGGGTTCATTGAATGTCTCCTGAACTGTATTTACTTGTTCCAACATCAAGCCTGTAGCAAGTCCTATTACGGCTTTTATTTCCCTTCTTTTAAGTGAAATGACCCATTTAAATGCCCGATGTTACATACAGCGGCTATTAGCTCCATTTAAATGTAGAACGAAATACAGTGGCGAGTAAATGACTACCGCGCTCAATCAGGCTAATTGGCGACACAAATATATCTCTATTGCAATTGTAGCCATTACGTGAACTGTATAGAGGATCTTTGTTAGGGGTCCAAATTAAATGGCCGCTTATTCTATTTCTTAAATTCTTATTCTGGTTAGTTATTAAAATATAATTGCTGAAAGTGGGTATTGTAGACCACCATATCATGTAATCTGAAGCGTATGTAATATTTTTACAAATATGTATATTATTATACCAGACTTGCATTTTGTTAACATAGGTACGTACTAGTATTTTTAATCTTGCTTAAATAACTCTGCATGTATATAGTAAGATGAGACCCCTCGTCTTTTCACAGAAAATTTATAGCGGTCAGCATTCCGTTCCCATAAAGCGTTGACATCTAGAATATTCCATAGTGGTGTAGGTGGCCAGTCCCCGCGGTGCGGGCGGACGTCTTGTACGATGGTGACAGGGGTGTGATATACCGCCGCGGCTGATGCTTATATTCCACTATAAATAATATGCAATACCATTTTTCTTACAATCATGTGTGTACAAGTATTTTTGTACCTTGCTCCATGATTTTAATCTTTTTCAATTTAAATCTACAATAGTCCGATTTTAATATTTGCAGCAATTGCGTGCACGCTATGCTCCGCCTGCAATGGACCTTAGAAATTCGCTAACGATTATTATTCGATTTTTTTATAAACCTGCACAGTTCTAAGTTACAAAACTTTGTTGATGTGTGATTTCGTGACGTTACGAACCACCCAACTGTACAGTACCACATAAAATAATAAGAAGACGGCCCTCACATACCCCCCACCGATCTTTATTTTCTCCCATGGACATGGAACAGAAGGTAGCGAATCATGGCGGACATGTCCTTAATGCGGTAACATCAGACACGACATAACACAGATAATGAGTAACAAACCCGCCCCGGAAATACAATTCAATTATAGCGTCCCTATTGCGTGTGGTTTATTTCAAACAAGTTCTACTCATGGCTTCGCTCACATGGGTGTAGAAGTAACCTTTTTTATATTTAAAAGTCAGCATACTTTGATTATTCCATTATAATCAGTCACAAACATGGATTTTTTGCTATATATTGAGACGTACCTAAGAATTTGAATGTTGAAGCATTGTTTGTCTTATAACCCGTACGAATATACTTCTTGTATTTCTATTATAATGTGTAATATAGTGGCGTAAATTGATCCTTTATTATTTGAGTTACGCTCTTGTTAGAGAATATTACAGCTACTCAGAGTTATATTATAGCTATCAATATTTGAGATTAACATTGAAAATATTACATCTGTTCGCAGTCCTATAAAATCTGATATATAAATGCGTTTATGAGCATAGTTGAACGGCAGTCGATCAACAAGGATCTGACACTTTTCCAAGAGTCGGCAGCGCAGTCGAATTGAATTAGCAAGTTCCCAAATAAACAAAAATCTACCAAATAAATCCTGACGGAGCCTTCGCAGCCAATTCTTCACATCACATTTTTTGCCCCGCTGCTGAACAATGGATTCGTTCCGACAGGTCTCGCCGACGGCCGACAATGGCTTAATCAACATAATAGCTCGTTCTGTTAATGTTATTGCATCAGGCGCAGTTACGTCCACTGTAATGGTTATTGGGGATTAATATCGAGAAAACTGCAAGATAAGGCGGAGAATTGTACATAGCAGTTAAGTTATGGCACTAATAATAGATTGACTTTTCTAAACTACACTAATTTTATTTGATCGCATACACTGCGTTGAGCCACTGCAGAGCTAAAGGATACCATCCCTTTTTCCAATTGCTTCGATCATGAACTAGTAAAATAAGAATTCAGCTCATTGCTATGGCCATGATTTGCCAATGTACAATTTATAGATAAATAGATGTTACAATGATATAAAAGTCATGAAAATAAATAGTTACAGTATTATCCTTATATCCGGTATCACTGTAACAGACATCTACTGTAACAGACATCAGACATCTACTGCGGTGTGGTGCCGGATCGAGGGGAAAATAATGTTGTGTTTATATAATACAATGGATCTTGTATCCTGAACATAAATGAAAGTTATATATTTCTTTATCCCGTATTGCGAACTCTTTTTGTGCCTTGCTATGGTAGACTTATTGAAACGGTTTAGAAATCAGATTTGGTATATTCAGGTTATTCGTTGAAAGCGGTGAGGAATAATATTTCGACGTTTTAACATGTCAACCTGATGTACCATTCAAGACTAGTGTTTTTGTTCAGTTGGTTCTATTCGTAAGTGCACACGAGCGGCATGTTACCAACGGCATAGGCAACAGCAGCCGTCGACACGCGTCGGCGGCAACCGACGGCAGCCGTCGACGCGTCGAAGGCTGCAGTCGAAATCTCAACTATAGAGATCAGCGGCAGCCGTCGGCGGCTCTCATAGTACAAGAGTCAGTTGCAAAATGGATTCCGAAGAAGAAACATTGTTATTATTTTTACTTCATCGGCGCCGACAGGAACGAAAAATAAAAACACGTTCATTGTGGATTGTTTATTTTGAAATAACTATTTTACGGATTTTATCGCGTGTATTTACTATTTTATTTTCCTGACGTTTCGGCTGCTTTACAGCAACCATGGTCACGGGGGGACTGAGGTGTTAGACGTCCTGATGTCATAGTTAATAACTGGGTACCCTCATATTTAGTTGTTGTTTGCGGTCCGATCCACGCAGAAAGTGCTTACGGTGTCTTGAGGTCTTGCAATGGTACACTTGGTTTTGGATTTAATCATAATAATTACTGGATCCCAAGTTGGTGGTAGCACACCGCCATCTTCCCTATTGAAATTACGATATTTTTTAATTTCAATGGCCTTACGTATCATCCTTGGTCAGAGTCGGTGTTCTTTTGCGAGAATATGCGGTTTATCAAATCTGATATATATTTATTAACTAATATATATTTAAAAACTAATATATTTATTATTAAAATCATTTACAACTTCTTCACATACCGACATCTATGCTCTGTTTTTTATTATTTTATTACTGTACTCTTTCAATTTATAATGCCAAATACACGTAATTTTCTTTACTGCCACAATTAGCAATTCAATATCAATTTCGTCACTGGAACTCATTTTAAAAATTTGCAACGCATGCGCACTCTTAAACTATTTGCAGTCGAGTGACAAAATGGCGGGCGCGGCACGCTACAACTGCAGCCGTCGACACACGTCGACGGCTGCAGTTGCCTATGCTGTTGGTAACATGCCGCTCGTCTGTAAGAGCACTAACTTCTATGTCAACCTACGTGAAAAAAGGATTATTTATTTGATGACCAACTTATTTTTGTATAATGTCCATTAAGGTAATAAGTGTACACGAATCATGCTCACTATAAAACAAGCTTTTATCTAATGCAATACAATCCTACACCTCTCGCGTTTTGCATCCGTTTCATAAATGAATTAATTTCCATTTACCCGCCAGATGTCGTCGCACGCGACTGTGAATACACAGCGAGTGGCTTTTACATAATTACAACTGGCTAATGGCGAGGTGCGCGATACTTTCACTTGATTTGATTAATTACCGAGTGACCAGCGCGCTTCCATCCATCACACGAGTAATGCTCGCTCTGTATGGCGCTCAGTTAACAGAGCTAATGGTTCGCCGCCATTACGCAACAATATTACAGAGAATATCGTATCACACACAATCAGTTACATACATTCATTTCTGGCGGTAATACTGTGTATAACCAAGAGATAATGTCTAGGACGATTAAAAATGATAACTGATAACACACAGTAAGTCCTAAAATAGCTATAAAAGAATAATAATTATGCTTTAAGCCAGGGGTTCTCAGACTTTTTTTCTCATAGACCACGTTCAAAATTAAGCAGATGTAGCTGGTTCTGGTGGACCCTCTGCAGCTACAAATTATACCATATTTCCAAAACTCGATAAAAAGTGTTAAGATTAGATCTAACTATTGAAATTTGCTGTCATGCAAGATTGCAAGCCAACACACCACAAGTCGTATTTCGTCTCTTTGCACGTCATAAGTCGTTGTACGGAATATGGAAAATGCAAGTTCTTATAAATAACAGTCGCTGAGTTTCTTAAAATATTATCTGCCTACATTGATGGGTGAAGTCAAGCAAACATTTTAATTCTTCACTATCGAAAACAGATAAATTTTCGTTGACCCCCGTTTACGAATTGTGAACCCTCATTTTTTTCACGCCAACGTAGACCCCGGTCGACTCTCCCGTGGACCTCTGGGGGTCCACCTGGACCACTTTGGGAACCAGTGCTCTAGGCACTTGCATACTTATGGCATTTGGTCGTGTCAAAGCTACACAGAATCATGATAATGTCGTTTCTTCTAGTATCGATCGACCCGTTCACAAAGCTATCGGTTTATAATCCCCCTGTAACGAACCATTGTGAAACAGACGGTCCAATCCAGTATCCATTCTTGCACACAAACGAATAGTTTTGATTACCCAATTATTCAGGGCATAACATACACCTGGCTGATTTATCCACACCTGCTGTAGGATGTATCCAAAAGTAGATGAATAAAAGACTTAACTTGGCTAGTCATTGTATCGCGATGAAAAGAAAACTATTCGTTCCAGAGGAAATCATAACATAAATGACGGGAGAAGGGTGCTACATTTTGTTACATTTTGGGGAATCATTAACGAGATTTTTAACGAACGCTTTTTAAGAAAAACGAGTCGCTATTAGTCAAAATAACAAAGCATCTCTCCGGCGGCGTGTCGCGTTTCAACGCCCATTGTAATGTCCCGTCAAGAATACTTAACTAAACGCACTTTAGAATTTATGAAAAAAATAATTGACCCTCTGCAGAAAAATATAAAATATTAGCGCTCTTTATTAGTTGTGGCGAATATTAGAGGAGAGGTGAAGCACGTACTCGAAGAGTGAAGTGTTTGAGCGGAGAGTTTGTCGAAGCAAACTACTCGTTACATTTAATAATTGTTTTACGACACCTCTTTCAAATGGTGATACGACAGTTTGCTTATTTCATCTTATAACAGAGCTTGTAGTATTGGAGTTGCTTATATATTTTTAATATAGGCGATGATATATTGATACTTACTAGGGACAGCCAGTAAACAATTTGGACGCTTTGGTTATGGCAGACCAAATGATCTACCACCGACTACAAATATCTGTGACAGCTAAAAACTCTACAAATTTATTTTACAGTAAAAACTTATAGAATTTCATTAAAATATTTTTAGGAAATTTAGTTACGCATTCGCATTTTAGCTTCAACATTCCTAAGATATTTTGCAGGTTTCTTTATAAATGAATAGCGAAAAGCCTTTTATAGCGTGTTCTGAATACCTACATTAGCTGACCGGAATTTTTTACCGCTTTGCGTACGGCCTCGCAAAATAAACACCCATACTAATGCTAATTTAACTTGTGAAGGAATAAAAATGTATTTGCATTGGGAAGAGCGGTTTTATTGTGCTCATTCCAGTTCCGGAATAGGGTGAAGTATTTTTATTGCGATGCAACGCGGCTGGCGGCGGCGGCGATGGCGGGCACGGCGGTGACGGCAGTGCGGGGGCGGTTCACTGCACTTTGTGACATAGCGTGGTTCATGACCGTTGTTCATTTCACGATTTGAAAATAAATTAGTTTTATAAAATCAGTCAAAGCCAATAATACCAAAGACATAATTAATCATACACATACAATACCAGCCAAGATTGCCTGCATATTACTTAGCTGCATATCTGCCTAACTAAGGTATTAACCCTCATTATATTAATATTATTTCGCCATTACTGTACAACTAACGACCGTGCTTTATTTCACACTGCTTTCTATGCAATTGTTAAAATCCTACCATGGATTATGAACCCATTTACCCACCTATTGTTCTCCAAAATTCTATGAAAATTTCGCTATCGCAAGAAAGATAGCGTAATTTATAAGGGCGCTGGGCTGGGCGGCTGATAGCCGCTTATTCCCGCCCAATTGGTAGTGCCCGCGAATTCAACAATTTCCACTCCACGCAGTCTCGCCCTCACATAATTTATCTACGGGATTTTTTACAAGAGAAAGTGCTTTTTATATAATTTAAATAAACGACCAGCTTTATCAAGATATTATCTGTGTAAGAACTTACGTGTTTGACGAAAAAATAAAGAAATACTTAACTTAAATATAATAAATAATGTCGTTTCGTAATTATACTTGACACATGTTCAGGATATCTGTTGTAGTTAGGAGGTCTTAGAGGGGCGCAAATAATAAAAATTGCTTCCCTATTGACTACAGACTTAGGCACTGGGCTGTGTACTGAATGTACTGGCCAACGGGTCTACCACGAATTCCATTAAAAGCCGCTTTAAGTAAGTTGGCTATCGTTCAAATTGGATCGCTTGAGTCAAATAAAAGATAACTTGGGATTACTTCTACCGCACAAGAATCATTTAGTACAAAACAAAGATGGCGGGAACAGCTTTTTATCAAAAGACCAGCGTCCGCCTTACCAATAAAGATATATTTGAATCAGTACTCATAAATATTTTTCGGGTCCCCTCCCTCATGACACTTCGCTTAAAGTTCATTGCCATGATACTTTGATGAGATCATGGCTTTAATGTTATTAACTAATTTGAAATCGTAATTAATTACGAACGTTGTTAAATCTTGTTGAGGCTGAAAAAGTAAAATGGGTACGGGACTCAGGGTCACATGACCAAGAAGGTACACCGTCGGTTTTTAGTGGGTACACGGTCTTCTGCCGGGACCCCCACATAACCCTGCTACTTCCCCCGAGGTGGCAGGGTATCCATAAAGGATATTCCGACGTTAAAAGAGGGTCACATTACCGCTACCGACACATGTTGCTTATGTTAACAGATATGTCGCAAATGGTACATACATATTGTATTTCTAGTCGCTCGCTAAACAGCAGTAGGGCAGGAGCTACGGGCACATGGCCGCTGGCCCGCGAGGGCTAAGCCAATTAAAAGTTAGAAGCACAGAGCGCCTTATTTCAGGCGATATCTCAGTACCAAGTGACTAGCTGTATAATGGTATTTTGTTGAAATATGTGTTATATATACTTACGCTCTCTATACTGATGCTCTAGCTCTGACAGTGACACAGCTATAAATCCTACCACTAGTCCTTTATCACAAAGAACACTAAACATTGATGTCGTAGAATCACTCACAAAGCGTAGATTTTTTTGAGTCCCTTGTGTGAAGTCGACATTCGCTCAATGATTTATATATATAATATTTAGTTATACGAGCATGATTTTAATCTGTTTACACCAGGAAGGCTTTTATCGCGATTTTAACAAGCTTTGAGATCGAAGTGGGAATAACGTCGAAATCGCCGCAAACGCTTTTTATTTGATGTTATGTAAAATGAAAACGGTTGAATACCCATAATGATTCTAACAGATAATAGCACGACTTTGGAGATTTAAAGGGGAAACGCTGTCAGCCTTTATGGTATTAAGTTTGTATCTCCCCGGCGCTTTGTATATCTTTCATCTCAGAGATACAATATTTCGACTATGCTGAAGTAAGTATATCGTTTATATTCCATGAATGTATGTATTATATATTATATATGGGCCATGACGTATATTCTCGTTATGTTATATTTAGAATGTTCTTTTACTAACGTATAGCACTATCTCACTCCCAGGCAAAGGCCTCCCCTTCTCTCAATATCAAATGTGCTCGTAAAAAACTAAATAATCAGCCGTTATGATGTTTATTTATCGTGTACATGAAGCATGAAGGTTTCTAGGAAAGTTTCTAACGAATAGCAAAGGTGCCTTGTGGGGGCGTAAAAATTTGTTGGTAAATACTGGAATTAAATTGGGGCCAAAATAATGTTATGTAAACTTTTTTCTTCTCCTCGATATCAGAAAGGCATGTTATAATACTTTTAGCCTACCTTTGGAATATTAAGGGTATATTTTTTTATAAAGTGTTGTCAATGAGTTCTACCCTCGGGCGTCACGTGACCAAGTCGAGATGGTTCTACGTTGAGTCACGTTGAGGGCAACCGGATAGTTCGGGCCCGGGTGCGTAGTCGGCGTGTGGGCGGAATTAAACTAACTCGAAACACACTCGTAGCTACTCCTACGTAATAATATTCTGAATGATTCTTAATTTATACAGTTGTGTACGTTTTTGTAAAATGTTGCCGCGAAAATGTTATAAGTGAGAGTTAAATACCTCGATCCTGGTGCTAGTAAGCCGGCCTTGTACGCACAAATCAGAGTGAGAGAACCTGTATGAGAGAATAAACGTAGAAATACCTTCTTGAGGGATTGACCTGCAGACCACAGGTCGTTTTGGGTCAGTGCTGCAGGCACAAAGGCAGGTGATGCAGTCTTATCTAATAAGTTACACTCCAGCGCGGAACGTATACGTACGTAAGAATAGAAAAACAATTGTTATTATGATCGACCGACTAAATACAACAATTAACATGTTAACCAGTATAATATTATGGAACTGCGTTTATAAACAAATAATAGGTATTATATTTTGTAAAAGAAGGTTCTCCTACATTTTATGGCGTCGAAATTTACGTAAACGTTGAATCGACAAATACGAGCCGACAAACATTTCGGAAATAAAGTTCGTCGACTTTTAGACGTTTATTATCTTCCCGGACGCGGTGCCGCTGCATCGTACTCGATGTATTTAAAACGGCGCGCCTATCCTGACCGGGATTTATGCGCGTGCCCCGGGACGCACCGGAACATCCCGGCCCCGGGATCGAGATGTATTACGGCAAAGTGTCGAAACAATAAGCCCGCAATAAAGGTCGCGTATGTGCTCGCGTTCGGCTGTAACACTTTGATGGCTGCAGTGAGATGATAAAATATAAATGAAATAAGAAAGCTCCTTGCGTTTGGTGACTGAGATAGATTAACGTGTGTTGACTTGGAATCGATAAAAGTTTAATATGCAGCTTCACAACTTGGAGCACAAACTAGGGGATTGTACATTTAGATTGTCCACACCCGGTATGCAAACTTTACTGGCGTGGGATGCCCCTATTACACCCCATCCACGACCACTAACTGTTAGTAATCGTGGATGAGGTGTAGTAGGGGCATTAATTTACTATCACTACATCCCATCTTATTTAATATCTGTAACAAAAGAAGTTGTGTAGGTAAAACAGGTATATTAATTTTTTTAAATATCAAACAATTGTTCGAAATTCATTCTGAGCTTACAACTACAGAAATAAAAATAACAGCTCAAACTCCACCCGCGGATAACGCATAAAATTCCCATTGGAAATTGTTAAAGTTGCGTGTCCATTAAAAGCGAATCACATGCGGGTTTATAGCGCCACATATTTCTGACCAACTGCGATTGTGTTTGAATTTATCGGCGAGCAAGCGGCGCGGAGCCGCTGGCGACTTGCCACTGCGTAGCGACATTACGGACCGGGTCATTATTTGTATGCAATATGAATTTACGTTTATAGCGCAGGCGTGTAGGTGGGACATAGACTTCAATATACCTGTTTTACTAACAATATTTTGAAAAAGATATATCGGAACGATGACCAGGGCTCTACCAATCCAGATGTTTAGATTAACGTATAGACATCAAAAATAACTTAGCAACCAAACATTCATTCAGCCAAATCGACCTAGTCCCGGGTTCCACTCCATTAGTTACAGACTGTTCTACTTCAGTAGCGTAAATAAACCTTTCTAAAAATGGTTTGTCAGGTACATTAGCTAAAGGGAATATAGGTATTAATGTAATCAATAATTCCCAAAAGAAGCATACTACCTATTCCCTTGTTCCCTTTCACAATCAAATCACGTGACACTTTGAATATTGCTTTTTGTTAATCAATAGGGTGGAATTGAATGGAACCCTTACATTTCCATTAAATATGACGTACGGTAGTAATTCTATGGGACAGGGTTGAAGGTATTTGGTATAAGGTAGGTCTTAAATAGGAGCAGATCTCTATTGTCAGCGGCTATTCATAAGATTGCACTGTATTACAGACGTAATTATTGTACCACAATTGGTCCCAAAAATTGATAGTATGACATTATTCTTAGATACTACGATCAGTATGAAAAGCCAATTCGACTGAAGAGCACCGGCAAGAACTGTGCGTGACTGTATCTTTTTATAAGCGTTTTTTTTAAATCCCCTAATTCTAATTGTGGACTTAGCAATCGGTGTGTACTTTTTCGGGGCAATTCGTAAAAAGCCATAAATAGTCCCCACGCTTGTACACTTTGATTAAGTTGTAAACGAACCAGTTGACCGCCGCGATACAAAACAACATTATTGTATTTTACGAGTCACCGGAATATTATGAAACTGATACAGGAGACGTTACGTTATGTTTACGAGCCACTCACCGCGGCGGGCGCGCCCCATCTACCGAGACACACATCTTAATTCGATATCAGCTTTCCAATATAATTTCAAGTTTATTGCGAGTCGAAATGGGGGCAACATCATTTCTATATCAAATTATTATGTTTACGAACATCTCCAGCGTGATGATACAATTTACAATCGTCGATACTTTAAGCTTAATAATGGGTACGTTCGCTAGTCGATGCCGTCTACGTAAAATATGTTGTACCTATTGCAAACTGTTCACAAATGACCAACCGTAGCGCTACGCTATTTACATACATACTATACAAATACCAGGCGTGAAATTCAGGGCGTAACAACTTTAGGCATTATTTAAAAACAAAATTTTAATCACTTACCTATTATGTAATGTCTAATTCCCGCAGGTATGTATTAACAAATGTTTCTATTACCGGGGTACATCAATTATAAAGTGTTATCATCTAATCTTATAATATCGGTACTAATCTACATCCATACTATTATATAAAGAGCAAAATTATTTTGTTTGTTTGTAATGGATTCAATCGATGATACATTAAATTTTGTAGCACATGTTTGCAATACTCATAATTACCTACAAAAAAGTCCGCGAGACGATGTCTATAACATGTAAGGAATAATAACCCTTTTTTGTTTAAATTAGTCGGTGTTGAAAATGAAAAATGTTGACTTTCGTACTACGCTTACGAATCCTTATCCAAATAATTATTTTTATAATTATAAACTAATTTGAATCGGACCTTTCGTTTAAAAGTTACAAGAGGTTTACTAATGCTAAAAACTTCAAAAAACCGCGGTTCCGCCCGAAGCACATACATATGAATTGGTTAAGGGTAGGTAATCTCCCAAACGGCTAAACCGATTTTGACGGGAGTATCATTGGCAGATAGTCGATGTTCCAAGAAGTAATTTAGGCGATTATTTTATTTTAGAAAAAAAACCCATAGGGTTCCGTGCGATAAACATAAAACTGATGTTATAAGAAGTTCTTATTACATGCTAATATAGTTCCTAAATTAAGCGCGGACGAAGTCGCGGGGTGCAGCTAGTTATAAATAAAACATATAACGATGATAGACAGAATATTTATAGAAACCACGCAGATCTGTTATCAGTCAAACACTTCATTTTCCCAATAAAGGCGCCTAAACGTATGCACCGTGGTGGATATGCCGGTACAATGTACACAGTACATTAGAACAATCACTTATTAAACTTGTCACAGTTAAGAACACGTCATGAGCAGTAGATGATTTTGTCGTACTGTATGTCGCGATGTATGAACTGAGTCAAATTAAAGTATGCCCGACAACACTGGAGAGTGTCGAGGCTACAAAAATACTCCTAGAAATATGAGTAACCGCAATATAAAATATTATTCCCATGTATTTTTAGGCCTTGGAATGGAAAAACCTCCGTTTTATTTTGCACTGTGTGTTTACGTAAGTTATACCCGATTTCGGAATAGACGAACAAGACAACATGTTCAAACTTATAGTTGAACTGTAGAACAACATAAGATAGTAACTGACCTTTATCAAAAGTAACGCACGCGCTAATTAAGTGTAGCCGGTACTCGGCGTGGCTCGGCTTGCTTGATAAGATATTAGTTTTTTAATTAGCGGCGCGGCTGGAGTGGGGAGCTTAACGATAGCGCACAATCCGATAACCACCGATTTGTAGTCTGTACAACTACTAGCCTTGAGGATCAACATGCAACATTGGCGCAAACGAGATGAATCCCTTCACAATACAACACTTCCGTGAACGTCGTGCCACAAAATTTAATGCAATCGCAACGTTTGATTTACACCTAAAAAAAAGAAATAATAATTTTAGTGCACAAGTATAGGACATACCTAACATGGCGTGTCTGAATGGTGGTATCTGAGAGAAAGCATAATATAATATATAGGTACTCTTGACGTTAGATAGTCTCCATAAATCAGTCCCAATAACCTTTGAGTTCCACCCCGTGATCAAATGTTGATAGAGCAGGTATTCCGAGCGATAACGATGACGTTGGCCTCCCTTATCAAGTGGCGTGTTTGCAAAGACCATTATAGCCAGACACGGCTACGGAGGGAAGCTCTGCGTACATTATTAGGTAGTCTGCGGAACTAAACAGGTGATATAGGTGTTTTTGATAAATGGTCAAGAGGAAATAAATTGGAGATTTTTGTACCAATGTTAAGTAAATGAATATTAATGCTTTACTAAGACATTAAAATATAAATATAAATATAATTGAAAGACAAACGTTGGAAAGCTTTTGGGGCACTGAACAGTCGATGTATTTTGGTATAGACTTTCAAAGAACTTTGTCTAGTGGTAACCACGCCTAAAGATGTCGTAAGAACAAATCAAAATCTACAATTAATTTGTCATTTAAAATAATTTGTTCATAATTGGTTGGTGCCGTTAAGTTTGAACCTTTATAGATGATTGTATACAAACCCGAGCAGCAACAAGTGAGGAGAGAGTTGTTTGAGGAAGGCAAATGTTCCGCTGCATTGAGTGGGCGAACAGAGCCGTTTGAACGAGACGCCTCGAGTTGTCGCGGAGCTTCTCGAGGCCACAGCTCACAGATTCATTGGCACGTTCAGAGAATTGGGTTTACATTAAGGCTCTCTTTCCATTTGTTAAAGTGATGCAACCTCAACAAGTCTCCACTAGTTTTTAAAATGTGCTATATTAGAGAGAGATAAAACCAATTTTATTTCACTCGTATTATTGATGTGAGTTAGTTGTGTATCTTTTTGTTTGCTCTTTACAAAAGGTTACCCACGTGTCCGTTTTTTATTCGAAATTGTTATAACTTTTGAACTGCGGCACAATGGTGGATGACAATACACAAAAGACCAAATTCAGGACTATTTTTAAGTTTCATAAGATAAAGAGGGGCCACTAACTAAACATTTTCAATAGATTGAACAGCATCTAATAACATACAATAAAGATATTAATTTAATTACAAGCGGTTCTGAATAAAAACACATGTTATATAAGTATATCTTTTAATCCGTATCGAAGATGGTTCCCTACGGGTGTGTTGAATTCAATACATCATCATCACGCCTGTATTCCCCGAAGGGGTAGGCAGAGGTGCACTGCAGTGCGCCCACTCTTCGCCGATGTATTTTGGTCCCAATGTAATAGGGGGCGAGCCTATTGCCATTATACCGGGCACACAGGTTTCCTCACGATGTTTTCCGTCACCGTTTCTTAGCAAGTGATAATCTCAGATGAAAATGAGATTCGCACATTGAACCCAGAGGTGCGAGCCGGGGATAGAACCTGCGCACTTTGATTGCAAAGCGTGCGTTCGACCACTCGGCTACCACTGCTCTGTGTTGAATTCAAAGTGAATAAATAAATAAAATAAATAAAATCTATTATCTATATATATATCTATTAATCTATAGTCTATGGTACGTTAAAGTATAAAGATAAGAAGTCTCTGACACTCTGCGTGATTAATCTAATTCACTCGCGAGCTATTTTCACTCGTAAACCCGTGATTTATGACTCAATGTTAATTAATTAATTAAGTGGACGCTCTTTGTTTACGCAGAATGCTAACTGCATCTGACACGACTGTTCAGTCGTCCTGAAAATGTTGTCTTGCCGTAGCGCCGATGCGATGAACAAAACCGGGTTTGAGTTTTTTTTTTTTTCTATCTGTGTCGTCGTAAGAAAAGGATACATAAAAAATAATGTATTTACGTAGAAATTAGTCTCAGGTGCATGAGTTTCAAGGGAAGCACTTCTCGCTGTCCCACCGTGGCGGGCGGGGGCGGGGGCGGGCGGCGTCTAAAAGCTGAAACTTCCGGCGTACCAAAACCGCGTTCTTTAGCGAAAGCTCTCTTACGGAAATACATTTTTTTTTATAAGTAATAAACCGGAGGAACTGGAAAATTCTAACCTCTTTTCGTAAACTTGAAATGAAAGGAAAATCGATTACAGCTGTATAAATATAAAGCCTCAATATTTTCATTTTAAATACAAAGATTTTCCTCTTCCAGAGAACTGAGGTCTGAACAAAAATATTGCAGGCACAAGATCGTAGCACAAGATCGAAAGGTAATAAATTTCACCTGCTTCACAAATTCTGCATATTCATTTTATTTTAAGGTTACGGCGACGGTAATAAGTATTTAAAATTGCATCCTGTGTCTGAAAAGTGCATATTAATGCATATTCATATTATTAGCGCTAATGTCGCTGTTGTGCGGCTGAAATAATTAAGTTTGCTGTCCACTACACATTTTTGCAGTCTCAGTAACGCCAGGTCGATAGTTTGTCAGGCTGAAAACACAATCGGGACGCTTGCCAACTGTCACTTGCATTTCAGATAGTCGGATACATGCTAACTGGTTTATAGAAATGTAGCTATTGGGCGGCCAGAATTTTAAACTGCTGTGAAATTTAAAAATTATAAAAACGAAGTTGGCACTTTGAGATAAATATAACCAACAAATACAAATCTAACGTCCCATCTTATCTTGCCTTTTCTGTCGTTATCTGGTGACGTGTCACACTTATCAGAGCGAGGCGGCCCCGGTGGGCGTCCGGCACAGACCTGGTCTGTGGCGTCCAGCCAACCGTTTCCATGTGCAATGGCCACGGGCAGCATCTAATTTGCTCATAGATTGCACTATTGTTATAATTTTATATTGCACTGGTTAATAAAATCCCATTCAGTTGGCAACAGAAAAAAGCATTAGAACGCTTTAGTATGTGATATGTAGATGGATCGAAGCTTTTAAATAATATTAGGGGTTTACTCTACACATTTTGTATCTACATAATTATATGTGAAAACATTAGTTGATGTTAGTGTAAGTACAATCAAATAATATTATGTATATAGGTATTACGTCCGCGCGTCCTAGTCTCTAAAATGACCAACTGAAAATGTGCTTTGGTGGGGCGTGTAAATAGCCCCTCCACGGGTGTACTTGCGTACTATTTAATTTATGTAGGTTGTATAAAAATTATGACTAACCAGGCGTTGATCTACCTATCAAAATATCCTCTCCAAAAACGAGTATCCACAGCATGCGAGATGAAAATATGTGCCCACGTACCTTGACACCAGCCCAGGAACACCTACTGCCCTGAGATGCTAGCTGGTCCAAAAAAAAGGATCTTCAGATTTTCTGCCGGCCGGCGAAGTCGTAGTAGGTACTTAATCCACAACACTGGAGGTAATTATGTCCACAACACTCTTTTGGAAGGAGATTCACGAGGGTGGCGTTTATATCGTAATGTTTATAGCGTTAGAGAAAGCGGGAAAAAATTAAATCAATTTTGTGTGCGTCCCGTAGAACATTGCAACAACAAGAGAAAAAAATATGGCGTCACATTGTCTTGCGAAAAATTCAACCGCCAATCACAGACGTTTTCTTCCAATTCGAAAACGGGATTGCTAACGCCATCTCTGTGGCATCAAGTGAACTAAGCCGATATATTAATACGAGGGCACTGCATGCAATACATGTTTACGGAGAGGATTTTTATTATACTATTATATATAAATTATTGGCGCCTCACCATGCACCCCGCCTTGGAAGGTCGCAAGATCTTTCAAAACAGAATTACTAGTCGTGCTCTGAGTTAATTATATTGTGAATAAGATTATGAGTGATCAGGACGACGACGAAGGTACAATTAAACAGATGACGATTGAGATGAGTAAAGTTAGGATTAAATTAAAAAAATACTAAATTGTTAAGATTATGAAATTATTGCGTCGGAATAGGACAAAGTTTAGTTATAGAGCGTTTGAAATTACCAAACTTGGTCTTAACAGTGGCAACACGAACGACATCGTCTGTGCCTTTATAAACCTCAGTTATGATACCTAAAGGCCAGGTTAGAGGAGCTGAATCATCCTGTCCCAAGATTACGACAGTACCGATCTCAACAGGTTTATCCGGAGTAGCCCACTTCTGCCTAACTTGCAGCGTATGCAAATACTCTAAATGCCATTTTTTCCAAAAAGATTGAACCATACTATCTAACAACCGTTTACGTTGCACTAAATTTATGCGCTGATCGGTTAAGTCAGCAGCAGGCAAGTATTGCAATGGCGAAGACATCAAAAAATGAGCGGGAGTAATAACTTCAGGGTGTGGATCAGACGATACCACATTTAAAGGGCGCGAGTTCATAATACATTCAATTTGCACGAGGACAGTTTGTAACTCTTCATACGTAAGTAGCTGACTACCGATCACCCTATACAAATGCGTTTTTAAAGTTTTAATATTAGCTTCCCACATTCCACCGAAATGGGGAGATCTTGGTGGAATCATTTTCCACTCAATGCGGCGCGTTGTTAACTCATTTAAAATAGAAGAATTAAATTTTGAACTTAACAATAAATTATACAGATCGTCCAACTGGGCCTTCGCTCCGACAAAATTCGTTCCGTTGTCCGAATATAAACAAGATACTGGCCCACGACGGGATATAAATCGCTTGAACGCAGCTAAGAAGGCATCGGAAGTCAAATCAGAGACAAGCTCGATATGAACAGCCTTGGTGACTAGGCACACGAACAGGCAAATATACGCTTTCTGTGCGTGTTGGCCCCTGCGTCGGGAAAGAGTAATACGAATCGGACCGGCATAGTCGACTCCAGTGTGAACAAAGGCCTTAGCTTCGGATACACGGTACGCAGGAAGATCTGCCATCATTGGAGTCGGATGTGTCGGATTCACTCTAAAACAAGTGTTGCATTTACGTAACTTGGACCTAATGACAGTCCTGGCATCCAATATCCAGTAGCGCTGTCTTAAAATAGACATAAGAAGTCCAGGTCCAGTGTGACAATTTATGACATGGTAATGTTGAATAATCAGTTCAACCACGTGATCATGTTTAGGAAGAAGAATTGGGTACTTGGCATCGAATGGAAGATGCGATCTGGACAATCTTCCGCCAACCCGTAAAATGCCATCTTCGTCTAAGAAGACCGATAAGTTTACAAGCTTTTTTGAAGGCAATTTATTTAATTTAATTGCTTTAATGTCTTCCGCGAAATAGATCCCTTGAACGGAGCGTATTAAAGCCCACTCAGCGGCCATCAAAGCTTTAACAGACCGTGGATCAGAAATGACCTGCGGTTTTGCAAATTTAAGGATGTATGCGATTATTCGAAGAAGCTTTTGCCACGATGAGCTGCGAAGGGCTAGCTGACAAAGCACCGGTACTTCCGACTGAGTAGTCACCGTCAAAACACTGGTTTTGTGTTCAGGTAGCTCGCTACAACTGACCGGAGAGAATGGTTTGACAGGCCATTCCTCATGAGGGGAACGAAGCCACGAGGGGCCGTCCCACCAAAGCTCGTGTGAAATAAGCTGTGAAGGGAGTAACCCCCGAGAAACACAGTCACTCGGGTTTTCAGCGCCCGCGATATGATAAAAGTGTTGGGCAGCTAAATTTTCGTGACACTGAGCCACGCGATTACTCACGAAAACTGACCACCGATGCGGGGAGGAATGTATCCACGAAAGGGCTATCGTGGAATCCGAAAATGCATATATATCCGCAATCGGGACACGCGAAGCGTATGTGTCGCGAACAGTTTTTACCAATTTTGACATGAGCACGGCGGCACATAATTCAAGTCGAGCGAGCGTTTGTACTTTAGTTGGCGAGACTTTAGATTTCGCGCAAATCATTTTTAATTCGACGCCTGCAGGTCCTTCGCAGTGGACGTAGACCACACACCCATATCCGTTCATACTAGCATCACAGAAGGCAATGAGACGAACAACAACATCAGTTCTAACGCCGACATGGCGAGGAATTCGTAAAGCGTTAAGCAAGGGTAACTCTTGCGTCAGCGCTGCGAAGCGGCTCACCAAGTTCTCAGGCGCAGGATCATCCCAACCACTGCCACCTAGCCATAACTCTTTAATGAGCAGCTTGGCATAAAGAATTACGGGAGCGACCAAACCTAGTACGTCGAACAATCGAGCAACGATCGACAGTATGTTCCGCTTAGTGCATTTTTCAGTTATTTGAGCGGTTGTGAAAAAGAAATTATCTTCAGAAGGCTCCCATGAAAGGCCTAAGATCTTCGGAGAACTACTACCTAGATCAAAATCAAGCGATTTGCGGTGCGAATCAGGAAGACTATTTAAAAGAGTCAGTGAATTACTTGACCATTTCACAAGGTCAAAATCGCCTGATTTGAACATTTTTATCAGGTCTTGCGATAGTTGCATAGCGGTATCTTCATTCGGGGCAGAATAGACCAAATCATCCATATATAGACTGGTTTCTGCTATTTTCGACGCGTCAGGGTAGTCAGGACTCAAGTCAGAAGCCAGCTGTCGCACAGTGCGCATAGCTATGTAAGGACTCGACTTCAGACCGAACGGTAAGCGGTTAAAGGCGAAGGTGCGAACTGATTCATTATCATTAAAGCGAAATAAAATGCGTAGATATTTACGCTGATTCACTGGTACACCAATACGTAAATACATTTGTTTTATATCAGCGTTCATTGCCACGGGAAACAAACGAAAGCCCAAAAGCAATAAAAATAGATCTGTTTGCAAATTGGGACCTATGTGTAATACGTCATTCAATGACAAACCAGTGTGAGTCTTGGCGCTTGCGTCCAGCACTATACGCGGCATCGGTTTGTCCGAACGCACCACAGCGTGATGTGGTATATAGTAGCCAGTCTCAGAAGTATCAGTCTCCTCGACGGTACTAAGGTAACCATTATCGATATATTCTTGAATTACTTTGTTATAATTTTCCCTCAACATTGGAAATTGGCGAAATTTTCGTTCAAGCGCCATAAAACGGCGGTAAGCGGCAGCGTGCGAGTTTCCTAATGCTGCTGGGTCCTTACAAAAGGGCAAGTTCACAGAGTAACGGCCTAATTCATCGCGAGTCACTGACGACGTGAAAATATTTTCGCACTCTGTTTCCTCGGGTGATAACAGGCGGAGCTTAGGTACTTCCTCTAATTCCCAAAATTTTTGCACTAAGTCGTTAAGTGCTAACGCAGTGAAAGAAGTCGGAAGAGTTATGGCGTCCTTGCGCGGGAAATCTCCCATTAAAACATAACCAAATGTGGTCAATAACGCCGGTGGAGCATGAGAACTCGTGTCTACCCTATTTCCCAAATAAATATACGGGAAAAGTTGAGCACCCAACACGACGTCTATATTGCCGGGAATATTCCAACTTAAATCAGCGAGCGGAAGGTTATGGAAATCCATACAACTATTCCATTCAATAAAATGCGAAGGCAATTGGTCAGTAATACACTCCACCACTAACGCGTGGATGGTGTACTTCTGATCTGGATATACGCGGGATTCAATGTCCAAATAAACATATCCGATTATTGGACGCGAAGTGGAGCCAACACCTTTGACAAAAGAATTACTCAAAGGTATTATCTGCAAATTTAAAGTGCGACAACAATCTGTTGTAATTAAATTATTTTGCGAGCCGTTATCGATAAGGCACCGCACTATCGACTTCTGCCTACACCCACCTCTAGGTCGCGCATATACTTGAGCGGTCGACAACAAGATCGTTGTGTTGGACTGCGCTTCCGAAGAAAGCAACACCGCGGGGGTATGCGACGGTGGCGGTAACATTACGTTCGGAGCACTAAATGTAGCATGTACGGCAATATCGTCCTTATTCCCAGGGCCATAAGTGCGAGGCGGCGAAGCGACTACAGAAGCGGCGTATGGCGCGGGGAAGGTCGGTGGAGTGAGGGGGGAAGGTGCGCGGGACGGCGCGGGCGGTGATATAATATCACAATTAATTATTTCAGCGATATGAGTATGTGTACTTTTTTCAAAATGGAGAAGCGTATGGTGTCGTTTATTGCATCTCTCGCAAACAGACGACGAATTGCACTTGACAAACGTATGCATTGTACTTAAACAGTTTACGCAACCACGATTAGATTTAATAAATTCATATCGCTTTTTAGCATCAAGTGAATTTTTAAATTGCGCGCAGTTGTAAAGTTGAACGTGATCATTGGCATTACAATACGCGCAGCACGATGACGCGGGCGCAGACGGCTGCGGTGCATAATCGTCGGTAGCAACCAGTGTAGGTACTTCGTTCGCGACGAAAGACTTGCTAAACTGTGTTCGCGCATCGCGCGACGTAGAAGCGGCTGGTTTGTTTATATTGCGCGAATTCGAATACGAATTAGTTGGATTCGAACGTTCCAAGATTTTAGCTTGATCTTGAATAAAACTTATCAGTTGACTTGTGGTAGGTACCTCGACATCTCGAACAGACAATTCGAAACTTTGTACGGTTTGAGTGTCAATCTTCCTAAGTGCACAGTGCACAAGGATAAAATCAGTCAGATCAGTTATACCTAACTGTTTTAAAGCGGAAATAGAAGCGGAATATTTTTCAATGAAAGAATCTAAGCTACTGGCATTATGCGAACAACCTTTTAAATCTAGAATATTGTTCAAATAGTGCGTACCTAACGCGCGTTTGTCTTGGTATTTTTTCACCAAACTGTCCCAGATTATATTATAGGTGTCACCCGTCGGAATAATACCGGCGGTGACATTTAATGCGTTATGAGTTAAACGACCTACTAGGTACTGCACACGCTGCGAGTCAGACAGCTTATCATTGTTATGAATGTTCGATTTAAATGATTCGTAAAAGACGGGCCAATTCTCCGTTCTACCGTCGAAACTCGGAATCGTAATCGGTGGCAACTTTACGGCTGGCGTGGTAATTTTTGTTTCGTTATCGCATTTCGATGGCAAAACAATAGCGGACTCATTTATCTTATTCCGTACGCGTTTTACTCTGATATACAAATCTTCAAATGACTCTAAACAAGCGTAATCGGGACCCGACTCAGGTTTTAAAGTTAATTTTATTTGGTTGATTTCGTCCACAATAGACTCGAACTTAATGCGAATATCATCAATCGTCTCTGATTCAGCCAAAAAATTCTCATTCGACCTAGACTCAAATGAACTTATGCTTTTTGACAAATTATACAAGCGATTAATGCGTTTAAAACATAACTCTTTCTTCTGTTCCAAAATAATCAACGTAGTTTCTGCGCTTGTTTTCGACATGGTTATTACTTACTGGACTATCCGTGATCTGAAGGACCAAAATATGGTGGGGCGTGTAAATAGCCCCTCCACGGGTGTACTTGCGTACTATTTAATTTATGTAGGTTGTATAAAAATTATGACTAACCAGGCGTTGATCTACCTATCAAAATATCCTCTCCAAAAACGAGTATCCACAGCATGCGAGATGAAAATATGTGCCCACGTACCTTGACACCAGCCCAGGAACACCTACTGCCCTGAGATGCTAGCTGGTCCAAAAAAAAGGATCTTCAGATTTTCTGCCGGCCGGCGAAGTCGTAGTAGGTACTTAATCCACAACACTGGAGGTAATTATGTCCACAACACTCTTTTGGAAGGAGATTCACGAGGGTGGCGTTTATATCGTAATGTTTATAGCGTTAGAGAAAGCGGGAAAAAATTAAATCAATTTTGTGTGCGTCCCGTAGAACATTGCAACAACAAGAGAAAAAAATATGGCGTCACATTGTCTTGCGAAAAATTCAACCGCCAATCACAGACGTTTTCTTCCAATTCGAAAACGGGATTGCTAACGCCATCTCTGTGGCATCAAGTGAACTAAGCCGATATATTAATACGAGGGCACTGCATGCAATACATGTTTACGGAGAGGATTTTTATTATACTATTATATATAAATTATTGGCGCCTCACCATGCTTAATGTTATCTATTTGCTATGACATCAATATTTTTCAATTGGACATGTAAATAATGATAATTGTAGTTCACAGAAAAGGTCATTTGTTGCTAGTAAAGACGACTACAGCAGAACGCTTTAACACGATCTAGACGCAGTACCTAACTTGCACTATAAGTGAGTGAGAAATACGCGGCAAGCTCGTAGTGTTGGTGCTATTTGCATAACTACGCCGCTCAGTTGTAAGCCGCGCGATCTATGCGGCGATATGTCGCGCTGTCCCGCAGCAAGGAATAGCCGCTTTAATAAATTGGCGTGTTGGAGTCTCACCCGAGCCAGGCCGATCTTTCTGACTAAATGGCATTTCGCTATAAAGCAGTATGCCCAATGTCACCGAGTTAAAGGGAGGTCAAAGCTCATCTGAATGTGGAATAAATCATACATTTAACTACCAAATTTGTAGTAGGGGTTTTATATTTAGTGTATGAATTTCATTATTATCTTTTTTCTGTACAGATCATTTAATTAGGTTAATATATATTTAACTGGGATCTAGGTCAAAATCAAAGAAAGGGGTGACTTTGTCTCGATCTAATTTGATTGTATATATTTGAGGGAGGTATTTGAAGTAGTAATTTGAGCGTATCGGCCCTACTAAGATTGATTTGATTGAACAGCCCCTCATTCTCAGGACTAGCCCCAAATCCCATTTCATTGTTATTACTTTCTTAAGTTTTTTAACGGATTCTTCGAGGAGCCGAGTTTTTTATTTCGAAAGATAATTCGATACCATTAGAAATAGGTTCCTCCGGGGATTTATAATCCTATTGACAGTGATTATTCTAGTGGATAATTTGGGAGCTGTAGACGGGGGGCGGCGGGCGGAGGGCGGCGCGGTTAGGGACCGGTCGTCCGAATCGTAACTTAATAACACTATCTACGCAATAAGCCAGTTATTTACGTAAAGTAATTTGATACTGGCGATTTCGGTTTGGGAAATAGTTACGTATGATATGTACGATTCAATTAAGTTTAGGTACCTAGACATGTATCGTACAGTTGTAATTGTAAAACAAGTTAAACTAATATCGAACCCACTTATTAACTTATTAACTGTTGCCCGTTCAAGAGTTACTGATGTATTCATAGTAGGATGAGGAAACTCTACATTGAGTATTTCGCTCGTCAGTTGCCAGCGTCTATGTTACACATTAACCGACTTCCAAAAAGGAGGAGGTTCTCAATTCTATCGGTTTTTTTTTGTGTGTACGCCGATTACGCTGCGAGTTATGATCCGATTTACGTGATTTTTTTTTGTTTGATGCGGAATAGATGCCATTTAGTCCCATAAAAATTTAAAATTGTTCGGCCAAGCAGTTTTCATTTTATGAACATTTTTATGTTTATTATGATCATTATTTACGTGGATGATGTAGTTGTATACGGCTTTTTAAGGAGTTTTCATTTAGGTTGATTATTAGTTTTTGTTTAATACGGATTGTTTACAAACATCGAAACTTACCCCAAAGGAGTGGAAAGGGGACCCCCCCCCCCCTTTCCACTCTGTCAATGGGGGTCCAATCCGTACTTCAGCATATCTCCGGCGTTAGTGAACCGATTTGGAAAAATCTTTTTTTGTGTAATACGGATTGTTAACAAAAACCACCCCCAAAGGGGTGGAAAAGGGGGGTAGGGGGGGATTTTTTTTTGGCTGTAAATATTTACTTTTTTAGGGTTGTTATGAGGTGATAATAATTGCATATTTCCAACGATTATTGACACTAAAAAGCGTGAATAAAAATAAATGTTTAACAAAAAACAAAAACCGACTTCAAAAACCTAGGTGCACTAAAAAGCTAGAAATAACCTTATAATTCATTCCATTTGGAGTAGGTTCCAAATGGAATGAATTATAAGGTTATTTCTAGCTTTTTAGTGCACCTAGGTTTTTGAAGTCGGTTTTTGTTTTTTGTTAAACTTTAAAAAAAAAAATTGACATCCAATTTTGACATCAATTTATTGTTGAATCAATTAAAAACAGTTGCACTTTTAAACATTTGGCGTATACTTACGGAGAACTTATAGACACACAATAGGGCTACTGCCCCCAATTTGTTAAAAAAAACGACTATACTATACTTAATTTGACATCTGACCCATGTACACCAGAACTGTGGCAAGGACGGCAATACACTTGACTTCAGCTGAAACCTATTTTTTTTATAATGACAAGCGACAGTTAGCTAGCTGCTAGTTTATGCGGTAGTAATGTATCTGAATTGGTCTCTATTTATTTTATATAGCCTGGTGACAGATGGACAGACAGACGGACTGACAGCGGAGTCTTAGTAAGAGGGTCCCATTTTATCCTTTGGGTCCGAAACCCTAAAAAGAGTTCGCCTCGTATCTTGTGCAATACAACGTTTTTAGTGGGAAAGCTGAGTAATAAAGATTTTCGTTAACAAACAAGTACATGAGTAACCATTTCAAAGTTTAGTTAATAAACTTAAAGCAAAAGCCTGTAACCATTATAAATATGTATAATTATCAGCTCCAGTGCGTCGTCTCTACTTGTGTCTAATGAGTGTACCACGCCGACATAGAGCTCTCGACCGCCTAATTACTGCCTTACTTAATAACAGCTAACATAATCATGTCACATTTGCTACTAATTATGATCCGTAGAACATGTATCTTGGCTTAAATAATATGATTTCGAACGTTGCGTATACACTGATATTTGGAAATAAATACCTTAAGTAAGGTATATTTTGCAAGTTATTAAAATTTACTGAGAGATCTTCTCACATGGTTTACTCCTGTTAGCTCCTCCAATTTTGCTGAATGCTTATGCTTGGCAGTTGTTATGCGAATCATTTGCACTGCAGACTATAAGCATTATAATTAGGTAAACTAGCAATGAGTTAATTAACGTTTGTAATGTCTCCAGTTCATATATTTAATATATTTGTATGTATTGTGTAATGTAGTAAAAAGGAAGATTCTCCAATAAGCTGGTGTACTTACGGCAAGGGAAGCAATGTTCATTGGGCTATTATTTGTATAGCTCTCCTCCGCGGCCGCCTCGCCCCCCAGTGAAGTCGTTTGCGTCTCGTGTTGTGTTAAGATAACGTTAATAACTTGTCTCCATTGAACTCGCGCTGTTTTGGAATGCGCCAGTTATCATTGTCTGTCAGCGACTTATTACCACTCGGCTGGCTCTTGTCTTCTTTCACATGGCTTGTTCAAGTTTGATTATTCATAAATGCGATCAATCGTTTGCGCCTATTTACCTGTCATTTCGTAAAAATTTAAACGTTCCGCGTAACCTACCGTAACAGATGAAGAAATATCAAGCTTTACCTATTTATTAAAAGGCCATACTTGCTATTTTCAAGCATCTAAATGAAAGATTTATATAACAACGAATTCAAATATATAACTTGTAGCTTGTACCTTGTTCATAATAAATAGTCAAAAGCATGCATTATCCTCACTTCTAGAGCATAGTCAGATAATCAGCATGAATGCAGCTGATCATAGCGGGCAAATAAAACATGAACTCTTTAGCTTTGTGACTCTGTTCTAATGCACATTTTGATATAGTCGTGTTTCGAAAGCTTTGTGCGGTGGCTGTGAAGTTGTTTGTGTTCTTATGAATGCAATTTTAATTTAAAACACGCTGTTACTGGAATACGGTATATAAGCGCAAGTTATAGTTTTATTTACTCGTGTTTATAGAACACTCTACCATTGCAGAGCCATATTTTTGCATTTCGTAAATTAATATTTGAACATTATCTACATTATGATCTTTATTTGGAACTCAATCTTCGAATAGTTAAAATTAAACTAAAATTTTCGACTAGAACACTATTTTTCTTTATGATTCCAGTTTTTAACGCATTATGGTAGGTAGGTATATGGAATTATGAATATATTTTTATATACATTATATTTTTTTTAAATAATTAGTCGCGTACATAACGTACTGAAAATTCTTTTGTTTGAAATATGTTTTCGAATAATCTCCGGCCGGAGCGCGTGTACTGCGGTTTCGGAACAAGAGTGAGCTTTGAACAATTTAATTACGAGCCTCTTGGCATTCGCAAAATAAAGCACACATGTCCGTCATTACTGAACACATCACACGGAGCCCACATACATACATGTTTCATGTACCTGGCTCAGTCGGCAGCAGCTGCCAGCCAGTACGGACTCTCGTCCCTTTTAAATGTTGTTTATTTTCGCATGCATTGCGTTTTATGCTCGTGCGCCCACACCACGAAGACCTTACCGCGAAACGATGGATATAAAATAAATTGTTTCGTTCAAATCCTTTTGCAAATTAATTTTAATACCAACGTGTTTGTTTTAAGCTTACAAAAACAAACAAGAATACATGCATTTTGTAATTTTATTGAAGGCGAGGATGATTTAAATAAAGCTGCATTTTTTATAGCCTTTTTATGTTCCACTCCTGGGCAAAAGCATCCCTAGCCCAAGCCTATTTCCTGCCACGATTTTTTTTTCGTGGCAGCTAATAATAAATATGGGAACACATAAATACGTACGTATTTGATTAGATCCACGTATAAACAGTGTACCCGAACAGCGATCTCGTGGAACACGTAGGTAATAACGTATGCACGTAACACCATAATACGTAATACCATTTGTATTTAATGTTCAATTTTGATGATAGTAGTAATGTATAGGTACTGATTGTAACTATCGGACTGAAATATAACACAACACTATAACAGAAATAAGTGCTATGATTTTAGTAGATATTTATTCTAATAAAATGTATGACAACTCTAGTTCCTGTTCCCCGGATTCACATTAAGGGTTTTCGTGCTACAGCTGACTTTAAAAAAATCGCTTAAAACTGGGCCAATTATAACTCTTCCGGCTATCGAGTTCCATAAACAATGGCTTAACGATAGCGGTAAGCGTTGGGATGCGTTCGTTTTTATATCGCGTTACTCGCAACGGTTGGCGTTATCGTGGAAATGAATGTCCATCGCTGGCGCAGTAGAGCGACCACGCCGCGTTTTTATTCGAGATGCCGACGTGAGTCCCGGGATACTTTTTGCCGTCAATGCGCTATTTGTCAGGTTCAATCTTTAGTTATGTCGTGGATCCTGTCATTTGTCTTGTGAAAGCTTGTTTGATTTTGGAAAAGTGCGCAGTAAAGCTATGAACCCACCTTTGTGTAGATTTATAGTCTATTTTGATTTTCGAATTGGTAAGTTACTAAAAAGAGTCAGCTGTTTTCAGAATCGAAATAGTTACAAGTATTTTTGTACATATTTTTGTTATTATCTCGTATAGAGGTTAGGTACTCAATATTTATTACATAAATAAAGTTGTATATTTATAAAATAAATTTGGTCACATTCGGCTGAATTATGTGACATTGTCTGATTTGGCTTCGTTTATGTAAATATATTTGCGTTTATCGGAAGATAATACAGTTTTATGTGGCACGAGACGACCGGCGCGGCCGTCTGGGTATCAATTACTTACGGCCATGATTTATCTACCCTAATTTATTATAATTTGGTTGTTTATTTCACAAATAGAGACGAGGTAGGTGAGATTTATTTTGTTTAAGTTGAAATTCGACGGCTGTAACATATATTTTAAGGGAGGTATCTCTATTTCAATCCTACATATACCTAATTTCATAACGATGTTAGATTGTAGCAATGAAAACGTCTTAACTAGAAATCAAATGATAAACAGATAATCTGAGCTTGATTTTACCTAGTTTCGCAAACAGATTATGTATACTGTAATATGTACCTAAGTATTAAGTGATTACTTGAATGAACTACCACGAACACCAATTGGATCACCACAAATTTAAGTTGACTCCCAAAAATATCGTCTCGCACTCGTAAAGTTCAACGCCCTGATGTGGATCATATCGATGGATTCATGTAATCACGTAATACCTACTAACGTAGTATAGTACCAGCAACTACTAAGGTGCGAGTTGTGATCTACGGGTCTACGATTGTTGTGCGCTCACTAACGTACACATGTACACAGATTTTACAGCTTCCCTTACTTATTACCCTCGAATGCCTAGCCAGATCTTCTTCATCAGGCATTAATAAGAACAAATAAGTACCTACAAGACGTTAAAAAAGATCTTGTGAGTGGACAATTAAATAGAGTCTCATTGCTTGAAGGACTCGTGTTATAACGCAACTGATTGATTACACAGAAATAAATTGTTTATAACTTCGAAGGTTCTTTTCAACAACAATCAATCTTGAGTAAAGTTGCTCAGTGTACTATAAGACGTTCCTTACTTTTTATTTATTCCTAGAAAAACTTAGTTGATGTTTTCTTCTCTCTATCAGAACATTTTTTCCTGTTGTCCTATTATCAGGGATTTCTGTCTGTGATGAAAGTGTGTTACTGTAAGTACGCATATCAAAAACGCCACAATAACCACCGTTTTCATCTTTCTTTATTTTCACCCTTCAGCCGGAACACATCCACTCCTGGATGTAGAGCTCACCCCCTCCCCACTGTGGCCCCGGCCAGCTGCCCGTGATCAACATCCTGGAACCTTACGGCCCAAAGTAAACGTACCTGGGTTCTGTGAGTTACTTACCAGTGTCTCTTTACCCATATAAATTTGGGTATAAAGGTATTCGACGTCCGCTTCACAATACCACTTATAATACAATATAAGTAGGTACCTTTGTATTGTTGAATCCGTTCAATGTAATGGCAGCCTCCCATCTGTCCTCGACGAGCATTTGAATAGATACCCATCTTGCAAGTATTTCAATGATAATGTCCATTGTTATTGCAAAAATAAATGAGTATGTTGTTGGAGTTATTGTGTGACTCCATTCCGCGGCACGCGACGACGCGACGCTAAACGGTATGGTAATATAATAAAAGTGTACCTTGTATAAAGAGGAATTCAAAGAATCACCGTCACTCCGCACGCCACAGTTTATATTAATTGTAATGTTTCGTATTCTCATTTTGTTAACATTGTGCACGACAGATCTTTAAATATTTGCATGTTGTGCTAGTTACGAACATGCAACCGTTTGTATAAAGTTGTAAAAGGAATTATTTACTATTTAATCATTATTAGAATATTTATTAATTTTAGCAGGTACACAAATGTTAGATCCTCGATACTATTTTCCTCCATTTGTGAACATTTAAACGGGGTTAATGATACTTGACAAGCAAAACATATAATTTAGCTTCTCGCAAAAAAAGCAGGATTTAGTGACCGTCCTTCAAGGCTACGTACGGATAATCCGTTCTCTAAGCATGATAAAATGATATTAAAATACTCTTTTGTGTCTTTGAAGAAATCCACTGTCACACACATACTCACTATTATGTAGAGCAGTGGTTCCCAAACTTATTTTGTATACTGCCCACTTTGAGATTAAATTATTAGTCTAAGAGTCCTCCCAGCTAGATGAAATTACAAATCGCCCCCCAAGCCTTTACACAACGCCCCCATTTTTTTTCTGGGTATCTTACCGCCCCCCTTTGGGCCTGCAGCGCCCACAAGGGGGCGTAATCGCCTACTCTGGGAAAGGATGATGTAGAGCAAGTATCTAAACGTCTTTAGGGAACCTATATTAGATAATAATTAAATAACCTTCTGAATTGCTTAGGATTTTTCTTTATTTTTTTTAGCAGGTTTTCCATAAGAGGATAAATGATTCATAACTATAAATTTTTATTCTCGACAATTATCTTTAATTGGTTGCTTGGAATATAATAAAAAAAAACAAAATGAAGTGATATCCCAAGGTACGGGATTACTGTCTTTAGCTTTAAATCACAATGTAATTTTATTCCACACAAAGGAACCCTAAACTATTCCGCCATTAACATTTCCAACATTTTAGGGTTCCACAATAAATCAATTGTGATTTTATTTAGGTTGAAAGCCACAATCTCGTCCCGCGATGTTACTACTCGGTTATTGTTGTTTGTTTTGCTTAAATGCTTGTTGAAGTTTACGCATTTATCATAAAATTTCTGGAGACAATAGGAATTACGATGGCGACCAAAAATCGGTTAGAAATAGTGGAGGCCGTGTACAGTGGAGTTACGATCACTGTAATTTATTAACTAGTGGAGGTAATTACGTTTTTTGGTTTTATGAATAGTTTGATAACCTTTGCACCAAATTTAATTAAATGTACTGAAAATTGCGTTTGTAGACGGATCACCATGTCGCATTAACTGATACAGCGTTTTTAGTCAAAGGATCTGTTGTACTCGACTAACCTACTTCAAACAATTTTTCCGTATGAAACACTTTATTATTTTCTACCTTTTCAGATTCGATATGGAAAGAAAACATTAGCTCATAACAACCCTGTCGGAGCAGAATGACTGTGAGTATTCGTTTTTAATTATACACCATACATACGTACATGAACCACAGTACATATACGACACAGTACTCACGTCATCGAAATGAAATAAAATCATGAAGTATTTTCATATCAGAAATGAATCGATTCTCGCGAAGTGAACACAATGCGTTAATATTTTTTGATGAATGATGCTCAGCGCCATGCCTCACACATCACACCTTACACCTCACACCACACACCTCGTGGATAAACATGAACGCTAGCCGGGTAATGTCGACCGCGGATGCACCATCATCCATGTATTATTTGTAATTTTAGAGACAGAAATAGCGAGTATACCGCTTGGCCATTTCATATATAGACCAGCCCCCAAATTTGTATTTAAGTTATAAACCACAGTAGTGTTGTAGAACACATTTATACTGGAATTTGCGGTTGTTGATTTGTAGATTATTTTTTGACGTTAAAGGTACATTTGGCTAAATTATATACACCATACCGAATAGAAAAAAATAAATGTTTAAAAATATATAGACATAAATGTCAGTTTAGTCCTAAGTTAAGTAAGCAACAGGTAAATACATACCTACAAAGGATATTCTAACTATATTCTACTTACCCAAAAAAATACCTGGCAGTAGAACCCAGGTTAACTCAAACACGTTAGAAGTATTATTTTCCTAAACTATCTAAAAATCCTACTAATATTTTAATTGAGAAAGTTTGTGAGGATGTATGGATGTTTGTTACTCTTTAACGCAAAGACTACTGCACGAATTTTGATTAATCTTAACAGTATTATTGTTTATACGTCAGAATGACAAATAGGCTGATACGCTAGACAATAGGCTACTTCATAACGATATTAAATCGTCAAAGTCTGCGCGGACGAAGTCGCGTATAGAAGTTAGTCTTTTATAATAAAAAAAAAAACAAACGACCGGTTAAAAACATTATATGTCTAAAAGTGTGATATTTTATTTTTGTAAGTATTAAATATAAAGTGAAACGTGACAATGCTCTCAAACATACCTATGTTACGCGTTTTAACGGTTTATATCAGTGCGAGACTCGGATATAAAGAATCGTTACAGAGATGCCGGTCCCAAGAGACGCGGCGCTCTCCGGCTAACAATATCATCCACATGTTATGTTGTATATTAAAATTTTTCATTTTTTATGTGCTATCTTTTACCTTCAGCAACTTTAAATGGGTTCAATACTTTTCCATTTAATTGTGAAAATCAGATCAATCTGGGGAATATCTGACAGTCCGACCGGAAACTATCAGACCCAATTAATAAGTCAAACAAAGCGAATTAGCTCAACTATTAATCAATTACAGATCTCACGGAGCACGGAGTTTACATAAAAACATTCCTATGAATCTATGGAATTAAACCGATCTGTTGATATTTGCGTCAATAAAGCACGTATGCAATAAATTGAGTTAGCGTGAGTTGAAATAGTAATAATGAAATAGAAATAGTAACAATAAACGTATCGTAAATTTACTAGTTAATACAGTGGTGTGACAAAATTTTTTTTTTAAATTTGTCTGTTGGCCTGGGATAAAGCAGGTCTGGATGAAATAGAATTTGACTAATCTTTCACCAAAAACTTGGAACTTACATTCAAACTAATACACTGTAACTTTCGCTGTATAAAGTGCCCTCAGAAAGTTGCTCAAATCTCTGTTTTATAATTCTGAAACAGAGTCACTATAGTAGTCAGTTGTGGGCTTTTACAGCAGACTGCAACCTTTCCCTCTTGGTATACGACCGCATATGGTCGGGCTAGCTAACGCTATGTATTTGGCTTACATTTTTAGGTATTTCATTATTCTGTTTCCTAGACTACATTACATTCGTGCATCGTTTTTATTTGTCCATTCTTAAATTAAATATACCTAACATTATATTTCATCTATTTCGTATCGTTCTAAGGTTGAAGAACATAATCACAGAAGTAAAGTATTGTGATAAATATTTTCCTTAATTATAACACTTATTGTTGCCACTTATTATGAGTTAAGTAATATATAATCTGTAAATATATATCGATCATACCGCCCTCGGTGTAAACAGGGTAAAGGTTAACAAGCTTACACGTGTATTAACGGGAAGGGATTATTATATTAGGGCTTTTTGAAATGATGAAAAAAATTCACGGCTTGTAAACACGCCTTGGAGAATCTTTTACAATGGTACACCAACAAGTGTATATAGAGAATAATACTTAGCCTTCGCTCACAGCAGTGTCAATATAGGTATATGATAGCTAATGCTGTTCTTTACAATAACGGAAAAGTATAATTGCCAGTTATAATTTTCTCACCTTGATTTCAGCCGTCTGACAGTAGTAGGTAACGGGTGTTTGTTGACTTCTAAACAATACATGTAATTCAATTAATATAGGTAATAAGGTGTGTAAGTAAATTTCATAAAGTGTGTGATATACCAGAAATAACAACATGGTACGCACCTTTACAATGTAGATGGAAAAAATATAAACAAGAACTCATTTTAATGACTTTTAGTTCCCACGGCCATCCAGAGAGGTTTTGCATATCTACACTAGCGATAATGAATTTATTATCCAAAAACACCACTCATACAATTACAATATGATGGAAGTTGCATCAAATGTAAGCCCAGGTTCACAAAAAACGCTGCTGAAAGATATCTATTAACACAAGCCACTTGCGTGCGAGTAGGTATGATGTATTCCAAATATTTGGCTGAAGTCTACGCTCGCGAAGCAATCTCTCCGTAAACTTTAGATCATTTTAATATCGTTAGTGCTAAATAAATAAGCAAACTGTGTGTATTAATTCAATTACGTACGAGTATCTATTTTAGCTGTTGAAACTGGAGTATTTTTGTACTAAAAAGATATTCAACCTTTTTTGGGTTAACTTATGAAAAAAAAAACTCTACTAAAACATTCGGAGAAATCAGACCACGGCAAGTCGTCGTAAAAATGGATCGAGGCGACCTCAGTAGTTTCCGTGCTATGGCTATAGTTGAGAACCCACAACCATTGAAGCATGTTGCATTCACTCTGAAAACTAGAACTGAAGGAGATTCTGAAGAAAGTAACAGATGTGTTGAGGTCATAAATGTTAAACGTCAGTTATACCCCGGTTGCGAAGTAAGATATTGAAATTCATTCCAACTTAGTAGGTGTTTGTACTGAATAACTTTGCATGTCGTTTGAATAACCGCGGTGAACTATCCCGCAGTCACTTGACAACTGAAAGTTAACTTTACTTGTGATTGAATATAGGTACAGTGCGCTGTGAGCACACTGCTACTCTCGCTTGCCGCACTCACCTAAATAAGGTAGTTAAGCCAGTGATTTAAGTTGTCTCCATTGTATTATATCACGTTTGTAGACTATAATTTTTTTACAACTCACTTTCAGAGAGATACTATTAATATTATTTATTGGCGAGTCATAAGTGCCTGTATTGGGTTACATGAATAAAAAAATCAGATTCTGATTCTTTCTTTAATTAATCTCAGTTTTTAATAGCTGTTGATCACAAATGACCCCTGTCCGCTGCAATGCAACGCAAATTGTCTTCCACAACCAGGCGTTATATTTACTTGTCATGTTCCTAATCTCACACCGGCAAGTAGCATATCGACTGTTGAGCCACGAATCGTAAAGTCCTGGTCAGAGTAAGGTCGTCGCGGTGCATGCCAAAGCGATCCCGTGACGCCCCAATATAAGCGGAATATGGTACACCGCCGGTTTTTAGTGGGTATACGGCCTTCTGCCGGGACTCCCACATAACCCTGCTACTTCCCCCGAGGTGGCAGAGTAGCCGTAAAGGATATTCCGACGTTAAAAAAAATGGGTCAGAGTAAGGCAGCCCTAATAATACTGTGGTTCAGACGCCCGGACGGTGTCGCTACTGTATTTCCAAAACTGTTTGCATAGACCAACACTAGCTTATCCATATAATAAAAAAAATTTAATAGATTATTAGTTTAAATTTAACTACATATTTGCGTCATATGTTCGTAATTTATGACCGAAACGCATGCAATATAGCGGTAATTTAAATTGTCATTAATTTATTTTAGTCGTAAGTTGTCGGCACCGTAATAACTGATAATGCCTTAATACATGTGACTTGTTGAGATGACGTTTTATTAACTCCTAGTATACAATGAATATAGGAATCTAAATGTTTAAGCTAGGTATAGTTCGGTGTCGGTGTGAGGTCGGCCGGCGCGGGCGGTCGGTAATCGATCTTTGTCGGGCGGTCACTAATTTATAGTTTATAATGAGTTTAAACAGCCCGACTCCAGCAACGGAGCTGTTTCATAAACCTACGAGCGCTTTGATACAGTCATTAATAATCTTATATTAATAACTGAGGCACAACTCGTAACGGAAGAAATATTAAATGGATGAATGAATGTGCGAAACAAATACAACACTGGTTAGTAACTAGTTTGTTGTTAAATATCTGATGATAGATTAATGCATATGAATCAGAATCAGAATCAGAATTATTTTATTCATGTAAACCAATACAGGCACTTATGAATCGTCAGTAAAAAATAAATAGTATTAATAGTATCTCTACCACCCATTCGGAATGCAATTCCTATGGAGAAGAATGGGCAAGAAACTCCATGGTTGCTTTTTTCCAATAAGGATTTACATGTTATTTGCATTACAATGTGTTTTGCTTAATTAACAATTATATAATATAAAGTTAATGAGGCAATACATCCTCAAAACACAAAATTAATCAGCAATACAAATTACAAGCTGTGTCAGTGTAAGATTTAAAGGTAGGAAGGAGGAGGAAAACGGGACAAATAGCAAACATCCCTCAAATGAGTTCCTGTGGAGCCGGACCAGCGCCTGACCAAGCGTGTTTATCCTCTAGATAATTCTCTATTGTGTAATATGCTCGCCTGCATAGTGTTTGTCTAATGCAAGTTTTAAATTTGGTTTCATTGAGGTTAATGATATTTGGGGGTATCTTATTATAAAATTTGACACAGTACCCCATAAAAGATCTGTGAATTTTAGCGAGACGAAAGTGTGGTTGATCTAATTTATCTTTATTTCTAGTGTTAAAACGATGGCCATCACCTACTTTTTTAAACAGATGTAAATAAAATTACGTAAGGAAAATTACGTACATGATATTCTCGTAGATATATTGGCATGGGACCGTCATTATATTGACTTATTTAAAGAGTTCACTGAGGGAGTCGCGACTACCTAAAGTATAAATGGCCCTAATGGCCCTCTTCTGTGAAATACAAAATGATAAAGTGAAAACAATTAATTTAGTCCGGCAGTAAAATAAATTTAGGGTTATATAAAACAGAATTTGTGTGTACCATTTGGTGCCTTTTACCATATATTACCTCTTGCCTTGTGTATTATATTTTGTCCAGTTTTGAAATACTTACTATAAAAATAACTTACTATAATTATTGTAAAACTCCATCGTAGTACCTAACTTCATTATTATAGCGGCGCATTCATTAACATTTTAATGCTGCAGACTTAATTCTATTATGTTGAAAACTAAAGTTTTTCGTGTTTTTTAGACTTAGGATAATTAAAATATTTTGGTAAGTTATTTTTATTTTTGCTGCTTCTAATCAAAACTCCGTGTTTATTTTGTTTATCCTATCTGATAAATTATTCTGACCAAAAAATACAACTAATATATATTGTAAATACATTTTCTAAACATTATTGTACCAATTCCTTTAGAAAAAAACTATAATCCAACGTTTGTATTCTACAGTAGTAAGCAGCTGCACTTATGGAACATACACTTTTTACTTTAAATGTTGAACAAATATAAATATACTAAGTTAAATTCATGTTATACACGTAAGTATAGTTGATGAAAACATATCAGGTATTGTTGCGGGAGCCTGTGGAGAGGCTGCCAAGAACATTCCAAAGTGCGTTATCACGTCAAAACGATGGGAAAATAAGGGTAACGGCTGCTGGCGGAGCTCCAAAACGTGAACTTCGACCTGTATGACCCAAACTATACTTTATGCGATATTCCCTCGTTACTAACATACAGAATAATATGTTTGCCGGTTTCTTTTTTCCGCCCATCTGCTTCCGAGTGCGTGGAAAAGGGTCTGGTTCCGCAAGGTCTAATCAGTATACCCATGTCATACACTTTTCTATTACTATTAGTTAACTGCCCTAATTTGAACGTCGGTACTTTCCTATCCAATATTCCCATCGAGGGCGTGCGCGGCGCGTTCACCAGTGACCTGTATTACGAAAACGATGTAACTGCATCGCTAACGGTAATGTTTATTAGTTTCCGTCGTTAGCGCTCTATGCATAACATTAACACTGCGCCACTGAAGGTGAACACCAATGTATAGCTATCGAAGTGGTGGTTTCAGTTATATTGTACTATAATATTACATGCATTCTTGGACAGTACCAAGTGATTTACAAACAATGTATTGTAAATATTAGTACTTGTAGGGTGAAGAATAAAATATAAGGGTAATTGACCACACTATGTCTCTACAACGATAGGTTTTCTCAATCCCAAATGAATACTTAGTACAGCCAAAAATGATAATTTCACTTACTATGCTACCTACCCACTTACTATCCACCTCTGGCACATTATAATATATACAGGGCTATTGAGCACAGTATACAATATCTGAATAACCTATGTAAGCACGCAACTTAACCCCGCTCCTGCTAATTTTAATCACCGTTATATAATAAGCGGCGGCCCCTTAAACCCTCGGGCCCTCCCGGCGCGCCGCGGCGACATCACCCGCGCCTTTGTCCACTACTAGAACCACCTCGCCCAGTAATGTCCGCACGGATCTAAAGCTAAATATTACTTAACTAATCAAAGATTGTATTATATGTATCATATAGTAGTTTGAAGGTTACAAAATTTGCCCCAACGGGAATCGTTTGACCGATTCGTCATTATGAAAGTTTTCATTGTTCGAAAATGTAATGAGATAACTTCGTGCTCAACTTTAAATAATTATTATAAGGGACATTAATTAAGGAAATATTTACGAACATAGTTCTTATTTCCTACAGTAAATTCATTGCATCAGCAAAAATAAATGCAAAAAGTTGCCAATAAATTACAAAAAGCGGAATGGCGGATAAATCCAGCGGAACACAAAGCGTGCACACTCAGCAATGTATTGTGCCGACAGCGGCAGGCGGCCGCCGCCGCCGCGCGGGATATTTGCGGGTGCGGTGGCGGCTGCGGTGCGGGGGCAGGGCAAGCGGGGTGCTAACGGGGTGCGGGGGCAGTGCGAGGGGGGTGCGAATGCGCCGCGATCGCGACGCTCCCTAGCGGGGAAATTGAAATATTTATCGTCATCGAAGCGACGGAACCACATGATTGGTTGGTTAGAGTGTGTCCAAACGTATATCAAATGGAACCTTTGACTGAAAATATAACTGCAGTGGCGGGTTTGATAGTTTCTAATAGTAAATAAACTAGAGATTTTAAATCACAATCATAGAAACGTTTCCAGATAGAAAGTAAATCGACAGATTTTTTTTTAAGATTGCAGATTCGCAAAGCATTTTAAGTGTTGCATCCTTATTGTAACAAGACGAGCCAACTATAAATACTGAGCAAAACTTCCATTAAATATTGCTGTTTAGCTATATATTTAATAAAATATAGATAACCGTCGTAGATTGGACCATCTCGTAATGGTTCCGGGGCCATCTATCGCGGGATCTTTTGTGCTCCTTCTGGTAGATTACCACCGTTCAATCACGCGGCGCGCAGCGGCCCGAGCGGCCGGACATTCGCCCGCGGACGGGTTATCTCAACACAGGTAAGGCTGAATATTTTTCTTTGGGTTGGCTTCTGACAAATTTATCCCATTTATCATGTACGAAAAGATTTGTTACTTTAGCGAATGTGTAGCGACGATACAACGTTATTTAATGTTAGATGCGAAGCTATTTCTATTTATTACAATCGCCAACAAATTGCGTCTTTTATGAAAACTGCTTTGTAATGCCTATGAAATACGGTACGTACCAATACTTGTTACAGGTACCTACACTTATTACAATATTAAACGTTCCAGCTGACGCAAGTGGGGCTCGACTTGTGACAGTGCTTATATTTGTCACAATAGACAAACCAACACAATATATTCATGTATTCACCCATTGTGGCCGACTATGAACGGGGCGCGCGGCACAGCGCGCTGGCGCGGGCGCAATCATACAGATGATAGATTTAATGTAACACTGATTTTATTAATAACCTTAAATTTGAGTACAGCTCGTAGCCATGCGGAGGTATGGCTGAGGAGATTATCAAGTATTCTTCGGCGAATACATTCTAATAGGTGCCTGCTTTACATAATAAATATTTTTAAAATAATACAAAATTTAGTTATTATTTACTTATAACAGTAGGTACAAAGGTAAAGTTCATCAATCAAAGTCCTACTTTTTTTTTATCATATCATGTAATGATTGCTGTCCCTTAATCCAAAGCCGCTTGTTGATCCGTAAATCCTATTTAGCGACATCAAAGGGACGCTAAAAGATGATACACACTTTTCAAAGCTCGTTCCCATAAGCGGAAACAACTTTCCGCCGCCAGCGGCGCGGGCCAAATCGATTATTCACATTTTTCGATATTTTTCCCTATGCCAACGACCGACCCTATTACTTCCGTGGAAAAATGCTCAGAGCGTGTTGAGAGGGCTCCCTCCCGTGCAGCGAAGGGACCATACATCTTTATTTAGGTATGTTTTTGTTGGTTCCTATTGGGTGTGGGCTACTGTGAATTCACTAACTTATATAGAGACCTTAGTACTTTTCCAAAAATATGCTCAACTCTAAGATAATGTTCTCACGTGTCCCTTACCGGTTCGAGTCGTTATAACGAGTATTTGATTCGGTTACCTTTCAACATTAATTAAGATTATATATTATCTCATTGGAATTACAAAACAGGTGAGACTTCGTGTTGAAAAGATCACGAAATTACTTATTAGTTTAACCCATTAAACGTGGTTCTATTTGTATTTAAACGTTCATCGAAAATCATAAATAATTGAAGTCAGCTCACATTAGCTCCTTCCCAATATACATGAATGTTCAGACAATGGTGGACAGACACAGACAGTGTTGTCACGATTCTAATTCTAAACGACGGTATATTACGAAATGGTCTGATGCGAGATGATAGCAATCTAGACATCGCTTCCTTTTAAAAGTTGCATGCAAGTCGGTGCGACTGCGCTCGTCTCAGCAACACTCAGTATCGCTTTGCACCTCACGTGCCGACGACGTGACGGATTCACGATCGTCGGGCGCCTCGCCAAACGATCGTATCCGCTCAATCATTCAGTCGAATTCATTCCTTTTACATCGGCAATACGAGTATTAGCAGATCGGAAATGCTTCAATATACAGATGGCGATACAAATCGCCGCATAGCGCACTCATATCGTAACTACTGTAGCTAAATGGAATGTAATACTTGGGAATATAATTTTTCTGTATTACATTATCTTTTACATTTTAAATGTACTTTTAATTAAAAACAAGTTTTTATCAAAAGTAATAAATTGTTTTGTATATAGAGGTAATATTGTATCTTCAAAAAATTATGATGCAGTTACAATGACAATATTTAAAAAAAACGTAGTGTAACATGAAATTGTAGGTGGTTTTTAATTGGATTACAAAAATAGCTCTAGAAATGTAGAGCATTACATAGACTCGCATCATTTCCACACTTAACTTCACACGAGGGATGTCTCTACATGCCACTCGGCGATCGACCCAAATACGTCGGAACTCGCAACGTGCACTACATAGTTACATCAACGTACATCGTCGCTGAATAAAATATGTTAGTGCGCGGTGGTTGACATCGGTACACGGACCGGGGCGCGGGACGTGACCGACACGACTGCACATCCCGCGCTGCCACGCGAGCCGCATTCTTCACAATAAATGGAATGTCACTGGGAATAAAATCGTTGAATGTAAATTGGTTATTGCACAGATTTTAGTGTCACATATTGTCCGTGTACAGTACACGGAAAATCTTTAGTAAAAAGATCATATATTCAGAGCTATTCAGTTAAACATTATTATTATATAATTTCAAAAGGATTTGTGAAGTCAAGCAAATATAAAATTCATAACGGAATACAGAGCTTTGAGCAGAGCGCTCGCGGATTTTGGAAAATTGAGACAATCGGCCCGAACACGAGTCCGCACATTTAGTTGCCGCTTGCCGCTGGAGTAGGTACACAAAAACTTAATAAAAATATGTATATTAAACCGTGAGTATTTTACATAACATTTTGAATAAAATAGATTTATAGAGTTTAATATAAGTTAACTAGTATACGTAAATGTTTAATGTGGCGCATATTCATGCTTAATAAAGAATTCAGAGAACATTATAATTTCTCCTACCAAAACATTCTTTAATCCGATTAGTGATTTGAATAATTGAGTACAAATAGCTAGACTTGGTAAATATAAAGTGTTTTTTTTGTGATTACAGATTGACAAAATTAAATATTTCAAATTCAGTGTCATTTTTAAAAGAAATTAGAATTACTAATTATATAAACTACGGAATAGGTACTTCTTGAGAATACAAAATAAATAACATCAACGTCCGTGCAACAGTCCATAATATTTTTTATATTTCAATATTACTTCAAAATAGATTGAAATAATATTTGCCATTGTTGAACGATAAATGGCTGGTTCAACCGTTAATGGAACACTTTAAGGCGTTGTTTGAGTGTCTGAGATGAAACCAATTTTGTGGAAAGAGGTTTTGGAAAGGAAAGACGGACTTGTGATAACAAAAGTTTCTAAAAGCACCGGCTAGGTAATAAATGTGGTACATTTTAGGCTCAAGTACACACATCAACACCGTCTAGGGATATTTTGGATTTTCTCAATTAACTCAAAATTTATTAAAAGTAACATACTACATGCATATATTTTTATAAAGCCCATTTATCAGACTACACTCCAGAATAAAAGAAAACTATTTTTTTTGCGTAAACAAATTTTTATTCAAATAAAGAAAAAACGTGCAATAATGGTAAAACTAACAATGAATGTGTTCCTCAAGAAAAAGTGAAAAATAACAAAAAATAATCTGTTTTTAACAGTTATGTGAAAAATCAGTAGTCAGTAAAACCACGCATGACGTTATTAACGGTCCCGTAACGGTTTTTCATGCTTTGGATTAAGTTATACCAGTCTTGCTGCGGTATATTGTTCCAGGTCCGGCTAAGATGCAAAAAAAATGCTCTTCCATCGCAATGTTTGCAGGGAAATTCCTCAAAGCCCTTTTTTGGAGCATTTCCCACGCGTCTTCTATGGGGTTTAGGTCAGGCGATTGAGCGGGCCAGCCTAAGACCGATACGTCGTGCTCCTGCAACCAGCTCGTCACCACTCTCGCTGTGTGCGGATGGGCGTTATCGTGCATGAGCGTGAATTCTTGGCCCATTTGTAGTCGATGGGGGTAGATAATTGGTACTAACACCTTGTTACGGTATTTTTCAGCCGTCATGGTGTTTCTAATCCAAACGAGGTCTGTTCTTCCACCAACATGAATTCCCGCCCAAACCATAATTTTCCCGACGTGGTATGAATGGACTTCCTGAGTATGTTGCAGATGGCTCTTACGACCAGGAACTCGCCAAACACGTACTCTACGTGTATCGGGATGGAAACAGAACCGGGACTCATCGATAAACAGCACTACGAACCACTGGTTATCTTCCCAGAGCAAATGTTCACAAGCCCACTCTAGTCATGGTCCACGATTTCCCCGGCGTAGTGCTGGAGTACGAAGCGGTCTGCGAGCATGAAGGTTAACTTCATGCAGCCTTCTCCTTACAGTTTGGTCACTCACAAGCAACTGGTGCTCTGACTGGAGCCTCTGAACCAACTGCATGGCCGTAAAATTTGATTGTCTTCTCGCGGCAACTTGCAAAAATCGGTCTTGTCGTTGAGTGGTTATGCGCTTCTCGCCTGGGTGTCTTTCAGCCATTTCACCAGTAGCACGATAACGTGACCATAACCTTGATATCATGTTTTGTCTTGTTTCAATCTCCTCAACAATACTCCGTTGAGTAGCCCCAGCTTGGAGCATGCCTACCGCCCTTAACATTTCCTCTCTCGTTAAATGGCGCCGCTGCATGATGATGATGAATGATGCACACAATAACATTAATTCGAAATTAACCGATAATTTGTTATAAAACTTAAATTAGACACATAAAAATAGCCAAAAACTACTGTAGGTAAATTAAACCAGGACTTCGCTATCATTATGCGGATTAAATCTTTTGTTTTTAATTTATTTTTTCAAATTCAAATTTAGAATCGTTCAAAAAGGTTTACAAAATAAGCTTTCTTCAAAAGAATTTAAAACTGGCAAGTATTTTTTGAGTTTAAGAACTTTATACAAAATATCCCTAGACGGTGTTGATGTGTGTAGATGTTTTTCAAAACCAAAAAAAATATTTTTAACAAAGAAGAAAAACTTCTAAAATCTAAGTGCACTAAAAAGCTACAAATAACCTTACAATTCATTGCCCATCTACGTCAGACTAGGCAAATACACAGATTTGGCACCGACTTCAAATGCATGTTATAAATATTTTTATTTTCACCATTTTTATTGTAAATAATCCTTGAAAGTATTCAAGTATTATAACCTTAAAACAGCACTAAAAAAGTAAAAATTTACAGCAAAAAAAATCATACCTCCTAATTCCGTTCACTCAAGGCGAAAAATATCAAAATTAGTTATTGAAGATATTACAGTTCCTTTGTTTTTAGTTTTGCAGGTATTGTGTTATTAAAAGGGAACCTGAGTCTTTGTATTCCTTATCACGTTCTTTGAATAGGTATTTACGGCTGCCTGCCGCAATATTTAGAAGGAAAATAGATTAACAATGAACGCAGTGGCAGCACCCTTTTCAATCTCATTAATATTCCAATTTGAGACGAAAACAGATTACAAAAATGGCTCTCCGCCATTGTTGAGCGGCGACAGGCTGCCGATTTGGATAATGGAAAACTTCACTACTTCTTAGAGATAAACAAATGTATCAATATATATATTAATGCAATACGTTTGTCCTCTTTGTTAACCATAGCATTAATTGTATGTAATTGTGAAGAGCAGGGCCACCTAACACAAGCAACATATGCTTAAATGGAGACCCTGGTCACTAGATTAAGAAACAAAACACTGGTTACTGAATAAAACATTATTATTATTATTCCTTTATTTCTCATTTTTCTTATTTAGTACATTTTTAAATATAAATATAAAAAATACATTTCAAAATATAAAAAACAGTTCCCCACCGGCATCTGGAACAGGGTCCTAGTTACCAGTGGTTAGGGCTCCAGAGAGAGGAACTTCCTCACAATGCGCGCCGTCTCCAGAAGTACCGCCTTCTGAATCTGTCCCTTGATCCAGCCGCCTAACGCGAGCCTCTTTAGGTGTTTGTCGAGGCTCTTGGCTAATAAGCCATGGGCGGAAACGACTATCGGTACAATGATTGCCGCATCAATGTCCCACATGTCGACAACCTCGTGAGCCAGATCAAGATACTTGCTTTCTTTATCTTTCTCTGCTTTCACGAGATTCTCGTCATGGGGGACAGTGATATCGATAATCATTGCACGGCGCTCTTGGCGATCTATCAGCACTTATATTATTATATTATTACGTATATTAATCATTCAATTGGTATTTAAGGAATAACATCTACGGCACTTTTAAAATTACGGTAGACGTTCGAAGAGTCCAAACACCCAGTCTTGTAGATAGATGACGAAATAATTCAAATAGACAAAAATCCTAGGAATTTACTAATTTTAAAGTTAGTGATCGTCCCAGACATTCACGAGAACAGAAAACAAAGAGCCCACTTCAAAACATAAAAGTTGATATATTTGGCAGACTTGAGCAATAAACCATTCACAGTAGAAAATACTTTAAGGTTTTTTCCACTGAAAAAACGCTGAAACTCTGGCGTTTCAATAAGTCTCGTCAAACGGGACAAGTGCTAGTGGTGTTCTTATTGCAAACGAAGAATGGTACTCGGTTATTGAAACTTATACCTCGAGACCAACTCACACGAAAATCAAACTTGAGTTTGAAACTTTAAAGTCCATTATAAAATACAACTGTAACGCTGAGACTACATCGACGGGATTTGAAATTGTAACTTAATGCGTATAAAGTTATAGTTCAATTTCGATCCAAGCAAATGTATTCTAAGTGCAGAGATTTAGGAAGAAATGGCCGTGATTTGGAAAGAAGATGGATTAAGGTTGGCCCGATAAGGGTGCAGTCTGGCACTAAAACGTCTGGGGTGCACCGGGAGCGGCCGGGGTCGACGACTGTCATTAAAGCGGGAACAAAACAAGCCGTTTCAATTACGTTAACTACAACTGAAGGTTTAATAAAGGTACCTACAAGTCGGTGTTCCAATTACGATTTTCATTTGGTTTCATTTGGTAGGAATTTGTAGGGCTAAATTGGGAGAGCCAGAAAAGAGAAGCGAATTAATTTGCTTCATTAAATTTGACTTCCACTCAATGCTACTCTTAAAGAATAATTGAAGTTACCTTATAATACCATGATAGGTACCCATCATTAGACATTAGACTACGCATGCCAATGGTGCGGTCACATAAACAATGCTTGTGTGAAAAGCACATAGACGCAAACATGGGAAAATTACGAAGCGGCTATTTTTGTAATGACCTATGTGAATTGAACCCATAATCATCCTATGCAGTGAGTCGAGCGGTCTTCCAACAAACCGCTCGTTTAAGCACAATGTACAATGCAGACATTGATTTTCGACGCTCTATCATGTATATTCGTAAAGCATGTTCATGATAAACTGGTAGTTCTCGGGTAGCCGATGCGCTATCGTTCAAGTAGTTTACGCGTCTACTTGCGGATGGTGAGCGTAAAACATGTGTAAAACTCATGGTAGAGCTGCAGAATTTCGTTTGTAACACCGAAAATTAAATCTGTAATACCGCGTCACATATTCTGACATAGTTTTAAGTTGCTATTTATATTTAGTTTGCGATATCTGAGTATATCTGTTTAGTAGAGGTACAAACAACCGTACTGCCTTATATATTAAAAGTGTCCTCGATCCAGTGTTGGCATGTCAACCGCTGTAGTTCAACCAAACAAGTTACAGTTGAGAGGTCGACCAGTATGATTCTATTGTAGTCGGCAATCACTGTGTACTTTAGCACGAGTCTCTTGTTATATATTTGAGAATACCAGACTACACTTATAAGTTAGCATACAAGTTGACTTACTTTGTACACGTAGGTTTTCTGAAAAGGTGCTTATGTAATGAAGGAAGGTTCTTAAATTCTATTTTGAGACTTAAGCCTATACGTGTATAGTCTAGTATTGTACTGTATTCGGGTCCCCCGTCTAACAAGTTACTTAATTTAATATTGTGTACAATAAAGAAGGATGGTGAACAATATTTTTTCTCAGTACTACATTAGTACGAGGAAGAGTTCGGCGTATGTAATCAAACAAGTCGATGACGTCACGCGGCGCTGTGAACATAAACAGATAACAATTGTTCGTTTGTTTGTTTATCAGCCTGTTTGTTAACGGATCCGTTTATTCGCAGCGAGCGCCCCCTGGCGACTGATGTGAGCTGACTCGTGTATACATACATGAGTCACAATACATTGTTATTATTTACCCATAAACCGTAAGACAGATTCTGGTCTTGTTCCTACATTTCCTGCTAGACACTCTAAGTTACTCTAAGTTCCTCCAAGTTTATTTATTACTTTCTTAAAAACGGTATGAAAGAGAAGAGAAAGATGAAGTAATTATACACTTGCTTATCTTGTGCAATCTACATAAAGTGAAAGAACTAGCTTTTATTAACTTCTATTTAATTAATACTTTTTTTATCCATTTAGTATTTACTTTCAAAAGTATTTTTTTCTCACAGCATAAGACTTTCTACGCTAAATATTGAGGCTGAAATTTTATTTCTTATGCTCTATAGTTAAACGATAAAAAGTTAAGGTAACACCATAAACAGATCTCATATTTCGAAGCAAATTCTGAGTAAAGTGTGAAGTAACCAAATTTAGGATAAACTTTTGATTGCTTACTTATTATTTATAAATGAAGGTTATTGTCAAATCAACACACCCCAATTTGCTCTAACTGCGTCGCGTTCAGAATTGAAAGTAAAATCTAAAGACTTTTTTCATGTAATTATCTCGTGATGACCAAGGGTAAGGAGCCGCTGTCGAGGTGCGAATTTGAATAATATTATTCATGGAGGGACGCGCCCTTCGCCAGGGCGCCGTTTGACATCCACCATGTACAATTCTGATAAATGTACCTACAGACAGTTTTTCTGTGCAAAGACTCTCGGGTAGTTTTGCTGAGAAGAAATTGGGTCTACTGCGGGAATAAGGGACGTGTATTTGTATTCAGGACAGATTTTTTATGAAATCGAAAACTAGGCTGAGCTTTGATCAACTCGAAATTCACTTGCACGTGACTCTTGGTTTAATAGAAAGAAATTGCTAATCAAATCTGAAAATATTGCAAGATGGAGTATCTTGCAATATTTTTTTTATTTCCTCACAAACCTGTACCTATTTATTGAAAGTAGAATGATGTAAAATATATTTTAAATAAATATTTAATTTTAATGTTTCTAGAACTCGAGAACCTATTTAAAACTACTTTTGCAACATTTATTCACTCGGTATAATACAACATATGATAGGTTATGATACCTGTCTTTTATTACCTACTGTTAACATATTAAACTAAATAAATAATTTCTTTGTTGCAGGTCAAGTCGTGATGAATTACATGAAGTCATCTATTAATCGGTTAGTATCCAACATGTAGTTACTAGTGATGTCTAAACACAAAATGATACGTGCCAAAAATATAAGAGCGCCATCTAGAAATAATGCCTCAGATATGCTTCGGCTGCTACGGCGTAGCACGTAGCACGAGAGGTTCTAGAAGAATGTCTCTTCAACAACGCTCCTAAATTATCACGTTTACCTACGTGTAATTATATTAAAATCTTATTATTTATTGGCATTCTGTGATTCAAAGTAGTTATCTATATTATATTCTGATTCTACTCTAGTAGATTATATTTCATCGTGCAAATATAGACTAAAATATGGAACACAGGGGAAATTAATAATAAAACAAGACTTTTCAAAACTCATCATGCTGAGGTCGATGACATACTGTCAAGCAATATAGGCGGTCGTAAAGTGAGCCATGAATGAACTCGACTCAAATAGTTAATAGGCCATTAGAATCGTTACGGGGCCGAGCGCCGCCCACGGCCTATCTCCAACTCACACAAACGTTTATATATTTTTTTAAATAGCCTATTGTATGTCCCACTGCTGGGCAAAGGCTTCCCCCTCTCGTTTCCACATGTCCCTGTCCTGGGCTTGTTGTGGCCACGTTTCTCCCGCAAAAGTGATCAAATCGTCGCACCATCTTCTCCTTGGTCTGCCACGATGCCGGCAACCGCCTTCGGGCATCCAGGTGTTGACACGATTTGTCCACCTCTGCGGGTCCATTCGTGCTACGTGACCGGCCCACTCCCACTTCAGCCTTGCCGTCTTCCCACCCACGTCAGTAATACGAGTAATGGAGCGTAGGGTGGTGTTTCTGACGCTCTGTCCGTTTAACACCTAATATGCTACGCTACATTGCACGTTGGCAAACCTTGAGTTTAGATTTCTGTAGCTCAGTTAGTGACCAGGTTTGAGCACCGTAGGTTAGGACAGGCAGGATACACATATCGACGAGTCTGCGTTTAAGGCTTACAGGAAGGTTACCCTTCATCATATCCCCCAAGGACCAGAAGTTCTTCCAGGCGTTTTCAATACGTCTCGCAACTTCTTTGTCTTGCCAGTTTTGAAACGAGACAATCTGGCCCAAGTACGCATACTCGTCGACATATTGTATGATCTGCCCATCTACCTCAACCCTACGTTTCGTGATGTTGGTCATGAGCTGTGTTTTTGTCCTGTTCATATATAATCCAACCTCAAGGCTTGCCCTGCTCAGATCTTGGAGCATTTCTTGCAGTTCCGAAGCTGTGGACGAAAAGACGACTATATCATCGGCAAAGCGAAAATTGGTCAGTCTTGAGTCATTGATATTAATCCCTAGCGATTGCCAGGAACTCGGAAGCCTCTGAAATACTTCCTCCAAAGCGCTTGTAAATAGTTTAGGTGACAACGGATCACCCTGTTTGACACCCCTATCAATTTTAAATTTGAATCCTGGCATTTGTGTTAGTTTGACGCAAGCTGTACTATTTTTATAAATTATTTAATGATGTTGATGTAAGACGGGTCTACGTTTTGTGTAAACGTTTATATACCTGATTAAATAGATCCTACAAAAATAGAAATGATTTGTATTGTAATATCACAGTATATACATTATAATTAATTTACATTTAATTTGTATTTTCCAATTATCATAAAACATTATTCCCGAACTATGGGATAAGGTCTAGTAAAAAATATTTTATTTTGTGAACAAATGAAAACCTTCGTGAGCATGCGGACGCGCCGCCCGCGCCGCCCGCGCCGTCGCCGGCCACCCGTCTCAGCCGGCCCTTCAGCTCTGAAAGCATAGCTATGTAATCGCGAAAAGCCGGACTGAGAGTATTTTTATACAGAAAAAGTATTATTTAGCTAATGGCATACGTATATTACTAAATATAAACAACATTGCTTGCCATTCAATTCAGTAAATATAACATAACTAGACAACAGAAATGTCTGTCATTTAAATTGAATGGCACGGTATAATCAACAAATTAATTTAGATCTATTAACAATGAATAAAATAACTAACAACGAGTCACGTACAGAGGAAGAGACTAAACTGACATATTTGGAAACACAAATCGGGTACAGGCACGCGTCTCAGCTCAAGATGCATGATGTGATGTAGAGTAATACAAAACATTGACAAATATTGCAACGGATCTAAAACATTCCTCCCCGAACATTACAAAGCAAAGAAAACAATACTGTATGTGTCGAAGACAACGAGCTATGAACCAACGATTTGCTGAAATGTAGCTTCTATGTAGATGAACTAGACTGCCTTAGGACATGATTTTTCACACTGTACTCAACACTCGAGACACAAATTATCATTATATATCATTCAGGACACACAACACTATCCTCAAAAGGACAACAGTGGCGCGAGTTTACGGGGCGAGCTAACAAAAGGCTGCGGAAGTGGGGCCCTGACGAGATCCGTGCCTTCCTTCCTACCGTCATAGCTCTTTGACGGTATTTAAACAATATAAAGCGGAGGTTATAAAGATAATTTAACGGGCCGATGTATATTCAAATTTAAAAAACCGAATCCGTTAAAAATATTACATAAGAAAAACAGGGATTAAGCATATAATAGAAATAAATACTATAATATAAATCGAGGACCTGGATAAGGGACCTGAGCTTACCTTTATTTTTTACAAGCTTTATATTAACTTGCAATGTATGTATGTCCACGGTACACGGTTATTTTGGATGCCAATGCATGCTTAGCTATGTGATGTCATTCTAATTCCAATATGGCGGATCATCCAAGATGGCGGAATAGTTAAATGTTTTCTGCATTACCACAGTATGGGTATCAAATGAAAGGGCTTGCTGAGGAGAACACGAAAACTAAGGGCAATTAAATGAAAGCTTGTTTTTAAAAAGTTTTTTTACCATTCATTTTTCTAGTTACTATTTACAAGACACGACCCGTCAACCGACAGCTCGTGCAAAGGCTTCGATATTATAAAGGTTCTGCCACTGTGCATCCCTCCCGTAATTATCGGGCACGCGACTTTCCGATGTGAATTGAGCATAAGTCACCTTATAAAACCTTCAAGTGACAGTTGATCAGCTAGGCGTATTACCCTCATAACGAAATCAATTTATTATAATAATAACGTTAGCCTACGAATAGGACAGTACTCAGTAATCACGACATTTCCCATCACCGCGCGATATGAAATTCAATTTGGCCGAGTACCAGCGTAATGTGCCAGTGTCGGCGTGACATCGGGGAATCACGGCGCCCGCGCCGCCGCCGATTGCCACGATGCCGATAATGCGAGCCGATAAAACAAAGGTCACCCTCCGCTAATGAATAGTTTATGCGTGTTTACTGACAGATTACACGGGACTTCCCATCGACGGAGTTTGTTTGCGGCCGATATTATGGTGATCAGTTATTCTGATACGACAATCTTTGGCGATTACCAAGTAACGATACCATTATTGGAACGTCGCTGCGAAACTATTCAACTGTTACTTTTCCAATCCAATTTTCTATCCCACAGATATTTCATACAAAACTGGCAACATTATGGTAGGTATATAATAAAAAAATTGGAATTTTCGCATCAGAAATGAGGAGATCGAAAACGTACAACATAATATAATTTAAGATAATCGCATGGAAAGTAAGGTTTCTTAATTTATAATTTTTCATCGACGGGTCACCAATCACCACCCAAAAAAAAACGCGAGTATAAGAAAGTGCACAAGGTAGATCCTCAGAAAGGACAATCCAAAGAGCAAAGCTAAACTAAATATAATAAACTATAGTAACATTTTATCGAAAAATTATCTCAAGTGAAGCAGTATGCCAGTACAAGCGAGAGAAGGCCAGCATTAGTTACGTCGTTAGATATAAAACGGTTTGTAATAAAGACGCGAGCTTCTCGGCGATAAACCTACAAATCGCTGAACTCAATGGAATCGGACTAAGCGGATCATAAATTCTATATTTTTTATCGGATCTGTTGATGATCCGCCATCTTCGATGTACTTAATACGAAAGTATCGTGTACTTGCTACGTAGGTATTAACAATTGGCCTAATGGTATCTGTAAAACTGTGGTTCTGATAAGTCTTGTAGAAGACAGAGGATAATGTTTTTCATACTCTTCTTACCCTTTCTTTTAAATTCGCACCAGTGCCAAACCCAGTGTCAATCCTCCACATTCTCTATGAACACAACCAGACCTTGACTTACAGGAGTAACGGTAGTAAGGTCATAAAATAGCTAATCATGCTTTAGCTAAGGTAGGTATGTAGAATGCATGCATATCAAACAGTATTGACCACCATTTCAGGTCCAAAACTTTTAGTTCTGAACACATTAGAATATGGTTTGATTTCTTTTTTATTTCAAACGCATCTACACTAATTTTATTTTTTAAACGCGAGGACCACAAATCCCTCACACCGCCCGCCCCGCGCCATCCCGCGCCCGCCCCACAGGCTCCACACCACCCGAGTCTTTGATGAACACGCCAAAACACAGTATATTCCAGAGCATGCATTAATCATAGCAGTGTAAACAAAACGAGGTATGCGACGGCCAAAGACTGACGAAAGCGGTACCCGGCGAAAAAACGCGATGGGAAATTATTTCTGGCCGCTGTCATCACTGGTAATGACGGCTCAATCAACAACGGCCCTGGGAATGATAGGAATATAACGTTAGCTTTCATCTAGGGGGGAATGATGGTCGACAAAAATAAATACTAGCCCTGTTTGCCGATTTAAGTTGATACTTGGTTAATTGAATGTTGACTTACAAAGTTTTTTTGTCGTTACAGGTATAACGTGGACCAATCCCATCGGGAGCTCAGCAAATAGTTTATTGATAAAAATGTAAGTTATAATACTGAGTTATTAATAGTCGTAATAACAAATATAACGCGCGGGTCTTGCACGCACTCATCGCCCATTCTATGCCCACTCCCATTATCCACTTAAGATAATATTTCATTCCCGTGTAATAATAATCGTTTCGATCGCTCGTCGGCTGTCGGCCTTCAATCTCCCATATTGTGAAGCTCTATGTATATTGTTGTCTGGCCTCAGCGAATAACCATTTCGAGATATGATAAATCACACATTATATTACATCATATCGCAGGGCCAAACAAAATTAAATAATACTGGGGTGAGTGGAAATAACGCCTTTTTAATATTGAGAATTTATCATCCAGTTAAATATTACCTATTGTTAAAATTCAATAATACAATACAATGAAAATTCAAAAGATTCGTTCTACGTCAAATTAGACAAATACAATAAACGGCTGTCAAATATTACATTTTTTCTGAATATAATAAATAATAGAAGCAATTGTCAGAACCATCTAATTTGAAATGAAATGGTAAAAAAGATCTACCTCAGGGAAATATATTATTTTTCTTCGCTCGAGCTCAATAGACAATAAACCATAAGAAGCTCTCGCAAAATAATCTAAGGATTCTTTATTGATTGTTCTACAACATCAACAATACAAATAAAAAACCTCCGATATCTCTCTGGTGTGTTAGTACTTGTACACAGAGCGTGTTGTTTATCACGAAAATTTCGTAAATTTAGACAGTTTAACTACAGACCAGACCACTGATAATATTAATTACCCTCTGATGTCACCAAAATACAGTGTCGATTACAATATAAAATAAACGTTGATCGATAGAAGTCGCGTCAGTCGTTCCTGCAATAATAATTCAACAGGCTCATTTATTTTTCAGGTAAATATCGTTACACCCTTTCGGAATCATCGCCATGGAGCTGGAAGACGTGGAGATGTTCGGCAGTACCAACTACTCCTACGACTACAACGGCACCTTCAACCACAGCAGCTATGAGAACTGCCCAAACATAAACCTGCCCGTGGTGTACGTGGTGACGCAGGTGCTGTACGCGCTCGTGTGCGTGGTGGGCCTGCTCGGCAACACCCTCGTCATCTACGTGGTGCTGCGCTACTCCAAGATGCAGACGGTCACCAACATGTACATCGTCAACTTGGCCATCGCGGACGAATGCTTCCTCATTGGGATACCGTTCCTGATCGTGACCATGTCTCTTCGATCCTGGCCATTCGGTAGCTTCTTCTGCAAGGCGTACATGATCTCGACGGGGATCAACCAGTTTACGAGCAGCATATTCTTGTGCATCATGAGCGCCGATCGTTACATCGCCGTGTGCCACCCTATAGCCGCGCCGCGGCTGCGCACGCCGTTCGTGTCTCGCGTCGTCTCCGCCGCCGCGTGGACGGCTTCGGCGCTGGTGATGACTCCCATATTCATGTATACCACGCTCATACCTACCGATAACGGACCGTCCTGCAATATAGTTTGGCCGGAACGAGAATTCAACAAAGGACAGACTTCCTTCACGCTGTATTCCTTTGCACTCGGCTTCGCCGCACCGCTGACGCTCATCTTCGTCTTTTATTGCCTCGTCATTAGAAAATTGAAAACCGTAGGCCCAAAAAACAAATCCAAGGAGAAGAAACGGTCTCACCGAAAAGTGACCAAGTTGGTGCTCACCGTTATAGCCGTGTATGTGTTGTGCTGGCTGCCGTACTGGGCGTTCCAGGTGGCGCTGATATACTCGCCGCCCACCGAATGCGCCAGCCGCATCACTATTACCGTTTTCCTGGTGGCGGCTTGCTTCAGCTACAGCAACTCCGCCATGAATCCGATCCTCTACGCTTTCCTGTCCGATAATTTCAAGAAGAGTTTCCTAAAGGCGTGCACGTGCGCGGCCGGTAAAGATGTGAATGCGACTCTGCACGTGGAAAATAGTGTGATACCTAGGAAGCGCGGCGGCGGCGCGGCGCGAGCGCAGGCGCGGGCGGCGGAGTCTAGAGGCGGGCTGTCCGTGGCTATCGGTGGCGGCGTGTCGCGGTCGGAGGCGTCCACCGCGCTGACGTCCAAATCGGTAGCGGGAAGCGAGGCGCTGCCGCTGGAGCCGCAGCCGGCGTCGCTGACGCCCCTCATAGCGCCCAACGGGGTGTCGCACACGCGGCTCTGAGTGCGGGCCTCGCGCCGCCGCCCGCACCGCAACCCCGCGGGCGCGCTGCTCGAGGAGGACGCGCTGATCGTCTCCATCGACTAGAGTAGAGGGAGTGTGCGGGGGAGGCGCCTAGCCGTCGGCCGCGAGAGGCACGAGCCCTGCCTCTCGGGCCTGCGGCGCGGGTGCGCCTCTTGCCGACGCGACACTACCAGTTTATTAAGTGAGGCAGGGAGTGATAATTCAGCTTAGACGCAAATTGTGTTTATTTCTTTGGTGTATATAATTTGTGTATGGAGATGATTCGGCCTAGGGTTGTAACGATGAATTTATTAAAATTATGTAATTTTTTATCGCATAGCGAATGTCGGGTTTACCGTTTGTATACTGTTGGTTAAGTTGTATTAATAAATTGTACATATCGTGTAAATATTCGTAAAATTGTCATAATGTCACAGTTTTAATAAAATTACATATGTACGTGGAATGTGTTATCTTATTACCCATTATGAGCTACATTACATGAAAATAAAGATAATAAATGCGTGTTGTTATTTTTCCTGTCTCTAGTCGCAAAAGCGTGCTTATTTATATAAACATAAGATAATATAATCTTACATTTACAGCGCCGTCGTTTCGTTAAATAGCTGTGGATATTATTAACCACCTTTATAGATTCCCATAAGTGTATTTCAGAGACCACGGTTTATTCGTCCCCCGATAAAAACTATTCAAATTAAAGTACAACTCCGAGACACTTTGCTGTTTCTTATTGAAAATAAGTGACTGCGTATCTAATACGTTCATTATATAAACGATTGTTGTTACACAAAACATATGCGATGCTCTTAGTGCGAACATAAATCAGATGTAAACACATAGTCCAAAAATACCATAGCATTATTTCTGTCGGCGCGGGTGTGGCGCGTCTGCGCGTCCGTCAAACATCGCGAGAAACATACACGCACACACACATTCAAAAAGGTAAATCATGATCAATAGCAGTTGCCTATGCAGTGAGCCCGAAGGTATCATTCCTTAACTCAAAAAATCACAACTAACTTGAATATAATATACGAGTATATAAATGATGCTACAGCATCAATTTTAGGCAGACTGCTAAGTCTAGCACTAGTCTCTAGTAGCAACTTAAAATATATTTATTGAAATTTGTACTACTGACGATAGTGCTTCAGACAATTATATTCTAATTCAGAGTTCATTATTTATAAATAGGGTATTCATTAAAAATTATTAGTGTAGGCGTTTCCACGTTATATGCATGCTGACGAACACGCAGACAGCAAATAACTGATTGAACACAAACGACCATGTACACGCCCATTTAATATTTTCATTATGAAGTTTTACGTAGAATGTTTTCAGCAATATTTTATTTAGGCACAATATTGAACTAACGTACCTATGATGAATAACATAATATAATAATAAGTATCTATTTTTTTTTCCTTTCAAATGATGTGTGGTCCTCTAGGGCGGGATAAGCGAGGTGGAGAGACCGGGGAGGCCTTCCCGGCAACCATGAGCCGACGAAACTTTTAAAGTGTTACCCAAATATTTTCTTAATACGTACCTTCCTCCAAACTAAAAGTATGTAAATACCAGTTTAAAAATCCTATTATGTACCTGAATAAAAACTTTTCGATGTTTATCAGAATAATGGGCATTTCTGTACTATTAATTATGAAGGTCTATGAAAATGTAGAGCGGGTTCCTTAGATAAGCATCATTAATTAGAAGATACCCCGCCACTTTGTTCCTGTCACAAGTTAACTATCTGATTTTGTTTTACCTGAGACGATAAATAATACCAGCACAGTGGCCGTTTATCTTATTTAGCGGGTTCGAAGAATTCGAGTGTTTTTTTTAAAATTATTTATTACCATTGCTTACCGAAGTTAGTCAGCCATGTGATGCTCAATCCGCGTGAGCGGTAGGGAACCCATCCTTGCAACCATCCAAACACGTAAATAGTTCCTAACTGAGGTAAGTTCGATACAAGAGGGTCACTATTTAGTGCTTAAGTAAAAATATTATTTAAGAAGTTACATGAGCATCATTTGTTATAATTTCAATAACCAAATCTTAAAATACTGTCAGTCATAGCCACGAACATCCCTATAGTTCCTACGGCCGTCTCGAGACATCAATAAGATTTATATCCCGAGTCGGCCCAGTGGTGTGCGCCCGCTCGCCTGGTGCCGGATTAATGCGGTTACCTATATAATAGCTGCCAACACTATTTGATTAATTAATCTCACTATGAAAATAGTGGCAATAACTAGTTCACGTTTGTTGGTTTGGGTTGATAACAGGATTAGCGCGCGACAGAGTGCCAAGTTTTGTGGTTGAATAATAGTGACCGTCGTTTGTTTTTATATAGGCTGGAAACATGTTGAGCTACGATGGACCCAATTTCACTGTGAAATTTTTGTATGTGATTGCTACACTTACCTACCGAAATTTCTCGCAACATTCCGTTCCAAAAAAAGGGCACAGTTTTTGTAAAACAGTCCAAGAGCCTTAGTGGTTTTGACCAGACATAGTGGTTTTTCTTTTCATACTATTTAATATTTTTTGATAGTCTGTATATATAAACTTACTATCAAGAAAAGAAAAATAGTTCAAAAAACTGCTAGAGAGGTCGTAGCAAGGGAGATGGGCAACTTTGAACAATCTACAATTAAAGAAATAAATTTATTACCACAGTCATCTCAGGAGGCTTTAAGGTTCAGGGCTTTATCACGGGAGGACATGATATGGAGCGCGGCCTGTCTTCGCAGAACTTACGCGAGAATACCTCCTTAGTGCTGGAATCACCTGGACCGAGAGAAAATAGGACATTTAACAATAGTATGTATTGAATTGTGATGCACGATATTCCGTCATGAAAATCAAATAACAATATTAAAGAAAACAGTATATATTATGAAAACAAATTTGCAAAATTGATTTTTATAACAATCCACGTTACCCATGTACCACACTGTAAGAAAATAATTCCATAAGCTTAGACATAACTCTGCCGGATAAGCCACATAACCAGTGAAGGAGTATAATGCCCAGGCGAGCGATAAAAGATGATGTGGTGAGGAGCAAATGTATTGAACATGCAAAACCATCCCTCCAGCGTACGAATGAGACTACAGTAACCAACAATAAACAAGTATAATAGCAGGATATGTGACTTATAGTTCACCAAGTTCATTTAATTGACATTCTACAGTGATTTCTGATGAAATCATCCACTAAAATATAGGTAGGGCTTTGTAAGGCTTGAAAGATCCTGAGTTATAAACGTACAGCATCGTAGTAGATCAAGAAACTGTTTTAAGTTTCTTACTGCGAATATTTACGCAGAAATCATTAAAAGTTTTTAGTTTCATGAAAATTACCTATTGAGGTGTTATTATCTAACTTTTAACTCAACTATTTGCGAAGTGAGTAAGTTCATAATTTGTATACTAAACTTTATCAGGAGTCCCTCAAGGCTCCGTTCTCTCCCCCCTTCTCTATAGCCTGTTCACGAACGACATCCCTCGTTCGGACAGAGTTCAGCTCGCCCTATACGCGGATGACACCGCTCTCTATTTCTCGCATAGAAATAGGGGCATTATCACCCGCACCCTCCAACGCGCAGTAGATTCTTTGGGCGAATGGTTTCGGAAATGGCGCATTGAGGTGAACCCGGAAAAGAGCGCCGCTGTGCTCTTTACCAGGGGAACCCCACGGCGTCCCCGAGCTCCCTGGTTCAGTCTGGGGACCATCTTTCTGTTCGACCAAAGCATCCCTTGGGCAAACCGCGTCAAATATTTAGGTGTCACTCTTGACAAGTCCCTTACTTTCGGTCCCCACATTAGAACGGTGAGCAACCGAGCAGCTTTTGTGCTCAGTCGCCTTCACTATTTGATCTGCAAGCGGAGTAAAATGTCCCTTAGAAATAAGGTGACACTTTACAAAACATGCATCCTCCCCATTATGTCATATGCCAGTGTGGTTTTCGCTCACGCAGCGAAGACACACATCAACCGCCTGCAAGTAGTGCAGTCCCGGTTTCTCCGTAGGGCCGTAGGTGCCCCGTGGTACATACGGAACGTAGATCTTCATTCCGACCTTGGCCTCTTCTCAATTCGAAAACACTTAAAAATAGCGTCCGAACGCTATTTTAAAAAAGCCGCGTCGCATTTAAATCCTCTAATTGTCGCCGCCGGCAATTACGAGCCAGACCCCGCGCACACATCATCAACTCGTCGCCGCCGTCCACGGCACGTGTTGATTGATCCTCCCGACACGATCACCGCCCTCCTCGACCCGGGCGTTGAGAAGGCCACCAACACACCTACACCAGCCTCAAACAGACACCGATCTCGCCGGCGAGGTCGAGGAACCCCCTCTTCCGCTCGTAGGTGCATCTTTGCACCTAGGAGCGCAGTCACTACCTCTCCCCTCACGGTAACTGCCCAAGCCGAGGTCGTGCCCTCTGTGGCGCCCTTGAGCTAGTTGCCACCCCTTTCCGCCCTTCAGGCCTTGGTTGGAGTGCACTCTGCGCTCGCCACTCCTCCGGTAAAGCTGTAAAGGCCACCTCACGGCCAACAGTGTAAGTCCTTCAAAAAAAAAAAAAAACTAAACTTTATTTGTATATATTGTTGACTTAGCAGCAGACTTAGTAGCAGTGGTAGCCGAGTGGTCGAACGCACGCCTTCGAATCGAAGTGTTTAGGTTCAAACCCCGGCTCGCACCTCTGGGATTTATGTGCGAATCTCATTTATATCTAAGATTATCACTTGCTATGAAACGGTGAAGGAAAACATCGTGAGGAAACCTGCACGTCTGTGGGAACTTGACTAGTTTTCGATAGATGTGTGAAGTCTGCCAACCCGCACTGGGCCAGCGTGGTGGACTATGGCCTGAATCCCCCTCGCATTGAGGGGAGGCCCGTGCCCAGCAGTAGGACGTTAAAAAGGGCTGTAGTAGTAGTTGTTGACTTCGTAAATATTACAATTATATGATAAGTATTGGATCGAAAAAATTTCCTCCACATCAAATAGAATAAGAAAGTAAGAGGAATATTTTATGAATTTCGAATATAAATTTGTCCCGACTCACCCATACACTATGGTGACCATGTACAGTCGGCACGTATAAAAAACGTCGATCAATCACCACTCGTGAGTGCGCGGCTCGGGCGGCTAGGGCGGCTCGGGCGACTCGGGCGACTCGAGCGGCTCGGGCGGCCCTGGCGGCTCGGGCGGACGACAAGTCTATAACGCAATGAGTATGCAAAAACTCTGTGCCGCTTTCCTCGACCCTAATATCAAGTCAAACAGACATGTCCCCCAGATAAGTAGATTGAGCATTTGTTAGGATTTTGTCAATTACGCGAATACTTTATAGGCAATGAATACAATATTATACTTCGAACCAAGTGCCGTCACGCAAGGCTGTCTTCACAATTTCCCAAAAAGTTACAGAATCGTTAGTAAAGTACAATCATTCAAAATGTGAAAATGTTTTTGGAGACTGGACGAAAAGCTACGAAACACTTCTCTATAAAGTTACCCTGAAATAAAATAACTCATTTTATTTTTTACTAGAAGCCTGTCTCAAAACTCTCCGCTCAGGCGAAAGATGAAACTGGTTGACTGCCTGGTTAACGCTGCATGCATATTCAAAGAGACTCCAATATGCGAGCGAAATGGATTAAGAGCGTGGAGAAACTTTAACGTTTTAACTTCTAAACGACCAGAACTCGCTGTCTTTATGTCGCACCAAGCATCCTTTTAAAATACTCAGTTCGCTTATTGAATCCACAAGTATTGGGATGAATTCTGAATTTAAAATATAACTACGTAGGTACTTACCTACAATAAATTTGACTATAATTTTAAAATTACGCTCATTTGTTTTTTGGCTGTAAATTTCTACTTGTTTAGAGCTGTTATAAGGTGATAATATTATTATATATATTATTGACACCAAAAATCGTGAAAAAAAAAATTTTTTAACAAAAAATAAAAACCGATTTCAAAAACCTTGGTGCACTAAAAAGCTAAAAATAACCTTATAATTCTTTACATTTGGAGTAGGTGCGTAGTATACGTAGTATACGTTAGACAAGGCAAATACACACATTAATTGGATTTTGTTTTTATTTGCAGTGTTTATTTTATAATTTTCTTAAATAAATAAAACTGTATATACTGGTACTGTATAATGGGCGGAAATTATATTGATTGAGCTGTAATAGCCAATATTTCCGACCATTCCCTTTCAAACGAGGTGAGCATGTACTTCGGTACGTTCGCGTCCTCTGGGAGTTTCAGATTTCAAACTGTCATTTTGCTGAATGTTGAAAGGAAACATGTGAACCTGTCTGTCTATTGTCTGAAAAACATTAAGCCTGCGAGGTCAATTATGACTCGAATGCCTCTCTTAGTAAAGGGTGCCTGCCCAATAGTCCTATTGAAATTTGGGTATTATTACGTATCGACTAATTAGTAGAAATAACATATTGCTTTGATTTAGTTACCTATTTAGTAATTGTATGGACCGTCACCGAAGTGTATAATACGGTCTTAATATCCAATACGTACTAACTCTTCCAGGTCACTGGTTTATTTTATTAGAGTACACCCACGCCCACGCGCGGCCTTGCCATTCGCTCCCAATTCACAACTTTCACACAAACGTGACCGACCAGCGAATATCATTACTGAACATAAATATAATAAAAAAAATCGAATAACTTACTTACAGTGTCTCATATATTGCGTACGGCCTTTCATAGCAATGGATAGGTTATAAGTACCCAGGTTAGAACTACCTTTAACTTTTCTGCGGAAAAATAATGTGATTTTATCAATCCTTACCTGCAAGGTGCCTTAAATCTAGTAAAATATTAAGATCACGTAGTGTATTAAATCCCTGGGGGACGCCCATTTTAACTACGGAGCCTATCGATTTAACACCATTAATTTGAACAGTTTGTTGCCTATCCCCCAAATATGGTTTTAGAAAATTAAGGGCTCTATTTCTCACACCGTAGTGTTGCAATATTACTAAAAGTATTTCATAATTGACGCAGCGGAAAGCCTTTGAGAGGTCACAGAAGATACCAATGGCATCCTGTGAGTTCTCCCATGCGTCGAAGATATGCTTTATTAAGTTTACACTGGCGTCGGCAGTGCAACGGCCTTTAGTGAAACCATATTGTTGGTCGTGCAAGATGTTATTTGCATTAAAATGATCTAGTAATTGACTAAGCATTATCTTTTCAAATACTTTACTAAGTACCGGCAAAACAGAAACTGGCCTATAATTGTTTGGGTCTTTAGTACTACCGGATTTGAACAACGGGATTACTTTACTTAGTTTCATTAACTCCGGGAAACACCTTGATCAACATATGTATTAAATAACAGAGCTAGGTATGGCGCTAAAGTGTTGATATATATATAGTGTGATAGCTTTACATATTTTTACTGACATTCCCCATAGGTCTTCAGTTAATTTAATTTTAATAGTCTGGAAGGCTTTAATAATAGATCGGGTATTGGTATGAATGAATTTGAATTCTATAGGACAGGGGGCAATATTGTTTTTCAGAATTGAAATTGAAAGTGTCGGGGAGCAGTTTAATGATTCTGTTGTTTTTATAGGGATATTAGAAAAAAAATGTTCAAATTCTTGAGCTACGTCTATATCGGAACTTAAAAGACCACGCGGAGTCTCTAAAGTGTAATCCGTACTGCTTTGTTTGTTTCTACCGGTCTCACTATTAACTACTTTCCAAGTGGCCTTTATTTTATCATCGGCATGCTTTATTTTATTACGAATATGTATTGATTTGGCTGCCTTACATACTTTCCTAAATATTAACGAAAAATTTGCTACATATTTTGTGAACGCTGCCGTATTAACGAAACTTTTAAGTTCATAAAGCTCAAACAGCTTTTCCCTACGTCTACGAATACCCACGGTCGCCCAATCACTGAAGGTAAATTTAGACTTAATATTTTTAGCTTTCAATGGAAAGTTATTGTCATATTCTTTATGAACAATCGAAAAGAATACAGCGTAAAATTTATTACAATCATTTATTTTGTACCTGGGAATTACTCGTTTATTATTTAGCGCATTATTATATTTATGTAAATTCCTAGTAGTCAAACTCCGCCATTTTACTTTTATAGGTTGAACTGAAACAATATCTTTAAAGGTGACAGTTTGACCATGTGGTCGGATTGTAAATAATTGACAACGTTTTGATTTAAATATTCACAATTGCAGAAGATATTGTCTATGCAGGTAGCTGACGTAGGTGTTACTCTAGTTGGTTCAGAAAAAATATTTTTCAAATTAAATGACTTAAAAAGACTTAACAGTCTTTCAGTGTAATTTGTTGATTCTAAAATATTAATATTTAAGTCACCACAAACAACAATAGACTTGTTACTAACAAATATTTTATTTAAAACATCTTCCATTACCGATTCGAATATATTAAAATTCAGAATATGAGGAGATCTATACACACACACTACAATATGCTTATCCAGCTCGACACAAGAAATCTTAATATTTTTTTCAACCGAGAGCCCTATTATATCTCTTCTTTCTTTGGATTTAATAATGTTCTTAACTAATACAAGGGTACCACCGTGAAGCCTGGATGTAAGGTTGTAACAACTTATGACTGAATATTTTTTGTAATTTAACAATGTTTCATAATCTTTAAGCCAATGTTCACTAATGCAAATAATATCATGTTGAGTTTTTTCAAGCAATAACTCAACTTCTAAAATTTTTGATTTAAATCCTTGTATATTTTGATTAAATAGTTTTAATGTTCCAGACCTCCTATCCTCCTTATAATCCTTACATATTTTTGAAATGCCAGAGGTACTAGGACACATCTCTATTGTCGGTTTATGTCGTTTAAACAGTCAGTAACAGAATTATTAGTAAAACCTAATAATGCTGTATTGTCATCTAACCTAGACTTTGTTATACTACTTATAACAGGGTTAATATTATAAGCTATCAAAGTAGCAATCATTTGTCTTCATTTTTTAGGGAGAAACATATCTTCCCGAGTTAATCTAAATCCACTAACAAACTTATCAGTGTCAAAAAATAAAACTTTGTCATTATGAAATGATAATCATACTATTCAAATCATGAATATACTTATTCTGTCTCTCTGTCAGATAGTTAGACTACTCTCCCCTACGGGAGGGCACATAAAAATAGTGAACCTAATTCTAACTTTATTAAGGTTTCAACACCATCAACAATGTCCTTTCTTTTTATTCCAAAGCTATTGCCTAATAATATAACTGCAGTAGTATTACTATCAGTTTCTGTATCTACAATTTTGTCTATTAATAAATTATAAGGCAAACTTTTAAAGCAAAAATTAGTGACTTGATGATTTATATTATTACTTAAAAGGGAACCAAACCCTTTACCAAATTGGTTTGTAAAAACTAAAGTTCTACGATGATAACTATTCTTAGTACCTTTACTAGTACCATACTAGTATCTACCGGATGAGTCGTTTCTAAGGAACAGCATTCAGGGATTCAGAAGGAGATGGCCCGGGGGTGCAGTTACAAGCGAGATTATTAGTTAGAGACTCAGCATTGTCTGAGCAGCACTCTCTCAGCATTGTATTGCACCAGGTCCATCAACTCACTGGCCTCCTGCATGCGCACACTCAGTTCGAATTGAGCAGCTTCATATTTATTAAAAATATCTTTTATAGATAGTTCCCTAAGTAACAGCTCCCTAAGTAACAGCTCCCTAAGTAACAGCTCATCCCGCAGGTTCTGTGCGTTTCTTTTCTAAGGCTGTTATTAGTTTTTAAATATTTTTGCCTTTTTAAGATATTTTTAGTTTTTTTAATAAAATTATTAATTTTGATATACTTTTTAAACTTTTTAGTACTATTAAAATAAGGACGTATATTGGAGGTGGTGTCGTCACCAGTCAAGTCTAAGGTAAGGGATGGCAACCTACACACCGAGTTGGATCCCCCACAAGTCACCAACTCATTGTACAAGCTCTGGGTATCAGTAGAAATTATCGATTTGCACAGATTGCAAATTACCAATAGCCTTATGGGCTTCACACAACTCAGCTTCGAGTTCTGTGATGCGTTTATGTTGTCACTATATCCCGGAGTTGTTGAAATTATTCAAGTTTGTCTATATAATCTACGTGTAACTCGGCCAACTCATTCTTGAGCGAGGTGTTCTTGTCGATTATTTTCTTTACTTCCACCTCACTGTCATCTCTCTCCTGCAGCAGTTGATGACATAGCTTCTTCGAGGACTCCAATTCTTCAAGTGTTATCCTCAGCTTATACTCCATGTCATGGGTTGTTGCTCTGCGGGTCATCATTTGGACGGTATGGGGAATCTAAAAAATAAAGATGGAAGGATAGGTGACAAAGCAAAATAGCTATGATAAATAGATGTTGTATAATAATAAAGTGGGTAGATATTTAAGAATGTGTTAGATTCAACTATTGTTCAGAGATTTAAATAAAATTGTAAAATAACTTTATGAGTTGTCTTTAGATTTCCATTTTAATATAACATTAGTATTATATGCTATACGGCTTTCACATATATAAGAATAATATAACACATGTAACACACAAATAATATAACAATACAATTTATCAGTAACCTACTAGGATGATTCCTAATATACAAGAGAAACACTTACGTCTGTTGGGTCTGCCAGTTGGATTCAGAATGCCCCGCTAAAACATTTCGTTTCGCTTTTATAGCCTACCGGCCTACTCCCCACCATACGGACAATCATTGTATTTAGTCAAATGACTGAATGAATTATAATATAAATTGTAAAACTGATCTTAAAATATTGCAATATCATTTGGATATTTCTAGAATACAATCGCTATATGTTATACCTTATAATATGATTAATTTCCTGTTTTCTTAACGACAATCGAACAAAGGAAATGACAACTACCCTACATTATTTATAACAATTATTTATACAAGATACTTCTCATGTCAATACTTATATTATCTGTCACATGCAATGAGCTGAGTAATTATTTAATGATTTAAGTAGTAGATTGGGGTATTTATTAAATATCAGATTACATAAAAATAGCTACAAATAATAAATACGAAATTTAACAATAATAAAATTATCTGAAAGGAAGGTATTAAGTATCTAGTAGGTAGGTAATTACGCAGAATCCTACGTATAAAAATTAAGAAATATTTTAATACAGAGTAAGGAATAGTAACATTAGCTTGTTATTGGTATAGTGTATTGTAGTGGTTTATGTCTGTAGCGAATGTTATGTCGTCGATTTTGTTTCCACTTAGTGTCAGTCAAACAAAAAACTTTTTAACAAAAAATTAAACCGCCGAAAATTTTAAAAAGCAAAAAATAATATACCTTTTTTATTTAACCTTAATAACAAAGTTCTTAAACTAATGTAAGTATACCTAAGTCATTTTGAGTCGGCGCCAAACAATTAATGAACAATAAATTTAAAGAAATAACCAAATGAAATTAACAATGCAACGTGAAATCTTCAGCGACAAACATTAACATTCCACTTTCTGCGTGGATCGGACCGCAAACAACAACTAAATATGAGGGTACCCAGTTATTAACTATGACATCAGGACGTCTAACACCTCAGTCCCCCCGTGACCATGGTTGCTGTAAAGCAGCCGAAACGTCGGGAAAATCAAATAGTAAATAAACGCGATAAAATCCGTAAAATAGTTTTATTTTTTGCTGTTTAAAATTTTCGGCGGTTTAATTTTTTGTTAAAAAGTTTTTATTTTATATTTTTTTGTGGCTAAAATCTACTACTTAATCTGAATCTACTGTTTGTTTTTTTGTAATACACAACTCAGCATTAAAATTTGAGAATTAACAATAAATCTCTCCCTATTTTCCCACCTTTCGGGTAGGATTTTTGTTCCTAATTTATATAGGACCAACTTCGAAGTTATACCCTAACCAATACGTGTCGAAACGTGAACCTCTTCTGTTTTCTTCGTTGGTTAAAAATGGGTATAATTCCAAATAAAGTCCACGTGGGCGTAGGTATATCATGGTGTAGGTGCCAATCTATATCAGACTAGGCAAATACACACATGAATTGGCACCGACTACAAATGTAATGAATTATAAGGTTATTTGTAACTTTTTAGTGTACCTAGGTTTTTGAAGGCGAATTTAGTATCTATTTTGTGAAAAGATTCAAGTATTAGCACGTCATAACAGCCCAAAAAAGGAATTCACCCCCCTCCACCCTTTCCATCCCATCGTTTCGATATTTGTTAACTATCCGTATTAAACAAAAAAAGATTTTTCGAAATCGGCTCACTAACGCCGAAGATATGCTATAGTCCAGAATGCAAACTTTATCAGCCCATTTCACCCCCTAAATATTTTTTTTTTCAAATTTCCTAAAACACGTGTTTCTTTATTTTGTATGTAAAATACATATACAAAGTTTCAGGTTGATCAAAAAATATTTTTGAAATTGTGTGACCTTCAACCCCTCATTTCACCCCCAAGAGGGTTGATTTCTGATAATGTTTTGAAAATGGGACCACCCTCGAAGAATTTTCTAGCAAAGGTCATAAAGATTATCGAAATCGGTCTACTGACGCCGGAGATATGCGTGATCATACATAAAAAAGAATGCAAACTTTATCACCCCATTTCACACCCTATACATTTTTTTTTTCAAAATTCCTAAACCACGTATTTCTTTATTTTATATGTAAAATACATATACAAAGTTTCAAGTAGATCAAAAAATAATTTTTAAATTATGTGACCTTCAACCCCTCATTTCACCCCCAAGGGGGTTAATTTCTGATAATATTTTGAAAATGGGACCACCCTCGAAGAATTCCTTAGCAAACGTCATAAAAAAATTTGAAATCGGTTTAGTGACGCCGGAGATATGCGTGATCATACATAAAAAAAAATAAAAATAAAATATACGCGTCGAATTGAGAACCTCCTCCTTTTTTTTTTTTTTCGTCGGTTAAAAAGGAGACAAATTGTGCTAATGTGTATATTGAACGTGGCTCACAGATATGAGTCGTGTTTAAGAATGTTGTGAAGTATGTAATTACTCGGATATTGTGGTAATTAAAAGCAATACTCCCCCGGATTATGTGAAAAGTTTCAAACCCCGTCCGTTGTACAAATCGAGTTGACAGCTGCCCCCGTAGCATGACCGCATAGACATAAGTTATATCTATTTCAACTGTCGAGAAAATGACGTCACCGAGCCATGTTCAGTACAAACTGCTCGAAGTGACGTCATTTTCTCGACAGTTGAAATAGATATAACTTATGTCTACGCGGTCATGCTACGGGGCCAGGTCGTCGTTTCCCCAATATTCTTGTTTTTTTCACCACAGAAACACGTCACCAATGCTTATTATTGTAATATAATCAACACTGTTTATAATTACGCACTATTCTTTGCTTAAAACTATTTTAATAATTAATTTAACACAAGAGGCTGTTTTTTCACGTCCGCTGGCTAGTGTTGCCAACCCAAGTACATCGGCGAAGTGTGAGCTGCAGTGCATCTCTACCTACCCCTTCGGGAATACAGGCGCGATGATTGTATTATTATATTATAAAATAATAACAATTGATTGAACCGTCAACCTCAGACTAAGTAGCAAAAAACAACTAGTAGTTAGTCACCTAGTGCTCGTGGTATCAGGGTTTGAACACCGCCTACGACGTGACCAAGCATGCCCAATCTGCATATACATGAGTATCGGACGGATTTGCATAGATATAGACGGCATCGAGACAGTCTGGTACTGGAGGCCGGACGCTGGAACTTCGCGGGGACTTTTCAAACACATACCTACTTCTCGAAATTTAAGAGGTTATGTATTTAACATTATATGTACATCGTAAACACTGGTATGTTTAGCATAGCGTAGCGTACGAGCCTAGAGTTTAAAACTGCACCCCTCGATGCTAAGGTTCTAACAACTGGCTACTACTGTTTTCAACACGTGGTACAATGTTACAGAAAGATTCCATTAGAAGAATTCAGACCGCTACTGAGTATATCTATGCCTATGTAACCTACATAAATTTACACAATACAAAAATATTCTTTGTATAGGCGCACACTTGACCTGACAGGGAGGATAAACATAGGTCTCGGAAGCTGAAATGGGAGTTGGTTTAGTCTAAACCTTTAAAAGTACGGCGCTCTTCTATGTAGAAAGGGTATTCAGATAGCACGTAAAGCTGCCTGATTGCTATGAGTCGCGATGTCGCAACTGATTACTATAGAATAAAAAATATCAGATGGACGACTTGCTTTCAATGGCGTCTTATAAAAAAGTCAAGAGGGGAGATCCCGCAAGTCATCCTATTATTTGCAACCAAACGTAATGTAAATCGCTCTGCGATTATCGTAAAAGTATCCTACACCTTCAGTTTTAAATGGCGATATCAAAAGTCTGAGAATGAATGGCGTGACGCGGCGATTTGTGAATAATATTAATTACTCTCGTGAATTACGATCAGCAGGTTTTTCCCGCGATCGACTTATTCGGCGCGCGCCCGTGGGCGTGCGCGGGCCGAATAATGCTGTTTCATTGCCAGGCCTGCGAGATGGTGATCCAACTTGGAAGTGTGAATAATAGCCATTTAGTTGTAAGCACGAGGCTGTAGCGATGGTACAAGTTATACTGAATGCCTATTACATTTCGCTCAAGCGAACGTTTGAATATCGAAAATATGTAGAACTACACATTAAAGTAACCTAGTATTTTGAATGAACTCTTTCCGCAAATACTTCAGATATCATAGAATTGTAAACACCTACAAATATTATACTCTATTTGTGCTTACTACGGTGGAAAGTTGAGATTGATCGCAGTAATATGTAACTCTCTGGTTACGTATTTCCTCGCTGGCCGAGTTTGTTCGGCCGCGCGTCGATAGACACTCGACCGCTTGATATACTGCCTTCGATCGCGAACTAATTGATACATCTCTTATGGAGTTATGTGCGCCTGGTACTGAAAATATTATACTGCAATCAACACAAAAGTTAGATTATTTTTGTCCGAAACTCATTGAAAGTTGAAACCCAAACATAAATCTGAGCATATTACCCACATAACCGAATAAAGCTCCCCCCCCCCCCCCCCCCTGGCACACTGGGGCGCAACACTCGCGCGTCAAACATTTTCCGATACTAAAACGAACGCTATGTCAAAAGTTGTTCTGTGTTCTGTGCTAAAGTTTAAATGTCTGTGGTACAACCCACGCCCCCCGCGTTAAAATTCGCTCGCGCTATCTGTGTCATTTAGTTGAGGAATTAACTTTTTCTATGGATCAATACAGTTTGTTTGGTATGGTAAAAAAATTGACACGTGAAAGTTGACGCCCCAGTGTGGCTTTATTAGTATCCTAGTAACGGCTAGCAAGGCATCTATACCTAGATGGAATGTAAACGTATTTGAATTGACTTTAAATGCTTAGATACGTATTTGAAATGAATTTAAAATACGCTCACATCCGGTACGATGTACACCATGACAGCCCTCAACGTTAATGCGTTTTAATTATTTCGAGCAATCTTCCACTCAAAGGAGATCTCCTTTAGTACCTACTTGTTTAGGTCGCCGGCTTATCGATGAGGATCATCGGAATCAGCGCACCCTGAGTGGGGCAAATTGCTCAAAAAGTTTTAATTGAATCAAGTCCCGTAGACTCGACATCGGCCCGCAACCACGATTACAAACGAAGATTAACCCTTCAGACTTCCCAATTTATTCCGGTTAGTTTCGCCGCATTTTTGCGATCACAAGATTCTCATATTTGATAATACCAAGATTTAGACTAGCTTCAACAGATCATTTATCCGCATGTGATTCGTAAAGCGTGTAGCAAGATTATTTCTGCTAAAAAACATTATAACAAGTCGTGAACGTGTTTTATAAATATATATACGAAATACTGCTGCCTGAAAACTAAGAAATTTCAAAAGAAATCTGACTTTATTTGCGCTATTTTCCAAGTCGATCTGTCTGATGTAGCGGCACTAAGAAACCCGCTGGCCTGTCAATAATAAACAGTTGATGTATAGTGATGCATACAGTCTCAGCTCCCAGTACATACCTATTGCATTATTTCAGCAGCATGTACATCGCTCAATATTGCTCTCGTCTAGACAATACTTTTTACTAGTAAAATTAAATAACAGTAGGACAGGTCCCAAATAAAAATTCGTCGTTTTCGACTTCACCTTATGATTCCTTCTAGATCTTGGCCATGACAATACTTCAGTCAGATAAGATCTACGATCTCAGATTCGAATATATCAGTATAAAATAAGACAATAGTTCATGAGTAGCTTTATAAGTAAAATAAACCTTCTGTTTGTAATCCATACCATGTTCAACGATGCGACATGACAAAGTTTCGGAGTGATCCGAATAATATATGAAATATTCATACATCATTATCATCACGCCTGTATTCCCCGAAGGGGTAGGCAGAGGTGCACTGCAGTGCGCCCACACTTCGCCGATGTATTTTGGTCCCAATGTAATAGGGGGCGAGCCTATTGCCATTATACCGGGCACACAGGTTTCCTCACGATGTTTTCCGTCACCGTTTCTTAGCAAGTGATAATCTCAGATGAAAATGAGATTCGCACATGGAACCCAGAGGTGCGAGCCGGGGATAGAACCTGCGCACTTTGATTGCAAAGCGTGCGTTCGACCACTCGGCTACCACTGCTATACCTGAAATATTATGCAATATAATTATTAGGAAATATTCATGCAGGATGAAAACAAAATATTATACAGTAGGATTATAACATGATACATATATATGCTCCATGTCACGCTCGTGGTGAAGCACGTCAATTAAACCTTTCACATATTTTACTACGATAAAATACTTGAAAACATACCCAATTTCTAAAATAGGTTTTCATTGGTAGAGGCCTTCGTCATATTTTTATGAACATTTACTATCTAGATGATTGACTCGAAAGACGAAAACAATAAAAGTGCTAGACTAGGGTAAACAGCCCGTATCCACCTGAGTCAGGGGTTCGACGCAGACGGCGACGGAGATTAATAGCGCGGATCCGGTGCACGGTAACTTACAGGGTCTTTCACCTCACGAGGGGACAACAGGTTGCGTGGACGAGTCTTTGAGAACTGGTGAGTTTGCATTTTGTTTTTAAAAGTATCTTTAAACCGAATCTAAAACACACAAATTCAATAAATAATAATAAATGAGCAAATAATTCATCCGTGCAGTCTATTCGTGCCCAATCGCGTAGTTGAAAAAAGGTATTTATGAAATGTCAAAACAACGCGCGGCGCTTACTCATCACGAAGCGTGTGAATGCCGCCGCCGACACTTAATCCTTTACACCTATTCACTCGTACTGTTTATCAGCTATCCCGCGTTTCATGAATAATGGTCTCGGGATCGGCCCGGGATTATGCACGGTGGGGAGATTTGCATACGGGCGCGTGCGATAATGTTCGGAGCCGCTGTCTCGCCGATCAGGAGCCGCTTTCGGCCCATTTTATTTGCCTTTATTCAAGGAGTGCGTGAATAAAACATTGTGACAATGGATTGCATATTCATTTTTTACGTTCTCCGCATTCATTATTGCTGAAACCTTCGAAGTAGGTACTGCTGTATTTTAGGGACGTAAGCTCTAATTTAATTTAAAATATGTATTTACCTTAATATCAGCACTCGAATCTTCTGTAGAAACCTAAAACCAATAAAGGATTTTTATTTAATCAGACCACTTACGAATTCGTGATTAAGTTTCATAAGAAAATAAATAGTATAACAAAATAAAAACTTATAAAGCAGAACACAAATTATGTTATTTTGATAAGAAGGTTAGACGGCATGATAACGAACTAACGATAATTCAATTTAGCTGACAAATATGAAGAGCTCTATTACAGTAGTACTGTAGTAGGCACTGGAAATAACCTTATTACTGAAAAAACCTACAGTTGATCTAGTGAAGCAGAATTGTGCGCATTTTGGCCTAAACTTCTTATAGCAATGCTATTGAGTAAAGTAGACAACTTAAACTTTGGAAGTTTATTAGCAATTATTACACATGACTGGTAGTCACATTAGTCCTTCCAACTAAGCTAAATGCTTGTGCTAATAGTGAGCTCATATCAATAGTATTGGGATCGAACGTAGGTCCCCTCGGTCCCCAGCGTAGCTTAACTACCTATGGACGCCTGTTTACTGGTCTAAATGGTAGCAAACAGAATTCTTTGAGGCTTTTCAATGATACGATGTGTGATTTTTCATAAATATTTTGAGGAATATATATTTCAGCAGCACTATGTAGGTAGTTTCCGATGAATCTGGCGGAGTGGTGAGTGACGTCAGCGCGGCAGTAACCGACACCGCGCCCTGAGGTCATTGTAGTGTTGACATCCACACTATTACGGAACAGATTTGGGTTAAGGGTTGGCAGTTTTTGATGCCACACAGGGTATTAAGGTAGCTTAAGTATTATAAAAGCCAACTCATGTACTTATTCAAAGAAATAGAGGTAAGGATTCTTTTAATTATAGCACGTTTGAATAGCTGCAACGATATCATCGAATGAATGATTGCCAAAAATTATTGCATTACTTCTAAAAAGTAATGTGAGCTAGTCTATACTTCTATACTAATATTATAAAGAGGAAAGATTTGTATTTTTGTATGTTACGAATAAACTTAAAAACTTCTGGACCGATTTCAAAAATTCTTATACCGTTAGGAAGCTACATTATCACTAAATAACATAGGCTATATTTATTACTAGAAAAAAATAGAGATCCTTAGAAATCTTTACTAAAACTAACCCAAGGTGTAAAAAATTTAGCCGTAAAATGTCTTTATCGCATACGCTGCGGAAAGTATTGATGATAGAACAAAAAAATGTTCTACAATTTTATAGAACACATCAATATCTACAAAAAAGTCCGCAAAACCTTAAGTCCAACTTTTGTAGTTTTGTCACTATAACTACTTTTTTACATTTTAAAAGTTGACAGAAATACCGATCAAAATCAGACTGTGTTATCCATACCTTTGTATTAATTCTTATCAAAAAAAAAATATTCAAGACTGTTTCAATACCTGTCGATTACTTTCTGAATTAATGAAATCGGTCATTCCATTCAAAAGATATTACGAAATTAAAAATGTCAATATAAACAAAAAATACACGCCGCCGCGGACGACGCGCCAGAAGGTCCACGAAGCGCAGCGAGCAACGCGGCGAGAGAGCGGGCACCGAAGTGCGGGAGAAGGTTTTGCGTAAGGAAAGAGTGCTTTTCTCATGGGCAATTGTATGTTGCCCTTTCTCGAGTAGGATCTCCTGAAAATCAATATGGTTTTGCTGCTACCTACAAATACAACTGCCAACATAGTGTAAAGTGAAGCATTAAGGTAAAAATATGATAAAATAAAAATGTCCACCCGTGCGAAGCCGGGACGGGCCGCTATAATTAATAACTTGACTTTGGATAAAATACCAGTCAACTTGTAGGTGGAGTCTTATTGCAATAAAATACCATAATTTCATTAATTTCTTAAAAAATAATAAGGTATTTTGGTTATATCGGCACAGGGTATTTTCAAAAAAAGTCAAGTGCATCCACTCGCCCGAATATGTTAGAAGCTTAAATCAGTGTAATCTTATTGCAGTTGATTGAAACAAGCAATGAAAGTAACTTTATTAATTAATTGGCTATCGATAATTTTATCAAGTTTACTTAATTATTTAATATTGAAATTAACCGAATAATTTAGTAGAGTTCAGTGATTTCAAATGCATAGAGGTGAGTATGGGTTACATAAAATAAAATTGAAAACTTAAATAACCGACTTCAAAAATAAGAGTGTGCCAGTTATTTTTTTCTATAGTTCTGTGTCTTATTAAATCAATTTAATTGTGTTCTTGAAATGCCTAAAACAAACGTTTTTAAAATGCCATTTACGAATTTTGACGGGATTTGAACTTGCAAGCATTTGGTTCAGTTAGCTAAGCAGATAGCGGATCACTAGACTAAGCCATCATAAAATATACGATTATTTTTGACCGATTTCCAAAAAGAAGGAGGTACAAGTGTCTACCTACTTACTACCTACATACATAGTATCTATCTACTACCTATTAGATTTGGCCGACTTTAATTAGATGAGTGGGTAGCGCTTATACTCGTAATAATTAGTTATGTTAATTTATTTTTTCGCTTTTGATTGCCTATTTGTGGTTTTAAAGTCGGTTTTTGTTTTTTGTTAAAGATAATTGTATTTTTGTATGTAAGGAATAAACTTAAAAACTACTAGACCAATTTCAAAAATTCTATTGCCGTTAGAAAGCTTCATTATCACTGAGTAACAGAGGCTATATTTATTGATCCGAAAATGTAAAAAAAAAGACTACCCGTGCGAAGCCGGGACGGGCCGTTAGTTAGTAATATTTTTGTCAAGGTAGTTGAGATAGTATGATTAGTAATCTTAAGAAAGCAGTTTGTACAAAATGTTATCCGTGGCAGCACCCTACGGAGCCGGAGTCAACTGTGCGTTTGATACAGCCGTTTGCGCCATCGATCACGCGCGACACGTTGACAGACGAGTGTAAACACACTCGCAGATTGAATACCCGCCGCCGCCGCCGCCCGGCACACCCACCATATCATCGCAGCGACCAACAACAGCCGGGACTGATAAAAGTTGAAATGAAAGTCTGCAATCACTGCTCATCACACGTGTTTGTTCAGAATCAGATCAACCGAGTATTGCAACCATACTGATATGATTAAAGGTCAAAGCCGTAATTGCTAGCACACTGCCATCTATACCTAGTGGGCGTACTGGTGAAGTCTCATCATTTTTTAATACTATTGGTCCATGGAATTTTGTTATAAATTCTACTGTTATACCGACGCATTGTAAATATTTCTTTTGTAATAACCTGCAGGTTTTACACTAAAGAAAGTTTAAAATGTTCTTGTTGGTACCAAAGTAATCCAAACTGTACTAAAATTAAGTGTAAAATTAAATCTAATCCATCCGTCTCAATAATGTTTTTGATGTTGTCTAATTAAGTTGAGTTGTATTTTTTGTCAAAAAAATTGGATACATTGCGTAAAAGTCAATGACAGTGATTTTAAATCTAGTCAGACTTAATAGCCCACAAAAGTATAACGGATCACTGGATGATAAATACAATATATCTATTCCATTTGATATATTCGTATATTGTATTTTATTGGGCCGTTTTATTTGCGTTACGAACCCTCAATGTCTCGTTAGTGCTATTTGCTCGTTTTGTCCCTTTTGATAGTTTATTGAGAACTCATTAATCAGGTACTTTACGACGATACAATGCCAGCTTTCGTAGACAGCTCTTTTAATATTCCGATGATAATATAGTAATGGATTGCGAGGTGGGATTAGGTGTCGTTTAATTTAAAGTTTATGGTAGTAGTAATTGTCGAGTATTGAAATTTGGAATATAGTGCTAAATTTCAGTTTAGTTAGAGTTAAGACAATAAACAGTATTGGAATAGGGCACATTGTCGGTGATATTGCGATGGAGTTCGTTCGGCTGGCTTGTCATTTTAATTAAAACTTCAGTCTTAGATCGTTGAAATCTACTTAAATTCACTGATAGTGAATTCTAATTTATAGCGTTAAGACCACTTGAAATACAACTTTCATTAATAATACTAATTACTTTGCTGTACTTAGTTGCAAATGAAGTGGTCTATAAATGGCTGGGACAACATACCGAATAATTTGATCTTGTAGTTAATTCGTTTTAAACTACAACATTGTATAATAACAATTAGTACTTTAGCATGCAACACTCATGTTTTTAAACAGTGTAAATAAATAATTACATTTTAAAAGTGTCTGTCCGTGTGCAGTACTTACGTGATATATTTCATATATTTTTTACGTAGATGCTGGCAACTAACGACCAAAAAACCCACGCAAGACATGAATAGTAGGGTTGTTGCAAACATCAATACGACATCAGCATCAAAATCCGCGGAACTTCAGCATCATTTTCAGTATCAGCGTCACCGTCACCCTCCACATTGCAAATACTGATTATTGAAATTGATTGAGAGGGCTAGTAGCACATTTTTCCTCAATTTTAAAGCACAGTGCTACTATAAATATTGCGATTATAAATAAACAGTTGCAGCCAATTTGCTGTCGGTTCGTTTCCCAATTTTTTTAAGATGATTAAAAATATGCATCACCATCAACCCTGCTACAGATCACGTGAAATGATTTTTACAGAACGCGACACGAGATGGAATTAAATGGAATTGCCGCGGAATGTTTTACAGCTGAATTTACGATAACGCGACGAAATATTCACAATATTGCATCGACTTAAAGTATGTTCGTGATGCACCCTCCAGTCGACCCGTCTGACCTACACGGGTACTAGGAGAGGGCTCTATACTGATCACTTCATATAAATAAGTTAATAATTTTAAAGTTCACGTCATCATGTAGGCACATAATAATATGACCAACTTTCGATTACAATTCACTTACGTACTGAAAAGTGTCATTATAAATGATTAATTAATTAATTAAAATGCCTCCAAATAAACGTGTTTCTTATATATTTCAGTGTCGATTGATCAGTAGGTTGATGATGATGATGAAATGATTATGGTAAACAGCAGAAACAAAATTGTGTGGATAAAGTATAAATATAATGTAATTATATTTTCTTCATTTATTTGGGATAAAAATACTGTTGATTCAAATTCAAGGAAAGATGCTTTTTTACCTTGATATAATCCATGTTTTAAGGTAGGTATTTGTAAAAATGCGAGATGAAAGAAGTATATTAAGTAAGTAAGTATATTAAGCCCCTTCATTTATGTAGATCAAATGTTTTCTTTGATAGATGTACGAGGAGCCCTCACTCGTTTGATATTACTCTCAACTTTGTTAGCCATCATTACATTATAATTCAGGTGTCTACTGGCGTGAAGAGTTGAATAGATACGTGAAAATTTAGAACAATGAATACAGCCGCCTGTCATATTTGCTAGACATGTTAATATATGCTGTAGTTGGTTAAAAATAAATAATGACCCTCTGATTTACGGAAACTGATAATCAATTTCTGCTCTGGAGAATATGATTGTTATTAGTTTGTAGATGTGTCAAATATTTTTACCACTTTGAGGCTTTTTACAACTTTCTGTAACTGAATCTAAAGAAAATACTCTAACAATAAATTAAGAATCGGTTTTAGTAACTTTAATAATAACTAATTAGAAGAACATTACACACATTAGAAAAAAAGGAGTTCTAGTGCTTGGAATGTAATTATCTCTTATAGGATTTGTGCAGGAACACAGCAGGCACTTCTCTCATTACGCTAATTGTCTGTTTGCTTTATTTCGCTTTAAGTGTTCCTAGTCTTAACTGGTAAGTGGTATTACCAAGGTGAAACTCGTCTGGGATGGCATGAAATTCATGTTGTTGTTTGTTGCTTCAAACACTCCGCCAGAAGAACTGTGCTACGCGCATTTGATTTGAATGCTTAGATATGTGGCGAGATTATAGCGAGGATCAAGTATCACCAAGAATACACATACATACAAGATGATACATAAACAACCACAATTTGGCACAACTTAGCAATCGCAATTTCCTGAACGGATACGTGTCAAGACACAAGTTCTGAGAGCCGCAATAGGCAATTGCAGCGGGCAGTACGCTGCCGCGCTGTGTGGTGTGGTGGTTGTTAGTTGCTGGATAACTAATTACAACTACCAGCATCGGATCGGAATTTAGATCTTTGCCTAGAAGTACAGGCCAGATATTCTGTTAAGCAAAAGGTTGTTAAACAAACTTGCCATACGAACAGAGGACACTTACGTAAATACTTTTAAAATTAAAAGTAACCTTTTAACGAAAAGGTACCCACTTCATTAATAATCAACATTCCGTATCATACAACCCACATCTGATGTACCACCTACAAACCATAGAAGAAACTTTAGCAGTTGACCGCAACGATTTGCCACAAAACTTCATTACGGCCATCCCCGTCAGGGGTAGACAGTAAAGCTGCCTCGGTGGGCATTAACACGGCCGTTAGCACTCCAGTATTAAGCGACTAGCTTAGCGACTCGAGGTTGGAGTGTTGAAGCTAAGACGAGTAGAGTTACTGCTCTTTCAAAGTTTATACTCTCGTAGGAATGTTTTAAAGATTAAGCCTGCCACGAGCTCTTATACTTTTTTTTTTTTTTTTTTTATGAGATAGGGAGACAAACGAGCAGACGTTTCACCTGATGGTAAGTGATCAACGCCGCCCATGGACACCTGCAACACCAGGGGCATCGCAAGTGCGTTGCCGGCCTTTAAGGAATGAGTATGCTCGTTTCTTGAAGATACCTTTGTCGCATCGGTCCGGGAACACCGCTGCAGGAAGTTCATTCCACAATTTGGTGGTGCGAGGGAGAAAATTCCTGGTAAATCGCACTGTACTGGAACGCCATTCATCCAGATGGTGAGGATGGTAATGCAGTCGGTGGCGAGCCGTGCGATGGTGGAATTCAGCGGCAGGTATAATACCGAACAATTCCTCGGAACACTCTCCATGATAGAAGCGGTAGAAAATGCAGAGGGAGCCTACATCTCTACGCAACGCCAGAGGGTCTAGCCGATCGGTAAGCTTTTTGTCATCGACAATTCGAACTGCCCTTCGTTGCAGGCGGTCAAAAGGAAGAAGTTGGTACTGTGGTGCACCGGCCCAAAGGTGGGAGCAGTATTCCATGTGCGGACGGACTTGCGCCTTGTTAAGTTGCAGGCGATGAGCCGCAGTGAAATACCGCCTCGCCCTACCGAGCACACCCAGCTTTTTGGAGGCCAACTTGGCCTTACTTTCCAGATGACCGCGGAATTGCACGTCGTTCGATATGTCGACTCCAAGGATCCCGATACTTGGCTTGGCATTAAGGAGAGTGTCTTCGAAACGAGGAGATGCGACAAAGGGGTTCTTTTTGGCGGTGAACGCACAAATTTGTGTCTTATTGGGGTTGAATTGCACCAAGTTCAGTTTGCCCCAGTTCGAGACTAGATGTAAAGAAGTCTCGACTTCAGACACAAGTTTGTTCCGACACTCATCGACGTTTGCCCGAGAAATATTAGCACGACCGGTGTAAACAGCATCTCCTGTACTGTCATCTGCATAACAACGGAAGTTGCTGATATGATGCAACATATCGTTGATATGCAGCAGGAACAGGGTTGGGGATAGGACACAGCCTTGCGGGACGCCAGCATTTACGGACATGCGATCCGAGCATGATCCGTCGACTACGACAACGATGCTCCGATCCGTAAGAAAGCTGGCGACCCATTTGCAAAATTTCTCAGGCAGCGCGTAGGAGGGAAGCTTCGAAAGAAGCGCTTTATGCCACACCCGATCAAAGGCCTTCGCTATATCCAGGCTGACCGCTAAGGCCTCACCTTTGCTCTCGACCGCCTCAGCCCAACGGTGACTCAGGTAGGCAAGAAGATCACCCGCCGATCGACCCTGACGGAAACCGTATTGTCGGTCATTGATCAGCTGGTGGTCCTCTAAGTACCGAAGGAGCTGGCGGTTTATAATGGACTCCATTATTTTAGAGAGCAAAGGAGTGATTGCGATCGGTCTGTAGTTGCCTGGATCGGAGCGATCTCCTTTTTTAGGGATCGGGTGTACCAAAGCAGACCTCCAAGAGACTGGGACTACGCCGTTAGAGTAAGAGAGTCGGAAAAGACGCGTCAAGGACGGGGTCAACTCAGGAGCACATGTCTTAAGCACAATTGGGGGGATACCATCCGGCCCACTCGATTTATTGATGTCCAATGAGAGTAGCGCTCTACGCACAGACTTCTGTGTAAAACGGATCTCCGGCATGGAGTAATCACAAGGAGCTATAGTCGGCGGAGACATCTCATGGTCATCAATTCTGGAGTTGGAAGCGAAGAGAGAGCCCAGAAGATCGGCTTTCTCCTTCGCAGTCTGGGCCAACGAGTCATCCCCCCTGCGCAGTGGTGGAAAAGATGGCTGACAGAAATTCCCTTCGACAGCTTTGGCAAGAGACCAGAACGCGCGGGAACCCGAGGGGTAACGCATTAGTCTCTTGCCAATTCTGCCGATGAACTCACTCTTTGCTCCTGCCAGGGCTCTTTTGTAGGATCTAGAGGCATGATTGTACTTCTTTTTTAGGCGGTAAGAATTAGGATCCTGAGACGCCATCGCCGCAGCCCAAGCCTGAAACGACTCCCGCTTGCGGCGTGAAACCGCTTTGCAGAAGCGCTCAAACCAAGGCTTTGACTTACCACCACTGGGAATTGCAGAGGATGGAACAAACAGTTCCATGCCCTGCAGCACCACATCAGCGATAGACTCGGCACTGGTGTCAGGATCTTCCGAAGAGAAGCAAACCTTGTCCCATGGGTAGGATGCAAAAAAGGACCGCATCCCGTCCCAGTCTGCTGACCTAAAGTGCCAGACTCGGCGGCAGCCCGCTGAACGGGGCCGTAGTTGGCGCGACAATGGCACTTTGCTCCGGATAAGGCAATGGTCCGACGATCCGAGCGGAGCATCGACGGTTACCTGATAGCCATCCGGGTGAGAGGTCAGCAGAAGATCCAACAGGGAAGGTAAATGGTCTGCCGCATCTGGGATACGCGTTGGCGAGGATACCAACTGCGACAGACCATAGGCCAGAGCAAAGTCGTGAACAGACCTACCCGCATGATCGGTGGAACGCGAACCAAGCCATTCAGCGTGGTGGGCATTAAAATCGCCAAGTATCACGATCTCTACGGATGGAATACGTTCGAGTATGGAATCAGCGGCCATCTGCACATGCTCGATGAGTCGATCAGTCTCCGAGTTCCCGCTATGGGACCTATAAATGCAAGCATAGACGCGGGGATGGTCGTCGCAATCTACGCTTAACAGGATGGTAGATAGGTCCCTACCTTCAAGGTTTCCCAGACGTCTGACACAAATATCCTCCCTAACGTATACGCATACTCCAGCACGAGGCACAAAATTGTGCTCGAACTTGTATCCTGGATAATAAAGGTATGACGTATCCGCCGGGGAGGATATTTGCGTTTCCGTAAGAAAGAGCAAGGCTGGCTTGGCCGCCTCAAGGTGATAGTGGACGGCGTTCAAGATGGAGTGCAAACCCCTGATGTTGCAGAAATCCACGCTAAGCGCGGTAGGGGGCGCCTTGGTTCTGCTCTTGCCTCGGGAAGATCGTAAGTGATCGAGCGGAATTTTGCCCACCCCAGAGTACGCAGGGCGGTCCGAGCGTAAAAGCTCAGGGAGGGATTCTCCAGCACGCAGCGTGCTGGTACCCTCCTGGGGTACGTCTTTTCTAATTGCCGCTGTCATACTTGGGATGGGGGTGGGGAATGGGCTCCGGCTCTCTCGCTAACCAGGCGAAGCGCGACGACAAAAGCCGCCACTCAGACGACCGGTCTTCTGCGAGAGTGTGGTACTACCCCGGTCGAGCCGGCCCATGTGTGCTGCTGATAGCAGCAAGGCTCTACCACATGAAAAAAACGACTTACGACGAATAAAGACTATTTACCGTTGAATTTTAAGAAGAGTACTTAATATTAATTAATACTGGTCAACCGGTAAAAAAATATCCTAGGTGAGTAACTAGACACGATCTTAAACGGTTCCCATAGCAAGATTAATATCGTAGTTTTTAAATATTTTCATGAAATAAAAAATATTATAAATTATGTGAAAGTTTGATGAATATTTGTTACTCTTTCACGCATTGAGTACTGAACTGATTTTATCTTTACAGTATAATTGTGTGTAAGTCAGAATAACATATAGGCTATACCTACTTTATAACGATATTGAATGATTGAAGTGTACGCGGACGAAGTCGCGGCACGGTAATATTATCTACCGTGGTCGCGGACAGAAGCTAGTTAATAATTATTTAGTTTAGTAGTATTAGTAAATCTACGGTAATAGTAATACTTAGACAATTAATGAATAAGTACAAATCCTATATTAGGATAATTGAACAATGCGTACAAATTGTATCTACTTCACAATGTACAAATAATACTTTTGTCATATGGTGTGTGCAAGTTACAGGGGGAGACGTATGTCCAGCCGTAAACATGTTGAAAAGTACAGGGCCCTCGACAGCTCGGGGCCAATTTTTCAAATACTAATTCAGTTTGATGCATGGAGAGCTATTATTTACAGGATTTCAGCCCTATGGCGGTGACGGCTGGCGCCGACCAACTGCACGGATGCGGGGAGGTTGGAAATTTTTAAAGATGCTTTGTAGGACGGTCTCTAGAAGTAGCAGTACCTTTTTTTAACATTTTATGGATATCCCATCATCTTGGGGGAGATGAAGGGATTATGTGGAAGTCCCAGCGAAGCCATATATCCACTAAAAACCCATGGTGGTCGCACCTCGCCGCCGTCCTCCTCAGTGTCGCTTCTCCGTCACGTCGGGCCCCCGCCCTTTGCAACCACGATCCCTAGGGTCCCTACTAGATGGATGATAGGGGAAATATTTTAGGCGTACCTAACACCAAAGGTACGCGCCAACACCTTATAGGGCGTAAAGATGTGCAATGGCGGCAGTCACCCAGCGCTACCACCCACAAACCCTCTTTATGGCGGCATAAGGTCCGCCGCCGCCCGCCTCCTCCTTCAGCAGTAGCAGTACCTACCTATTATTTTGTTTCTTTCAAAAGAGATTTTTTATTTGTAACAAAAACTTCTGTGCAAAATCTCAGTCATGGAGCACAGCTATAGCATTACACATTTCACATCTCAAACTTGCGTTGCTGCTAAGAATCCACCCGATATTTTCGCGGCATACAATACAATACAAATAACTTTTTAGGTAGTCTGTTTATAATATTTATTAAAGGATTCCTGATACATATACATATCATTATTACTACGACCCGACCCCTCGTCCTAATTTTGTATACCGTCATGTTTACATCAAAATAATTGAAGCAAGGAAAAATTACAGGTGTGAGATAAATTTGCATAAAGAAAAAAAACAGCCTTCCCATGACGGCTCATGGTAAATTACTTATCTGTGTCGTCTCGAGGGGGACTCACGCTGGGTGAGAGTGACAATAATAAACGACATCCAAGCTTCAATACATTATCAAAGGGAGAAAACATCACTCATGAATTAATTTATACGCGACGGGGAAACAACCTTGGGACAGATTTTTCGTTGCAAACTCGCTATCTCACACAAATAAACAACTTAATTGACCTTTTATATGCCTATCCTTCCTTCAGCCAAATCTCAGTGGGCTTTAAGTTTCCAATAAAAGTGGTTGTTTGAAGACACGAAATTGAAAAAACCTTGTCTTACAAAGTATTGCTTTATTGTGTCTTGATGTAGCTAACAATGAATGAATATTTCACTTATCCAATTTTGAATAATAATATTTGAGCGACTGAATATTACAGTTTCAGCGTAACAAAAAATCGAATTAAAAATATTTCTCTGAAATTGCAAATCTCATAACGCGTAGCGCAATAACTGATGCCTTGACACACTGTTTGAACTTTACTAAACCTATATCTGGCTGATTAAATATTTTTTTGTTCCATCATCTTTATTGTATACGTTTTATTAAAATGAAATGAAAAAGCTAGTTATTCTTATTCTTGTACCTATACCTGGTAAGCTAGGATCTACAGTGGTACCCAACAAAGACGCTAATGTTTGACCCTCGACGAGTCCCGGGGAAAAAAATTTTTTCTTGGAACCCGCACGTGTTTAATGGAAAGAAAGGGTGGGAGGAGTTGCATTAAAAATGTTTATATAAAAAGCAGAGCATATCTACCACACACAAAACTTGCTTTTTATTCTTATATTTTCAGTCGTATGGAAACATTCCATTTGATGAGAACAAAAATAAAGGCTCATTTCCTCTAAATACACCGCTTTTTATATTTAAAAAACCCGACTCTTGCTATGAGGATAATATTGCATTTTAAATTGGAAAAATAACTGCGGAATGTTCGGAATACTGCTCAGTTCATTAATATTGAAGTAAAAAAATAAAACGTGCGAATATTTTAGGAAAAAAAAAACATTTTAACCTGCGGGAGATAACGACATCGCATTTTGGGGCAAATAACTTCGCTTTTAGCCGGAATGAACTCAGCAAATTTAGTTTGAACGGATTACAAAGATAGTCACCCGAAACTATAATAAAATTGCTGAAGTGATGCGAAATTAACCAATTACTTTAGTTGTCTAGGCGTTGATCTCTCCACTGATAGTAAACTATGTGAGTTGCGGCAGCTATTTGTTATCGATAATCGAAATCCCTAATTTATAAAAAAAACTGTTTCCTTGTCTTGAAATACCGGGATTTAATTTTATTCCGATACAGTCCAAGTTTAAGTTAAATTCTTACATGAAGATCATTTTAAACCTGACTAGTTGTTATTTAAATCTTCTTAAATCCGTCATTGCAAATCACTCAGAAAAAGTTAACGTTTATTTGTTTCCAAAAAACAATATTAATATTAATTGTCCCTTATGATAATTTTATAACTTCATATTACTCGAAATGTACGGTTCATATAATGCTTCTGCCTTCTCAAATAAAGTCCACGGGCATCGTACTCCTGATCGTTCATCGGTAATTTCTATATCTTCCATAGTATATTTTGAAGTGTGACGTACATTGTGTGTTATATGTGTTTTCCGGCGAGGGCGTGGTGAGAACTCACTGACGACTGATTGTTTGTTTTGTGTGAATCATGGCAAATATTTTGTTATGAGAATATAGATTCAGTTGCTAGCTGTGGAAATTACTTAGATAGCTGAGCGGTTATTAAACCTTCTTCGTGTTTTAATGCAGTTAGATATAATTACATTACAATAAGTTACATGGACTATGGCCTGAATCCCCCTCGCATTGAGGGGAGGCCCGTGCCCGGTAGTGGGACGATAAAAGGGCTGTAGTAGTAGTTAGTTATATTAAAGCCCAATTTTGCCAAAATTAGGTAATGCCTTAAGATTATGCCCAAATATTAACCAATTGCCAGATGCATCAATTTAGATATTTAATCATCACAGAAACCATCTCTTAGTGTGATTAAAAAGTATATAGACAAAATATCGAGAACTCTATATTTTTTTATTCCCACTAAAAAAACTTTATTTTTTCTATACCTTGATAAGTATGTTCAGTTTAGTCGCTTCGAGCATTCATAGGTTACAGCAAATTTAAGAGCTAAGTTGCGCCCAATTTGGAGGAAAACTTCAATAATCTAATTTGTTTTTGAATTTCATATCGTTTAGCATAAGTTAGAGAACCTACCTAAGTGTGTCAATGAAACGTTGCTTTTAAGTATCTGATAAGTATAACTTACGTCATGAAGATGTGATTATAGCCAATAAAATGTTGGAAACAGTATTATTTCATACGAGCAAAGATTTTGCAGAATATATTATATGAAAAGTTAAAGCAAATGTCAGAGTCGTGTAAGAGAACGCTTATTTGGGAAATAGAAACATACTCGTAACACAATTGAAGTTTCTACCGATTACATTATAACTTAGTAAAATCATATTTACGTTATAACTTTAATGTGTTGAAATATTTTGTACATATTGTACGAGTATAGTATACAGGATACTTCATAGAAAGTCTGGCTCTCGGTTCAATCAGCTGTTGGTTTGTTTGAAAATCATAGTTAGGTTATTCAACCATCAACATGAAATTAAGTCCCAAGTATTGTAAATACGTAATATGAAAGAAATGTATTGCAATGTTTTAATAACCCAGTTCATTATAATAGATTAGAGATCATCGCAATTTAAAACAATGAGTTCCAAGATTAAAAGCAAAAGGCACACGGGAGGGTAAATCGTGCCATTTATTCGGTTCAAAGAGCATTCATTAATTTTGATGACTCTCCAATTATATACATTGTAAAAAGATAATTTGAGGAAATTCTTACATCTTTGTATCAAATAAAATTAAGGGATTAGTATAGCATATCCAATTGCGATTGACACAAATAGCTCAACTATATAAACCCGTTTAATAAGATATTATTTGAAAATCAATTCAAGCGTGTAACGTAAAAAATTATTCCAGTACTAAGTATTACAGATAGAATAAGAAGATAATAATTAATTGCAGTGGTTTTAGGTAGCGCACCTATCATGAGAAAATCCTGATAAGTTATAGAATCATCAGGGTTAACATAATATCATCGCAGGAATGATAGAGGAGTATTATTAATCGCGATTTACGACAAAATAATCTTTATTCAGCTAATTGATGGTGCATTGATCTGGGCCCGCGGCTGCTGCGGCGTGGCATTGACGCGTACGTACTAAACGCCTTAAACGCGGCGATTAAACCTTAGATACATACTATTACCGTCGGAGAAAACGTTAAAAAAATCCTTTTCATACATGATTTACTTCTCTAGGAGTTCCTAGGATCATTCCCATTTTGTTACATGGCATGTGATGACCATTATTAAACTCTCAGACTGCTACTAAACAGTTGGTTGGTGAGTTGCATGATAATCATTTGTTTTTATTCTATAATCAGATAAAAACTTAATAGGTTAGATATGATAAAAAACTACCGACTACTAAAAAACCGACGAACTAGCAAGAAGAGGGTCAGAACTTAACCCGATAGACCCAGAGCCAATCATACCACTCCCTAACAGCTGGTTTAAAAGACAAATGCAACAACGCACCGCGAAACTACATGCGGAGCACTGGAATGGCCTGACGGACTGCAGGCAAACCAAGCTCGTCCTAAGCAGGATCGACCGCCGATTGACGAAGGCCCTATTACAGCTAAGTAGACCTCGCTTACGCATAATAACAAGTGCTCTGACTGTTCACGGCAACTTTAATAAACACCTTTTCAATTTAGGTATCACGGACAGCCCTCTATGCAGAGCATGCATGGAGGCTGAAGAAACAGCCGCCCACGTCTTGCTGGAATGCAACGGGGTAGCCACTTACCGGGCACGCTACCTGGGCTCACCGGGTAGCCTCCAGGAAGTCTTTGGCGACGTCAAGAAGCTGGGGAACTTCCTTGCAGAACTAGGATGGCTGGAGTAACCAGCTCACCCTCCGTCACACAAAACAGGCGCAATGGACGTCGATTTGTGGAAAAAGCCCGCAAGAAGAAGAAGAAGAAGATGATAAAAAAATTTGAAACCATCATAAGTTTTTTGTCTGTAGAAAATTGTGTTCTGCCGATATGTATGCCATAATATCCCATTTTTGGCATTATTTTCATAAAGGCCCTCTCTGCGCCGGTCTTAAGCCTGACTATAAGAGGCGTCGGGGGCGCAGCAAGCCTAAATTCAACCATAATTAAAATGAAACTTTTGTAAGACCAAGTACGTAGATTTAGCTTTATGTAAATCGTAATAAATAGGTTACGTCGTCGTTAAGTGAACGAGGTATCGATGCAAATCCCATTTCCTGTCATACCAGTGAAGCCCTTTGCCTCGCGGATGCACGTCACAGGCTTGCAGCCTCTTTTGGATCACTTGCACCATATTTTCATAACATTTTCTGAAGAGGACACTTTAATGGGAACTTTGAAGCTTTTATTTTCTCAGGATGCTTTTAACTTGATAACTTCCTGACGTTGTTTGTAGTCACTAGCGCGAGGTATTATTACTACCATTTACTAACTCTTAACAGCGCTTCTGAATAGTTCAACGATATTTATCAAATAGTTGCAAATAATTAATTAGTTGAAATATATTTTCTGGTTATTAAATTGTTGATTGAAGATTTTTTGGGAACTGACTTCGCTCTTTATCATCGTTATAATGTTGAACACCATACAATGAATTCGTTGCCAACTGATCAATCCCCGCATTAGCTGTTCCCAGCAAAGTGTCACGAGCCAACGCGAGCCGAAGGTATAATTTTACTTTTATTATGTAATTGTGAAATACAAGTTATTGCAAAATTAATGTTAAACGTGAATGTTAAATGCATTGCCATTCAACGTGGCAATGCTGCCAACGTTCTGGGCACCTACCGCCCGACAATGATGGGGGACTGTGGGGTATATAATTTTTTGGTTTTATATTTTTAATATTTTTCCTTTTATTTTTTTCTCTCGTAGGGACTCTTTGTAAATTGTTAACTATATAAATAATTAGTTGTTAATGTAAATAATAAAATATTAGTACCATGAAATGTTGTATGTATTATAGAACTATGCCTAATTAACAACCGATTTAATTTAAGGTAGTCGCTTTTTGTTATTATTAATGTACCGAATGGTTAAAAATACTGTATTACCAGGGATGTGATTTATTTTAATCTACGACCTTAACGTATCTATCAGAAAGTTTGCCAAATAAAAAAGTTCTTACTGCGATACTACCAACTACTAACTCCAAACGAATGAACACAATTTATATGGAACATCAATTTCAACTGTGAGATAAACACGTAAACACGGCGCTACAAACAATGTGATAAACTGGACACGCTCGAGGTGGCCGTGGCCGTGACAATCCTCCCCCCCCCCACCACTCCCTCCCCTCCACGACCAGAGCTTGATGAGCAAAGCTAATGAGTTGAATGTTATTAATAGATGGGAGAGAGAAATAAAAAGAACACGTACCTACACACGAGTGGACAATAATGGCTGCTGTGATATCACGATAAAGTTAACTTCTTTCACAGGATCGTAGCTACTTATGCTCAGTGAAGAGATAATAATCACCAACCGCTTTATTTTTGAGGTAAAAATATTAATATTTTTCACTTGAACATTGAAAGTCATTATGAATAATGTAGCAGGTCGAGCCGCACTATAATATACCCAAAAAGATTAATTGGTAACGTAATATTATAAATTGCAAAATACCCAACGGATTATAACGGTATACTTTACTTCAAATGAAGCAAAACTGTCTGCCAGGTATTAATGCCGATATCAAATACTTAATAATACCCATATCAAAACCCCCTTCAATTAGAAACTTTCTGAAAGTCATTAAATAGTTTTGTGTAGACGCTCTAAGCTCATGATCACCAAACTATTTTCTCCCGCGTGCCAATATCAACCGTATCTCATAATGATAACGTTTAGTATCAATTTCATAAATCGTAGAAGTAAACGTCGCTTACTTGCATTTATTGCTACGAATAAAAATTAACTTTAACTTAATACGTCTAAAGTATATTTTTCATTGAGTAGTAAAAATGGATTAACACGTACTTTTAGCATCGTTCTAAAATAAACTTTGAAAACATTATTGCAGGGTCATTTTTACTCTGGGTGGTTTTATCGTATCCTCAAGCAGTCTGGATAGTTGCAGGGTGGAGCGACTGATTCGGGGCGTGCGTCCCTGGAGTTTATTGTGAGGTGGACTATTACTACACAGCAACATATTAATGGCTAATTATCAGAACGCAACGTGTTCATAACGTCCGGCGGAAGCACTTCCAAGTTTAGGAGCTTAACTAGGTAGGTACTTTCTTTTTGTAGCCCTTAGAAAGCCTAATCACCCACTTTACAATTATTTTACGTAATCGCTCGCGACTTATGCGTATGGGTTTATACCCTTTTTTACAGGTACATTTAAAATAATAAATGACCCCAAATAAAGGTACTTAATACTAAGAATTTGCCATGTACTCACATCGCATTATTATAATGGACAAATAAATTGATTTCTTGCCATCTCAGGAAGGCGTGTGACTAGTGGCTGACCATAAAACTTCTATTGCGTACCATCACCAACGCTCTGGAGCCATATAAAATATTGTTACCGATAAAAAAACTAACGTGGTATAAAAACATTCGGACTTCACAGAAATTGGTTTTTTATTTCAAGTTATTTCCTTCGCGTTAAAATAATAAAGGGTATAAAATGTAAAGCCAACTTCGTACGCGTACATGTAGGTATAGTAAACATTTGTACATTTGTAAAATGAAAATAAGACCAATATGGTTAGGAAAACTGAATAGTACACCGAGCCCAGTTTCATTATTTTAAAAATACGATATTATATGTGTTTGGTTGACAAGCACTTTATCGTCAAATAATGTCAGCAGCTCCAGGCCAGAGACAGGCGGTGATGGCGACGACTCATACGACAGATGATGATATTAAACTACACACTATCACTAGCTCGAGCATTTCCTTATTCAAGTTTTACGAGCTGGAGCGTTGTAAAATAACAATATTTCCACTTTATGATCCGCTCAATCGTAAATCCACGAATTCCGACGATATTAGGCTGGCAGTCAAACCTTTTACTATCTCTTAGTTTTCACCATCGGTATCAGATTCAGAGCGCGGCATCGCGTTTGATACCCCATCCGACACTGCCCAAAATGATATTGCTCAGGTTTTAATTTACTTTCATTCATCTACTTAGCACTAACACCGACTGTTACGTATTTCCTGCTTCCACTAGGTTTTGCCAAGAGCCAGGAAAACAAAAACTAATCAGGGGTTTCCACGGAGAGTAAACTCAATTTTAACACGTCTCTACAAGCCACTGCAGACTTTAGTCTTGATAGAGCACTGGGAGTTAGATCCTCTATACGAAATTAGCAACGGATAGAGTATTATAAGTTTGCAATTGGATATTTCAGCCTGTAGAAATAATCTAGCTATAATATATACACACAGTTAGTTTGCCTTGTGTTATAATATAACTGATGCGTGCATTTTTGTTCAAGTCAAGCCCGCTATGCTTCTCACCGATAATTACATTTCTTTTTCACTTTGTTTTTCGTCGTTATTTATTGATATTTTATAATATTATAATCAAGTTTGATAGTCTAATACGTTGTTTATAGACCATAAAGCACTCTAGCGTGTTAGCTTGCTCAGTGGCTTAACCTACTCCACGTTACAGGAATCAATCGCAAATAATTATCTATGAACAAAAAACATATGTTGTACGTATGTTTCAAGTATTTTCAAACTAATAATTTTACAGCAAACCTTTCCCGTGCGAAGTTGGTCGGCTTTAGGTAATCCAGCTGAGGGTTGCGGGTGGCGCGGCCTCCTCTGAGGGCACCTCAGTTTCCATTTGCCGAGCAGATTAAAGTATTTTGAAGGCAAAGGGCATTTATAAAAAAGGTATGGATTTCTTTTGTGTGTATACTTTATTTGTGATTTTATCCGGATGGCCAGGGAAGAGTGAATTATTTCATACTCATTTTTTATCATATCCTAAATGTAAAGTTAACTACTGCCAGGCACGGTTTTAAGATTAACGGGCTACTCTTACTGTCAATAATTTATTTGTAGTAACGTAAATCAGTATCCAGTTGAACTTATTGACTATGCGATAAATTAAATGGATGTTATTGACAGTTTCATTTCAACGTGTTCAATACTAACAGAGTGAAGGTTGATTAAATTATGTACTGATTCCAAATACTGAGTATCTCTAGTTCAAGATTTTATTGAACTTTCAAATAAAGCAGTGAAACTCCAAACTGACAAGAACATTTCAGGAGGTATCAAAACCGATATCATCAATACAATATTCAGATATTCTGTAATACATTACAATACTGTGTTTCAGTACTTTCAGTCGGCGTATTTATTGAAACGGATTCCAGAGCGGGGTCAGTGATAAAACGCTCCGATAATAATGTTTGAAGTCATGTTTTACCTGCCATAAAGTTTATCGTGGAACGCGAAAATGGCACAGATGGGGAGAGGGTCGAATTGAGTTGTATTGTCGTAATGAGATCAACTTTATCACGGATGCGGAGAGTTATTACGTCACATCGAACTTTACAACAGTTTAGATTGCTTCGTGCGTTTACCCATAGAATTGATGACAAAATATATGCACTATTAGACAACCTGACTTCGCAGAAATCAAGATAGGTTTGTTTTATTACATTTTCGTATAGTAAAATCCTAAACGTAAATAAACGTAGCGTAGGTGTAAATATTTTTCTTTTGCACGAGTGTAGTGAGCGTATTGTGAAGTTTAAATACAAGTAGATGTTAGCCGGTTACACGATATGTGCCGTGTAACATTATGCTTAATTATGATGTTATGTTAAGTAAGTAACTACCTATATGCGGGATAATTATTCCCGTTGAAATTGGGACACGAAAATTATTATAATGATTATATTATATTTACACAGAGAAGTCATTCATCATACAACCAAGAATAATAATCCAAAACTTCGCTACAAATTACATATCTTCAAAGCTAAAAAAACAAAAGTTTGAAATCAATTTCTAAAAAATACCTAATAACTGCACTCTTTTATGTCAGGCCGCCCATTGTCGATAGCCAATCACAGGCATCCGGCGAGCCATGGAATTACTATTATAATATGCCGCTGATCTAGTTAGCTGGACGGCATCCAGCCGGACGGTAATCCGGTTACGGCGACATCGTCGCCCGGTTTATAATCAATCTTTTGACCCTAATTTTGTCAGACGGGGTGTGGTTTTTATTATTAGTGAATATAAGCTAGTTAAAATAGATTTTTATTATGTAATCATTACCTTACATGACGGGTTACCTGAGCGGGATATTACTACTTATTGTCCTTGATAAAATCGTGTTAAAATCCAAGCATAATTGCTGTGCCATCCCTTGGCTTATAAGAAGAGTTCGCAACCAAATTGTCTCTAACCACTAACTGCAATTCATACAAAATTAAGCAAACAACCCAAGTTTGAGCGCGCTGCGTTCCCGCCGCGTGGGCGAACGGATTGAAGCTAAAAAGCTATAAAGAACTTGGCGGACTATAATACCGTGTACCCATAAAAGTGCAAGTAGGTTTCGCTGTCCCCTCAACTTTAATTTTAATAAGTCGTAAAACTCGCCCGTGCGTGCGCGCCGCACATTAAGTGAAATATTTTATGACATTAAGCTTCACTTCAATAGGAGCTTTGAAATCTCTCTCCGTCCGCTTTATTGGCGATTAGCGGGTATTTTTATTTCCTAGGGTTCCAAATGATATCTAATGGAGCAAGTATATCTTGGCTGTTTTTTACAAAGACTTAACGACCCAGTAACTTATACTCGACGACATTATTGATGTACGATCAATCTACCTAATAGTTGGACAAATTGTATGTATAAATGTCTCTTTATTATAATTGTAAGTCATTCAATTAAACTGTCGTCGTCCACCGACCGTCCACCAGATGATCCGTTATCAAGTTCTAATAAAATTTTCACGCAGTTGCAGTCACTCCCTCACTTGGCCGGATCGTTTATTATTTTTATAGCACTCGGTGAGTGTTACCATAGCATAGTGCCGTCCAATGCACAATAACAGCTTCACCTACATTCAAGAAAGCGGCTTCTAAATAAAATAAATGTACAAGAAAGAGAAGAAAAGTGTACCATGTCGACCCAATATTTAGAAATTCGATTATTCGAATACCCTGCCAGCTCCATTATTCCTTTTAAAAATAAATAAGTGCTCGACTTGTTAGGGGGCGCGTTATCAAATACGTAATATTATTAATACCAACCCCCATAGAACTCCAAAGTAACGTCACTTCGAAAATTATCCATAGTCTCTTGCAATAAAATAAAGTATTCTCGCGATGATAACACAAGTTTTTGACAAATTTGCTAAGGGAAATCGGTGTTATGCCAAAGAGACAGTACCAACATTGATAAGGTAAACTTTTAATGAGCAACGGTACTGACAAATTGAGATGTGAAGTTTATCAACTGAAATGTTCACGATAGGGGTTTTGGTTCACATTGAATTAGTGTCTCGTATGCTTGTGGAGAGTTTTAGACCCATTCAGAAGTAGACCGTTCCGGACGATGCTTTACTTTCGTGTTCGGATAGCGCATATTCGAGGTAATATGGACTTTGGGTCAATACATATAAAAACTTTAAATTGAAACGTTATTATTTTGGTAGCATTCTTTGATATCTATTATCTGCAAAAATCTATATTCAGATTATACAAGTACCATAATGCTCTACATGTTTTCCTGTATCGACACCAGGATACACAAACATATTTGTATATATATTGTAGGTACCAACTCCCTAGCAACTGCCTCCTCAGCGATTTTTTTCTGAAAATCTCTATGTAATATTAAAATACTTCTATAAAAGGCGATGGCATGGCTCTTAAATATATTGGATTCCATCACTGGAATATTACCTATAATATGAAATATTTCACCGTGGAATTCTAGAAATTGGAGTAAACGGCTCGGTGTCGGTACAAATATAGTTCAGAATAAGTAACTGGACTCCCAGTACACACGACAGCGGACATTTAGCGATATAACTGCATCAAGTATCAGGTGCACTTTACTGGATGGTATTTTTTATTTTTATTATTTAAACACAAAAGTTGTTAAGTAATATCTGTCTTCACAAACCATGTACATATAAGCTACCGTATATGTATCCAAAATAATATTTCGGACTTCTGATACACCGAGTATATGTAAGGAAATGAGCATATAATGTTTGGCTACTTAATTCAACAAGCGGTCGTGTACGGTTAAAGTTTATGTTGTAAAGTTGGCAGCGCGGTGTTAACACGGTATCTGGCGTGGACATCGTACACTTGTGTCTGGACTCTCGCCAACCACCCCGCACTCAGCTACAAGCACACGTCTTGGAATAATTCTTACGTTAATAATACAATGGTTTTAACTCTACAATATATTACCTACATGTTCATACTACAATGTTTTTCATATTGGAACTCTATTCGTTCTAATTGATTTAAAGTATTACTCCATAAGTACAGTGATCCCGTATATAAATATACCTATATTTTCCGCTCCACTTATTTGCACTTAACAATAGAGGCTCCGACAAAAAAACTTAAAACTCGGAAGTTTTGTTCATTTCCACATGCATACTTCGATAAAAAATTCACAAGAGAATATCCGATGCACTTTAGAAATTGCGTATTAATATTCACATGCTTTTAGAATGAGCATAAACATGTTTGCTTTTAAACAGTGAGAGCGGCTCTGAAAGTGCACAATTGGGGATGAAGGCTTTTTTAAATAAGCAAGTGCACTATGCTTTTTAAAATATTGCAGTTCACCTTACCATTGCTAAAACAAATATCTTATCATAAATTACTTTTAAAACTAGCAATTTAAATAAACGAATCACTAAAATAATCTTCCAAATAATCTACACAACAATAACAATAAACCCGAGCTTTTGGTTCAAACTTTGCAATATCACATACACAATAGTTTAATTTCAGGTGTGACCGTGCTGAAAGCAACTCTAATAAACGCATCTCTAAGTATTGCGATGTTTCGTTTTCATTACCCACTTAATATAGGTATATAATAGGAAAACTTTGCACACTGTTATTTCGTCGTGTGCATTGCGCATTATTCGCAGGGCTGTCAAAGTTGTTCGAAACATATTACTGTAGCGATATGATGCAGCTATTCCCAGATCTGCTGCTTTATGATATGATACAGCAGCAGGTATTGACAGATTGAAGACCTGCAGTTGTGTGGACCGCCTGAATTGTGGTATTCCAATTCGCCGCTGGGCGACGAAATCAATAGAGATCATCAAGTTGAGGGTTTTTCTGACGTTCGGTTGGTTGACCAAATGTTTGCTGGCAACATTATTCTACACCACAAGCCTACCATTTGAGCGCCTAGAGGACCTAGAAATGTTTAATATAGGTACAAAGTATGATCTGATTCGTCATTTATAAGTATGTTATGGTAGGAGTATCCGGATAACGTGGCAGCCCTAAGAGCAGGTTAGCGCAACGCCGCGGAATGCGGCATATTACTGCATCAAACGAGTTCATTTTAACACCCCGCGCTGCGAATTACACTCCGTTCTCATACGAGAGAGGTTATCTGAAATTGGTAGAGCAGGAACCGTTTAACATACCTCGGCTCAATTGGTGGACGATTCTATGTCATTTGATTTTATCTACTGTATCTCCTTATTAGGAAAGGAATTAGGTAGGTAGCTCATAATATAAACTCTCTTGGTAGTGCATATAACGATCTAAACTGCTTGAAATGAAAGTTTGTAACACGCCCCTAGGTAGATACTTTTAACGGATTCGAACTGCCTACCAATTACGTAAAGCCGTATTCGGGATCGGATTTTCATTTACAAAAATTGAGATTTATAAAGTCGAGTGCTCCCGGTATCTGTTTTACAAGTGATTTTACGCGTGTAACATAAAATTCAGTTATCAATTCCCAATGCCGTTACATTGGAGCGATACCTACCGTTTATATTGCGCGGAGCTGATAAAACCTCCATATTGTATGGCGATAAACTTTACGAGGACGTATAAAATGTTTTTTCAGTTTTAATATGCGAGCGCAGTGTCTCGCTGGCGGCCGCACCTCCATACGTTATATTCGGAATGCTGCAGACGGTTGTCATATACTTTATGACCTGATAAAAATATTTTTCCCCTCTTCTTATATATGCATGTCCTTGGTTAAAAGTTTTATTCATATTGATTGCATTTATAAATATATCATCGAAAGATGATATTGGAACAATTTGAGTAGACCTTTTAAAAAAATAAACTAGAAATTGTAAATGAAATACCTCGAAAATTATAAATAACATTTTTTTTACAATAACATGTATACAATAATAGAGTAATTATTTCAAACTCTTTCAGTGAACCTTAGAATCCTAATCTTATGAAGCATTGAAACCAATGGACTGAATATGCGCTTAAAAATAATCTGCCAATTTAGGTAACCATGTTCGCGTGCCTTTATCGATATCAGAATTAAAAGAATTTTGCTGGGGCGGTATATTGCTAGTATCGTCGGTTATATAATTATTATAGACAAATAAACAAAAATGGTCGCCTTTAAAAAAAATAAAGAACTCCATGCCAATCAGAATGCAATCTCTGGTTTGATTTTTAGTTTCTATCTGCCGACCCTATTCACCGCAACAAAAATAAAAACCGTATCAAGCTGTCCTTGCAACTAGCAGCGACCGAACTGTCAATAACAATTTATCAACCCTCAAATTACGCCAACAATCTTTGTCATATCACGGAGATATCAATCTATCACAAAATACCCTGCAATCTCAGAAGTAAGTTGTATTGTTAAGTAGCTTTATCACTCAATACTCCATGAAGATAATCCTCAACACACCGGTTTTGGCATCCTTGCGATTTAATTGCTTTGTTTTATATAACTTTATGTGTACGTAAGTACTGTACTACAATTTCTAACTACCGGCTTGTTTTAATATTACCGATTTAATATTACATAATTATTAATTATATTTTCGTACAAAAACTGTACAAAAATCAAAGTGTTATTTGTACAGTACTGTTTAAGGTGATTATGCATTATAAAGAACTCGCAAGTCCGATGTATATCATAAAGAATTTCTTATAATGTAACTTATCATTTTTCTACTTTTCATCTCATCCAGAAATCTCTGAGATTCAAAGCACTTTGTTTTACGGACTCTGTTATCACTTTCTGAACGCTGAAGCGAATAAAATAGAGTTCAATACACAGTAACAGTAAACTCAGTGGATTCCTTATTACATTTTCCGCTGTTGCACTGTTGTTCTCGAAACTTTTATTGCGAATCTTATTTCTGTTGTGTAGATATTTCAATTCGGAAACCATTATTTTTAAATTGGAATAAATATTGTAAAATTAAATGAAAACTAGATGTACTTGTAGGTAATCGGTGTCTATTACATTTTAGTGAGAGAAGTACTTAACTCAATATTATATTATTACGCATGTTTTAAGCGTACTGAGTGTTGTACCTATTACATTTAGTTACATAAATATTTATTTGATAGAAATAAAATATTATAATCTAATCTTAGCAAGCGAATGATTATTATTTTTCTTACCAAAAACATTTTCTTATGAAAATATCACCGAATTGAATGGAATTCCAAGAACGCCTACTCACAGTTTGCTTTAATCTGTGATTGATCAATCTGACCGCCCGGCGGTAGAGTCTGCGTAGGCGGGAACTGTGAAGCAACGCAGGTGTAGTTTCAGATTAAAAGCACAGACATACTGGCGTCTCATTTTCATCTAAGTAGGAAACTTAATATGAGGTTGTAATTCGCTAACAATATTATATTGATGACTCAGTTATTATTTTATAATGTATAATCAAATAATTCATAGCCTAAGTTTATCATATAAATCAAGACCTCTTTTGTTGAAGAAATATCTGAAAATATATTTGTAATGACAAAGCCAATGATCTCATATATTAGGTGAGTGGATCAGTAAATAATATGTCGGTTATTTGAATAATAAATTCTGTAGTCCCGAGAGGCGGCTGTCGCTCGGCGTGTGTCCCCGGGGTGATAAAAAGCTGTCAGCGACACCTGCGCGGGGGCACACTCGACTACTTTCCATTTCACGGTGTCTGCACGGCGGCCACCGGGCCCCGTCCTAAACTCACCCCTTCATAACTTACTATATAAAGGAGTGAGTTTAGGAAAGGCAATCGGATCCATGACTGTGGCAAACTGGTGCTGAGTTGCACATTTCAGAAAGGGCAAAGTTTTATAACGCATCTTGGTACACATATGAGATCGGAGTTAATACGCTAGAAATTTACGAGGGTGACATGACATCATGACCTCAATTAATATTTGCTATTTCGCGCAGACAGCCCGCCAACTGCACGCCAATTGGAAACGATAATTACCTACGTTAATTACCAATTTGAATCGAATTCCAAAATTGCTATTGAACAACATGCATGCTACAAAAAACTCATATATATTTTAAAATAATACTTCTTGGAAATGGTTTATTTTCAAATATGTAGTCAATCCCGTAACAACGTAAAATACTATTTCTATCTGTTTATTAAACAGCAGGAGTAAATGAAATGTAACAAAGGATTTGCATCCGAATATCTGGTATCAGTTCCAGACACAGATGATGCTGTCTGTAAAAGGACAATAAAGGGACTCTTATCCACTTCACTGATTAGATGAAATAGGCTAAATATTTGACTATTATTATCGTTTTCACTATTATTCCTCTAAAAATAGACTCATCCACCGGCGCGTTTATTATAATAATGTTTATTAGACTCATTTACAAAGGTACACTATGAGTATCCCAATTAGTTGATATCAATCCTTATTTATTCTCTCGCAAAGACAATTCAATCATAAAAATACAAAGGTAGATAACAATTTATTACTTAAAACCAATTACCTGTCTAGACCTATCGATCTAGTAGTCGCAAACAATCAAATCTCCGGTCTACACCACACTAACAGCCGTGGTTATTAAACGAGTTAAAAACTTTTGTCCTCAAGTGTATCGGACAGTTGCGAGCTTAAATACCGTCAATATTATTAGCTGAAAAGCACAAGTGTGGGGGGAGACCAGTGGGGGGGGTTGCTCCGTGTTATGAATGCCGGCGGCGGCGGCACCTGCTTATTATGTATAGTCTCAGGTCCTCAGACGTGGCCTAAGGCACCCAAAATAACGTACACTAACTATGTATATTTTGTTTAGGAGCTTCACAGAAAATTAGGTTAGATGGTAGATGTACATTCTTTTGCAAAATGATTGAGTTGGAAAATAAATTTCTTTCCAAATGAGGCTGGAATATATTTACACTCGTTTAGTGATGATAGTAAGTATTTCGATTGATAAATAGGTATTAACATTAAAGAAGAAAAAAACTTTACTTTTTTATTTTATTAGCACGATTTACTGAAATTTTAATTAATTCCGCCTTCTATTCGATCTGCTACTTATGTACGATTTTGCATTAAACACAGAGACAGAGTTAGAAACTGAGATCTTATATTAAACTATAGTTTATACCGTATACTGTTGGATTAAAATAAGCACAACAAATCTTTTACACTCAGTTATATCCTCTCTATTTATAAACAAACTACATTGTGGGGTAGCATGACCGACGAATTTGCTACGCGAAGGAAGCACTGCGGTCGTCTATGGCGTAGACAGTTGCTACGCCGTAGTCACGTGCTACGTCTATCTAGTTGAAATTTGTTTAGATGCCCAATACATTGTTATAACGCTTGTTATTGTAATATGTAAACAATACTTTACCTACTTTATTGTACTCGTAGTTTCATTATTATATGAAATACGTGTTTCGTTAATTAATTTCAGCCTACTATTATTTTGCGATAATACTGAACTAACACGAATAACAATTATAATTAAAACAATTTAAAATTGAGCTTCTAAAACAACTTTAATAAAATGTCTGCATATCTGAACTCATGTTCACCCATTCTTGCGTTGTTCAAATTTGCATACAAAACAGTGAACAGTGCACAATAGTATTGAGGCGTACTGTGGAAGCAATTATACTATCCGGCGAAGTGGCAATCTGCGCCGACCTATATCTGATTGGACGCTGAATTCAATAAATTGCATTGTAAAATGTGATAGACCTTTCTCCGAGGACAATTTCTGAGTGGACATTTCATCATGGATATGATTTATAATTATTATTATTAGGCAAAATAAGTTTTACTAAAGTGAATATCGTGCAACATAGTATGCCTGCTGCTTACAAAATAATTTACATTACATTAAAATTTTAATCATGTGAATTACAAAAGATAGTTTTCTGATCAGACGAGCACGCACTGCATAGTAAACATCATAAGGCAAAGTTTTTTTTTGCAATATTATATTGTTGAAAGTATACGTCTGCTCAATGAATTTTTTCGACCGCATTTTTTAAATCGCAACAATCCGCACTCGTTACTAGCTAACGAGGGATGAGACACGAATTCACACTATTTCAAAGCTTTTTTACTAGAATTCACAGCTGAAAAATAAAACAACCGCACGTAATTATTCATAGCGCGCAATATTCTGCGTTCTGGTAGAGTCTGGTAGAATGGTAGTTTCTAACACCCACACACTCGTCACCCCGAACTACTGCGATGAATTTCGAGTCGAGATTTGCATTTTTATGTTGGCATTATGTTAAAAGCTGAACACTTATAATACATAGTAAGCTCTGTAACAAAGTAAGGGTAGACATTCATGACATGTTTCGTTTATAAATTTAAATGAAACAGAAACCAATTTTTATAAATCCTGAAAATAACAAGTTTTTTCACATATTTTGTTCATGACAGTTAGTATGGTGAAATGATATTGGTTCCAAACTAATTCAGGCTATAAGAAGTCACTGTAATATCCAGCAATGAAATGTATCGTTTTAAAAGTGGGCAGTGAAAGTTTTTGAGGAGCCAACTTGAACTAGACGATCATAACTTATGATCCTTCCCAACTTGCCGCCATACCCTCTCAAAAGTGGACTCCCTACATGGTTCTTATAAGTTCATTTTATGGAACAATCCATAATATTATATGGCTAGTTATATATCGATACATTTCAGTTCACTGAACTTCAGAACCTCTCGTATGATAGTTTTATAACTGAAACAAAGTTGAATTTGAATTTGGTAATTTATTTTCAAATACATTTAATGAAATACGCATTATTTGCTTAACATAAGCTTCCGGTACACTGAGGCGTCAAAACGCATACGTATTTTTGTACTTTACCAAAACCAGCTCTGTATTTATATAAACAGAGATTAAATTTCTGTGGTAAAAGCGACGCGACCACGCGTCAAAATTCGCTCGCGCCGTCAATGACATTTCTTTGAAGAATGAGCTTTGTCTATGAGACAATACAGTTCGTTTTATTGTCAGCAAATATTTTGATGGCCTCGTCTTGACGGTCCAGTCTGCACGGAGCTTTAAAAAACAAGGCAGACAAACAGATATTCATCTACATATCTATCAGCATAATTATTATCAATGTCGTTGAGTTATATTTGTACATATTGAAGGACGCATTTATTGTTATTGTCTAAAACATTAGAGAAATATTGTTTACTAGCAATGATAATAGTAACACAGGCAAGTCTGCTTACTACTCAGTGTGGCAGAAGGTCATACCAGTTCCATTCCTGCCAGGGTCAATTTTGTAAATGTCCTTTGATCATTATGTGTAGTACTGAGATAGACTTGGGTCTATTCTTTGTTACCCTATATGAGTTTGAGACCCGAGTATTATATAGTGACATTTATATAATTGTTGTGTTCATTTACACAGAACAATTAAATGCATGTATTGCGAACGAGGCAGTGGAAATCTGCGTTGGACATCAAATATAACCGCAATCGTCGACGCGTGAGTCGAATTAACATATTAGTTTGAAATGAATTGTTGTTTTCTATGTTCAATATAATATTTATTGTCAAACAACACATTTCTTAACAAACATGAAATCCACAGTCACCCAGTGCTGTGAACTAACCTGAAACTATCTCTAATTTACACTCATATGGGAAATTATACAAAAACAAGTCACGGGAGATGGGATAGCAAGTGGAAAGGAACCTATGTTGGCACCACCCATCTGTAATTGAATCTAAGTGAATGTTGTGGATACAATATCAGCGAGAGCAAGAACTGGAATACAACAATAGCAGGATCTATTTGTTAAAGAAATCAGACCTTATTGTATTTGATGTATATTTATAGATACACAAATACTACATTTTATAACTTAAATTAGGCTGCCAATCTATTTAAATGTGTACACCATTTGAATTAACTATGTTAATGTCATTCCGTTGATCGTTCCGTTCGACCGTTCCGGACGTATCCATCTCATAACAAGATAAAATTAATTGTTACAATTGATAGTTTCAGACTTTTTAAGATTGATAATAAAACGTGCTTATGTTGGTACTTGTACCTAGAATACTGTTAATAATTTTGAAAGTTATTAAATAAAAAACAGACTTAATATACCTACTTGATTTCCAATTTATAACCTCTCCGCTTTTAATCTTGATAGCAATCTTAAATCTTATTTATTTCGCCTCCATGACATGCTTGCACGTATCGTATTGTTTCAATCAAAATGCAACGATTTATATGCATAGAGTTATAAAACGTTCGGAGTAGTTCCATCCAACAAACCCGTGACTTAATAATGAGATCAACTCCAATTATGGAGCGTCGTAAACCAGCCGTATAGTTTCTGTTTCAAATTGACTTCGGCAGCTCTACCAGAGTTTATAAGCTCGCTAGGTGTCACTACGATCTACGTAAAATATTTATAAAACTAACAATTACTCCCAGTTTTAAGAAATCTATTAAATCCATTTTACAAAGAATGGTATTTTCACTCCTACATTGTCTGATGTCTCTGTAAGGTAGGTCTACCTTAGGCGAAGTCTGGTCTTACCCAGTCTTAGTGAACTTGTCATGGACAAGGATAAACGTGATACCCTGCTAAGCTATTGCGTGGAGGTGGTGACCAGAGTATTTAATAGAAACAAGAGGTAAGCAGAAAGAGGCCAGCTGCCAACTTATTTGTCAATTAGCCACCAACAGCAGCTTTCACTAAACTGCGCATTAATGGCTCTATTTACCAGATCCGCGCAATGGGCAGTAGGGATTTTTTTGTTGTTGGGTATTTTTATCATGTTTTTCAACCGACCTCCAAAAGGAGGAGGTTCTCAATTTGATTGGTATGTTTTTTTAATGTATGTACACCGATAACTCCCAGATTAATCTGATTCTTCTTTAGTTTGATGCGGAATAGATCAGATGCCATTTGGTCCCATAAAAATTTAACATCTTTAAAATTCTGAACAGATTTTGTTTACCTGGACGATGTAATTTTAGTTCGTGTATGGCTTTTTTAGGAGTTTTCATTAACAAAAATGGAAACCTTTAATGAAATGGCTGTAAATATTTACTTTTTAAGGGCTGTTATGAGGTTATAATACTTGCATATTTTCAACGATTTTGACACTAAAAAATTAAATTTTTAACAAAAAACAAAAAACCGACTTCATAAACCTAGGTGCACTAAAAAGCTAAAAATAACCATATAATTCATTACATTTGGAGTAGGTGCCAATTCATATGTGTGTTTACCTGTGTATTAATATGCTGTGTACATCCTTGTCCAGCCTTTTGCTATTTTATTGTTGTTTACATTGTTATTTTAAAGACGAGTTTAATTTTATTGTACATTTTTACGACTTTTATTATTTGTAATAAATATTTGTGACTATTATTTAAATAAAAAATCTGGGAAGAAATAATTGTACACTCATTAGACTTACGCTAACTTTAAGGATATACTCATATCAGAAGTTGAACGCGGGCCGGGCCGAAATAGCCCGGTAAAAAAAAAGGTCTCTGTGAGGTAGCCGATAAGACACTTCAATCCAACGTACAAATATTTTACGTTGACTAGCAACGAGCGAGCTTAGATCACCATTAAGTCTCATGGTAGTGCTACAATTATGGCATAGCTCTATCTCATAGAAGGTATATACATAATTCCATACGGTTATATCTTACGGTTTATGGTTTAGCGACATCTAGCTTATGCTACTCAGGAATAGCAAAGCTTTGAATTTTAAAATTTGATCAGTAGTTTTTAAGGTTTTTTTTATGTTTAATCCGGGCCTCCATTCGGCCCGGCCCGCGTGCTCACCTCTGATGTGGGGGTCAGAGTTCCTAAAATTAGGCTTAAGTTTAAGGTGTAAAATATCTTTTCCAGCCTGGTTTATTTTATTGAAAATAAAAGTAAAAGTCAATTTTTTTTATTCAAAATTGTCAAAGTCAAAGAAAATACACAATAAAACAAAAAAAGTAAACCCGTCTAAAAATAACAATATAAAACGACAATAAAACAGCAAGTTTTTAAGGTTACCCCTCACTAACTGTTTATACTGGGGTGTTAGTATACACCTAAATACCGGTTAACTAAAGATTTAAAACAGGCTTGAGCTTTCCGCATTCAGAGTTGACATCCGTGTCACTTTCAGACAGCTGTTGGCGGAAGTACTAATGATTAGAACTTGTGCTAGCTACTGTGTCCCTTTCAACATAATTGTAATCATTTGACATAAACTTTTTAGAACAATCTTTAGTATCCACTGAGTGATCATAGGTATGATAGTGTACTGATAGTGTTTTAACCTTTAACATTCCATTTCAGGTTGAAAATTGTAAAAAATGCGTTATAAAGTTATTATTAATCTAGGGTACCTATCTCGTGGAATGTGATAACTGTAGAGTTTGTAGCCGTACTCGTTATCGTCGGATTAATAAAAGAATCTAAAAGTGCGGGAACGTCTGAGCAAGTTCTGAGATGTTTGATAAGCACACGCCTCGCGAATTCTTGAAAATTAATTTAGAGATAATGCGAAATATTTTACGCGCGGAGTTTTCCGTTTTTACGTAAAGATTACTGATGTTATTAACTTTTATCTTCATTTATAATTAACTACTCTGAGGTGACAAGCATAATCTTAAATGTAATGAGATATTTTTGACCGGGATGCTAATGGTTGTGTTTTTTTGCGAAATGTAACATAACATTTGTAATTCAATAGTTTTATATTGTTACATGACGATATCAGGAAACTCCTTCAACCAACGAGCATATTTCTTCACTAGCGTCAGATATTTCCAATCACGGCCGGTAAACATTTTGTTTGTGTACCATAAACACGCGGTGTGCGTGCATGTCACGTCAGCGTGCTCCCCTGATCCGCGTGTCACGCCGCAGGTCACGCTCGACCACGGGAAATAACTAACACTAGCTTATTGTCCTTGCACGTAGATTTCCCTATTTATTTAATATGAAATGACCGAACAACACAGAGCATGTCTCGATAGAGTCCAATAAACAAAACTTTACTTGATAGGTTTGTAACAAGTCTTTACTACACAGGACAGTCAAAAGTGTGTTTTATAACACACTACACATAGGGTTAAACTGAACGTGCAAGTACTAATTACGAATGAGAAATAATTATATTTTGATATATACCATAACATACAGAGGGCGTTAATTTAACAATATACATTGAAAAACAATTTATAAATAAAACGATGCGTTATTACTTAAATAAATTGGATGTCGTACAGTAAGCAGATCCACTGCCTCAATTACGGTGTAATAATCATTGCGAAAACGGTGAGGTCAAAATTATTTTAATGATTTTGCAATCTGAAGACTTGGTCCACTTTAGGAATGGTGATAATATTTTTTCAAAGGCATAATATCTTTTAAAAAAGTAATTGCTATAAGATAAAAACAGAAGCAATTCAATGAAATCGCCATTGTTTCCTAAAGAAAATACATTTAATAAATTTGTAAGAATCTTTAAAAATCATGTAACGATTTAGCCGGCACAGCTCAATGGAGCCCGCTGGGTTTGTTTGTGTAGCGCTTTGTTGGAAACAATTGGGCGATCCTTTGGCCGGCAAACAGGATCTTGAACGGTTTCATTTTGAAAAATGGGATAGTATGTTCCTTTGACACAACTTATGTGCCCCACATTCTTACCGCAATCATATTAGATATATTAACAAAATTTCTTCAATATTTTATTTACTTTTCCTTATTTTTATTTACGGCAACATCGATTGCATTCGAGTCCAGTTTATTTACAACACTATTTATATTTACTAAACGTCTTCGTATATGGCAGAACTTCAATTCTAATTCAAAATTGAAATCGTAGTTACTCGACATAAAGATTTCAGAAAGTGAAAAATAGTTCTTCAGATATAAAGGCCACTCGCCTTAAGTACTTATTAATAGATCTTAAAAGAGTGTTTGAGGCGCGTGGGAGGATCGTTGATTAATTTGTTTACACTTCAGCTCTCGCTTAGACGTGGACTTAGAACGTTTTATTAAGGAATAGGCCATAACGTGTCTGTGTCAAGACTTGTTTTCCACCACTTATTTTCCCCATCACACATAAGTTTAAGTTATGGACATTGTTTTTGTTATGAAAGGAGATTGTAGTATGCTATCCTAGATACATGTTTTTAAACCAAACAGTTACTTAAACAAGTCATTACAAAGTCTGCTAATATTGGATTTCGAGCGTATATTGTACGCCAAAATAATAATAGTAGGTGACATCAAATTGTATTCAATTCCACACATTTTTCATCTGTGTGTTGCCATCATTACGTCGAGTGTTCGCGCGGAGTGTGTGGGCAGGTGGCCGGCTCGGCTCGCTCATTATTTTCCTTCCGACGAACCCTTTCCCCGAGCGCCATTACACTGTGTACACATCGTAGTAGGTATTTAAAAGAAAAGGCAAGCACAAGAGATTTTACTTGTTAAAATAGCACATAAACAGCACTAGTCGATTCAAATAAGCAAAAACAGTTATGATGCAAACTTTCGAGTAAAATTCTCCAATTGTGATATAGTTGGGTAATTTAATAACGTATACATGGTGTTTTAGAATTCCGAAATAATACTTTGACGTTTTCATCAGTATCGAGTATACAACTGAATGGTTTATAAATTAGATCTAAATTCGATCATGTTTTTTCAACTCTTTTTTCCTCGCCAATTTCTATAACTTGTAACATGTCGAGCTGAGTGTTAAATTTGCATATTCTGTTTTTTGAATATTAGTAGCCGTCCCTCATAAGTGTAGTGAACACTGCTGAATAGGGTTATGGATGTACCCAAAGACCAGAACACGATACCTGTGACAAATATTCAGAGGGCTATAACTTAGAAACTATGATAGTTAAGTATAAACTGTCTTCACTAAGCATCCCCATATGAGCTACCGTATATGTACCCAAAGTATTATATTGGACTTCTGATACACCCTGTAGAAAGCAATAGAGCAGTAAGTTATATTTAAATTCCGGGTGTAGAGTCGTCAGTGATCGATGGGCATCTCATGAGCGGTGGTTATTCAGTCGGCGGCGACATCAAAACATCGTCATCAGCCGTGATAGATGACGCGGCGCCCGACACCAATCACGGCGCATTCTTTTCACACTCAAGCCTCACTTGTACTTACGCTCGAGAAAGGAATTAACGGTTTACATTTAGGATTTCAACTTGGTAACTATTATTTAAGGATAACCATGAAGTCATAAATCTTTTGCTATGATGTCGGCTCAGAGCCAATACTGCGCTTGCATCAGGCCCTTTGTTCAAAATTCTCACTGTAATGGCATATGACTATATATATTCGATACATTTTATACAAAAGGCTTTAACTTTTGTTTTGTTTTTTCGGAATGATACGGAGTTCAAGTTCTACTTGCCTACGAACTTGGGATACGTTATTGATATTCAAATTTATTTTAATCTCTACTTTGATAAAATTACTACCTTGACTACAACAATAATATCGGAAAACTACTGTGAAAACTTTGTTCAAGTTCTGAGCTGTCTTATACGTATAACAATTTATTCCACACAGGAATAATCCGGATCGCAGCGGCCATCACATATTTGAAGGGGGCGTCACTCCATAACTCATTCCGGCTGTTATTGTGGGGAAGTGGGTCAGTTGCGGTAACGCACCATCTCGCCCAACGACTTCGGCTGAGCGGATATTGCGCCCGCCCCTCTGGATACTAAACCTTGTTATCCCGGACCACTATTACGATTACCAGTGGAACGGCCTAACATAACATTGTACGTTTGCTGAAAGTCACTAATCGTTAACGTACGAGAATAATATTTAATTCTCAGGTGCCCGTTAGGGGTACAATTCGCCTAACATATACTTTACGTGGATGCAACAACCCATGCTACGAAACATGGTTCAAGAATTGATTTGAACATTTTATGTGGACATGATCTACAACATAAATCGAAGTGAAATATCTTCACACGGCAAAATTTAAGAATATTTTACAAATGATTAAACTTGTCCACCGATGTGCACGGTAAAGATTTATACTCTTACTTGTTAGAAAATAATTTATACGTAGATACTTCGCGAAAAATCGTGTACAAACTGTTCGCAAAGTCCTTAAAATATCCTGAAGTTCGACTTTATCGCGACTGATTGATCGGTGTGTTCGGGGAATGTTCGGGGAATGCTCCGAAATATTTCTAAACCAACTTTGCACTGGGGTGTGAATTTCAAAGTTAAACTATCTTGTGAAAGTCAACTTTGTTACAAAGTTTTGCATGTTTAAACGAATCAAACGAGTGAATCATTTTGTTATAAAGACTGTTCGATTTAGAGTCTAGTCAGAAAAACGTACCTATATAAGTACGTCTTTCGTAAGACGGTAAGTTTTAGATTGGCTCTGTAGCGTGAACTCAAGTTACTATACACTCGATATTCAAAATCGAGAATTGAAATCAAAAGAAAAAATGAAACAAACAAACGTTCTATAGAGAAGGTCCTTACGACGGCAATGATGCAAAGTATCGTGAAAGAGTTGTGGGGTCGAGGTCGCCGCATCCAGGTCGGGACCCGTGACCCCGCCCGCCGCTCACCACCGCCACGTGCGCGGGTTCAATGCACCGGGGTCACGCTCTCTACCTTAGTATACACAGTTTTTTAATGACATTCTGCTTAACAAACTTTTTATATGCAGTACATTTTAAAACACACCTAAATAACAATGATCCCTTAATGGGAAACACTTGCATGGTCAATACTGTACAAAAACCTGGAGAAAAATATTGGTAACTGCTTGAGTATAGCAAATGTAAACAATTCATTGCCGAATTCAGTACTTCATGGGAATCGACAATCAACTGGTAGAGTGAGCCTAACGCTACGAGTTCTAACCGAATGGCAGCGGTCACTACTAGATTGGGATACCTACTTTCAAATTTACAGTCATTCAAATTACAACGACATTTGGTATCAATCTACCTCGAACCGTGTTTATAAGTCCTATACATTTAGGGGCAAAGGCTTGACTTTACCGTAAAATCGCGGAGCGTTTTCAAAATCAAAATCAATTATTTTTTATTCGTGTAGGCCATAAAGCACTTACAAATAGTCAGATTCTACCACCGGTTCGGAATACTACTTGCACTGAGAAGAGCCGGTAAGAAACTCAATGGTTAATCTTTTCAAAATGATAATTGCGAGTAATACATTCTCAGGAGCAGCAATGCCATGAGAGCAGACAGCACCTTTCAAAGCAGTTATTCTGCACATGTAAGTAGCTTTTGTAGTCCATTTATAGGGCATTTTATCATGATGGCCTCTGAGATAGCGAATTTCAAATGACTTTATTCCCGAAAATTATCGGAATACAAATTCATAAAGTGTGCAGTTATAGCAGAAAATTGCAGCGCGCTACACATTACGCGGTTCCCGATAAGTTAATGCAACACGACGGCTTGGGAGTGTTGGTGTTCGCCGGCAAATTGTGTTTCAACAGCGGCACTTTGTCACGAACTTTACTCGACAGCGCTACACTGACGTACACTTGCAGTGTAACACTATGCTGCGGCTGCGAGCACCGAGCCAAGCATTCCCATTCCACTACGGCCATGACATTAAACATTAATCAAAGATATTAACTCAGTACACCGTGCACCGCCAGACCTGCAGCTATACCATGAATATAAAGCGTAGCTAACGCTCGTCGCAAGCGTCTACGTAAAATATTTAGGTACTACGAGTGAACGTTAGTACTAATTAAACTTATACTAGAGCTGCGCTCATCTGAAGCCCAAAAAATCTAGCATTCATGCTCTGCGAAACCGCGTCAGTTTTAAGAATTTTTCCATTAAGTATAAATAATGTCAAATAATGAACGCCTAAAATTAGAGTAAGGCCTAAAGAGATGTACCCATATATCATCCACTCTGAAGTCTAAATATGTTTTTTTGACAATTCAATTGCCATACCTACTTAATATGTATACTCACTTTTCTCTTCACCGTTTACGGAATGGAATGAATTTAAATTAAAACAACTATAGTGCCACCAACAAGGCTTTGACTTTAAATCAAGTCAAACAATGAAATTGTTTTAAAAGCTTACTTGTAAACACGAATGCACCATAAAATCTAAATTGAAAATAAATCCCATGTTATTGGCAATAGAAATTGATTTAGTGTGTACATTAGCGCGTGAATCGCATTCATTTGTACGCTAGCACCGATAGCTGGAATTTTAATAACATAGCCGCTAACTTTGCAAACATTTATACAATTTATTACTATTTTTATTTTAATAGCCACGGTAAATGCACTAGATCTAGCAAAGACAGACATTATTGAAAGCACTTAGAGTAATTTAATAAAACAGAAAATATATTAGGTTGTTCTAAGGTTGCGGACAGACTACACTCTGAAGTAAAACATTTTTAATGTAGCGAAGATCACTACACATCGACGTCAGGCGCAAAATAGTTTAAGATACTACAGATTCCACAGATAATGTCTGTATGTATGTACCTAGCCTAACGTCGTTGTGCCTGCAAACGTATTTACGATTATAGGCGCTACATTTGCAAACTCTACCTATCGCTGCAGCAATAATTTGCAAATATTGCGTGGAAACATTCCCTGGAAACACGCGGTATATTTCTGTTAGTAATGTTAATGTGATGGCGATGACATCCTAATGCGTGCTCGACTTTGAACTACAATAAAGTAGTTCTTATGACAGACATGGGTGATTTACACTATGTTGCCAGTAAATCACAAGAATTGTAATCTGGAGGCGTATACAATTTGTATTTTTTTTTTGCTATAAAAACTTAGAAATAAATGATAAATACTTAATGGCATTATTCTACAGGCCAATAAACACTATTCATTGCTGCCAATGAGTATACGTGCTTTATTAGCATTTATAACATTATTTTAATTAGTCTCGAGCCCAGTAGAATACCCTTTTCCTGCTCAGCGTAAAATCCCCGACATCCACGGTGTTTATCGCTGGGCGACTGGCGGCACATGTCCGTAATGGATCGCGTTACGGTGCGGAACATTCGGCACAAAACTGAGTTACCCTCGGGGGCCCAAATTTTAATATTAGCCACGAGTAAAATTCTAAGCGTGTCCGACACGACAATACTTTCACAAAGGCCAGCATTTCAGGATCGTTATGAATGTGTGTTCGGTTTTGTGTGAATATTATTATGTAAAATACGGAACTGCAGAAAATTAAAAATAAATTTCTATAAGAAATCTTAACATTATGCAAGGTCACTATTGCAGAGGGTTATTAGTAACTCTTGAAATATTAGCTATATCATGATATCATGGCCAATATTCTGTACGAAAATTCAATCAGCTAACACTCCAAAATAGACACTTGAATTCATACACAACTTCTATCAACTGCTCGATAACTGCAGGTGCATGTACATCTCAACGGAAATAGCGTGCCTTTTACTGCCAGCTTCCCGCTCTACGCAGTAAATAGCCACGAAACGGTTCCCAGCCAGCGTTGCAGAGCTCATGCATTGTATAAGGATCTATTCATACGATATAGCCGGTTGCCCGATCATAACGATTTAAACGGAAACGAATGTGCAGTGGTAGAAAATTTTGTATCAAAGTCTTCACACGGACTGTCGACTCACGCAAACTATTATTTATTTCACAATATAACGGGATCTGCCCAACCCTTAAAAAGTACTCATCGTACAAGCGTTTCTTTACTTACCACCACACAATATTGTTTTTGAGAATATTAATTATTTTATAATTCGTTATTTGAGTTAAATTGGATAAAAATACTTTTCCGTCGTTACATTGAACCACACATCGTTCGTTCGTCTGTAAAGGCGTCATAAGACACGCCTGCTTGTGCACTATTCTCTAGCTCGGGCACGCTCCGTAAACCGGCTCCAACTGGAAATATCCGGTACCAACCGGTTGATGGCCGAATTATCCGGGTTCCAAGTAAACAGGGATTTAGTTCAGGTAAATGGAGAAAGATTTTAGTACCAAATACGGGTGTTGTTCAGCCTAGCAGATTGGAACACGAAACAAAGTACACATTTGAACCTAAACTAATTTAAATAAATATAATTCGATCATGTAATACAATGAAATTTAAATTAATATTGTAAATGTAAACAAACCAGCTATAGGATCGACCTAGACTTTATTGTTCTGATACAAAATACAAATCGAACAGTAAATATTTCAAATTAAATCGAAGTTTAAACTAAAGTTTACAAACTAAACTACTAACGACCCTTATTGATACAATAAAATTGTATACACCAATATTGACAGTTCACTCAATATTATAGACAAGTCTGAGACTTTGACAAGTGTTGAAAAGTCATTAATTTCTAATTCTGGCTAACTTTTCCAATTCGATGTATATTATAGAACCAAAAACTTTTCCCAGATATACGTATAGAGACTCCATTCCAATGGAGTGTAGGCACATTTTCATGTGTTTTAATATACTGTAGACCTCCCATCACGTTGCGGGGGGAGGAGAGGGACAAGCCCCGGCTCCCTCCCTCCAAATATTTGACTGCGTCGTCGGTTCGCGGTCGACAGCACGTAATCTTAGTTACAAATAGCAATTTACCGCGGAATTGACTCCCACACTCTGTTTATTTTATAATCTAGCTCGATCGGAGCACCGGTAGGAGTCCGAGTCTAGATTTAAAATGATCTCTATATGAAGAGTGTTTCAGAAGACCGAAATAATACTTAGCCGCTTGCATGACTATCGGGTATGCAACTGAACGGTATAAAAATTTGATCGGAATTCGATCATGATTTTTCTATTTTCTTTCCGCTGCGAATTTTAAAAACTTAACGTGTCTCTGGTCCTAAGCGAACTGTTCAAGTTCTGGTTCCTGAATATGTGTAGTCGCCGCTCTTTGATGTAGTTTGCACTGTTAAATAGGGCTGTGGATGTGCTCTAAGGCCACAATACGATACCTGTGGTAAATATTCTGAGGGATGTAACTCAGAAACTATGATAGTTAGGTATAGTCTGCCTTCACCATGCATCTATATATCAGCTACCGTATATGTACTTAAAATATTATTTTGGACTTCTGTTAAAGACCCTGTATATATAATGTTTTAAAGATTTCTTGCAATGTGGGTTTATATTACTAGTAGTGAGCTGACATCAATATAATGCTACTAAATATATTTGTAGTTCTGTAAAAAGATGAAAATGGGTAATAAACTAAATTGTTTGAGGTGGATAGATTGCTCGGAAAGAGTTAAAGGAGCCAGATTTACCAGCGTGTATTGTCATCTATAGATTTAGGTATTCCATTCCGCTGGGAGTATAACTACAAATAAATGCTATAACTACATCAAAAACTGTTTTACATGAATTCCACCTACATTTGACGATCCATTACTTTTCAAAACCAGCATAAATACCATTGGTCAGCAAGTTTGTCATAATTTATTTCCATTTCTCTATTGAAGATATATCGGTGTTACATGTATGTATGGCCAATGTTATCGGGGTCAAAGACATTTAGATGGCATACATTCGACCTTCAAATCGGTCAGAGGCCCTTTAACGGCCATCAAGGGAGCTATGAAAGGCTCTAATGGCTCACATCCGACGTGTCCCGACCCGCGACATTTCTAGATACTACACTAAGTGTACCCATTCCGCTTGTTTATGTTTGTCATTACCGTACTATGAATAGGGGTTATTAACAAACGGCTTGAAAGGCAGTTTGTAATCCTGTGATATGTCTAATTATAATTAATAAATCAAACTTAGCATAAACCTTAAAGCGTAAATTTTAAGGGCACCATAGTGGGCACGACCCAATTAGGACCGCTCTAGGTGAGTACAAAGTTGATCTTTGATACAACAGCTTCTTGCTATAAGATGACTACATAAAGTGGTTAAAATATGACCACAGTCTAAAATCCGATACTTCTTTAGTACTACTACAAAACTGTTACCAAAGCATGGTAAGTTGATAAAGTACTATTGTAAGTGCACGATTTCTAAATGAGAATAAGGATTGAATGAAAATGGGATATTCATTACGCGAATATTGCAATTAATATCATACATGTATCTTCTAATCATGTTTCATTATTTTCATTGTTTGGTGTACAATAAAGAGCACCCTAAGAACTCTAGAATCTATCTATATTTTCATAGGATTATACAATAAAACATTTTCTTGGCTTGATTTCTATATCATGTTAAAAATCTTGCTAAGCTGAAAGTGCCTCCACGTGTATCCAAGGGCTTGCTGACTCCACTCTTGTATAATAAATATGCTCACTTACTCCTAATTGTAATGCACGTGCGTACATTAAGTACCTTTGAACTCGTCGTTTCGCTTGCGTCGACAAAAACTGGCTAATGGCTATGTGGATATTACTTGAATCGAAAAGGTTTTTACCAAATGCCAGGTTTGCTTATACGTGAACAAATGTCAAGTTGTGAAAACATTTTCAAAGCTGATCAACGTATTTTTATGGCCAAGGATACATTTAAATACTCACAACCGTGTGGGATTAGTTCATAGAAGACTTGAAGTATTCAAAATTACGAAACGAGAATGGGTTACGCGACAGGCGGTCAGGATGTTGGCATCGTTGGTATTCCCTATAGCCTCCATCCTGCCACATCGCAACAATATTAATGGATTCCATTAATATGTCTATCAATATAGTCCACAAACGGATCATGAATTGTTCCAATTCTAAGACATACCTACGCAACAATGCAACCTCTAGTGTTGGCAGGTATATGTGCCGCTGCCTGAGCGGACTATTACCAGGTTACGTAATTAGTATCGTAGTGTTAACTATGCTGTCTCAAACACGCCTGACGAGAAGTGGAGTCCTAGTTCAAGCGGGCACGTAGGAACATAATACCTGCACAAAACACACAAACAAAATTTAACAGTACCCACTATATCATTCTCTTCATGACTCCCAAACGTGGTAACAATGTAGTATATTTTTTAATGAGCTCAATTTCATTTAGAATTACTTTGAAGGTCACGAATTTATTATTGTGCCGTTCATGGAATTTGGAATAGGGGGGTAATTAAGATACACTTCACGTTAAAAGTAGATTTTCAACACTAATCACATTGTTATTCTAAATAATACAGAACACTCATTACTTCAGTCAGTTCATAAAACACAACCTCGTATATTTGGGTTGTATTCTAATCGATAGGATGTACAGAACCTTTTATAACTTCAACCGCAGCCATTATCAGAAGCGTGTATCAACAAGCTGAATGGCCCGGCCGCTCTACCTCCCCTGCAATATTATAATACACCGTTACTCATTGGCCGATGTCGGCAATATCCAATCAAGCAGTCTATAGCTGTGCGGTGCTTGTGATCTATTGTAGCTGCAGGGAACTAGTAAGAAGATTGGATTGGGTTCAAAATGTATCTATGATCAGATGAATCTGTTGACTAGACAGATGCTGACTAGTTTATAGGATATCTGTAATTATACTCATATGTTTTAACTGCTGTTAATATTCAATTTGAAAATAGCTACGTAGCTATTTAGGTATCTAAATGCTAATTAATTTCAACAACTAAATTATTTCGAAATATGTAACAAAATCCAATTAAATCGTGTAAGAAACTTGGTCCGTGGGTTTCTTTGTTGCTACATTATTGTTGGTTCTGTTCTTCTATGTTTTTAAGTACTTTTGTCGTCTGTGGAAACTGAATTATCTACTGGAATTAAAGTAATAAAATCTAGTTTAACTCAATGTCTGCAAACTGTTTAGTAGTAAAGCCACTTTTGGCGAACAAAATGAATGCAGATATGAAAAATAAGACACCCACTCGCATTTCACAGTCTCATAAGTCGAGACTTCTAAGTTGGCTCGTTAAAAAGTCCAAACCGCATAGTTTTTGCAGACAGTATTCATTAATGGCTGGTTATAACAGGCAAAAAGTTTGTGGAGACGCCAGAAGTTAGACTGCGTTTTTATTCGAACACTATTACTAAAAAGCAGTGGTAGCCTCGTGGGCAAGAACACCAGCCTTGAACGTAAGGGGTGCAAGTTCAAATCCCAGGCCCAGTTACCACTTGCTGAACGGTGAACGAAAACATCGTGAGTTAACCTGCACGTCTATGGGAAGGCGTGTGAAGTTCACCAACCCGCACTGGGCCAGCATGGTGGACTATGGCCCAAATCTCCCTCGTATTGAGAGGAAATGTGCCCAGTATAATGGCAATAGGCTCGCCCACTATTACATTGGGACCAAAATACATCGGCAAAGTGTAGGTGCACTACAGTGCACCTCTGCCTACCCCTTAATACAGGTGTGATGATGTATTTATTTTATTTTATAATTTACTATTACAAACTTCCTTAAATAACTGGTATTTCTAAGTTAATTTTGGTATAGTACAATTGAAACAAAAAAACTGATTTTTGTTGATCCACATCGAGGCCCATAGACTATTTTTACAGTGACACGGAGTAATAAAATATCCTTATTTAATTTCCTACACACTTAGATCCAACGAAATGGCAAAGCTTGAATTAAATTATTACAGCAATAAAGCTAAAAGGATAACTATTAGACTAAATCTTGGCGAGTGTTTGTTCTGGCATCGTTTGGTGCACTTTATACGCGAGTTTGCGTATATATCACCGCTCCTGTGCTCTTAAAATACACTTTTGTGCAATATTTTATAACTTAGCTAACGTATAATTGGTGTACTTTACTTCTTGCGCCATTTTACTGTACTGTTTAAACTCACGGTCATGTTCATTATTTTGCCAGAATAGCATTTTGTAACTCAAAATTGTGATAAAATTAGTAGCCTAAAATAAATACTAGCTTACGGTAGATAACTTTGTACGATAGAAGCCGACAGTATTATCGTACAAAACTTTAAATTCTGAACACAAAATGAATATTGGCTGATCCCTATTCACTGATCACAAAGTACATAAAGTTACTTGAAATACCTTCGTAGGCATATACTCGTAGCGGCTACGGCGTAGCTGCAGTCTAAGACGTAGCAATAACGTACGGTCGTAGAACCCCGAATGTATTCTGTTTTAAGGAATTAGGGAGAGTTAATGGCGGTTTTTACTGTTGGGTATAAAAGATCTCGGTAATGTTATTTTGTTGAGTTCGTTAATACCTGAGGAGTGTAAACCAGAGGCTGTTAGATAAGTGGAACCAAGTCTATGAAACAGATGCAAATGGAATAAAATATATCTGTTATATTTTAAGGGTGTTTTGGAATTTAAAACTAAACACTTTCAAAATAAAATCGATTATCTCTGTTTTTTTAAATAAACTGGACTTATATTTAAATAAAGAATAATATTAATAAATAATGTCTCGATTTTGTTTATAATTCATGTAACGATAATTAATTTTCAGGTCATCTCCTCCATTAACACGTCCAGAATGTATCGCTAGCCGCGCCGCTGGTGCTCATGTCCTGAACTCTGGGAGGTGAGAGGGGTCATTACCATAATGCAGAGGGGTTTAGCGTTTTGCATTGATTAACCTTTCCCCCACCGCTGTTGGCTTACAAGCGTTATTTGAAAAACGAATGGGATAAAGATAAGTGCTATGTTTATGAATGCTTTTAGCACTGGAACTTTTATGGTACCTTTATGGTTAGCTATGGGATCCATGCATACTGAAAATCAATACAAAATTTTCTAAGTGATTTAATACAAATAATCACGTAGAGTTATTTTAAATTTTAAATTATCAGTCTCAATATTACTGACCAATTCAATTTTCTATAGGAAAAAGTAATAAAGTAAAAACCGGCCAAGTGCGAGTCGGACTCGCACACGAAGGGTTCCATACCATATCTATAAAAACGGCTACAAAATCACGTTTGTTGTATGGGAGCCCCTAAAATATTTATTTTATTTAGTTTTTTAGTATTTGTTGTTATAGCTAGGCCAGAGAAATACATCATCTGTGAAAAGTTCAACTCTCTAGCTATTACGGTTCATGAGATACAGCCTGGTGACAGACGGACGGAAGGACGGACGCACGGACGGACAGCGAAGTCTTAGTAATAGGGTTCCCGTTTTACCCTTTGAGTACGGAACCCTAAAAAGCAATTTTCTATAGGAAAAAGTTTAAACGTCACCATTTGGGGCTATTAGAAATGAATTGATATTAAATTAAATTATTTATTGGGAACAACAAAAGTACAGTACAGAAGGGTTACGATTCAGTGTTACAGAAAGTTATGTTAACATATTCACGGATTAATTATAGAAAGTACAAAGTTGCCGCAATAAAGACTATATAAATACATAGATTATAAACATAAAAGAAAAAACATAGAAAGGAAAGTAAAGATAATCAAACTTAAGGCAAGTAATTTGTGGAACTTAATTTAACTTTTATGGTTTTTTTAAAACTAAATCTGCAACTTAGGAATATATCTATGTCTAGGAAATGTGTATTGTGTAGTATGAATAGACGCCGCAGAGGAACGCGCTCCCCAGCATGTGTTCGACACAACTGTGTATAGAACAACCGATAAGCACATGCATGGCTTAGTCTAGGTATACAATATGATATACTATTATTCAGTTCAATACAGTCAAATTTGCAGTCGAATTGTCGAATTGTCGATGACAAAAAGCTTACCGATCGGCTAGACCCTCTGGCGTTGCGTAGAGATGTAGGCTCTCTCTGCATTTTCTACCGCTTCTATCATGGAGAGTGTTCAAAGTATTCAAAGTGTACAAAGGTATCTTCAAGAAACGAGCATACTCATTCCTTAAAGGCCGGCAACGCACTTGTGATGCCCCTGGTGTTGCAGGTGTCCATGGGCGGCGTTAATCACTTACCATCAGGTGAAACGTCTGCTCGTTTGTCTCCCTAACTCATAAAAAAAACTATGGATAAATTAAATAATGTCATAACTTGCAAAATAATGAGTCTTGAATGAAGTGTGAGTTAGCTGTACTATGTCAGAAGGTGAATGTATGGCACTTGAGTGAACTGAGCACGAGCACTGTTATACTACTGGTAGTAACATTTAATCATTATCATTAGATCCAATACCTGGATCCAAAATGAATCTACTGAGAATTATTGTTCGTATTCGAACTCATTTCAAATATACTGATAACTCCTTTGGTAGTACCGTCGGCAATATAGTTGTAATTTCAACATCATCAAAATTTCCATGTAACGTGCACGAGCAATGTATTTAGACTTGCCGACACATAAAAAGTTATTCCAAGAATATCAAATCTTCAGCGTACGTTATTTCGCGGGCTGTCACGTCTTCGGCACAGATTATACATAATAAACAGGTGTCGGCGTCGGCATTCGTAACTAGGAGACAGTTAACGCCTCCTACCACGATGCCCGCGTCTCGATATTGTCGCTATCTGCACCATTGATCTGCACCCATTACTGTCTGATTCACTTGAGGACAAAGATTTGTCACACTAGAAAGTAACGTGAAACCATTTTACTTGAATAACTCAGAGCACTGCACCGGCGAGTGTACCTATTCCCCTTTACGTTAGTTAAAAGGCTTTCTACTAGCACATAAACATGATCATTAAAGTCCGCAGCTAGACATCAACTAGAATACTTCATTACTGGAAGATGGGCCGGTCTAGACGGACAGGTGATTTGTTTGGATTGTATGAGACGTGTTGCAACTCAAACTTTACATCTGGATAGGTACTTAATTAAATGTAGCAATAAGGAGTCATTGGTTTTATTTGTCCGCCAGTGTACTGCTACTGTCTGAATCGAGAGCTTTACAGATATTAAACCTTAGTTGTAATATTCTAATTTATAAACCGATAGATTCTGAAACTTGTAGGTAATTTTCTATATAAATTAATGAATGTTGTGACCTATTTATACAGACTATAAATTTAAAAAAGACGTGTGAAATAAACTCATCAATATTGAACACGTGACCCAAAGACCTAGAAACGCGTGTACATTTCCATGATAACAGTATATTATGTCGGTGCTTCGACCGGCCAATGAGGCGTGAACGAGCGGGGAAATGTGTGCCCTCGGGGTGAGGCCGAGTGATCACCGCGCCAGATGAGCTGCCTATTGTCGCATCCAGTACTACGCGAGATTGGGAAGTGAATTTATTTGATTCGACATGTAATCAATGATTGAAACTAACTGTCAGGGTTAGAAAATATATTGGTGCTCACTTTGTTGACACCAAAAGAAACCACACCAGTGTTGCCTTTTGATGATTAAATTAAAATATTGCGAGCTATGTTTTTTGTGTTGATAAAGTTAGTTAGTTTATGTGCAACAATTTCGATCAATTCTATAGTTTGATAAATAATTATTGTACATGAGTTTGATACGTCTTTCATATTTGGTAGTTTACGTAGTCGCTATTATATAAACCCCAAAACCACTACTGTAGCTGTGTTATTTTATTTTATTTTTTTAATTATAGTACTGCATAATCAGTCAAAATGTTGGGTGTAACAGTGATGGGAATCAGTGGCGAGTGAGCTTATTCCTTAAATAAGTTTAAAAATAATAGTGCAAGAAAAGGTGTGCTAAACTGTCTTACTGTAGGTAAAGTCACTTGGTTAACCGCTACCTTCCCTGACAGGAAATATAGATTTGTATGGATGGTAGTAACATATAATTATTAAATAAATATTTTAAATTAAAAAAAACTACACAATTAATTATACGACTATATTTTAAATAATTTATTGTAAAAAAGTATATTTAATAATTTGAGATGTAGGTAGGTTAACTACTGACAGTTCGTTCATTAGTTGTATTTTACGACTGACAGCAAGGGAGTCTGACTGCGCCGGTATAACTAACACAATATTGTATGTTTTTACGGGACCCCATCGCACTGGGTCAACGTTGATTAAATTTTTAGCAAAGCTCCGACTAAGATGTATCGCGGTACTAGCGACATCTGTGCTATAAATCACCAAGTAGGTGGCACGTATGTTACTTAGCTCAAGAAAGTTCAAGTAGAGATTAATGAAAAGAAATCGCTTATAAAGTGAGCAAGAAGTCATGTTATTTCTAAAGCTAAAGTTTTGCTCTGCGTTACTTAATCTTGTGTACCATTAAAAATGTATAGATAAACATTACCTATATAATGCAATTTTTAGCAAACCCACATTTTAGAGATGCATTCTTGCTGCAAAATAATTATGATTATAAATGTAAATACTTATAGTTTCAAACAATTATAGTGTTGTTATATAACAAAAGATTCAAAGTGTGTGTTTCATTAGCATTTCTATATTTTGTTAACAATCTGTTGAAACTTACAAGCGCTATTGGTCTCGTAAATAAGCTTTGATTTATTTATTTTATGCACCTTGCAATATACAATAAGCAATAAGCACGAGTAGCGGTTTGGTGACCTCAATTATCTACAGTAATGGCCGCGCTACGCATCTTAATACACCAATTAACGGGATATTATATCTGCTCGCAGAAGAGCAGCGTGGGGCTGCTGTGTAGCATAGCACCGAGTCCTGCACCCACAGGCGCGTCTAAACACGCGCGACCTTCAACTTCTTAACTAATAGAAGTAGCACATTTTTCCACAAAATGTCATCGATGACTCTAAAACTAATTTGGACGCGTAGTCGCATTGTGTTTACCATAGAAATCAAATGTATATGTATATTGTGGCAGCGTACACTTTCAAATAAGTCAAGTAAATTAGCTTTGCCTCGGTGAGTGAAGGGCATCATGGCAATTCCGCCGCCGCACGTGAGGCGTGTAATCAAAATTGTAGAGTCAGTAGGCGTAGAGAGCTCATTTATACTTTGTTATTGAACGAGAATATACAAAAGAAAATGTTGCCAGCATACAACATAGTTGCAAACATACATTTTAATTTATCACTAACTAGTACTGAAAATAATGGTAGAGTGGCTATAATGATTAAGCCAAATCAAAATAGAGATGCAGAAATACATAATAGTAGGTACTAAAGTAAATATTTTTCTACAAATATAGATACAATATATGGTAAAGAGTAGTAGTATAGATACCTAATAACGACGTTGCTTACAACAGAGTATTAACGGGGATTAATTAGACGACGCCTTTATCTATGCAAATCTTACGAGAGTTCACGACTACTGAGCTAGAGATTGGACGATAACATTAACATCGATATCTTTAATAGAGTTTTGCTTTACATAACAAGATGATTAATACCTACATCTAGAAAATTGCACGTACGTTTGTAAGTTTTGTAGGTCCAACACTGGCCATTTCATAATGCTCCACGCCCACTGGGGCGTCGAGACACGCGTCAATATTTATGTCAATACCAAACGAACTCTGTGTCAATATACTTAAAGAATGAATCTCGCTCGCGCTATCAATGTGATTTCCGAGAAGAATAAACTTTTTCTGCGTCAATACAGTTCGTTTTCGTCTTGACTCGCGCGACTTCACACGTTAATTTATCGAACATATGCTTTACTCTACTGTAAAGTACCACATAATCTTCTAATAACACACACAAATAACTACAAAGCTGCACCTGCAAAACGCTGGAAGCGCATTCAAACTAAATGTTTACTCGGAATAATGTCCATAATGTGTCACGTAACGTAACACATCGACATGCAACAACACCGCACTAAACTACAATACCTGCATTCCGCAGTCGTCCCCGGAGACCAGCGCGGATACTACACACACGGAAATAGACCGGGGCCGATGTCAATAGAACAATAATTAAACTAACACGTAGGCTAATAAGGTGTCTATCTTCTAAGTGCCACATTCTACTAATAGGCACCTACTATATATACTATCTTCTAGATAGACTCCTCATTTAGAAATGTTCTTAACCGTCAAAGTGGTAAACAGAAATACATTACTGAGTAATAAGATGATAAATAGGAGATAATTAGAGACATTTCTTAATGTGATATGTTGTGGTAAATAGCAGATTTTCCGATTGTGACGTCTTACTCTTTCCGGATTGTACCCACAGGCAATTGAATGCACCAGCAACGTGCGTTAAGCATCTATAAAGTAAGCTACACTTCTAAAATTAAGCATCTTGATATGGGGTTAAAAAAACACAATTTTTTCTCAAAATTGCGGCGTTGATTTTCAGATTTCCGTCCCGTATGTATGAGATAGGTGCATAATGTAGCTCTCACAGCTTGTTAAGGTTGCTCTTGGCAGCATGTGTAGCGACTATTACATACACTATATGAGAGACGCGTGAGCGCAACTGGGCTAATCTGCGTGTGAGAACTCAAGTCTGTTTACATATCATTTTCTGTGCATTGTAGTCTAACAAACAACTTTTCTGTGCTTATAGTCGTACATTATTATACGTCTTGAGTACATATTTTAATAAAAACAGCGAGATAAAAACCATGAAAGGAATGTTTCCGGGATCATTAAACTGGGAACCCTTTTTATTCAGTCGTAAACTCACCATAAAAATATGGAATTTTTATCAACAGTGTAGCGGTACGCAATAAATATTCTATTGCTGGAATAACGCAGAGGAAATTTATAGCACCAACTGATTTTGAAGAGGGTGGTACTTATTATCTACTCAACAATTAAAATATATACACAACGAGGAGTTTTTGTCGCATCGATAGTATCCCTGCTATCCTTATATAAACCAGAAATGTATGTCACAGCTTTAAAGTATATTAGGTAAGTTACATCTGTCGTGATTCAAATACAGATATCAGTTTCCTTTTCTTACTCCTGGGCAATTAGAGAGGGTAGAGGGGAGAGGGGATTCGCCTCTGACGTTAATATTTAGGCCACGCGACTCTATTTAGTTTGCTGTAGTTAGTAGTAAACCAAATACGAACTATTATGGACTAAGAAATTGAATTATTTATTGTAAACTAGATTTGTCACAGCTTTCACAGGAAGTTTAAGGATAACTAGTGGCGAAGTTTAATTTATTAATGTCGTTTCGTACTTTATTTAGTAGCCCGTTGTTTTTGCCAATAAACCAAATTGTATCTAACTACGTTATGCCATCTTTAGGAGATTACAATTTATATTATCTAATCTAGTAGGAGAAATATGAGATGGAGATAATAGGATGAACAATATGTAGGAAAAATTGAGTAGCATCTTTTTGAATTCATATGAAGAGAGGAGGCATAAACTTCTTCATAAGTAGGCATAAGTCCTTATAAACTTGCGTAGAAAAACCTTACATCACTATACCTTTTAGAGGCACATTGTAGCACATTTTAACGTACCTTACAGCCCGTAGTGTGTAACAGTGTGTAACACAACACAGTCACCTAATATGACCTCAGTTCAGTATAACCTGTTGTCCGCATCGCTGTGTTGTGCAGCAATGTATAAAATTCAAATTACGAGTAAATTGCTTCCATTACCAGCCTTTGTGAACGGTGACTGCTGTGTAAACTGCAACATTTTTGGAGATAAACTCCTGATAGACGATTAATAAACAGCGGCGTCAATTTAAATGGTAATTTTGTTTTATTAAGTAGATAGGTATCAGACCGTATGAGCGAATACAGTTCAACATAATTAAAATAATTCATGGACTGGTTTAAGTCGTAAATTATGTATTTGAAACACAAATCAGTCAACTATATTCGAATGCAGTTAGTGTTATTGTTTTAAATCAATGTTTTTAGGGTTCCGTACCTAAAAAAGAAAAAACTGAACCCTTATAGGATCACTTTGTTGTCCGTCTGTCTGTCTGTGATTGCCTGTCTGACAGTCAAGACCCTTTTTCTCAGAAACGCGTGAAGGTATCAAATTGAAATTTATAACAGAGACTTATGTCTGCGGTCCCTTAGTGCCCTAAAAAATCAAACTCCTAGGTTAACGCAATCAAAAGATATGGCGTGTATGTTGCATTTTCAGTTCATTTGCACGGGAATCAAAAACCTATGGGGTACTTCCCGTTGACTTATGATTACTGGGGTATTTCATGATTATATATATATGAGTATTTCAGAATCATGAAATTTGGCAAAAAGCAAGGTCTTATAGCACAAGTATAGTAAAACATCCGTAAACTGTACATTTATAAATATTTCATTTATACATTTATAAATATTTTTTTGCGATTACAAACTTATTTTGTTGTTACTTTATATCGGGACACGAGTATACCAACTGCAAAGTTAAGTTTGTCTCTCTATAGAATTTTTATTTTCGTTAGAGTAATGTTCGGTGCTTTCACAGTTTAGGTACGGAAGCCTCGGAGCGAGTTCAGCTCGCACATGGCCGATTTTCTTTTTTTAATTTATAACACCCCGATAGATAATCTAACTGAAACAGCTGTTGGCTGTATTAAATAGTGGTTCAACAACAATTCTGCCACATGCCATAATATTATACGACACTAATTTGCCTGTGCGATGCACACTGTTAAACAGCTCTGAGTAACCGCAAACTTTTCATATTACCAAACTAATACAAACATACATGCTGTTCATATCTTGTTCCATAAAATTAAACTAATCAAACAAATAGTCAGCCGCTCAATGCTCATGAAATAACAAAAAGACATTAAAATTAACAGTAAACTTTTTTTAATAAGGAAAATGTTGCAAGACTAAATTTTGTTTATTATAATTTAGCGCAATACTCTACATCTCATTAGAATGAAAACATTTGACTGTGTACATCAGAAATATCCCAAAGAAACCCTTTTATCCGATCTGTTCAAAATAAAAATATATATATAGGATATGAATTAACACACCCTCCTAGAAGCTTTCCACTTCAGTAGTTAGAAGAGTTAATTTAATTGTTCGAGTCTAAATCTGTGCGGTTGTATGTGTAAAACAATGTACCGATGTAAGTTGGCTGCGAGATGGCGCAGCGGGCGGTGTCACAGTGAAAACGAAACAGTATTACATCTCCCTCGAAGCTAACTGGGAATGTGAATTAATGATATTAATGTAAAAACTTCCATCTTTACACATTTTTACAAGCTCTTACAGACACAACATTGAAAAGAAACAAATGACAACCATACCACGTCTAAAGGATTCATAGAACAAAAAAAATCTATTAAATTAAAAACAGAAGTATTCCCATAAGTATCAATGATATTTTAGACATTATGTATCTGAAAGCATCTTACTAACGAGCCGTCCACTGCCGGTATTACTTATCCAAATAGATGACGCTGTCGTACAATACATATTCAAACGCAACGAGATAAAAAAATAACCATCAGGACCTCAAATCTATGTACCTACGTACTTGAACTAACTGGAATTTTAGTAGCGTCATTCTGCCCCATGAATGCAAACCCACCTACGTTTAATCCTTAATTATCATATCCCACTCGGATCTAAGCGTATTAATGTGCATTTTTTTTTATTGGACTACGCTGTTGGTCGTGAGGTGGCCTTTACAGCTTTACCGGAAGGAGAATGTGCAGTGTGCAGGAGAAACGAGCGACAGTGGTTAGCCCGCCATGGCTTTACTTCATTGCACTGTGTCGCGAGTGCATTATCCGCGCGACGCAAATGCACTCGATTACTCTACATAACGGGAGCTCCACGCGCTATGTGTGTTACTCATATTATTTACCGCAAACAACAATGTTCCAACATTTATGATTCGAGCGCATCCAGTTAAAGTTCGGGTGATATTCGCACCGTTAAACCGAAACAACAGTTGTTGTGGTATTAAATAACACCGTGTGAGGTGCCGGGTTGGATATAATGCCAACAACTCTGTCTTTAGAGCATGCTTTCCCAAAGGTAAGAGACCCAGAAAATCAATTCTTTTAATCTGATGTTATAGTGGTTTTTAAGTAGGTTAAAAAATAATTTATTCTCAAAGTGGGCAGTATACAAAATAAGTTTGGGAACCACTGCTTTAGAGCATAAATAAATCTATTTACTCGACCATAATTGATAAAAAGGCCTAAATGACATACAACTTTGTGCGGCGTTAGTGCATTTTCAAACAAATCTTTCCTCCATAAAAATATCATTTATTTGATTAAATTCGGCAACAACTCTCAAGTAATAAAGTTGCACATAGTTGATGAAGTTAAAACTTTCAAACTAGCTACTGCTACGCTCGTAGCGCAGTGCAGCAGCGTCGAGCAAGTTTTTTCAATCTTGACTTTTACAGCTAGTTTCAAAGGTTCAAAGGTAACTTTGTTTACGTTTAATATTAACACGCGATCTCCAAAGTGCATTAAACATTCTGTCTTACATCTGATTCTGTATAAATCTGGTTAGGATTTCAGAGATATTTTTTTAAACACAAATGTTTTATTATGTTGCATGTATACGATTAAAAACTGAAAGCAAGTGAATAATTTTCTAATATACTGAATATTACGCAAGCGGCAGATCAAAGTCGTTAACGAATCGTTCACTGGTTCACGGTAATTCGAACAATCCTGCAGATGACGTCTCAGTCACCTTGACTTACTTCAAAGAGACTTGCAAGTCTCACATCAAAAGTACCGAAGTTGAACAAGCCGTTTAATAAAACGTATATAGCTTTCCGGAGCCAAGTTTCCGCTTTGAATATACGCATTAGCACAAATCTAGTACCATCTGGTCGCAAGTGGCGCACGGGGCCCGTTTGGCCTCCATCCAGACACAAGTGGAGCTCTCTGCGCGCCCGTCTTATCTCATTAAACATGGTGCACTACCAAGTGGACATTACGTATGAACTTGTTAGTTAGTCAGAAGAACAAAGACTGCCTAACTAATTTTGTAATGTGTTACAGCATTTGAAACCGGTAAAGTAAGGTAAATTAACTTAATTTATTGAAAAGGATATCAAGTTCGCTAATCCGTACTTGGCCAATGTGGTGTGCTTGTCATGGTGGACTATGACTCAAGTTAAAAGACCAGCCTTTAATTGCATTTTGATTACATTTCAGTGCACCGCTGCCGGCCTTCAGAGTATACAGGCGTGATAGTAATTTTTACAGTCAGAAAATTTATCACTGTCAAAAGGCTCCAAAACGGTGATACACAACTTATGGGCTACAATACCACAACATGTCAAATGACAGGCCTATAGTACTTCAGTCTCTGACCACAAAACTACATGGATGACTATAAATAAAATGACCGAATGATAAATCACAAGACCGCAGCATAAATAAGCACAATCACAGAACCACAATCCTACGCGCGGATCGAAATCGGATTGCAGAATCCAATTTGAAATATGATGCAAATGGACGGGGCTAGTCTATCAGGGTGATATTGGTATCGGAACTATATCCAACCTCAAGACATTCTGGCTGTTACGGCATCCAATATGCCAGTACAATGGAGCGACTCCGTCGTGCGACACAGATGATAACTTGTAGAGGCGAATTGATGTACCGGAGAGTAGCCACCTCTTGGCAACGCATAGTAAAGTAAACATGACATGAGCAAATACTTTCCGAAGCATGAATATATCGGTATACAGCATATTCATGTTCCAAAAGTTAAAAGTTCCACTGTCACTTACCTACTACAACTTTTCTACAGCTTCAGAAATTAAAACTCCGGTTCTCACAGGGTTAACAAAACCCTAGGACTAAGTTCACAACTTTATATTCTTCTAGGTATATACTTAATTTAAATAGACGATCCTGTATTATTACTCACTAGGTACGAGTAACACTCTACGGCGGCTTGCATGTTTCATGTGTAATCAGTGGCAGCCGAGTATCGTGTTCGAACATCGTTGTTGATCGCGGGCAGCGCTACCTTCCCGCGTGCAAGCACTAAGGATAACTACAGACGAAACGTAGCGTACGTATTACTGATTTTTCTTCAAGATACATGGAACCTTTTTCCAACAACGAATTGTTCAGAGACATACTTTAGTATGGATTTTCGGTGAAGTTAGTCCAGTGACTAGCTTCACAGAATCTGCATCCTCGATTCAGACCGCATTTCAAAAATTTACCTTGACCGGGGTCAAACCCGTATGACAAGTGAGCCGAGAGGCCTATCTCACAGCATTAGATACTTATTTACGCTTTCAATAAATACAGACTTTCTATATCAATGAAATAAGATGAGAGTAGTACCTTTGTTTATCAAAAGTATTGCAGAAAACATTGACCAATGTGAGATGGCCGTAACGAAATGGCCCGCTTCATTCGTCGGGATGCAGTGGGGAGCGATGTTCAAACGTGGCGGCGCGCGGCGCAGCCATGCCGCTAACAAGACTAGCCACCGAGCCAGATAATGCTTACACTTTTGCTATTTGAGCTAGTCATTCTTCAACTCTGCTCTACTACTCACTTCAAGTGTTTCGATAACTAGACTCTACCGTCTACTTCAAATATTCGTTTAGTAAATTGTAACTAAAAAAATAATTAAAAAAATATCGCCAGACAACACATACTCATCGTATGATCCCAAACTAAGCATAGCTTGTACTATGGGTACCATACAATGGACTGAGGGCGATCCCAGTTTCACCCAGACCAGGGCAAATTTCGAAAAGGCCATTTCCGAAATTTGACGCTGGCGGGAATCGAACCCGCAACCACTCGGTTCAGTGAGTCAAGCGGCCTACGCTTAAACCACTGGACCAAGCCAACTATTGACAATTTGAGGGACTTACACCTTACCAAACATTTTTTACGTATTTAATAGTGAGTCAGGCTTTCAAGAATCATATTAACTCTTGGTAGATCTACTGTGAGTTACCACGATTACTTATCTTGATACCATAAAAAAATCTGATATCACTTCATATCTGCAAAAACGATAGGGAGTGGGTGAGATTACACATTCTCGAGTCGTGGCACGATCCGGATTATGCTCGTAGCTATGGTTATAGCCCATAAGCATGTATGGTGTGGTAACGGGCTGCTTCTCCCCATCTGTCACTTTTTGCATAAAACTTGAAACATCGCCGCGACGTGAACTCCTGCACAAGCGTACACTCATACAGCTAGTATTTGTAATATCTCAATGTTTACACTTGTCGATGTTGCAACTTCAGAAAATTGAAGAGGGCCCCTCTCTGCCTTTGGTCCAACAAACTAAAAATTTACTAAACAAATGTTTTTTTTTTAGAGAATATAGGGAATAATTTGCCGTCAAACTTATAGTCTCAAAAATAGGTACGAGTAAGAAAATTATTCCTTAAGTCGACTACTTAAGTCCTTGATTATCTACCAATTACGGATCATGAATTAAATTAGAGTTCGCTTCACATAATCGCTCTCATTCAGCGCAGCATTACTCTCACAAAGAGAAATGCGCACGAAAAATATAAAATTTTAAAATACGGGGATGTTTTCAAAAATTCACCTAGGTGTAAATATCATGACAGAAACAGGTGAAGCTCCATTTGAGCTACAAATTGAACAACTGCGGAGTGCGCGCCTTTGTTCCGTCCATCACTCTCCCTCGACGCTGCAGACGCGTTGCCATTAGTTTCAAGCACACATACATAGTAACTTAATAGTGAACTTATAATAATACTGCTCATCGTTCCATTAGAGAAAAACTCTATGGTAATAAGCATCATATGTATTTTACTATTTTATAAGTGTATATTAAATAAAGATTGAACATTTTAATTAACAAATTATTGCAAAAATAAATTCATTGTAGCTATTACTATCCTACTCCTTCTCATATTATAGGTAAATGTCAAAAGTTTGTGAGGATGGATGGATGGTTGTTACTCTTTCACGAAAACCCTACGGAACGGATTTTAATGAAACTTTACAGTACTATTGTTTATACATCAGAATAACATATAGGCTATAATTTATAATGATATTTAATAACCGATGTCTGCGCGGACGAAGTCGCGGGTAGAAGATAGTACTGTATAATTATATATGATACGCCTCCAAAACATGGCTGGGTCTAGTGAAGAATTAAACTAAACATCAGAAAATAATTAAAATGCGGGTTTCACTACAAGCCGTGAGCCCACAGCCATAGTTCTCTAACAACCTGAGTGTAATGGGGGCAATAAAACAAGCCCAACTGCCTATAAAATATGATGCTCCGTGCACAAGCATATCGAGGTCAGAAAGGGGATGGGGGTATTATCAGAAGATGTTAACTACGGGTATTTGTTTTGCATGAAACCTGAGGATATAAATTAATTTGTCATGTATTCTCTTGAGGTATCTTAGAGCACGCAGTTACAGTCGTATCATTGAAATGTTTGCGTTTATGGTTAGAAAGGAAAGTTCTCCACGTTTCAGACAATTTCATTGTAAAATTACACTTAATTTATTAACGCTGTAACTTCTTCTGACCGCCTTTTGTATTAGTTTGTTTTATAGTATAATTAATTCCATCTCGCCCATTTATAAGTTATTCATGAGCAAAACTTTGCAATGTTTTAGAAAGGTTTGGTAAAGTTTAGTATTGTTAAGATATTATCGTTGGTGTTCTTGATTTGAGTAACGTGGTATTACAAATGATTTTGTTTTGTGAGAAAATGGTTTTCTTTTTCAAGAAATAAAAAAAAATCTGCGTGGACCTAATAGACTAATATATGATGAAAGGTAGAACTACTTCGTACAACTATCGATCTTATGTAGGTTATCAAAGTAGAACCTGTAAAGTTACGACAATGTAAACGCTATGAAATTCAGAAAGGCCGAAATCTTCATGCTTCAGTCTTAAAAATATAATGTATAACAGTAGTGTATTCAGTAATTCTAAACATTTTTAAAGCTAACCTCATTGCGGAAACTTTGGTGAAGTCTGTTTACTATTTCTACGTGGGTGGACGGACAAAGCCTTTCCGTATAAAATATAAAATTCAACCGGTTATTATACCGCAGCTATAAAGCTATAAAGTACTTTTCGCTGTACTGGTTCAGCTTTAATTTTAATGCGTCGTAAAGCCACTCGGTGTGTGGCGATCTTTACGAGTGGACACCGCTTCAATGGAATGACGACTTTACGATCCAGTGTCTTGAATAGATTTGATATCAACGCATCCATAAATAATGTGTTCGTGCTTATTATTATTTAGACTGAACAACTCTACCAACGCTATGTCTATGTTATCCTGGTACTTGACCCTGTGCGCGTGTAAGCCGACGCGTATTTTTGATCATGTTGCAAAAGCCATGAATATTCTATTCATGGTGTGAAAATGATGAACATTATTGTTCCCATGCAATGAAGCATGTCTGCACATGGGCTAAACGAGCTGGAAGTTGCCGATAACACATGGGCCCACCTTACCGAGAAACAAATAAGGGCATTTCAATAATAAAATATTGTCTTGGCAATATCATGAGTAGGTAGTTTTTGAAGCAAAAGGTCTGATTATAGAAAATTATAACTATTCCATTCCATATATATGCATGTAAGCACACACATACAGCCGACCACATAATTTATTTTTTCCCAGTAACGAGCAATTTCCTGGCGGATATTGGCTAATCGTTGATTCCAGTTCCTCCTTGAGCTGGTGACCCAACAAACTACTGCTTGAGGAGTACCTAGCGCCGCTGCCTGTGTTATTGATATTCATATGATATGTTTGTTTATGATTATTTATAGTAATCGAATTAACCGTAATATTCGAGCTTTAATATGGATTAAGTGTATCATTTGTCGGAGCATAATTTAATAAGTAGGTATAGAAAAATAAGTAATAAATATTAAAAACAGTATTCACTATCTATGTGATATCAGGATCGTATTCAATATAAGCAGATAAATACAGAAAATACAATACATCAATACATCATCACGCCTGTATTCCCGAAGGGGTAGGCAGAGGTGCACTGCAGTGCGCCCACACTTCGCCGATGTATTTTGGTCCCAATGTAATAGGGGGCGAGCCTATTGCCATTATACCGGGCACACAGGTTTCCTCACGATGTTTTCCGTCACCGTTTCTTAGCAAGTGATAATCTCAGATGAAAATGAGATTCGCACATGGAACCCAGAGGTGCGAGCCGGGGATAGAACCTGCGCACTTTGATTGCAAAGCGTGCGTTCGACCACTCGGCTACCACTGCTATATATTTATACAGAATATAAATACAGAAAAAAACTATATATTTATGGTGTAGTTGTGCATTATTGGTAAATCAACTCAAAATGTAGATGGATGGAAGTAACATACCATACGGGTCGAATTGAGAACCTCCTCATTTTTGAAGTCGGTTAGTAAGTTTTTAGTTGCTTAACTTACACTTAAAGAAAAAAATAAAACCGAGATATTTATCGTGGCATTATTTACTTATTTCTATGGATAGAGCTAAAGCCATTAAATAATTCTCAAACCTAATACATTTCATGAGCTCATTTTTTGTGCACAGTATCAGCCCGCATTAGCATTCTGATAGTGGCAATAGTAAGCAGATAAGCCGCAAGGTCTCAGTATCCGCACCCGGGGCGGGGTATGGGCCACAAATTGGCATCGCCATCCGGATGTATTAGCGCTTAAAACGGAGTAAAGTCTAATATCCACTGTACCCTGTAGAATATGTATGGCTGATAGCGATCATAATAAAACGTGGTAGTCAATCCGTAGTACAGAACACTAGTAATTCTTATCGCGCTCCGATTACAATGATATGTGCAGCAAACATACTAAGTTAATTATCTTCAGCGATCGCCGGCAATGGAAGGCGGTCCTTAGTGGGTAATAGTTGTTTCCGCTACTCTGAGAGGCTTTTTGTTTGGTTTCCCTTTGTGTAGGGCTGTCAAAAGCTATAGGTAAATAATGTCCCCTTTAGGCATCGTTAATTTCAACAAGTACGTAGGCTATTCGGGTATCTTATCAATTCGCTGACCTTTTACAGTAAATTAAGCAACTCGTTAAGTCGAACAAAATTGGCAACCCTACAATACCTCCCGGAAGATCGTAATCGGGATCAGGAAATTATCATTCCATTCGAATTCAGTACTTTGAATTCGCTGACTTCCACCGCATCAACTCTACCTCTATCCATTTAAAGAACAAAATCCTGTAATCAGATTAATGACTGTAATAAACCTACAAATTTACCTTTGCCGTTGCTAAAGCCTTACAACCTTTAAAATTAGAATTATTTTTCGAAGGTTTTCGATTTTTCAAGTGTAAACCCAAGTTGGCGTAGTGATCGCACCGTTGCTTTTTGTCGGCGTTTCGTAGCGTGTAATCTCGGGTTGCTAGTTGCCGCTATGGCTAGGTGTAACTGACGGTCCGTGAAATAAATGGATTGGGTGGGTTTTATGGCACCATCCTGTACAGGCGATGTGATAACACATAAAGGTTATCACCCATATCATTCGTCCGATGTGAGGACACTCTACTATGGTAGCTTAAACATTCGCTTGAAGTTTGTAGTCGCTAACATCAGCGTAATATATTCGTTTGGAAAGTTACGTCTGCACTGTCTATGTGCTGTAGGTATAAATAAAACTTTAAGCTCATTATTCCTGGCCATAAAAGTCCCAATGTAATTGATATTTTATCAATTATATAATGGTTTAATCCCCTTACTTCCCCTCTTCTGTTTCCTTCCCCCCAGCCCTTCGTTCCCCGGCCCATGTTTATTGATATACAATCGTTTAGCTTGTCTCAACAAATCGATATTCAATTAACCTCCCTCCACTTCTTCTAGCAAGAAGTAAACTTGGTCCTGTTGATTAGAACTCACTGATTCTGGTCGACTGCAGGCTTTTAAAACTGTTGGCTTTCCGTGCATTACTAAATCTTAACTTAACTTTGTTTGTCATCCAGCTTGAACCGCAATTGGAAAATTAAAGGGACTTTATGAAAGAGCTTAAGATCTTTTCAAAGAAATTTAATCGACGCATGAAATATGTGACATATAGCTGGTATTAAGCAAGCAAACAATCTAGCCTCTCCATACATAGAGGTATTTAAGAGCCAGTTTATAAGAGACGAGTTAAGTCAAAAGATAAAAATGTGAACAGTTGCATAGGTAGGCACTGAGAGAAAGAAGTTAGTTAACCAAACCATTATGTGGTCCACGTTGATGATCTGATAAACCTGCTCTACGGTTTAAGTGCTGCTGACCTTACATATATGCATTTTTATCTGCCTACGCTACGTTTACAGATAGTTTAATGGCCAAAAGAAAGATATCCAATTTCAGAATTTAACCATAAGCGAATGAGTACAACGTTTACTTTAGAATATCATAGTATATTCAAGAACAGTATTCTATTTAATAATTCCAAAATTGATCGAAATGTTATCTCCATCGCGTAAGGGTTGATATTGACATAAAGGATAATTTTGCCGACGTGGGCGGTTAGGGTGGCTTCACATGCTTGGTCATTTACAACTTTGCAAAGTTAGATAACACTAATTGAAACAATTTAATTTCGGTTTTATTTAACATCAATTTATTAATATTGCATGAAATGTAACTTGATTTATGTTCAGTATGACTTTGAATCGTTTGTAGAATGAGAGTGAGGGGATTTTGCTTTTGTTAATATTTAAGTAGATAAGTATGTTGTGGTTGCATAAACAAGTATTCTTGGTAAATACCTATATTAAAATTTCTATTATAAATGCTACTAGTTAAGTATGTCTTGATAAAAGTATTCAAGGATAATAATGTTGTATAAACTGAGGTAGTTATCTACCTACTGATCATGACTACAGTTTAAAAACCTGGAATCTTATAATCTAAGTGGACTCTGCAGGTAGACTCAGATTAATTTGATTGATAAAAAAGTAATTTCTAATTTCCGTTTATTTTTAGCTTTCAGCTCATTGATTCTTGGAATTTATTTTATAACTTAGGTAGATACTGTGTGGGTATTTTTAAAAAGACCATCCAACTGATAAAATGCTTGCTCCAAAGCCCTAAGACTACTTCTCGGGAGTTTCCGGTGCTTCCAAGTAAATTACTTATTTGATTAAAAAGCTGAAATTTCATTAAAAGTTATTGCTATCGTGTACCTCATTAACCTACCTACCCACCTACAAACACAATACTTCTTTCAACGTTCGATACTTACAACTCTGACACTCGTAAAAATATCAACCAAAATCATACTTAACAATACTAATATTAGTTGGCATAGACTTTGTTGAAATTGTTTCCCGACACACATTTTATTATGCCGCGAAGCGATTAATTCGTATGTGTCTCTGACTTTTATGCCTGCATAATTTGTACTGTTTCATTCTTAGACATGAACCTGAAACATTAACCTACTTATAAAAATATTAAAATGTACCTACTTACTAAGAAACAAAAGAAGTATAATATTAGGAAGGTATATCATCAAACTTTGTGACAAACTACGAACATATCTCTATCCCCGCTGATAAACCATGATTTTTCTCGAACCCTCTGTTGGTTGCAAAACAGTGTTATTAATGAATATAGGTACAAATATTCAGTAGGATTAAATGTAAAACCTCGTTGCTAGTATTATAACCTCACACCCACGAGAAATGGCGAGCTTGTTACAGTTTTCTTTGTTAAAATAATATTACTTAGAAACACGTTGTCATACTATTGTATGTTGAATATTACAAAATCTCGGATTATTTGGAAGATAAATCAGCTTGGGATTGTACAGCTCAGGTTCAAATCAAAAATAAAAATATTGCCCGTCATGTCAAAGTGTAGCGTGTGTTGCCTTACTAACGTATTATTATCTTATCTTTATTATTAAAAACAGCTCTAAGGCAACACACTGGAGCTATATGTACCTATGTATTTGTAATAATTTTTGGCGATTTAAAAAATGATATGCCCACTGAGTTTCTTGCCGGATCTTCTCAGTTGAGGTCGCGTTTCGATCCGGTGGTAGCATAGTAGAATATAAGAAAAAAAATGTAAACTTGACAATTTGTAAGTGCCCCCATAGGCCTATACAGAATAAATGATTTGACTTTGACTTTGATTTGACTAGTATCCTGTAGATTTAGCAGAGCAAGCCTTAAAAATGGGAAAGCGAGAATACATACTTAAATTTATTTAAAAAAAAACTGTTGACCTAGTCCCTAGCCGCACTTACCTAGCTCGGTGCGCGTTATTGCTTTTGCAAATATGTTTTAGCTTCAGGAAAAATATCATTCGTCACAATAAACCAGCGCACACCATCGATCACTGTTTCAAACTCCCTACTAACTGTATTTAGCTAATTAACAGTGGCCCACCCAATTTTCCCGATGATTTATGAAGTCTAAATGTAGGTACCTATTGGCCAAACGGCCGTTTAAATTAACTTAACTCCTAAAGTTAACCTCGCGGGGACGGTCGACCCGAACTGTAACTACTTAGTAACTGAATCACTAGAGTTTCAGCGTGTGATTTATGATGGTAACTGTACTGTTTTTATGCAGGAATTCGGTGAACCCATGTCAAGAAGTTTACTCAGATGTTGGCAACGCTTGATTCAATGTTTAAATAACCGGTTCCTGAATAATCCCAGTACTATTTAACAATGTTGTCAACCGGTGTCAGTAATTGTAAACTCGATAGGAAATTTACTCATAAATTGGACCATAGAAAACATCAGATCCGGGATCCTCTTAAAGAAGGGCAGCATCGAACGATCTTAAACCCTTTAAAAGCAAAATACCTATTGAGTTGACAAATTCGAGGATCTTATTCACATAAAGTTATCTCGACTCTAGGCTTTGACGAGGGTAAGAAATCAGAACTAATAGGTTGGTAAGTTATGGATGGTTAGAAAATTATATTTATATGATGACACCACAACAAACAAAGGCAAAATATTGTGTGCCAAACTTCGTATATCAAGAGGTTTTGAAAATGTGAAACAGGTATTAGACTTTGAAATCGGTACGTCAAAAGCTTATTATGTAAAATCTGTAGAACCTCATTGGTTTTCCCTTTTTGACTTAAACATTTTGTCCTTTCTAATTTACAACACTATTATAACTGTTGGTTATAGCGTTTGGACCTCCATCATCAGAACATTCCTGACACCAACAAGACTCGTTCACATAGCATAATTCAAATACGAAATCGCCAAAGTTAAATTGACTGGGGAGCCGCAAAGAATTTAATCGGAAGGAAAAATAGGCGCGAGGAACTAAACTTCGACTTTTCTTTGCGGGAATGGAGCCGGCAAATTAGATCATGACATAGTTTTGAAGTAAAACTCGGCTGTGACTTCGCTAGATTAAGTAGATTTAGCTATAAAATGAAGCCATGGTATATATTATCAACTTTATATCTACAATCTAGTCAACATCTAAATAAATACGTAAAACCAAACGCTGGAAATGATTTGGTTAGTTACCCTTTTCTGTAATTATAGATTGCCAGATAGAAAAAATAAGTGCTCCACAATATTTTTAATAGGTAAACTAAACTAATCCTACTGTTAATAATTATATTAATGATTTGATTTTAAATCATATTTTAACGCGATTAAAAGCTACCTACACCAGATTGGTCGTAAGTGTATAAGTAGTAAATAAGGATGAGGGTGTCTTTGCGTTGATTTATGGACTTGACCCTATGAAACGTGGATTTATCTCGTGCACGGAAAAACTTGGTTATCTCTCGCCTCGAATTTGTGAGGGTGGTGAACGCCTGCTGCATTAAACAAATATGTACTCCTACTTACCCATTTATAGATAAGTAAATCAAGGCGATAAGCACTGTCTCTCTCATCGGCAAATTACCAAAAGTATCTACATATATACCTAAGACGTAGAGACAAATGTAGTTTGTCATGCTGGTTCCTTTTAGCGTTCAGATCTGAAAGAAAGAGCTACAGAAATACAACGAATAATTCAATACAATTCATAAATATCTAAAAGAAAATTGTCCATTCTGTAGATTAGTTTGCCCACTTACCTATGTATATATACTGTACTATAGAGTCAATTCCATAGATCAAACAATTAGGTCTGTATGATTAAACGCGGATCCCGCTACCCCCCTCCCCCTCTTGGGAGCCGGTTAGATATAGTTCAACGGCAATTGACTGAACCTAGCCAGAGAAGTAATGATCTGTGAATCGTTCCAACTCTTTCCGTTGGGAAATTAAAGTCGGTTTAGCTGTGTAGTGGTGGTTTTATGAGAGAACGGACGCTAATGGTAGATCATGAACCTACCTCGCTATCGACATGGTTCAAATATATAGGTATTTGTGGCCCTAGCGTAACTTTACCATTATTATAATAGCCATAGTAACCAAATTGTATGGCATCGTAATTTATTAACTCGCCGCTAGAGGCGCTGTAAGAATTCAGCATAAGTGGGCAACTCACGTCAGCATTATAGCAAACTTGTGACTTTGTGGGTATAAGAGTATGCTCTCGGCATTCTGAATCATTATTAAATGAGGTACTACTTAATTAATTTATATCATGGCTTTATTTGTAGGTATAGAAAACATCTTGTTAGATAATTGTCATTGCCTAGCATAGACTGAAACTTAGTAAAAAAAACCAAGAATGCAATCGGCAGGGAAACGAAATTGTTCTAAGTTTCATTTTATATCCTTTTCTTTTCTAACGGTCTGCCATCGTAGCAGTGTCTGTTATTTTAGATAGCTGATATTCCTGGACGTACTTACCAATTCACTGCCCCTGGTGGTCGCTGCAGCAGCTGCTCGCACACTTCACTAACACTCACCTACACTAACACTCACTACATACACTCCTTTGGGGGTGGGTTTCAATTTTTGTTAACAATCCATATTAAACAAAAAAAGATTTTTCGAAATCGGTTCTCTAACGCCGGAGATATGCTGTAGTCCGGATTGGACCCCCATTTCACCCGTTACATTTTTTTTTTCTTAATTCCTGAAAGACGTGTTTCTTTATTTAGTATGTAAAATACATATACAAAGTTTCAAGTCAATCAAAAAATATTTTTGAAATTATGTGACCTTCAACCCCCCGTTTCACCCCCAAAGGGTTAGATTTCTGATAATATTTTAAAAATGGGACCAACCATGAAGAATTCTCTAGCAAACTTAAAAAAAAAAATTTGAAATCGGTCGACAGACGCCGGAGATATGCGGTAACATACATAAAAAAAAACACGGGTCGAATTGAGAACCTCCTCCTTTTTGAAGTCGGTTAAAAACAACTGCAACTGATTTTGTGTTTTTAAATAAAATAAATTATTAGGGTGACGGCAATGATATTCTATGGGTGACGGTGACCCATAGATCACTGAGATGGTAACCTTAGATTACTAGGTAGGTAGATACTCACCTTATATATTTTTGTTCTCGCACCACCACTGCGACCACCTATTATCAATAAATTATAATAAGTATCACATCATTTTATTTAATATCTTAACTTTTCAATGACTAACTTATTCAGAGCTTCAGCACAGTAATATCGTCCGTTTATTTTCTACTTATTTATTATCTTTAAGATTACATTTTACCTCGTAATATTATTTTTATTTATAAAATTACACGATTTTATAAAATGGTTTTTTTCGTAATAAGCGACATCTAGCAAAGTATAATTATATTATTATGAATTTAGCCAACTACATCAGTATGTACATTAAGAAATAGTTAACAGATGGCGCAAGAATCGCTTTGCATGCGACTCAAGTGAAAATTATGGTGACACCGTAAGGTAACAGATGGCAGGCCTATAAAGATCTTGTAGGTAAAAGACTTCAAATCTATATTTTATTTTCATATTGACTAAAAAGTCTTACCAAATATCACATTTTCTTTATAATGAAAGAAAATATAAAATTGAAAAATACATAAGATTTTAAATGGGAGTGTAGGTGTGATTAGTTTTACTTTCTATGTTGTCTGTGGCCGATGTAAGTATCATAAAAAAAAAGTTGTATTGTCACTATGGATTTTATTTGTGTCGAAGAGAAATACGTCGAGAGCTACGCCGGCGAACAATTTGTTTCAATTATCATGAATAAGCACAGTCGAGACGCTGTGTGCAATCGCTCGCTGTAGAAAAGTATCTCTCCTTCGATTTTCGATAATCAACAGCTTATAACGAGTGCCGTGTAACGAATAATGGTTTGGGAAGAAACGATAGTGACGTCTCCCAGTTCAGCCTTGGATATTATGGTTACGAGAAAAAGTGTATTTTGAAAATATAGCAAGTGTTTTCTTGTAAAAAAACGTCTGTAAGGAATTAATTGACTGTGCGGTGATTTCGTTCGACGTGTTGGTGTTAGTATATCGGTGTTATGTCGGGCGGGCGGAGCATCGACAAGGAGCGCAAGTCTCCTAGGGAAAGCGGGGAGGACTCTGAGGATGAGAGCGAGATCCTCGAGGAGAGTCCCTGTGGCAGGTGGCTGAAGCGCCGCGAGGAGGTACGTGTGCCTTTGCTCTTTCTCATACTGTCTCTTATGGTGGTACATTAGGGATCTTGGAACAAAGATCGTTGTCAGCTGATTTACAAGGTTGGCCCATGTTATTCAAATAAGACGCAGTATTATCCGTTCTTATTGTCTTAACTGGCGCATATTTATGTGTTATAACTGTGAGTAATATTTTGGTGACAAAAAATAACTGCAATTGAAACATATAAACTTTTTACAGGTGACGATCATTCTCAGCATAAAATTTAATGTTTAATGCAGGATTGATTGATTGCAGGATGATTAACAGGATTATAATTTATTGTGGCTAGTATCCAGTATTCAATAACTTGAGACCAAAACATCTTATTGATTTCATAAGCAATAAGATGGTTCCAAAATTTACAAATTTTAATTATTATGAGCTAACAAGCTATCTATGGGTTAACTAGTAGGTTGGGTATGAATCTTAGTTATACTTAAAACCTTCGCACAATACTTAACCACATGTCAAGCTGCATGACACCAGGTACCGTAAGTAGGATAGTCAATACAGTTAGCGGCATAGCAATACAGGTACCTACCTACTGGAATTACTATTTATATTTCTAAAAAATACCATATAAATACTGTGTGTAATGCAGGACAAAATATCAGTTTGTTAGGAACAGCATGGTAACATGAGTGTGGTGAAGTTACATTTTCAAATGGGAATCTGTTAACATTGTAGGTAACTATAATAATTTTGTGCAATTTACCAATTGATATGATTGGGAAAGTATCATCAGCCTCGGATACTTACAAACTTCTTATTAACTATCATAAAATAAATGACTTAATTATTTCATTAGGTTGACAGTGCCTTATCCCATAGTATACTATCTTGCTATGTCAATAACTGAAATAGAAATTGAACAATGTCCTACAATACTTTATTAACACAATAACAGTTCTTGTGTACCATGTTCAATCTGAAACAGCCCTTATAAGATTGTTATAAATTTATTTTTGCTAAGTTATTCAGTTCAATTTGTTTGTTCATCCCAATATGTATAATGCTATAACTATACATACACTGCAATATTTACTTCGAAAATAACTTGACAGAATGGTTCCACATGAGGAAGTTGATTTCATAAGTGACCCTTTAATTATGAGTCTGAGAACTGGGGATGGCCTCAGCAACATCGAGACGGCTAAATAAATAATTCACTTCCGTTTAATATTCATAATATTCTCAGTACTGGGCTGTATAGATGGAATCCCTAAGTAAGAGATGACATCTAATGTACAGTATTTCAATTATTTAAAAATAATAAAAAAAAAACCATGTACAAAATTGTCATATTGTAATCGAACCCACAACCACCCAGTACAGTGGGTTTTTATTTTTGTATTTTTTTTTGCACCTATGCATTACTTTAGACCAAGTTGGTCAATAGTTCTGGGCATGTAAATTGCTAAAAAATTCCATCTATGTTAGTTGATTTCAATCACAGATAAGTTTGAGATAAAATTAAATGTCATACTGATAAGATTTTACGATTTGAGACTCATTTAAATGACAGAAATACCACAAATTGATTTTTAATGTGTTTACTGCTAGAGAATGTGATGTCAGACACCAAAATGTCATTTTACTGAGCATTACCTATCTAAATGGACCTTTTAATTGTTTTGTTTGTATACTATTACTATACCTAATTAGGTATCACATTAGCAACTGATCATTTGAAAATCGTTTTGCTTAATTGAAATAATATAACAGTCTGCCATAACCATCCACATGACAGTTGTAAAGGTCCAGTTACTATTAAATACTCTACATGTTACATTCTGATGAGTGAGATTACTCTGAACTGTCTCTATTCAGTGTGGAGATTATTATTTGACTAGAATACATATACCAATTGTGACATGTATCAGTATCGAATGATCTAGGTCTATTATACTCATTTAGTTTGAAGCTTAAGTATAGAATCAACATCTGTATTAACTTCCTCTTGCAGGTTTAATTGTAATCTAAATTTATATAAAACATTATTTTATTACATGCATGCATAAATACTATAATACAGTACAATATTATTTCGCTTTCTCCAGCCTCCAGCCTCTCTATCACTCTATTAGAGCTGTCCAACGTGTCATTTGTGATTGGTGTTTGTACCTTCATATTGCCACTATACCTATGATACAGTAGGTCCAATCGGCCGCGATTGTTCTCACTTCAAGTGGTCTGTTCGCCTGTAGGCACGCCTCATTGAGTTCGTTTTGTTAGAAGCTGTACTACTCAGTAAGCTATCTATTTAATGGCACAGGTAATTAAACAGCAGTTAGTTAGGTCCGCTACTTTCGCCGGGCGGCGCGCCGGTCAACGACCGTGCTGTGATTCGGCGGTTGCGCAACCGTAATCACTGTCGCTTTCTAGGCTTAGGGCGCACCACTTGCGGCACGCTGCTGCACGTATAATGGGACAACGGTCCGACGTCTCCGAAGTGGTGGTCGGACAAGATTTGGAAGATCTAACTACTTATCACACGAATGTAAATAGGAACCTTTAGCCGTGACGATAGCTGCATTCATCAGTCGCCCTGATGATTGATGTTCCATCCAACATGGAAGAGGGTCCTAGAGACGGGTCTACGGATCAATTTATTAACAAACAAGCGGCCCGTCCCGGCTTCGCACGGGTGGACATTATTTTTAAACAGTTTTGGATAGATTGATATAGCCTATGTTACTCAGTGATAATATAGCTTTCTAACGACAAAATATTTTTTGAAATCAGTCTAAGTTTATTCTTTACGTATACAAAAATACAAATCTTTCCTCTTCATAATATTAGTATAGATATGTAATTTAAAAACGAAGTATCCAGCGCAGCGTACACAAATGTTATCAGAAATGAATCACGAAATCCTTGAAGTGGTTTACAAACACCTCCTTATCCTCTGTGATCTGGTGCATACTGTTTGTAAATGGCACAATAGCTTTACAAGTGATGTGAGCGGTGTCCAAACCTTATAGTATATACCACAATTTTCCTCTATGTACTAAATATAAACTAACCCCCGAAGTTATAGAAAGTTATGGACCATTTACAGCGGCATTTTAAACATTTTTTTATTGAAAAATACTATTGTATTTTGTTTATAGATGAATTGTAACCTTTGCAGATTTTAACGGTAGACTTATTGATCCGACGCTGGTTTTACAGAGACGGAACTAAAGGAAACTTAGATGTACGACTTCGGTCAAGTATTCTGAACATAGCGCTTCGATCGCCTCCAATTGTGTTTTCGCCTCGTGTCCTATTCCTCTGAAATTACAGCACGTGGCAGTTCGGGAAAATTCTCGAATAGAATCTCTTTCGGTGGATTTTTCCGTCAGTGACTAGTATTTTTTTCTTCGGTGTCTCATTCGCATTTCCAGTTTTCCACGCGACCCTTTGTTTTTTATGTGAACAAAGACAAAGTCGATGTTTACGATTATGAAAGGTTTTAGTGTTACTATTTTAGTACGGTATCTCCTGCGGTTGTTTTATTAGTCCTTCTGATTTATATAGCAATTGTACGTATACAGTTGGTCGATAAATACCTTGATTAGCCCATTTTATTTCGGCGCATATATAAAATCGCGGAAAATAACTTGTACATTATATTCCATAAGTTTTGTTATTTTGTGTCCGCGAGTCAACGAATATGCAAAAGTAAATGTTTGACTTTAACTCCAAACGGGAGAGAGGATATTCATTTCGATTATTTTAGTTTATATGAACAGTGTAGGTGAAGCGTCGATAGTTTATTAATCGATTGAACAGTTCAACTTGCTCAAAGCTTTTCCGTGTCGAATTCCCATAAATATTTAATCCGCCGCTGACGTCATCATATCTGGGGACCTCTGCGTTGAGATTTACGCACCCAACGTTTTCCTGTTCGGTGACAATCTTGTTCTAAGAACGTGCGGAATAGTCTTATGTTTGTTTACCCTTTGGAGTTATGGGAGAACCAGATTTGAGAATATAGTGTTATTGCGATCCTTTATGAATGATATTCTGAAGCAGAAATGAATTGAGCTGTAATAAATAATATACTAGATGAAGCAGTGGGTGGCATTTGTGAGTAAATTCGCGTGTTATAAATACATCGTGCTTTCTTTGTTCCACGAGGAGCGTCCGCCTCGCCGGGAATTTTAATTTGCAGATAACATGAGCCCTATTGTACTCCCAACGTCATTCAGTCGCATACATCCCGAGATGAGTGGAAAGCACAATACCCACAATGTTATTGATTGATTGACTTATTAAAAACCTTTATACGTTTGAGTCAATCTCTAAAGGTTATTCAAAACTGAGTCCGTAACCTTTCGATTATAAACTTTAACGGTATTCGTGGTACGCATTGCAGGTCGGCTGTGATATAACCATTTTCATAAAACTGTAGACTCGTATTTTTTGCGGTTGTATAGCTCACAGAGCGAGTCCGAGGTAAAAGCTCGGTTGGTTCAATAAATCTCGCACCGAGATGTCACTAGGTACGTGTACACTTCGCGTACTCTATTTCCGTATCGACCTCGACGTCGCAAAGGTCGTCCAGCTTTCGTCAATCATTGTCGAATTTGCGACCTAGACGTGTTCAATGTCGTACTCGATATTAGACATCAGCACGACAGCCAGAGGAGCTATAATAAACATTGTCAGTTGTGATCGTTGCATATTAACGCCTTTAGAAATTTGATTTTGGTTTCAATTCCGACGTGGGTGGACGTAGGCCGTAGGCAAACTCGCAGCATCGCTAACGGCCAATATAATTTCTGCGTCCCTTTTATTAGCTTCAAGAGTGTATTTCTATCTCGATTTAATTACGACCTACATGAAAGAAGCGACGTAATGTAACAATTATTTGAACGAACAGGTTGCTCGTTCTAGAATTAATTACCAAGTTGGCACTGATTACTATTTGTCGACTTCATTGATATTCCCTCAATTTGGTGTACATCATCATCAGCCAGTTTGTGATGTCTCAATGCTTGGCGGATAATCTCGACTCTTGTTGTCTAGATTAGTATGTTGTACCTACCTACATAGAACTGACTAGTGGTGTGTGTTAATAGTTGAGGTCTATGTGTGTAACCTCAATGTTTCTGAACATATATGTTCTTAGCGAATATATAGATATCTCTCTATATCCTATCTCCTCCCTAGCTCGTTCACTATTTAGAGATCGTCAAACTTACTGACTCATTCATCATAACAAATTATCTTCTAATTTTTTGCTACTATTTTTTATACGCACCCAGCCGAGTGATTTGCGATCGTTGCCAATTGTATTACTGCGCAATAAGAATCATATTATATTGCATGGGTTGTACGCGTTTCTTGTTATGGTTAACATACTTTCATCGGTAGGTCATCGACACAGTTATTAAACTCCATGGTGTCTTTTTTCATTACTTTTTGTTCGAAAGTGAAAATAACTTACACGACGGAAGAGAGCCGATAGATTTGCATACACCGTTGTAGCAGCCTTAGTGAAAGCGATTACATATTTTGAAAATTTTGCTATTTCCGCGTACCGCTTCTGCAAGTTACTACTACCAATATTGTCATAATGCGAATTGGAATATGGTCGTTACATGGAAATAGGAAATTTTGTATCTAATGGCTGTCTTGAGGACTAATGAATATGTAAAGAGTCTTCAAAAGTTCCTGAAATCGGAATGGATCCGTTTTGATATAACTGACGTTGGAACTTGGCATATAATTTATTTATAAACTTGGGGACTGTACTGTCTATAAAGTGTTCATTTTGATTTATACATTATAACAAAATAAAACTATTTATACGGAATAAGTCGCGAGTTGCTCTTAAAATGTTGTAATTTTACACTTATTGAAGCCGGTTTTTTAAATAACCATCAATGAAATGGGATCATCCCCATCCGGTACCAACTTTTATTATATTAGAGCTACATGGTTATTTTGCTTAAAACTTATATTCTTGTGTTTTCTTTTGATGTACATTTTGAATGAAGCTTTTTACATTCAGTTTATTTAATCCGATAAAAATAACATTAAATGTCTCGTCGTAGTATTTCCGTAGACCAATTATAAGGGAAGGTGGTGACGGGAAACTGTATCATGTAACGTAAAAGCCGGTGCGACGCGCTTGGTCACACCTAACCAGGTAATTCGAGAGGTTACCTACCGACCATTAGTCCGACAAACAACCGACGGCGACCTCTCACCGCGCCGGCGGCCGGCCGCCGCTTCACAGGATTTGCGCTCCGAAACTGTCACGACGCATCATAATGGGCTATGTTGACATGAATGTTTTTCAAAACGCTAGCTCCTATAGCAAGTGTATATACCTGATTTGTTATTTTCTAATTGTTTCCATAGCTGAGTCCATTGAACAAAGTCTTCGGACAAAGCAGACATAGTGGATTTAAATAGATAAAACCTACCAAAATTTTAATCCCCCATATGGGCTGAAGTTATCTGGTAATCTCGACTAAAGTGGACAGATGATAGATCAGTGTCACGCTCTCTTCAGCAAACGTATTCTTCCTGCAGTGAGTTGTTCGTAGAAACTAAGTTCAGAATAAAGGTAATTTAGACCTGTCAGATTGGACCGCATCGGTGCTCTCCTGCATCCATTAGCGGTCGCGGGTGCCCATTAAAAAGTGCCGCCGAACAGAACCAGTCGTGCATGTGGTGTGTTTATTTAATATCAGTTGAGGATCGTGCGATGAGATCTAGGTAATTACAAACTTGACGATAATAAAACTAGCCGGCTTGCACACGCTTGGAAAGTTGGTCTTGGATTAAACCCGGTGATGGAGTCAGCGATATTAAATTATGGTGCCAGTTGGGTTGGGACAACATTCTTATTTCAGCATTTTCTATTGCTTGTGCTTTATCAATGATCTTATTCGGTCTCAAACTTATCAGAGCAATGTACTTATACAGCGTGTATCAGAAGTCCGAAATAATACTTGGGGGCCATATAGGACAGATGATAAGCAATCAACACGCTCAAGCAAAATATACGTAACTAATTTAGTTTCTGAGCAATTTGTGTCCAAAGTTGGTGTCAAAACTTACGCACCGCGACCCTAAAAATCTGCTGATAAGGCGAATGAACTCGCTTTAAAATGATGAGGGAGTGATAGATATGACACAAGGTTTTTACCTACGAGCATAGTTCAATACAGAAATAAAAATCGGTCACTGTAGTTACCTAACTATGACAAAAAATCATACTTCATTTAAATCGATGTAAAGTAAAACTTCTACACGAGCAAATAATCCATTTTCGTTTTAGTTTTCGTGAACGGATTTCTTTTTAAACTGAAACTTAGTGAGAGTTGATTAAAAGAAAAAAAATATTATTTTATTATTATTGTTTGTCTTTATCATAATCACTACAATTCTTAGAACCATCACTACATCACTACAAGTAGGTACCTAATGATGTAGACAATTATTAGAATTGGTCTGGCATATCTGAAAGACTTTAATCTATGATTACTCTAATAATCATGGCCGCGAATATGTCAATGTAGTGAACATTAGCGGGCGGAGATATCACACACAAGGACAATTTTCGTCCAATGACAAATCATCGGCCATATTGCATCAGCGGTGATTGGCCCAGCGTTGCAGCGCGGTAAAACACTGCCTTCGTGCAATGTCTGAGCGGTCCTTTGATATTTTTATTCAGTAATAATAACGTAAATCAAAATATTTAGTTCCTTGCAATCCGTCAAGGCGTTAACTTGTGTTCCGAAAAATGTCTCGCTCTCCGCGTAATAGTGAAGTGTTTTCAAACTCGGAAAACTGTGAGATGATTTTGTGCATTGGTGCGACTAAAGGGAATGCCGGTAACAGTTTTGTGATTTCTTTTGTGTCCTCTAAAAAACGTGAAAGTAATATTTACTCAAGTGTGCAGGTGGGTAGGTACCTACCTAGCTCTTTGTGATATGTGAGAAGTGAATAAATTCCAATTAAACCCATGGATTGATACACTGCACACATGGCCACGGGTAAATACTTACCTACTATTATTATCTTTATTTCATAGCAGTTTTTAGTCGGACGATTAGGTCATTTAATTAAGTAAGTGGTTACCCAGATACCTACTTACTATTAAAATTAGTGAAGAAAATCTGTTAAATGAAAACTTACGTACCTACCTACCAACTAAAAACTTCGATAAGGTCGCTAGTCGCTACCCAGATACCTACTTACTATTACAATTAGTGAAGAAAATCTGTTAAATGAAAACTTACGTAGGTACCTTCTAATTTACAATTTTAATAACCTTACCAACCTACTTCTTAAGAAGGTAGTTATGTAATTAGGTAGATACCTAGACAACTGTTGTAAAAAGAAGTCATACATCTTATTCATTAGTACCTAAATAGTGTTTGTATGGTAGGTAGGCCGTCTGGGATCCTAGATAGATACCTACACACTAACCCAAGTTTCAATAGCACAAACCCCGTACGGTAAAGCTGTAAAGGCCGCTCACGGCCAACAGCGTAGTCATTATCAAAAATAAAACAGCTACCAGGTACATTTTGATAGAAAGCTATCTACCAAACCACAAAAGATTTAATAATGTTTACTATTTAGCAACAAAAATAAAATGTATGAATGCGTTTTACAAAAAGTCTCTCGATACCTACCTACTTACTTATTTACCTTCATTAAAGGAAGCTTGGTTCTCGGCGGTTAAATTTTACAGTAATTTCATTACCAATGCTTTGGTCATTCTCATACCTACCTAGGAATATCAAAATTTCTGTCAATTACAATGACCGACGAGTGCGAAAGAGAGGCGCGAGTGCGAAGGAGACCGCTGTGGGCGAGTTGGCAACGGGCGATCGACACAATCAAAGCCGCTCAAAGACACCGCGCCGCCGCGCGCCGGCCGGCCGCGTGCCGCCGCCGCTTCACCCCTGTACCCCACCCCCGCGCGGCTCGTGTGTTAGAGTACTAGTACCCGCTGTGGGCGGGGTTTGTCACAATGGGTGTGAAGCATTGACCTTTAAATAAACAGCTGGTTCACGTTTTGCGAAGGGCCGACCGAAAATTGTTTAAAAAATGAATTTCCTAGTTTTGTATGAAAGAATAAAGTTAAGAATTTTAACTTAATGTCTGGCCCATATAGCTCCACTCCTTATAGCGATATACAGGTTCAATTATTATTTCGGACTTCTGATACACCCTGTATATATTAATAAGGGTCGATTCTTTTATAATCACCACACTCGGTGCGTCAGTTATAAAATATTAGTGACATAAAGTATCAAATTGGATTCCTATACCTACAGTCAGTCTTCATTACTTCAATTCGATTCAAAACAATCGATAAACGTTACGTCAATTAGACAGATGACCGATTTTCCGCGCCTCTGACGTCATGTCTGGCCATTTGCGAATATCACGTGACTTACTATTTTTTGTTACATCGTCTGTATCTAATAGGTATATTTCCCTTCATGCGTTGTCAGCTGTACGATTTTTAAAATATTTTTCAAGTTGCATGTTTAATAAACAAAAACCAATCATTTAAAAATAATTAGTGATATAATAATTAATATTATCCTGGCACATATTTTACGACTACAATTTGCCACAGGAAAAATTGCTCCGAGTTATAATATTGACATTTGTAGTCAGCGGCTCGTTTTATGAAAATAATAACGTACGTAGTGACGGGTCATATCCACTCGCCGAGAAAACATACCTGTCTCTCTTAAAAACCTTGGTAGTAAAACTAATGTTCGTGTGCTTGATATTGGCCAAGATTTTATCATTGAGTTAGCTGCTTGGTATCATCATCATACTGGCTTAAAGCTTTTTTGTGAATACACTTATTTTTTGTGGGTTTGTCTGGCCCTTCGGAAAATATTAAGTTAATGTTACGAATTTCGAACTTTCTTAAGTCTTTTTAATGGCCTCGTAACTTTGTCAGTGAAACTGTCTGCATTCAATCGTTTCGGCATGTCTTCCAAAGCATTATTATGTTACATTAATGATTTTTGTAACTATCAAAAAATGAAGATCCCCACAAATGTTGTTCATTGTTTAAAACTCCAAATGTTTGTTACATGAAAGGCAGGCAGGTTGTGCGTGACAATATCGAGTAGTTTTCTCATCGAAAGCCTAGCGGCGCGGCGGCTTCTCGTTGCCTATTATCACATCTGGTGGAGCACGGGCGTGCCGCGAGGCCAGACATCTGGTAGACGAGAGAAAGGCGGTGACTCAGTGGCCCGGAGTACGAGGTGCAATGATCCCTAGCGGGTACTAGTTACGTGATCATAGCCGCTAATGTGCAACTCAGTGCATTTGTAGCACTCTGCTGAACACTTAATCTGATAAATTGAAATTGCACTTCACTTGAATTTGACTTGAACTAATTTAGTTTTAATAAACTTATTTCCTGGAAAAAGTTTATGGAATAGATTTCGACGTGCTTTACAATTTCCCAATTAAAGGTTTTCCCCTGACAATAAAGTTGTATGATGTAGAGCTCACATTGCCTGCTGCTGCCCGGCTCCATTAGTGTGTGAGAGTTAATCTCCTTTGTTGGTTCGGTCTAAGGTCGAAAGTTCTAGTGAAAGTTACTTGACGAGATTAACTGCTCTATTAAGACTATATGGGATAGTAACATTGAAAGTTGAGAATAGTTTTCAAAATGTTCATACTTAAATCGTTATTTAAATGTAGGTATATCTGCTTATTTTATAATGAAGACCTTATCTATTTAAGGTATACTTTAGAACCGAAAATATACAAAACATTTATAATCAAACTAACAGCTTTATAGGATCTACATGATACGAGTATTTGCAAATTATCGCAAGTTTGTAGTCGAGTAGAACAGGCTTGTAGCCGATCTGTAGGCGCTGGTACATGTATGTATACTTGTCTGCGGCATTGAATGTGGCCAATGGGCTGTGACTGTATCGCAGTCGTTTGCCGGATCTAAACGTGATGTTATAACATTCCGGAATACCTAACCAGTGTAGAATAGCCAAGTATATCCATGAAGACTATAATTCATTAAACAATAAAATCGCGGGATTCGTTTCAAAAAGCCTAATCATGCTTTTGTTAGATGTTACCAATAAACCAGGACGGGCAATTATCGTGAGACATCATTTTATGGCTTACCAATTTATTTACCTTATTTACAAAAACTTATTTACCTCGTCCGTATTTTCAGTCTGCTTCCTGAAGGAACATGAGTTTGCATAAAAGTGATAGTATCTACTTCTTATCAGACTTTTGGTGATCGAAAGAATTGTTTAACTTGGGTGACCGCAATGTGTTCGCCGAGAGAATAATTCCAAAACAAACATGGCAGTAACAAAGCGACGCGTCGTAACGTGAGAGGGTTACATTACAGATCAAGTTGAAGGCGACGATAAATCGCTGGCCGGCGAGCCAGCTGCCCGTGCAAATTGCAACGTAGGTCGCGTAACATTGCTTCGCTGGACACTCTGTGGATGGTGTCTGTGTGAAAAGTTCGGCGATTTGTATCCCCGCAGAACTATGATGCAGGAAATCACAGTGAATCGGTATCCATCCACAGAACTCCAAAAATACCCTTTTGCATCAACGTTACTCTAATGTGATCGTCCCTAACTACATGCTAAATATAAAGTCAAATCGCGAAATGCCCATCATTGCACCCTAATCTAATTGAATGTTATGAATATAACAAGCAGGACCTGTTGCTGGGCGAGTATCACCCACCATTCCTTAAACATCTCTGACACCGAACAAAATAATTTACAGCCTAATTAAAATGTCACGCCTCAGAATTTAGTATCTTGATTTGTAGTTGGTATTTCACAAAAAATATACTTGCATATGTTACTTGCATGATGACTAAGTGCTTTATAGCGGAACTTCATACTAACTGATGAGTACAACAACTATCAGTGAGCACTATAAGGGCCAAAATCTGCATTGGTATTGAGACCGATTGGAAACAGGCGCACCCACGTCCGACTCCATGGTTCATTGTATAGGAACGACCAACGCTATCTTAGTTGTGAGATCTGGTCGGATTTGCTTTATTGTAATAATATTGAGGCTGGCCTTCGAGGGTGGCACCGACGAACAGATTTATGTTGATAATTTTGCTATTTGATTGCAGATAAAAGATAACTTTTCTCCGTAAGTTATGAGCGTTATTTGTTACGGTAATTTTATTAGTAGTCATTTCTAAGAAGTAGTGGGCAGAGTTACTATCCTAATATAAGTTTTCTTGTTATTTCTTTAAATAATTTACCTTTGGATGTAACTATTATTGTATATTTATTTCAAAAAATATTGTCCGTTCTCTGTATTTTTTTTATCTCGTACTAAATCAAATCACAATCACTAGCGATTGGCGTGGAATATTCAGCGAATTCATAGAAGCATGTGACACCATAAAGTCGTCAAAATACACAACAAGTCAGATGGCAGCCCATCATTCAAAATTTCACTCTCGCGTAACCGCGTAACCCTTCGCGTAGGACTTCAAACGAGCGAAATATGCACACAGTGTATCCGAATTAAGCATCACCTGTGTGATAAGTAGTCGCAGTTTATTTAAACCCGGGTTATTTATAGCGTGCTGCCTTTACGACGACCTCGAGGCTCCCTTGCACGCGACCTGCGTGTACAACCTTTTTAAGCAACGCACAATTGTGGATCTGCTATGTGCAACTATTCGCATACTTCACAGTTCACGGTTAAATACTTAATTTAGACATGTAAAAGTCATTATAGTGGATATTATTATGATAGGTTTAACTCACAAAATACCATAAAGTATATTTAAATATAGCTAGTTCATTTCAGAAATACCTCTCTATAAGACTTTCGGTCTTTATGTGTCCCCTCCTTGGGATTTTATTTTTATTTTATTAGGACAAAAAACAGTTACATGTTACTAATACTATATCTATACAAATAAATAAAATTGGAGTGTCTGTTTGTAATATCAAAATAACACTTTTTTACCAAATGCGTATGAAAGTATATACGATACCTATAACGAAAACGCAATTTTAAATTTTTTTGTCTGTCTGTCTGTCTGTTTGTTTGAGGTAAACTTCTAAACGGCTGAACCGATTTCAATGGAACTTTCACTGACAGATAGCTGACGTTCCAAGGCGTAACTTAGGCTACTTTAATTTTAGAAAAAGCATTAGGGTTCCGCGGGAAAAACACAATACCCATATTTACGGGTAATCTCCCTAAAGTCCACGCGGGCGAAGTCGCGGGCACAGCTAGTCAATAATAAACTAAACACGTAACCCACAACAGTGTCCACGAGTAAAGTGGATGAAATAAATATTAAATTGCATGCACAATAAAATTAAACTAGAGAACGATGAGTTTATAAAGGTAGGTACTAAAAATGTGTTTAAAATTGCTTGAAGAGCCAGTTTTAATGCTTATGGAGTAATAGGAGTAGCCATAGTGAGTCTGTTAATGAGCAGTCTTTTGAAAGGAAGCTCTGAGAGTGTGAAAATGTCTACCTATGTGTGAACACCATCGCAACGCTAGGTCATTTGTACAGCCTAGCTCCAATGGAATATGAACTGATTTATAAACGTTTTATATGCGCGTCCATCAAGCCTGTTGGCCTTGTTACTTAGCCTAGCTAGTAGAATAGATGATGTTCTAGCCAACCTTATTGCTAATTGGACACGCGACAGACTTGGGTGAAAAAGTGTCAGCGGCCGATAAGTGGTGCATTAAATACAGCCATTTCTTTAATTGATCCATGCCCACCCTCCGGACAGAGCCGTCTTTATGGAAATGTATACAGTAGTGTGCGGTCTCTCGGTCTAACGGACGATTGTAACCTTTCGGCGTTGACCTTTTAGATTTAGGTCGTGAAACCCTACTTGTATTTTTAATATGTAACCGTCTGGCCACAATCTATGCATAATCTGAACGTATGTTTTCTTAGGTTCCAGAAACAATCAATTTCTCAGAAATGTTTGCTCATCCTTATATAACTTTTTTTGATAAATTGGATCAGACGCATCACAAACGTTAAGAGCTCAATTTTAAGATCATCATGGTGCTTGTCATTGCGTTATGAACTTGGGTAGGGCGGAAGCTAATATGGATGAAGTATAAATTATTGGCTATGATCAGTCATTAATATGGTAATGAAATGGAATTTTCTCAGCACTTACGGACTAATTGTCGTCTAAGTATAGGAACCATTAAGCAGTCATCGCCCACCGCGAGACACGCGGGAAGAATGCTAAGCCGTTTAGGTGTTGAATGTGTCGTCACCACATGATTCATGGTTAGGTCAATAGGCATCTAGCTTTAAGGATTGTGTACTGCTTGATACAAATAATAATTTATTTCAACAGATAAGTTCTATTCTATCATAAAATCGAATGTTGTCTATTTAATTTGCCCGTTGCATGTTTCGAATCCAACATTGTATCTCTTTCGATGACTAATTTCACATATTAAAACCTTACAAGTAATTCATTAGTTAACCTGGTTATCATCGTCTTAATGTTAATAGCGCATTTTGGTTTCTGGTTCTTATTCGAAGTTAAGTTCCAATTCATATGTGTATTTGCCTAGTCTGACGTAGATTACCTACTCCAAATGTAATAAATTATAAGGTTATTTTTAGCTTTTTAGTGCATCTAGGTTTTTGAAGTCGGTTTTTCTTTTTTGTTAAATTTTTTATATCATAAAAAGGGTAATTGTGTTTCCAATGCTTATCGAGTGCTGGTAACATAAGCCAAAAGTAATTCGAAATCAAATAAAATCTATGGTTTAGTTAGTAGGAAACATTCACAGCTGTATGAACTTCATGAATGCTTCTATGAATTTCCCTTGCTTTGGGAACTAAATAAACCTCATGTAGCACTCATACTTCAAGAATACCAACCAAGTTACCAGCCAGTTTCAATTGAGCCCTGGTGGTTCGTTTCGAAGGTGGGGCATTATCATGATTCATCATCCGTCCCTGAACGCTCAGCACGGACGATGTGCGGTGAATCATGTGAATTAACTGTATTGCTTATGGGTTACCGACTTATCAATGGCGACCGATACGTGCACGACGAGGGGAAATCTGTTACCTAAGATGTGAACTGACTTCATTAAAGCAAAAGGATTCACAGGGCATTAGCACCTAAAACATTTCTACTTCGAATGTGTTCTTCAAATAATGCTTATCGTGTTGAATGATCTACAAACAGCTGTATTGTTCTTACGGTCACTGTCGATTTGGCATACGTCACACACAGTGATGTGTATACTTTCACTTATTATAATACATCTTTTGTATTCGCGGTAGTACGTATTTTTGTTTTCTCTTTTGTACTCTGTCATCGATCGATCACTCGTAAATAAATAGATAGAGCCCTCCCGGTAACTTTTTTTTATAGATAAGTAAGCAACATCGTGTGCTGCTGCAAACGGAAACGCATCCTAAATAAGCGGCACAAATTGCAACACGAAATGCGACATGATTTAGTCCAATGCCCCGAACGATGAAAAAAGCATACTAAACTAAAGAGATTATGAACGATGTAGTCGCGTTGAAGTGTGGGTTTGTTTGTATGTATTTTTTGATATTGTTGATAGTCCTTTCGACTACATATTAACACCAAAAAAAGTTCACATGTTTTTGCTCGATCTCATATTCGATATCAACAGTTTTTTGTAGTAGATAAGTACATACAAAAACTCCACGACAGCGTCTCCCGGCGCCGAAGGAAGCTAACTTGAATCACACTCATCGACGTGAGTCATTTATTACGATCATTGTCCAGCTATATGACAATAATCTTTATATTTTCGTCAGGAAGCATCAGGTTTTCAACTTTGTGAATACTCAGTTTACGAGTAATCAAAAAATGTGAATAAGCCGCATTTCCGTTATTTTTAACCGACGAAAAAAAAAAAAGGAGGAGGTTCTCAATTCGACGCGTATATTTTTTTATTTTTATTTTTTTTTATGTATGATCACGCCTATCTCCGGCGTCACTAAACCGATTTCGAATTTTTTTATGACGTTTGCTAAGGAATTCTTCGAGGGTGGTCCCATTTTCAAAATATTATCAGAAATTAACCCCCTTGGGGGTGAAATGAGAGGTTGAATGTCACATAATTTAAAAATTATTTTTTGATCGACTTGAAACTTTGTATATGTATTTCACATATAAAATAAAGAAATACGTGTTTTAGGAATTTTGAAAAAAAAAATGTATAGGGTGTGAAATGGGGTGATAAAGTTTGCATTCTTTTTTATGTATATCTCCGGCGTCACTAAACCGATTTCGATTTTTTTCTATGACGTTTGCTAAGGAATTCTTCGAGGGTGGTCCCATTTTCAAAACATTATCAGAAATCAACCCCCTTAGGGGTGAAATGGGGGGTTGAAGGTCACGCAATTTCAAAAATATTTATTGATCAACCTGAAACTTTGTATATGTATTTTACATACAAAATAAAGAAACACGTATTTTAGGAAATTTGAAAAAAAAATATTTAGGGGGTGAAATGGGCTGATAAAGTTTGCATTCTGGTCTATAGCATATCTTCGGCGTTAGTGAGCCGATTTCGAAAAATCTTTTTTTGTTTAATACGGATAGTTAACAAATATCGAAACGATGGGATGGAAAGGGTGGAGGGGGGTGAATTCCTTTTTTGGGCTGTTATGAGGTGCTAATACTTGCATCTTTTCACAAAATAGATACTAAATTCGCCTTCAAAAACCTAGGTACACTAAAAAGTTAACCTTAACTACCTTATAATTCATTACATTTGTAGTCGGTGCCAATTCATGTGTGTATTTGCCTAGTCTGATATAGATTGGCACCTACACCATGATATACCTACGCCCACGTGGACTTTATTTGGAATTATACCCATTTTTAACCAACGAAGAAAACAGAAGAGGTTCACGTTTCGACACGTATTGGTTAGGGTATAACTTCGAAGTTGGTCCTATATAAATTAGGAACAAAAATCCTACCCGAAAGGTGGGAAAATAGGGAGAGATTTATTGTTAATTCTCAAATTTTAATGCTGAGTTGTGTATTACAAAAAAACAAACAGTAGATTCAGATTAAGTAGTAGATTTTAGCCACAAAAAAATATAAAATAAAAACTTTTTAACAAAAAATTAAACCGCCGAAAATTTAAAAAAGCAAAAAATAATATACCTTTTTTTTAACCTTAATAACAAAGTTCTTAAACTAATGTAAGTATACCTAAGTCATTTTGAGTCGGCGCCAAACAATTAATGAACAATAAATTTAAAGAAATAACCAAATGAAATTAACAATGCAACGTGAAATCTTCAGCGACAAACATTAACATTCCAAAAAATGTGCTCTCCGTACGACCACTCGCACACATTGTGTATCGCTATCTCGCTGTGTGTTGCTGTCTCGCTGACGTTAACTTCGTGAACGCTCGGCATTTTCCAGCGAAGGTGCGTGTCGAGCCGCGCCGCCGCCGCGCCGCCGCCGTACATCACACTTTACTAAATTAATTAATTTGCTTGTTTGGCGCCGACTCAAAATGACTTAGGTATACTTACATTAGTTTAAGAACTTTGTTATTAAGGTTAAAAAAAAGGTATATTATTTTTTGCTTTTTTAAATTTTCGGCGGTTTAATTTTTTGTTAAAAAGTTTTTAATGTCTTAATTACACAATTTCATGCCCTAAGTCACATGCAAATTCCAACAGTAAATTTAGTTTATGCATCGCACCATCATTACACATTTCCTTTAACACATGCTGACTCGTCCTGCTTTGTTCATCATTTAAGTCCCTATTAATGAATATACTCAGAACAACTATTAATCAATTTGACATCCCTTTGTAATGCATGGTGGTAGCTCTTGAATAATTCATTATGGTATCAGCAAAATGACTGGGCCCGTCAACTTGAGCTGCGAGTGTTAACAAACTCCATTTTTATACTTCTCTTTGAAATCATCAACATTAAAGGGCATATCTACTATTATACCTACTTTGCATGTTACTCTATTCATCACGTAATTTATAAATACATCAATACATCATCACGCCTGTATTCCCCGAAGGGGTAGGCAGAGGTGCACTGTAGTGCACCCACACTTCGCCGATGTATTTTGGTCCCAATGTAATAGGGGGCGAGCCTATTGCCATTATACCGGGCACATTCACCTTCAATACGAGGGAGATTTGGGCCATAGTCCACCACGCTGGCCCAGAGCGGGTTGGTGAACTTCACACGCCTTTCTACAGACGTGCAGGTTTCCTCACGATGTTTTCCTTCACCGTTCAGCAAGTGGTAATCTTTGTTGAAAATGACATTCGCACATGAAAATTATCTCAGAGGTGCGGGCCTGGGATTTGAACTTGCACCCCTTACGTTCAAGGCGGGCGTTCTTGCCCACGAGGCTAGCACTGCAATTATTTATCTCTTAAATATTACTCTCTGTGGCATAATTTTTCTCATTTTTAACCGACGAAAAAAAAAAGGAGGAGGTTCTCAATTCGACGCGTATATATTTTTTTTTTATTTTTTTTTATGTATCACGCATATCTCCGGCGTCACTAAACAGATTTCGAATTTTTTATGACGTTTGCTAAGGAATTCTTCGAGAGTGGTCCCATTTTCAAAATATTATCAGAAATCAACCCCCTTGGGGATGAAATGAGGGGTTGAAGGTCACACAATTTAAAAATTAATTTTTGATCGACTTGAAACTTTGTATATGTATTTTACATATAAAATAAAGAAATACGTGTTTTAGGAATTTTGAAAAAAAAATGTATAGGGTGTGAAATGGGGTGATAAAGTTTGCATTCTTTTTTATGTATGATCACGGATATCTCCAGCGTCACTAAACCGATTTCAAATTGTTGATGACATTTGCTAGGGAATTCTTCGAGGGTGGTCCCATTTCAAAACATTATCAGAAATCAACCCCCTTAGGGGTGAAATGGGGGGTTGAAGGGTACACAATTTAAAAAATATTTTTTGATCAACCTGAAACTTTGTATATGTAATTTACATCCAAAATAAAGAAACACGTGTTTTAGGAAATTTGAAAAAAAAAAAATATGTAGGGGGTGAAATGGGGTGATAAAGTTTGCATTCTTGACTATAGCATATCTTTGGCGTTAGTGAGCCGATTTGGAAAAATCTTTTTTTGTTTAATACGGATAGTTAACAAATATCGAAACGATGGGATGGAAAGGGTGGTGAGGGGTGAATTCCTTTTTTGGGCTGTTATGAGGTGCTAATACTTGCATCTTTTCACAAAATAGATACTAAATTCGCCTTCAAAAACCTAGGTACACTAAAAAGTTACAAATAAGCTTATAATTCATTACATTTGTAGTCGGTGCCAATTCATTTGTGTATTTGCCTAGTCTGATGTAGATTGGCACCTACACCATGATATACATACGCCCGCATGGACTTTACTTGGAATTATACCCATTTTTAACCAACGAAGAAAACAGAAGAGGTTAACTATTCGACACGTATTGGTTAGGGTATAACTTCGAAGTTGGTCATAATAACTCTATATAAATTAGGAACAAAAATCCTACCCGAAAGGTGGGAAAATAGGGAGAGATTTATTGTTCATTCCCAAATTTTAATGCTGAGTTGTGTATTACAAAAAAAATAAGCAGTAGATTCAGATTAAGTAGTAGATTTTAGCCCCAAAAATTATAAAATAAAAACTTTTTAACAAAAAATTAAACCGCCGAAAATTTTAAAAAGCAAAAAATAATATACCTTTTTTATTTTACTTTAATAACAAAGTTCTTAAACTAATGTAAGTATACCTAAGTCATTTTGAGTCGGCGCCAAACAATTAATGAACAATAAATTTAAAGAAATAACCAAATGAAATTAACAATGCAACGTGAAATCTTCAGCGACAAACATTAACATTCCAAAAAATTTGCTCTCCGTACGACCACTCGCACAATGTGTGCACTCACGTATGGGCACATACGTGAGTGCACACATTGTGTCTCGCTATCTCGCTGTGTATTGCTGTCTCGCTGACATTAACTTCGTGAACGCTTGGCATTTTCCGGCGAAGGGGCGTGTCGCGCCGCGCCGCCGCCGCCGTACATCACACTTTACTAAATTAATTAATTTGCTTGTTTGGCGCCGACTCAAAATGACAGGTATACTTACATTAGTTTAAGAACTTTGTTATTAAGGTAAAATAAAAAAGGTATATTATTTTTTGCTTTTTAAAATTTTCGGCGGTTTAATTTTTTGTTAAAAAGTTTTTTTCTTTATTGGAACGAAGTTCCTTACGGCAGGCTTGGAGGGAATAGGGATTTTGCTAGGCGACCGAACTGAAAAAAATGTGATAGTAAAACCGTAAGAAAATATCCGTGGAAAAAAGTGCGTGGAATCAAATCGTTAAATGAGACGACTTTAGTTGATAATTTGAATTACGATGTTTTTTTATTTTATTACTTTTATATTTTGTTGTTTTTTTTTTAGGTTTTGCTATAGTTTTTATTTTATTGGAACGAAGTTCCTTACGGCAGGCTTGGAGGGGATAGGGATTTTGCTAGGCGACCGAACTGAAAAAAATGTGATAGTAAAACCGTAAGAAAAAATCCATGGAAAAAAGTGCGTGGAATCAAATCGTTAAATGAGACGACTTTAGTTGATAATTTGAATTACGATGTTTTTTTTTATTTTATTACTTTTTTATTTTATTACTTTTATATTTTATTGTTTTTTTTTTAGGTTTTGCTATAGTTTTTATTTTATTTACTAATAATAATACACACATATTAAATACATTGAGTATACTGCCATCTGTGGGACAGTCGTTGAACTATTAAAATACATAGAACTCCGGGTCGTTATGGACCTTTTTTGTTTTTTTTTATATACTAATAATAATACACACATATTAAATACATTGAGTATACTGCCATCTGTGGGACAGTCGTTGAACTATTAAAATACATAGAACTCCGGGTCGTTATGGACCTTTTTTGTTTTTTTAAATTTCATGTTATTTTGCTTTCACAAGTCTATACACGAATATAAACCTCTCATTAACAAAATAAAGTATCCACACTATTCTTATAACTAGTGAGTAAATTTATATTTACATTTCATCTACCTATTTTGATGTTACAGTATTTCAATACGGCACTAATATATATGATTACTTTATTGGAACGAAGTTAGCTACGCGACCGAACTGAAAAAAAATGTGATAGTAAAACCGTAAGAAAAAATCCGTGGAAAAAAGTGCGTGGAATAAAACCGTTAAATGAGACGTGCGCAGGCGCGACAGTCGCATACACAAGCGAGTAGTGTATAATACCTTTCTCTTTCTTTTCATTCATTCTACATTAGCCGAAGGAACTTCGTTCCTACCTAGTGTCCCACGACACCATTCAGTTTTTTTTTTATTTTTCTCATAACTCAGTCTATTACTTTTTATTCTACATTTTTAAAATTTTGTTCAAGGTGTAGGGTAAATTGTTATTATTAAGAATTCTATGTTCTTTTGTAATAGTTGGAGCATTTAGACTTAGAATACATTAAGCTAGATTTATATTAACGTGCAATGTATCTAATGTTAAAGAACCTCAATAAATAAATAAATTTGCATTCTATTTTTGTTATTAGGTTAGGTATTCTAAAACTGCTTTTCATTTAGTACCCACAAGAGCATACTAATAACATCGAGTAAACCTTAGCGGATTAATAGATCCTTCTTCGTTTATCAGTCACGTTTCATCTCCGCACCGATGTGGATCAGGGCTCGTCGTCGGCACAGCATCGGCCGCTCCCCCTGCATTGTCCCGACAGCCGGCTGATAGTGACAAATGATGGTGCTGGGGTGTCCCGCGTTGTACGTGACTCGACGCACGTCACTACCGACACCTTTTTTTCTTATATCGCTTTGAAAGACGAGCTGCTTTGATGGCTGAGATTTCACACTTTGAATGTTTCGTTCTAAATCCTCCTATGTTTTTTTTTGTAAAAGGAAATGTTTGTTAGAATTTGGGTATTTGATATATCGTATCAGATTTCTTTTGCTAAAAGGACTTATACTCAAATCATTCTGGGTGTCATGATTGAAGTTACATTTCCTTACACTTATTATGCAGTATGGTTGTAACTTTTGCTTTGCTAAATATTGTAATAATAGATATAAAACACGTTGCATGTTTTCCGCAAAGCAGCGAGTGAACTGTAGCAGGTAAATTTAGTAAAATAGACATTTAAGTTCTAGTTTCCAGTCGGATTCATTTTTGTATGTTAAAAAAGGAGGTTCTAAATTCGACTCGTACTTATGTTTTTTTATGTATTTTATGATATGCGGACATCTTCGGCGTCAGTCGACCGATTTCGAAAATGTTTGTGACGTTTGCTAGGGAATTCTTCAAATTGTGTCCCATTTTCAAAATATTGTATAATAGTGGGGGTGAAATGGGGGTTCAACCCCACATTTACTCACTTTCAGTCCTTTATTCAGTCACACAATTGACAAATTATTTTCGATCGACTTGAAACTGTATATGTATTTTACATACAAAATAAATGAACACGTGATTTAGGAATTTTGAAAAAAATATAATAGCATATCTCCGGCGTTAATGAAACGATTTCAAAAAATCTTTTTTTTTTCATACGGAACGAAACTCTAAACCTACCCCCAAAGGGGTAGTTATTATGAGCTGTTATGAGGTGATAATACTTGCATATCTTCAACGACTATTTACACAAAATATCGTAAAAATGTATATTTTTGAACAAAAAACCAAAAACCGACTTCAAAAACCTAGGTGCACTAATAAACTAAAAATAACCTTATAGTTCACTAGCTGTGCCCGCGGTTTCATCCGCGCTAATAGTTACTTTGGCGTAGAGTGATGTTATAAAGTCTATGATTATAAGTCTATAATACCCGATTCATGTTCGGGAATTTTCCCGTTTTAGCCACATTATTCGTTGCTGCTCCACTCCTTTTGGTTGTAGCGTGATGATATATAGCTTATAACCTTCCTCGATAAATGAACTATTTAACACAAAAAGAATTATTCAATTCGGACCAGTAGTTCCTGAGATTAGCGCGTTCAACCAAACAAACAAACAAACAAACTCTTTAGCTTTATAATATTAAGTATAGATTACATTTGAAGTCGGTGCTTTTGTAGCTTTTTAGTGCACCAACGTTTTTGAAGTCAGTTTTTGTTTTTTGTTAAAAATATTTTTTATTCTGTAACGTCGATTAAATATTAAACCAACTGTAAGAGTTAATACAGAAACATATCAAATGGCCGCTCCCAGTATGCCTCAGTGTATACCAGTTTCATATTTATACTTTAACGAAAACCAATAACTGGGATTGAACGTTCAACTTTCTAGACATTCTGTGTAGTTAAAGCGCGGTTTTAACTTTGTCTCGGTGGTTTATTACTCAAAGTTATTAGTGGTTTCGCATAGGAATGTTTCTTATTTAGCGGTGCTCATATATATATACGTCCATAGTTTATGCCGCTAACGATTTCCGAGTAGTCTACAATGCTGAGGTTTGCCTTTACCTACACCAATGTTTAAACACGACATAGTCTATGCCAGTCTAAATATCGGTAAATCCACTACCAATTTGGTTGGTGTGAGCCCGTAGTCCAATAATTTAAAATGAAGGTATGTAATTCAGAAAACCTTTTTCCGCTTACCTAATTTTGATCCCGTCTACCGCCGCGTCGCCGCCATAGGCTACGTCAATGGATTACCAGCTTGCAGCCGGCTTAAGCCGATTACTGGCGGGTAGTATAATGAGGAGCGATTGCGTTACCGGAAGAATACGATCAGATCCGATGGTAAACTATAAACTTCGTAAAATATGTATTTTATCATGATCCGTTGCTGTCAAAAAATCTTACTAAACTCCCTGATAATCTGCCCCTTTTAGAACTTCTGCTGCCTGTCCCGGTTCTGTTATCAACACTTTAATCAGAATTATAACTTTTCGTCGTAACATAACGACAATATTTCTTTCGTTAAGTCAGGCGAAATTTTCCATGCAATCGTATCCGTATGTCATCAGCTGTTGCCCTTTTCTGTAGCTGCTTGCGTGTTGCAACATAAATCCTTGTTTATTTATAAAAGCACTCGTCGGTGTCTCCGTGCAGCAACATGACACGCTTGACGTCACGCACATATAAACGCTGATGCAGCCAGTACAATGATGGCTAACATATCACGATACTATGCACCATCCAATGATCCTACATGTTTAACTTACTTCAAAACGATAATAAATGTTCTAGAGTGGTTGGTACAGTAGGATCTCGTTTTGTGTCATATAGCTACCGTTATCTTTTCAACTGTTGCATTGGGTTATCCCATAAAGGCAGCTTTGTGCTTCCTCGCACGGACATTTATTTCGTTTTCGTTGCGTAACATTATTATAACCGCCAAAGTAAGGAGCTTATGTAATGTAGGCAGGCACTAGATAAAAGCTCCATTACAGTTTTCATGTATTGCAATTTTCATATAGCTTTATTGTCTAGTATTCACCTGTAATCGCGTTTCCGTAATCCAAGGGTTATTCACCTCGCTTCTCTACATAAATTACGTCATACAATTCTTACATAATCGGAGAATGTGTGTCGATAATTGTAATGCTGATTATGCTCTTTATTGTTTGATAAGGAATTGTATACGCCTTGTACAGAACTTAATTACCGTTAATTATAATATCAACTGTTGACACATTTTTAAATCGTGAATGTTATTTTTTGAAACAGGTTTTTGAACGGTACAAGTGCGTGCCTGCCTGTGTTCGTATATTATGTTAATTGGTCTTAGACTCTTAGCGTTTACTTTAAGCCTAATATATACTATTACTTTTTAGTTCGTGAGTAAATTTCAAACACATTTTAGCCTTTAAGTACAAGACCTAAAATACCCCTTCTGATAGGTTGAAAGTTCCGCATTCCTAAGGGCTGTTGGTTTAGAGACTTACCTTGATTCTGTTGTACACGAGCTACAACTAAACTTTATTTGACAGCCCTACAAATATTACCATCTTAAGAAGAAGGGAAAGCCATTAGAAGGACTGCACTATACTTAATGTAGTACCAAGAATCCACACCATATTGTAATAATAACATTGTAGTTACCACCAAGCTTTTTATTTCATTTCACGTTTGCTACAACACTAGTTTTTACCAAATCATCAACTGTACATCCAGTTATTATTGTCGCCTTCCACGAAATGTAGTGAAAAAGCAACTGATATCCGAAACGATCGTGAATTGGATCTGAATGTGTGGAGGTCGCGGGCGGCCGTGGGCGGCGGCAGTGGCTGTTCTTCGAATCGCTTTGCCGAATGACACTACTGACAAATAAAACTGCAAAAGTAGTGCTTATCGACGCTCATGATTCATTGATCAAACAAGAGTTTGCTTATATTTTTGCTCAGTGTTGTCCCGGTTACGTCGAAGTGTATAGATTCAACTCGATGCGTGAGGTTATGAAAATATTATGAACACAATAAGTTGAAAGATGATGTTTAAATCAATATTGAAGTAGTTATATGAATTATTAATTTAATTAGCCTTCCTGCCACAATAACGGAGTATGTGCATAATATTTTTGTATTCGGTTTCTTCGCGGAAAATCTATTTCTAACTACTATTGACTCACTTAAACTGGTTTGTGCATATAAAACAATCATTTCATGTATTGTGTGAGTAATTATAGCGAATTTGTTTGGGTAAACCTGTGGTCAACCAGGAGTTGGTACCAGATCAAACTTTAAACGAAATGATAATTAGTCGATAATGTATTTTAAACCTCGTTGCATGTTAGATAATTCATCAAGTTACATAACAGTAAGTAAATGTTGATGAGATCGTTCGTGTTCGCCGTGGTTTACGATATAAATCGTTGTTTAGAGACGGTGTATTTACATTTAACAACCCGAATAAACACGTAAGAACATAAATGGGCCCTCTATAAGGAACTAAATGCGACGTAAACGCTCCGGGACGCAGTAAAAGGTGCTAGTTGGAATTGCTTAGCTTGGATATAAATACCAACATAATATTGTTATTCACTTCAGATGATCTTTAAGATAAAAACGGATTCTTATTACGATCGCGGCGTTTTGCTCTTCCTCGTAGGCTTTAGAACTGATTCAATATTCTATACTTCAGCAATATTGCGATGCGCACGGCACGCTAGAAACTGAACATTAAAACAGCCAGTAATTTCGTCATAAAAACGTCCATTTTGGATTTTACAATATTACTTATTCAGGTTTCTAGAGTTGTTGGGTACACGATTCAAAATCTATCATCACTTGCTCTAATTGATTTTGAAATACACAGGTATAGCTCAAGTAGTAAAGGCACGTGTCTACAGATTGTGGTGCATCCTAAGTACATTGTAACACAATACGGCGCGGGCGCAGGCCTCACAAGTGCGTGCATTGTGCTCGGCTCGCGGTCGGCTGGTCCTCGGATCGAATAGCCGATATGTTCGACACCGCACCGACACTACTCGCGCTGCTAGAGACAAGATGAGATATTAGAAACCTTCATAATCGTTTAAAAACAATAAAAAGACGATAATTTCGTCTCCGAGCCGATTAAAATCTTGAATTAAATACGATCTCTACTCTCACTTCGACCATTAATATACTGCGTTAACAATGAATGCAACCGCAATTCACGGGAAGCAAATTAAAATCAAAGTTAACACAATTAACTATTGTTGGAATCGAAACGTTGTCATTCGTGGTAATAATCGGCTCATTGATACCACCTATTGTGCTAGTTTTGCACGAAATCAGCGTTGTATGGAAATATACGATTCGCACGATACAATACAATACGATCTGCCGCCGTGGGGGAGTCTGTCCGCGGGCGGCTCCGGGGAAATTACACCACTACTTGTTTGTAGTTTATTGGGTCAAACAAATCTTGTACAACTTGGATAGTGCGGATAGGTACGCCATTATGCGAGTACGTCGCCGCGGCGGCGTCGTAACTCATAAGAAATTTGATGCGACCGACCAAAGTTCAAATTGTTTTATTTGTTAGTTCGCCCTTTGGGATTTTTTAATTTAGATCCTCAACCTCAATGTGTTGGCCGGGTGAGTAGAGCAATTAATAATGTCAGTGAAAGGCTCTTTCATATCAATGACAGATTGTATTGTTATTGGCGATTATTACCCATGTCATGATCACCGTGATTTTAAATACCTGCTTTGTTTATGGTTTAATTCATTCGTCTGAAAGTTTAGTTGAGTGTCCCCGTGCACTCAACAACTTACAGTAATCAGTAATGCGTAAACAAATCAATTCGCTTATTGTTTTCATATATAAATAGGTAGTTTATTGGTTTATAAATATAGATTTATTAGCTACTTTCCTCCAAGTGTGGTTGTTATCGACGTGTGCCAGTTACGAGTTCCGTTGCTGTACAACTAGGCGTACTGTGGGTACCTACCATACTTATATTCATTGTTCACGTATCTATATTAATTATGCTTATCGCTCTTTGTGCGTGTAAGAAATAGGTTATTTCTTTTACATTAAATTACTGGATTTTATTTTATTTTATTTTATTTTATTTTATTTTATTTTATTTTATTTTATTTTATTTTATTTTATTTTATTTTATTTTATTTTATTTTATTTTATTTTATTTTATTTTATTTTATTTTATTTTATTTTATTTTATTTTATTTTATTTTATTTTATTTTATTTTATTTTATTTTATTTTATTTTATTTTATTTTATTTTATTTTATTTTATTTTATTTTATTTTATTTTATTTTATTTTATTTTATTTTATTAGGGAAAACAAACAATTATACAAATAGCTTTATCATTGCATAATTCACAACGTTATCCACATTTTAAGTAAAAACATTTTTACACTTGAACTGTAAATTGGAGTGAGTTAATTCAAGTTTAAAGTAAATTGAGGCAAAACCTATTATTACAAATCGGATATTCTACTTATAATCAGCGTTTACAAAAATATTTAATCATGTTTTGTTTTAATACTTAATCTATTTTATGTTTTGTAAGAGCAACTTTCGAAATTTACCATGTGATAGTGATGAACATACTTATGTATACCTGTTGTAGCCACTTGCTTATTTGGTTAAAACCAGCTTGAAATTTAACAGGCTAATATGCTACACGTACAGTATGTAGCTAACACAAAACATGCATATTGTGCCTAAGGCTGTGTTATTATATTAACTAGGATAGATCCTAAAATCGAAACTAAACATAAGTCAAATTGTCAATGGCATTAGTACAAATAATTTTTCAGATCGAAAAAGTTTTGTAATGCTTTTGTAAATTAAATTAAATCTTAATTGCGGGTTAAGTTTTTAAGTACTTGACTTAGTCGAAAGGAAATGATTATCACAAATAGCCAAAACATTTTGAATTTTAAATCTTGTAACCATAAGAAAAATGAAAAATCCTTTGTCTTGTGTAATTTCTTACGTTCGTAATATAAATGTAATGTAATGTAAAAGTGTTTATTTGCTAGTCGCGTGCTGCGTCGTGGGGCGCGCGGGGCGGGCGGCGCGGTGGCGCGGCGGGCGGCAGCGTCTAATTAACCAATCAATTAGCATATTTAATTGATAATTGTACGTTATTTATGTGTTTTATGGTAATACGTTTACTCAGATATATAGACTAGATTGGGCGCCAGTGAAAGCGAACGATTAGGTAAAGTTTGATTGCAGAACATACAGCCGTATGTACCTTTAGAACTAGCCTTTTTTTGTGAATTGCATACTTACACTCTTTAAAATCTGCGTCTTTGTAATTTTTAAACAACGCCCTAGTAGACAATGTCCAAAGCTTTTCATTCAGACAAGACGACATACCTGAATCTTACTTACGTAAAATACAAAACCGGCCAAGTGCGAGTCGGACTCGCGCACGAAGGGTTCCGTACCATCTATAAAAACGGCAAAAAAATCACTTTTGTTGTATGGGAGGCCCCTTAAATATTTATTTTATTCTGTGTTTTAGTATTTGTTGTTATAGCGGCAACAGAAATACATCGTCTGTGAAAATTTCAACTCTCTAACTATCACGATTCATGAGATAATGCCTGGTGAGACGGACGGACGGACAGCGAAGTCTCAGTAATAGGGTTCCCATTTTACCCTTTGGGTACGGAACCCTAAAAACCATCAGCAAAATAGGAAGTAGTTTACCATTGGATAAATAAGGTACCTGCATTTTTGTTATATTTTGATCTGTTAATGTATAATTAACTCACCTACTTACCTATAATATGTGCACTTTGAGTAGTCCTCTAATAAACATTTCGCTATAATTGCCAGCACAAATCAGTCTCTTAAACTTCAAATGTATTACCTACCGCTCGTAAATCCTTGTAAAATAATTATTTATCTACTGACTAGTCGGAATCATGATTTATTTCCCAGACTTACATTACCAGTAATTTACAAGTAAACCAAACCTATAATGAAATCTTTAAATAGCTATATTACAAATTAGTTGAATAACTGTCAACGTATGTTACTCGAAACCCCTTAATTAGGGGATTTCGCTTATGTTCGCACGAAAACACATTGTGTTTATTGCAATCCGTTCCCCTCGGTGCGTTTGTTTTTATGATACCAAAACAATCTTATCGGGTAATCGCTTATCGATAACGATTTCCGTTATCACTATGTGAATTTCTTTTTATTTTTACATCCCAGATGACTTTACGTATCTTGATGTTGACACTAACATCTTAATAATCTCTGTTTGCATTCGCGACTTTCTTTTTATTTCTTGCACCCACTTTGTTTGATTTTTTTCTCTCTCTCTAGATCACTCTAAAATTAGCTGGTAGAAAATGCCTGTGGCATTAAGCTTACCTTGTACATTTTTTACTTCTGTATAATTGTGCAAAAAATAAATAAATAAATAAATAATGGGAACTGTGACTCCTACGGTTTTTAACGTCAGCGCTGGGACCCCAGGATACGCCAATTGACATTTTTCACCGTTCTAATCAAGGACTTGTATATTAGGGCGTCGGGGCCTAAGAAGTTGTATAGATTTAGAAAATGGAATAAGTATAACAATCATACAGTGGACATCTTCGGCATTTTAAGATGATGGAAAGCTGAGTTTTAATTGGAGACAAGTTTGCTATAGACTTTGAAATTGGGTAAAATGATCATGTCAGGAATATCTATAGAAAAAAAATATATTAGCCCTAATTCCACTCCTTAGCATTGATACTCTTGCAGCCTTTATTTTCAAGAGCAACCATTTAACGATCACCGGTTGTCGTATCGTGTCGCGAACATTATTTTATTCAACAATGTTTTCATGCATATTCAGTTTGCTCGGAACCACAGTCGCGACGACGTCACACACACTACAATGGTCGGTCGGTAGGTCTACGTAATAATATAGGAGCGGCTCATAAAGTCGTGCAAATAAATACACGCGATGTGCGCACGCGCACAGCGGTTTCCATTTGTTGCGCGCTATTTGCAAGCGGCCGTATTTTCCAGGGAATGTGACGTCTGAAGGGAAGATTCAATTACATTTGACTTCCGCCAAATTGACTTCAGTCACAGAACTACATGTTCAAATCTAATCTTGGTAAATTGTGCCGAATGGACACAAAAACTTAAATGTTTACTACAGCACTTTTACCTTAGATTTAGTCATGTATCTCCTGTTCTTCAATTTGTTACGTTCAGATCTGTTTATCTTAGTGTCCGTTTATCACCGTTTCCTACATTTATCCCGCTCCCTCCTCAACTAACCACCCCTTTCATTAATTCCGCCTATCCTTCCTTCAGTCAATCTTTTGGTGTTATCTTTATATCGTCATGATAAACACTCGTATTGTTTACAATATGGACAAACGACTTCATAAAAGTTTTGGATTTGCCGTAGCATCGTGATCAGCGCGTCGGACATTATCGGAACGTTGTTGTTTGTTTAGGATCGTCATCGTCACGGTTCAATTCGGTACGGCACGTGACGCTGTATTTACCGTCTGGTACCAGTAAACACTTTTACTGGGACGAAGGTGGCTTGCACATACCTAATGAATAATTTAGTTTTTGCCACCTTTTAAGGCTCTAGTCAACTACAATCGAACGTCGAACAATAAGTTTAATTTAGCACCTACACATCACTCGGCATTTCTGGCTGTCAGTTGGTATAAATCAAAACACTCGCGTTGTTAGTGTCGCTTTTGATTGACTTAGTAGAATATACTACAAGAAAGTCCCACTAATGCATTAACCAGTTCACAAAATGAGCAGAAGCTGCACAGACAAACATCATCTCTCCGAAAAGTACCAGTTTCAGCATTTGCCGTTCATGGTCTTCAATTCTGTAATAAATAAAGTAAATAAAATATTGATACGGGTGTGGTTGCGAAAGCCAACAGGTGTCTTCATGACGAAACTTAACAACGCTCGTTTATTTGCATTATTGCATTGGTTACATGAAATAAGTGACGCTTTAACAATACTTTAATGAAAGAACTTCGACGTAGGTAGGTATATACGACAATAGAAAACATTCAGTCCAGAACGAACGAGAATACAATTTTGGACCATATTGTAAAGTTTCTAGGCTTTAACCAGAAACCAGTTGTATTTGTGTATGGTCTATTACGTAATATATCCGCGTACTATGTCCACAACAAAAACAATCGCTGTGATTTATTTATAGGAATGCCGCATGCAAGTGTGGAATATGAACTGCGTGGATGTCGCGCCTGCCGCGGCCGGCACGAACGCGCCGTGTTGACGCTACTTGACGCAGAACAATGTTTTTGATTTAACACTACTCTGAGGTGTATAATTAGAAGAACAGCAGGTGGATAGAAGCGGTGATTGAGTGGTAGTCTAGGCGAAGACGAAACGGTACCGGTATGTCAAGGAAGCTGGTCAGTGGAGCGCACTGGAACTGAGGGAATGGAATGCAGAAGGACCTTTATATATTTTTTATACAAAGATAACAGACAAGAAATAGCTGCTTTGCATATCTGTGTAGAAAATAGAAGAATTTAAAATATTCGACGACGACATAAGAAACGACAACATTCATATTGAATATTCAAGTTAATTTACGGTTGATAGCGTAACTCATTGATTACATTTACATTGACGCAAACGAATGATAATTTGAGACAAGATAACTTGACTGGAGTTATGATATTAAAACTGCTGCCACTGTTATGTCTGCCATATCATAAATTGTGCCCCAAAAGCTATAAATCACTTCAAATGTCTGCACACAATATTACGCAAATCGGAAGGAAATTATGTGTCGCAAGTCGCAATAGCATTCGTATCTCAACAGCAATGGTACAGACGCTATCATCCTTGAGTCCTTGTAATTGCATGCGTTATACTAGTTTTGCAATGTGAACACCGATTTTCATGATGAAATTAGTGACACGGCACTAGGTGACCAAGAAAAGTCACGCTCATTGCGGAACTGATTTGAATTAGCGACTATAATTATAAAACAAGTGGTTCACGTAAAACTAATAATTGTATGCTATTATTTTCGTAAGAATGGGCAACAAGTCAAACCAACTTAGATATTAACGTAAGGCCATCGCGCAACAAAAAGCGAGAGAGGTAACCAAAAGACCTTATGAAATATTTAGGCACACAAATTCCGTAATGGTTGAAGTCGCATCAAATTTGCCAGTAATAGATAGTTTAACGCGCATGGAATGTGCAACGTGGCAACAAATCTTCACGACAACATCCAAATCCCAAAGAAACCAAACCCATTTCTCAATATGAATCATGGCACAGTCATAGCGTAACTCGTTTAACTTTATTTTCGCTGAGCCGCCGTACGACAAGGGATGCTCTATTCCGAGATGACACGTCACCATGGGAAGAGAGTGGTTAGGTGGATGACGTATCTAACGATCGGTTAAGCTATATTTATGGCCGTTAAGTAAATTTCTTGTGATATTAACAATTGCAGTACCTACGAGTAGAGCAGTGTGTATGTATTGACATAGAGAGTCTCACGTCAGCACTCGTCACAAATAAATACCAAACATTTATCCTTAGAAGCTTTTGGAGCCTTCTCAGCTCTCACCTATCTAGTGTATAAATATTTTATAGGGCAGGTATTCAAGTATTGCGGCTCTTTGAAACATTTTGATTTTTCTGCCTATGCTTGGTCGATGATGCTAAAGGCAATCAATGTAACCAGTGTTATTTAGGCTAGGTCGCGAACTAGGGATGTTCTATTTCGGGAAGCTACGTCACCCGAGTCCGGCGGCAAACAGGGGATTATTGTAAATTGAATCATAAGTGAATCAACACATCTTTGGTGTCGTGTTCCCTTCGTCATATTCGTGTTAATGTATTCGTACATACATTTTAGTAATTTGATCGATTTTAGCACGTCACAAGTGTCCATTAACGACACAGAAATAGGGAAACTGATAGATTTGCAATATCATATATTTTTAGGAATCATATATTTTAGTTTTTTAAGGTATTCAGCGATGAAGATTTTTGTATTAACATGTTTTCAGTTTTTTGTTGCGCCTCTGTAAACACTAAACACAGTGACCACAACACGATGTACCTTGCGAAATTTTTAGCGACGCACACATTTTCTTATCATCAATCTATCAATCTACGATCTCTTTTTTGTCATCCATCTCTTCCAAACGAAGCGATAAATTTCCGTTCGAAAGCATCACTCACTAATCTTATTTTCACAACTTCACAAGTGGTTTGACTATTTCTAAATAGAGCTCCTCGGCCCTCGGCGAAACGACAAGCAAAAAGTCCCACGTATCGACACACGGCGTCGTATACCACGCGAAATAGTTGAATGTGTCCAGGGCTCCCGCTATTTTGTTTATGGTTTTAGGGACATTTTTCATCGTATATGCTTCACATAATTTGTATGTTTTTAAATAAACTTCTAAACGCTTATTAATTAGTTTAATTACATTGGAATTATGTTTTTATTTTGCACTTCAATAAAACTCTCATGACTGAAATGATCTGATTGCGGTTTTAAATCCCGTCGGCGGCATTCGTCGGAAGTGGCCTTTTGAAAATAGGCCCTAGTGTGGTTGCAACCGGATTGTATGGTAGCTATAGTAGAAATTAGTTGGGAACCTTACGATTAATGTGTGTAAACTCATCTAGCGATAGTATTAATATTTAAAAAATCCATGTTCCATGAAAATTTTGTCGAGTTGAGCTGAAAATTTTCTTTTTCCTGAGTTTTAGCTTCCATAAATTCACAGTATCGCAGTAGTCAACCCTAGTCGCGTCTCACACGTTCATTTTCACAGGCCTTGTAGCATTCTGCCATCCACATCGCCTGCTAAATTTAGTACCTTTGCTGCATATCCATCCTTTTCGTTGTTAGACCGATGCTTACCTAACTTCAGTAATACCGTGTCAGTTTGTTTACTCGCTGACTTAAACATAAACAAGGATGATTAGCCCAGTTTGAAATTTAATTATGTCATGATGGATATGTTTGTTCAGAAACAGCTTTGTCACTGTAACCGTAGCGGAACAACCATCACGCTGTGTTCATCGTTCAGTTTGTAAATTCCGTACGTTATTTATTGTTACTATCAATGACGTGGTCTCACTCGTCCTTCAAATAATTATTACTGAAGTACGAGCCAAAGAAAAGAAAGCGTAGGAAGATAATTAGGAGGAAAACTGTGGCTTATGATGAGGTAACGTGTGTAGATGTGACGTCACAGTCCATCTGGCGCTACGCGCGACATCGTTGGTGACTCGGCTAGCGCCGCCCGCCCGCCGTTCGTCCGTCCACCCGCGTTGACCCAGCCCGCGCGAAACATCCGACTTGAGGAAAAAAACAACTTTTAGTTTCTAGCCCCTGTCCCTCGAAGAGATTGTATACTTAACCTTATCGTTTCGGATCTGTAACTGAAGAGAGATACTAAAAGGCCTATCTCCCCACACGTGTTCCATTAGCCTAACTCAATTACATGCTTCTGACTCTTGACTCTAGTAGCGTTTTCCACCAGCATCTAAATTAGAAGAAACCTGTTTACGTTACCCGATAAGGCCACTTACTAATGTTTATAAAACATCGGCATGCACACGTTTATAAACAAAGTTTTTTGTTTGGTGAACAGCTTTCCTCATTTTTTTATCTACGTTTCAATGATAGATTGCAGCTAGTTTTGAAATACGAGCATTAGTCATAGATTAATCACTATCTTAAAGTCTCTTTATTTTATTTTTCTAATAACGTGCTAGGTAAGTGAAGATGAATCATTTCTGTGTCAGTGACAATTTCTCACTCTATGAACATAAAACCGTCGATACAAATCGATTAGATGATATGACTGATTTCGGTGTTGAAGTACAGTCATTCGAGAATAGTCAAATTTCAAGAGTAGAGTGTCACGATAAATGTTCTGTACCAATACGAGATGCAATCATTTAGACGTATGATAAAGATCTCCGTGACTGAACTCCGCCTCCCATATACCTAGTTTGTATTTTATTCGCAAGTAGTGTAACGTACCCGTAGAAACTGTAATGTACGACTCAAAGTCATCGGAGAACTATTTCTAATTTGTGCATTAGAATATGAAATAGCAGCGACGTCGTCGTAACGTTATACAAGCAGAAATGACTTCCTCGACGACTGAAACATCAAAGGACAAAACGGTGCAGGCGTTTTCGCTAATTCACCGCTTAACCAACTTGATATTGCGGTCGGCGTAACGTCGTGTATGAACAAACTGAACGTCAAAGCTATTGCTAAAGCTTAGATTTGTTCAGATGACAGTAAAAGTCTTGTTGGAAAGGTGCAAATGTTATGTCTTCTGCATGTGCAGTCGTCGATGTATCGACGCCATCCGGCGCCTGGAGTCGTGCCAGCGTATTGTCGCGAATAGTGCGCCAGGGCCGGCGGGTCGTCGACACCGGACACGGCTCTACGAGAGCACCAGCACGATGGCTGTGTCACGCTGAGATTATACTAGAAGCATGCCAGAAGTCACATTTGCCTTGACTAATGGTAACAATAGCTCCGAAATAAACATGATAATGTAGCGATGCGAATTACATCTTTTAACTCAGTTGACGCGTTCGAATTTTTGCTGAGCGATTGTTGAAAATGCAAACAACAGTCAAGAGCCTATATACCGCACTGTACTGATGATGGTAATAAAGGAATATGAAAGGTCTCGTCATCGAGTGTCGAATTGTCGAACAATGTTCCATGAAAAATTCTTGCACGGATAGTCTCGATTCGTATAATACGATATAGCTCACAAACGTCATGGTCTCACTTTATATATAGCTCCACTACGGTCGCTTCAACACCATCAATCTTTGCGCGATGACGCGGACGCCCGCCTCGTCACATTATTACGTATTACCGTAGTTTTATTAATAAATCGGTTAATTGTAATCGCCGCCGTATCTAATCGTGGGCGTAGTGTAGGTTACAGGGATGCCCGTGACCCCCGTGACGCCAGCAAGCGGTGTACACGCAGGAATAGATCCGCACTTGACATTGACTCGGTGCGTGCCTCTTTCTGGGGTTGATCAATGGCCGCTGTCATTTGGAGGTCAAGTTCGTGACCTTCGTCAGTTTTATTTTGAACGCGATAGAAATTTCGTTCGGCACGTCGTCGTCGCATGTCTGTCGCTTCTATCGTTTCCTTCGATCGATTATAATATTTCTCCTACAGATATTAAAGCCGGTGCTGATGCCGTGATGGCATGCAATATTACCCTTGCAATCATTGTGGTTCGTCGTTCTGCATAGCGTCAAAGTTTAACCAACAAGTTAAATTTTACGACGAATGTATTAAACCAAATATAATGTACATACATATTGTCAAACGTTTCACAGATTTCGCTCACATATTAGCGAGTTATTTTATTGTACACACTGGTATTAATTTAATTTTCATATAATAGCTCTGTTGACATACTTCTGTATGAATACCAAGAACGCGTCATCGATACAACGATTTGCTCAGTATCACCCACAGACTTCCTTGTTAGCGCAATCAAACAAGTGCAAAAAGTCAGTGTTAGAAAATGGAAAACCTCTCGTTCGCCATTTTGTACATTACCAGCTTCAACATAAAGGTGGAATCCGCTCACTTTGGATACCTTGGAAAACATCGCGCCAATCTCGTCCACTCGAACTAATATTAGTTGTTCACAACTATCAACACATTTCCGTGTTAGTTTGAGACAAATGTTACCGAATTAAATTTTTTAAAGAAAAAAAAATTAAACGTCTTAGATACTTTTGATGAAAAAAAAACTACTAAATCGGCCCTAAAGTGTAAACCTTAGTCTATACTCCGTACATTACAGGGATTCCTGCTTGATTAGATTCCATTATTCACGTCTCTCGCGTGGAAAGGCAATTTATGGTGAAAATCTATTATTTTTTATTGCTTGTTTGAAATTAGGTACACGTTATTTAATCAGTTAAGGCCGGTAACTGGTTTTACCTAGTGCCTAATGGCTTCTAACAGACCAGTGCCAAAGAACCTAAGCTAGGTCAATTCCCTTAGCAGTGGCTATATGTAGGCTATAGTTTATCCCGCTTGTAAAATACTTAACATATAATTTTATAAATTGGTGTGATCTGAGATCTCTGCACCACACAATTCGTTAAGTAAATCATGATCGTATCCAACGATGATTGGTCTCGAATAGTTGTAGTATTTCCAGTAGCATAAGCATAGACTGAGACAGACGATGATCTCAATTTTTCAGTTCTTTTCAGTATGTTGGGTGGACACTGAAACCAATTCTGTAGTTTATACATACAACACAATACGTACACACCTTCTTATAAGCGTACATACTTCAAGACGAAACCCCTAATAATGTCTATAGGTGAGTTCAATACTTTATTCGTACAAATGACGAACATGCAACTGAAACGTTCCATTATTTTGGGAAGATATCATTTGACATTGACCTAGAACAGCGGGATAAAGAACGCAGTGGCAACACAGAAGCGTAACCTCAGTAAATTCGTTGTTATTACGAGCAGCTCCTTTTAGAATTACGTGTCTTTTACGTACTTGTGTATATCTGTTAAACACATTGAAGTGACTAAGGGCGTGATAAATATACAATCTGCATTAAAAATAATGACGTCAGATTTTTGTAGGAAATATTAGTTAGCACTTGAACTGATAAAAATGTAGGCACTAGTTAAACTATTACTAAATAATAGTGTAATCGTTAATATTGAAATGCGTTAAAATAAAACCAGCGGAATTTAGATCATTATCACCATTTTGTGTATTTTTATTCTACTTCAAAATCATTATATTTTATAAATATAATGCGTTTGCTCACAAAATGAACTCCTAGATTTGTAATAAACACTTGATTAAATTGTCCAAACAGACAGTTTAATACGGGCCTACATTTCAGGCCTGGCAGATAATTCAATTACGATTTTTGAATACGTGCCCACGGCTAGCTCCCCAATGCGCTGCGGAACAAATTCAATTAGTTGAGAGCTTTGTCTGTCTATGAGCTGTTCGGTTTTATTTATGCGGTGTTAAGGACCACGCCCGCAATTTGTAGCCTATACGCGACGCGACACTTAAGAACCAAATTAGTTTAAGCGCATCAGATCCCAAATCAAATGTGATCGTGATTGTTGGAAACCTTTTCACGCCTCGATCAGGTGTTGAATCGAGAGGTTGATACGATTGATCGCTATCAATTTGAGATTCCCTTCCTGATTTGGGCCCTTGACATAGATCACATGATATTGATAATTATTTATAAAAGGAGGTATGAAAAGTACTTCAGCTATTTATAAACTCAAGGTCACACCCAAACTTTCCAATTCCAGTCTGAGAATTTAGAGTTTTTTTACTAACTTCAGAAACATATTACCAATATTTGTTATTACTTTTGCAATGAGGAAAATTTTATAGTAACGAAGGAATCTTCCTAATAATATTTTTAGCTCAAACATGGATTACAGAAGGAAACTGATCAAATACCAAATCGTCTACGTACTGGTCAGTCATTCAATAAGTGGTATATCCTCTCAGGCTAATTTGTCTGTTTAATATTTCCTTGGCGAGTGCATGTATGTAACTGAACTCACTTCGGCAATAAACCATGACACGGATCACAGCGTTGAAGTAACTCATAAAATCTCTCGCTCGAGCCGCGTCGTCGCCAGCCCGTACAAATATTGGTCATACCGCATGGTTCACTTGCAAAACGTTTGTGATAATTTTCCGGGAATTAGCAGGCATAACTATTTGCCATTAATTTTATATTTAGCTTGTTTCGAATAACCAACGATGAAATACCCTTACCTAACGTTCGTATGACAAGCATTTTGTATTTATTGTGCAGAATGCAAGTATATATTTTTAGTCGCACAATGGTCGCTAAAGACACAGTAGGTTATCGGTTCGCGTAATATGTGCATGTAATAAACGTTATCAGTGAGTTCGTTCACTCGGCACGAGTTAGACGACGGCGGGAACTACATACATAGCATGCTCAACGTACGCTTTCAGTGCTAGACGATAAGTTGAAACACTAATAATATGTGAGCAAAATAAGTCATGTAACCGGGATTTTATTATACTTGTTGTATTAGCAAAATGTCGTTTAGATCACTCTCCAAGAGCGATCCCCTATGTTAGCTGCATGGTTTGCTGCCAGGTATAACAAACTTATTACATTTTTCATTTTGTATGTCGCACGTATTGTTCTCCTGGCGAATATCAGCCTTCACTGAAGGGCGACGATTACGTATAACTTTGTGTGGACAACACTATAAATAAGTAGTGTGTAGTTATTCACAAGTGCATTATCCTGTCAGTTTATGCGTCCGATCAACATAAAAAGCTTATTGTGCACTGCGTATAAGTCTCGTTAGTATTTATAGCCTACGCTGACCCTGCCGCTAAGGTTAATCTATAATAAGTCATAACTATTCAATTATTTATCTCCCTGTTGTACCGTTACACGATAAACTCACAAATAGCTGTTTGTTTATACGAGAGTAATAAGTAATATATTACGTATCCATATTAATGGCGCTCTTGTGGAACGGCCAGATGTTCGCCTACCTCTGGTACCATTGTGAGGTCGGCACACGAGGTTTCGACTAACTAATCGACTAGGTAACAAACAAATGGCTTAATAACAACGTGTTTATTTTTGATTTAGGTGGTCTCACTGCTGTTCACGGCTCCTTTTCAACATCAACTCTCCCTTCCTTATGCCTCGACTGTGTAAATACTAAACAAAGTTTATTCGTTGCCTATCTGTTATTTCATAGTTACCTAAAAACTAGTTAAGAGGCAGACTAGATTCATGTATTTTTATTCCAAACAGAAACCATTGGATACTGAATGCGTTCCTTTACAACCATTATTGAATAAAGTGGCGGTTGCCAGCAATAAAAAGTACCACAGCGCAGTAGTAAAAAGTACGAATGAAAACGCACCATAATATCTATATTACATACAGCATTCCGATCCGCGCGAAGGCTCGACCACACCTCGCGATTACAGGCCGACGGTCAAATGTACCAGCGTAAAGCCTCCTCCCGCACACTGGGGCCACAACGATCGCGCGTCTAAATGTTTGCCCATACCGAAACAAACTCTGTGTTAATATGCTTAAAGATTGAATTTCTGTGGTAGAAGACACGCCCTCACGCGTCAAAATTCGCTCGCGCTGTCAGGTCATTTAGTTACAGTATGAACTTTTTCTATGAGTTAGTACAGTTTGTTTTGATATGGCAAAACAATTGACGAGCGAACGTCGTCGGTCCAGTGTACCTAAGGCTTAATCGGGGTAAGATCTGAAGCCCGAGTCAATACAGCGCACTTTCGCGCGTCACACTAGGGTCGGCCACTCGCGCGCTGCCCGCCTGCCCGCCCCGGTAACGAGCGCTCTCGGCCACCAGCTTTCTTCGCACGATTTATGGCGCAGTTCGGCTGCCGACCAAATTATCGGTCTGTGTAGACACCGCCTAACTAACGAGCACTAGATTATCATTCCTTACACCTAAATGAGAAAGTTTGGTATTACTTTCGTTGCATTGAAATATCTCGTGACATATAATGATACAATACAGTTGAAGCTTATGAAGTTGAGCTCAAAATAAATAGGTATTTGGCAATTATTTTTATTCAGTGTTTGCATTCATAAAATGCTGTCGGCACCTGTCTTGAATATTTATTTATATGACATAAAATATGTTCATACGTTTTAAGAAATGCTTATTTTAAAAATATTTTAATGCATTTGACAAGTTTCGAATTGAATTTACTAAAGTGAAGCGCGCCAAAATTTGGAGACTACGGTATACCGTGTACTTTCTTACCTAGGCTTAGCTCGACCAATAATTATACCTATACTTAACCAAGTTATGTAACGTTTCAAAACATCCTTTGATTTAGATTCATATAACGTGTTCTATAAAAAAATATTTTTGCAACGCAAATACTAAGATACTGATAAATACTGACTAAGACCTTGTTTAACTGCCCATTACCAGTCCATATGTGTGCCTACAATGTGTGCCTACATTCTAGTGCGCAATAATATGTCATAAAATCTGTAGCGACGTCAGAGGAAAACTAATATTTATCATCCGTGACTAAACTGCGCACACGCTGCCCTGTGACCAGATCGCGAGCCTCTCCATTGTCAAGTGTCAATATTCGACGAGATACGCGTTTTTCTAGTCCATTAAAACATTATCGGTGATGTTTATGTTATGGTAATTAATAGCATATTCATATTATCGTGCTAGTTATTACGTACTTCTATTAATAATGTAAATACTAATTGCAAACACGTCTTAAGTTTGTAATCGACTTCATACAAGGAGGAAGTTCTCAATACGAACTGTGTGTACGAACGAGCAGTGCAGTGGTAGCCGAGCAGTGCAGCCGAGTGTTCGACGCACGACTTGCAAATCAAAGTGTGCAGGTTCAAACCCCGGCTCGCACCTTTGGGTTTATGTGCGAATCTCATTTTCATCCGAGAATACCACTTGCTATGAAACGGTGAAGGAAAACATCGTGAGGAAACCTGCACGTCTATAGAAAGGCGTGTGAAGTTTACCAACCCGCACTGGGCCAGCGTGGTGGACTATGACTCAAATCTCCCTCGTATTGAGGGGGAATGTGCCCGGTATAATGGCAATAGGCTCGCCCCCTATTACATTGGGACCAAAATACATCGGCGAAGTGTGAGCGCACCACAGTGCACCTCTGCCTACCCGGGTCTACGGGGAATACAGGCGTGATGCTGTATTTGATGTATAATTTCGTAATATTTCGTAGGTTCAATACTCCAAATCGGTCTTGTTTAAAAATAAATAGAAATCCACCCAAGGGGATAGATTTGAGTGTGGAAGGGTATGAGATAGCTATATAAAATGGTTTAAATAAATAATGTCAGTCCAATAAAAAAACTACAGTACAAGTGCACTGAGACCAATCTTTAAGCTTCAGCAACAGCAAGACTCAAGTTTGTTTTGTCATGTTTATTCCCCCTTTGTTTCAAACATATGCTGTTGTGGAATAATTGAATGATAAATGTAGAATAATTAATAATTACAGTCCACTGAAGGGGGTGACCGATAACAAGCTTATAAGTCATTTATCGTTTTGTAGCGGGCCTGTATTTTGAGGGGGGACGGGGGAAAATATTAATTGCATGAATTACTGAACAACCAACTGGTATATCGATGAAAACTCGACTTTTAAGTATATATTATCGTATATATTCGTCGTATCTTAAATTTACCACTTCTAAAATTAAATTCTCGATTGACATCATCGTTCAGAGTGTTCACAGATTCAATTTCACTTATTTGCCTCGCATTCAAAAGTCATAACGTAGCCTCGAATGTGTTCCGTAAAGGGGGCTCAATTGAATGATTGGCCCTCCATACGGTCGCTGAAGGGAAGTCGCAATTACTTCTTTGGACACCGATCGCCAATTTGCTACATTCCGTTATTGTGCAGATTGGCTTAGGTATATCACAATCGTGTACAGTTTGACGTATTATTATTAGCTGCTCTTAAATGTGGATATGAAAATTTACTACTTACCCCAAATATTAACCCCTTAATCTACTTAGGATTTAGCAAAGTACAGGCGTTTTCTTTTGTTTCAGTCTTTAAATGAGCAATGATTTAATAAAATACTCTTGTCACCAGGTTGAACAACGCGATGTCCCGGGCATCGACTGCGCGAACCTCGCGATGGACACCGAGGAGGGGGTGGAGGTGGTGTGGAACGAGGTGCAGTTCTCCGAAAGGAAGAACTTCAAGGCACAGGAGGACAAGATACAGATGGTGTTCGACAACCTCACCAGGCTAGAGCACCCAAACATTGTCAAGTTCCATCGATATTGGACCGACACACATAATGATAAACCTAGGGTGAGTTACAAGACGAGGGATAAATAAAGAAAAGAAAAGGCGAAGGGAACTTTAGGTTTAGCGGAAAAACAAGCTATCTTAAAAAAAATGAGAGAGGTGATAATGCCCAGACCCTAAACGATAAACAAAATGTAATGATGTAAATATCTCTTCCACCAGGTAATATTTATAACAGAATACATGTCGTGCGGCTCCCTGAAACAGTTCCTCAAGCGTACCAAGAGGAACGTGAAGCGACTCCCGCTGCAGGCCTGGAAGAGATGGTGCACACAAATATTGTCGGCACTCAGGTGGGTCACATCTTTATAAAACAACCAAAACAATAGCTTCATATTTGTGTTCACTTCAATCCTGTTGGACTAGGACTTTTTAAAATTTCCGATGTCACTTGTACATCAGCTATCTACACGGCTGCGTGCCACCCATCGTCCACGGGAACCTCACATGCGACACCATCTTCATCCAGCATAACGGCCTCGTCAAGATAGGCTCCGTGGCGCCGGACGCCATCAACCATCACGTCAAGACTTGCCGCGAGAACATGAAGAATATGCACTTTATTGCACCGGAATACGGATGTAAGTACATTAAACTCTCTACTGCAGTTAAGAAGAGACAACACAATTTCCGCTGCTTCGATCTTAGCGTTTCTTGATTTTCCTTCTTTAGCTTACAAATCATGAAAAATCGAGAGATGCATGTGTCGGATCGCAGCAACCGAAACTCTGTTGTCCACTGCGTGTATTTATTTCATATTTCTTTCCCCGTATCAGCATCACAAATGGTGACACCAGCGATGGATATCTACTCGTTCGGAATGTGCGCTTTGGAGACAGCGGCTCTTGAGATTCAGGGCAATGGCGACTCGGGCAGCCACGTCACGGAGGAGCACATCGTACGAACGGTCGAATCGTTGGAGGAGTCCAGGCAGAAGGATTTTATATACAGGTACAGTAGTTTGCAGGTGGTCCAGCTGGAAGGCGGTAAGTCGCTTTCATTGTATGGGTCGCGCCGTCCTGTGCTTTGCGTGCGCAGGTGCTCCGCGGCCGCCAGCCGTCGGCGTCGATCACTCACTTTAATGAGCGTGGAAGCGCAGCACGATGTCGTTGATCGCATTGTGTGTTCCAAGCCATTAATAACACTGATCGACGTTTATCGACCGCGGCCAGGGTGCACCCTTAGACCCTTCAGACGCTGACCGTGCGTTATTCCGGCAGGTGCATTAATACGGACCCGGCGAAGAGGCCCACCGCCAGGGAGCTCCTCTTCCATCCGCTACTCTTCGAAGTGCACTCCCTCAAGCTGTTAGCGGCGCACACCCTCGTCAACACCACTGGTAAGACTATCCATTATGCTCATTAAAAAACCATTCATTTCCATTGTAATGAAAGTAAATTACTGTCAAGTTTAAGATGCATCTTGTAAAGAAAGCAGTTTAAAAACGATGGATATCATCTGCATCATAATATGGAGTATTTCTCTGTGTTTTGTTTTCAATTGTCGTAGAAGTTTTTGTCATCTGCGTTGTTATTTGAATATGGTGTGGTTTTTAGGGTTCCGTACCCAAAGGGTAAAACGGGAACCCTATTACTGAGTCTTTGCTGTCCGTCCGTACGTCTGTCACCAGGCTGTATCTCATGAACCGTGATAGTTAGAGAGTTGAAATTTTCACAGATGATGTATTTCTATTGCCACTATAACAACAAATACTAAAAATCTGAATAAAATAAATATTTAAGGGGGTTCCCATACAACAAACGTGATTTTTTTGCCGTTTTTATAGATGGTACGGAACCCTTCGTGCGCGAGTCCGGCTCGCACTTGGCCGGTTTTTCAAATACCTCATATTGCTTTGTCAAGTAAATTTAAAATAAAAAGACAGTACATATAGGTACTTTTCTACTTGGAATTATTAGCAAGGTGTCATCAATCATCATCACCAATTTTATGATATTTGCTCTGAAGATTATAAGTTTATCCTTGTTGATGTAATTACATAATTACAATAATTATATTTTTAATCTTAAAGTTAAATTAGTATAAGATTTTCCAATATCATTTGTTTATGAAATAAAGTAGCATTCCCTGAGTAATCGAAGATGGTAGCACTCGACTGTGGCAGCCATAGGTCCCGGAAATCACGATTTTGTATCTCGGAGTGATGTCGTTTCGCAGCGAACATATCTGAGACGATAACCGACGAGGTGGCGGGCGGCGCGAGCGGGGAGGCGCTGGCGTGGTGCGTGCGCAGCGGGCAGCCGCGGGAGATCAGCGCCAAGGACCTGCAGCCGCACGCCGAGAAACTGGAGAAGTTCGTCGAAGACGTCAAGTGAGCCCACTCTTCCGACCGTTACCGACTGCATCCTTTCAGATCTTAGAGACCCCATCTCTTAGGTGGCGGCGTGAATCTTACACTTCTCTCGTATCATATTATCCTCAACTAGAGATCGTTCGGTCGGAGATCTGTGGTGTAAATATCAAAGTCAAAGTAATTTATTTGCGAATACAGGTTATACTAAAGATGTGCCCAAAAATAAATGAGTGTATAGTAATAGTAATGTGAGCGCGGTCTCGGCGCGGTTCAGGAACGGCATCTACCCGCTGACGGCGTACGGCTGGGGCGGGTCGCGCGGGCGCGCCGCCTCCCCGGCCGAGCGGCTGCTGGCGCTCGAGCGCGCGCCCGCCAGCTGCGAGCCCGCGCCCCGCGACTGCGAGCCGCGCCGCGTCGTCAACATGATGTGCAGCCTCAAGCCGCACCCGCACCCGCACCCCGACCCCCCGCCCGCCGACCTGCTGGTGAGTACGCCGCACCTACACACTGCGAGCCGCGCCGCGTCGTCAACATGATGTGCAGCCTCAAGCCGCACCCGCACCCGCACCCCGACCCCCCGCCCGCCGACCTGCTGGTGAGTACGCCGCACCTACACACTGCGAGCCGCGCCGCGTCGTCAACATGATGTGCAGCCTCAAGCCGCACCCGCACCCGCACCCCGACCCCCCGCCCGCCGACCTGCTGGTGAGTACGCCGCACCTACACACTGCGAGCCGCGCCGCGTCGTCAACATGATGTGCAGCCTCAAGCCGCACCCGCACCCGCACCCCGACCCCCCGCCCGCCGACCTGCTGGTGAGTACGCCGCACCTACACACTGCGAGCCGCGCCGCGTCGTCAACATGATGTGCAGCCTCAAGCCGCACCCGCACCCGCACCCCGACCCCCCGCCCGCCGACCTGCTGGTGAGTACGCCGCACCTACACACTGCGAGCCGCGCCGCGTCGTCAACATGATGTGCAGCCTCAAGCCGCACCCGCACCCGCACCCCGACCCCCCGCCCGCCGACCTGCTGGTGAGTACGCCGCACCTACACACTGCGAGCCGCGCCGCGTCGTCAACATGATGTGCAGCCTCAAGCCGCACCCGCACCCGCACCCCGACCCCCCGCCCGCCGACCTGCTGGTGAGTACGCCGCACCTACACACTGCGAGCCGCGCCGCGTCGTCAACATGATGTGCAGCCTCAAGCCGCACCCGCACCCGCACCCCGACCCCCCGCCCGCCGACCTGCTGGTGAGTACGCCGCACCTACACACTGCGAGCCGCGCCGCGTCGTCAACATGATGTGCAGCCTCAAGCCGCACCCGCACCCGCACCCCGTCTGCCAGTCTGTAGTATGTTGCAGACTGACACCGGCGTTGTTATAGATGGACAATACATTATTGAAGGGGGTCCAATCACTGTTGCAGGTTATGGTACACGAGTCATTTGGGGTTATGCTTTAGACCCTGTTTGACAGACCGTTATTGACGATCACGATATGTGTTTACTGAAACGTATATTAGTAATATGTACCCGGGTGTTCACCAGATGACGATCCTGCTGCGCATGGACGACAAGATGAACCGGCAGCTGACGTGCGCCGTGTCGCGGCGGGATAGCGCCGCCGCGCTCGCGCACGACCTCGTGCAGCTCGGCTTCATACACGAGGTGGGCGCGCGATCACGACAACTCTACACACTCTATTTTATATTTTGGTGGAAAAGGGAGGATCCTTCGACCAGACGGGTGTTGTCGGGTTCTTGTGTATATGTGCAATCGCTCGGATCACTTTAATATCGCGATGCAGGATTAGTTCGTATGCGGCGAGGTAGATGTCGCTACAATATCTTTTATATTACTTCCTGAGAGAGAATATTGATAGTTTTTACCGAGCGAAGCGACGCCTATTTTCGTCATATTTAATTTGTTTGTTACATCATTTGTCATCATTTGTATGTTATTCGGCAAACTTTATTTATAGTTTTTCTTTATTCGTTGCGTTTTAGAATTTTTATTATTGTGAATACTTTCCGAAACGCGAGCCCAAATTTAGAGTTTTCCAAGCTTACGCCTCCCCGAATCGGTGCCGTCGCTCTGAGCGGCTCCTAGGATCAATCGTCGTCAACCTGCGGTCGATGAAACGATCCGTCGCGCTGGGCGAGCGCTCAAAACGTTTCCATCGCATCGAGACGCCTCCAAACATCAGTGAAAATGGGCAACAACCCCCTATCCCTTCCGAAGCATGTTTCAAGTCGTTTTTTGTGTCGTTCAATATTGACATGCAAAGTATTTGTATCGTCAGGCGGACCGCGACAAGATCTGTCGACTGATGGAAGAGTCCCTGCGCGGGAGCTTCGGTAACAGCGGGTGCGCGCCCGCCGCGCCCGCGCCGCGCGCGCCGCAACACGTCGCCAGCTAGTGAGTGCCCGCTCGCCGCACGCCGCAACACGTCGCCAGCTAGTGAGTGCCCGCTCGCCGCACGCCGCAACACGTCGCCAGCTAGTGAGTGCCCGCTCGCCGCACGCCGCAACACGTCGCCAGCTAGTGAGTGCCCGCTCGCCGCACGCCGCAACACGTCGCCAGCTAGTGAGTGCCCGCTCGCCGCACGCCGCAACACGTCGCCAGCTAGTGAGTGCCCGCTCGCCGCACGCCGCAACACGTCGCCAGCTAGTGAGTGCCCGCTCGCCGCACGCCGCAACACGTCGCCAGCTAGTGAGTGCCCGCTCGCCGCACGCCGCAACACGTCGCCAGCTAGTGAGTGCCCGCTCGCCGCACGCCGCAACACGTCGCCAGCTAGTGAGTGCCCGCTCGCCGCACGCCGCAACACGTCGCCAGCTAGTGAGTGCCCGCTCGCCGCACGCCGCAACACGTCGCCAGCTAGTGAGTGCCCGCTCGCCGCACGCCGCAACACGTCGCCAGCTAGTGAGTGCCCGCTCGCCGCACGCCGCAACACGTCGCCAGCTAGTGAGTGCCCGCTCGCCGCACGCCGCAACACGTCGCCAGCTAGTGAGTGCCCGCTCGCCGCACGCCGCAACACGTCGCCAGCTAGTGAGTGCCCGCTCGCCGCACGCCGCAACACGTCGCCAGCTAGTGAGTGCCCGCTCGCCGCACGCCGCAACACGTCGCCAGCTAGTGAGTGCCCGCTCGCCGCACGCCGCAACACGTCGCCAGCTAGTGAGTGCCCGCTCGCCGCACGCCGCAACACGTCGCCAGCTAGTGAGTGCCCGCTCGCCGCACGCCGCAACACGTCGCCAGCTAGTGAGTGCCCGCTCGCCGCACGCCGCAACACGTCGCCAGCTAGTGAGTGCCCGCTCGCCGCACGCCGCAACACGTCGCCAGCTAGTGAGTGCCCGCTCGCCGCACGCCGCACGCCGCCGCCGCACGCCGCACACCACACAGCGCAGAGAGCGGCCCGACAAATGTATGTACCCGATCGCAGTGACCATTGTAATAAGCGTGCTCGTGAACAGTGACGCCGCGCCGCTCGTGTGACGCTCGTCGCTTTGAGCGGCGAACTGGTGCGTGGACGCTCGCACGTCTCAATTTTTACTAGTACCGAAACGAACTTTGCGTCCATAAAGATTGGATTTCCGTAGTACAAGCCCCACCCCCTCGCATCAAAATGCGCTCCCGCCGTTGGTGTAATTTCATTGTAAAATTAACTTTTTCTATGTGTAAATACGGTTTGTTTGGTTATAACAAAAAAAAAATATGCGCGAGCGTCAACGCGCCAGGGTGTGGTGAGCCCATTATCAGTTATCGAACGATCGATTACGTCAAAGTTCACTTCGATCAATCGCTGGAGTCTCTGAACACTCTTGTTAATATTAAATTCGTGTTCGCTAACATCGCTCCCGTGCCGTACCCTCGTCGGAGATACCGAATTTCAGTCACGGTGTGTGTTCCACGTACGACTCCACTCAATACAGACTGTACGAACTCCGAATCAAATTAAAGGTGTATTCAAAAATTCCAAAACAATTGAGCCATAAACCTTATATCACGATTAAAAATAGCTATGCTATCTAAGGCTAGGCGGGCACTCGTTGTAGCAGCCAGACGTATTTTGGGTTCAAACTTAAAAAAATAAATGACTTTCGATACAGAGGATCTTGAATAGTCGTGGACTAGCTGCTATAACTGGTAGAGCAAATATTCTGGCTGCCTAGTGCGTGCCTAGCCTAATAGTCAACTGCTAGCCCCGCCCACACTGTGGTGTCGTGTCGTTATAAAATGAACTTTTTCTATGCGTCAATACAGTTTGTTTTGGCATTGTCAAAAATGTTAACGCGCACGTCGCCCAGTGTGCGAGCCTTATTCCTCTTTTCTCATTCATTATCTTAAAATCGTAGTCGCTTAGAACTTAGTATATTCGCCGCTCTATTAGCAACACTAGATAGCATAAAAGCGGTCCAAAAACCCTCGCGGAACCTCCACACCGTGACGGCTTCTCAGCAAAGCGATATCCCTTCCGCTTGTATTGAATAATTTTAAGCCTCAATACGACTGTCGACCGATGTGTTAACTGTACACAAATTCCAAGATATACTTCGTTTATTAAGATATTCTCACTATCAAGACTAAGCTATGTACGAAATCGAACACCTTTGACGCTTTAACGTGAGTTCTGATAGCGAAACGGTTAGCGACATTATAATCGTCTCGTCGCTTTTGCATATGTTTAACAAGGTTTCTATAGTCAACTAGATGCGGGAGCTTGACCCCAGCGCGTGTAGTGTGTGTGTAAGATCAAAGTCGCGCCCCGTGGTAGTCCATAATGATAGATTAGTTTTAAATGCATATTTATATTTAGACGTGGGTCCTACGATGAGATTTTGTATCGCTATAAACATGTATTTTTGCATAAGTATGGTACCGATTGAATGTGCCCTGAGGTATCCGGTCCACGGACCCGCTGTCGCAAAGGTTACTAACAAATCGTTTGACGGTTAATTTCCAGTGAACTTACAATGAGATTTGAATGTTAATCTTTGCGAAAGCGTGTTTCTTATTCTCAGTTGATTCTGATCAGTATTTATCTATATGATATAATTACAATATTGTTACACGGAGGCATTTTATATATGAATCTAAATAATTTGACCCGAGACGTTACGCAGTCGGTTCGGTGACCGACCTTTATCACACATTAAAACTGTGAATTTGTATATTGCATAATGATAACTGTCGCCGTCACTAGGAGCTTGGTCGTCGGTGGACGAACTAGATGCGTAACGTTTAGCGGACTCCGTTCAGTTAGTAGGGTACCATGAAATATTGCATTTCGCCTCCAAAAAAACCTAATTACTAGTCGAGTGTGAATCTATATCCGATCAACCGAATCGTTGGTTTAATTAATGTTATTTATGGTCTTCTTAAAAATGAAATTGTAAAAATTGGAAAGCTATTAAAGATTCGGAATGATTCATAGTTTAGTTGGAACATCGAGTACGCTTTAGTGATGTAGAATTTGTATGAATGTGTAAATGTTATTATAAATGATATTTAAAAACAAAAAATATTTAAATTAAACGTTTACTTTTAATTATATGTATAGTGAGGCTTCCTCTTAGAGCTTTATGGACGTGGTTATAAATAAGTATACGGAAAATTGAACATACTCACTATAATGATAAGGTTGAAAATTGAACTGTACTCGCGTCGATTTGCATTACTTGACCGTTGCAATAGTGCACGACAATGGTTTGTACACTTTTTGTATAGAACTGTTTTTGGAACTTCATTTGTAGGACATGAGCGGACAGGATTACACCGTGTTTGTGCATTCATTGGTTTTCACTGTTCCTCTGAATTGTTGTCGATGTGTCTACAAATATGTGTATAAATGGCTCTCGTTCCGTGTCCCAATACACTTTGAATTCATGGATAAAGTCAATTGTTAATTCTTGTAATGTTTTATAAATAATACACGAGAATATTTTTGTTTCATCGATGCTTTTGTACTGACGTTGAAGAATAGCCCCTTAAACCGACCGGTGTTCTATATTGATTCGGGGGTCTACTAATATAACATCAGACGTATCAAAAAATAAATTCGATTTTTAAATGTTTTCTTGTAATGCCGCGTATACCCGCTAGGGGCGCTGCCTGCTACTAAATATAGGCAATGATTTCATGATCGTTATGGTTTTTGTGAAGTGTCATAACATGAGCAAGATATTTGTTTTGCTCTTAGATCTGAGTTACCAGAAAAGTAAATATTAATTCTTCCAGTGGCACTCTCAAGCATGGGTCTGTAAGGGTTTTTCCTTCCAAGTCAGTACCAAGTTTCTAACAAAGTTATCATAAAAAAAAAACTTTTTGCATTTATACAAACGTTTTGTTTTATACGAAAAGAATAATACATGTGAGCTAAACGTTTTGTGTTAAAATATCTATACGTAACGCTATAGTGGTGCTAGTTTGTATGTACACCATTGTATAAAATTCGCTATAATTGTATTACTTATAACGTACGTGTAATGTAACGTGCACCGGGAGGATTATGTATCTCCACTGACACTTGACTAGCTAAACGAACGACGCTTCGAGCATACATCTCGCTTGTCCGTTAAAACTGTTTAATAAATGGTACCAATCAGGGAGTCCGTCAGTTTTAACGTCGATTTGAATTTCGAATCTCTGCATAGTACCAAAGTGCTGCGCTCGGTAAATTTAAAAATAACATTGAATTCATGAATAGTTTTCGTGAGCTCTTGAAATCTATGGTAGACCCCCTATACAACAGACGTGAAACCAAGATGAGACTAGTACAGACGGGATTATGCTCTAAGTGTTAAATTACCGCTGGAAGATATCTTAGTGATTATATCTCGTTTCTAGTCACATGTTATTGAGATACATAATAGTCCCGCTGCTGTGTGTGACGCATGGCCACCTTGTTCCTAATTTATTTTCGTTTTTAAACGTGTTCCGGTGCTGTGTCGCAGTCGTGGGAAAATCAAATTACATTTCGCTTTTAATATTCATCGAATACGCGCCGGTAGAGATGTAACAAAGTATTTCTCATATCAAAGTAATATGAAAATAATACTATGTATGGTAGTAAGACGTTACATCCCTGCCGCGTGACGGTAACCGTCGTATCTATCGCTAGTGGTGCCAAATACGCAAGGTGCCAACGATTCGTCGTTTATGTTATACTTTTAACAACAACAGATACTTCCGAAGTTCCGTACTATGCGTTCATTATCGCCTGCCAATGACAATACTACAAATACAGAGTACTAATGCATTTTAGCGTCTAGATTGGGGGGACGGTGTGTTTTATTTTCGCGCATATTTTAACTTGCATACCTAAAATAATACCTACGCGACGCTTCGCGCTTCAAGCGTCAAGCGACGACATAAAATGTATGATTCATATTTTAAACGATCACGGAGTATAGACTACATTTCATGGTGAAATTTGACCCTTGTAGCTAGGAACGTGTAAGTCGCTAGAAGCGTCTACTTTAGTAGTTTTTATTAGTGTAGAGAAAATAAACGCACCCCCTCCCCCTCTACACGATGACCCCGCACCACCCCCTCCACATCAGCACATCGGTAAAGAAGCGTGCCCCGCGCGGTTGTATCAGAGATCACTTGTACACTGTCTTCTATGACATGTCGATAAAAATATAATCTATTATATTAGATGATTCTTCCTGATAAAACAAGATGGCCGCCTATATTAACGGGCATGATTGCGAAGTTATTAAAAACAGAAAATAGCGCTCATTTTGACAGCTCTAATTTGGTTTAAAAATCAAAGACAACATTTTTATTTTGAATTGATTATTATGAACCTTCCATGAGGTTTCATGTCATATTAGGCCGTCGACACAGATCTCTGCGTCGCGTTCCGCCGGCGTCGGGCAGCTAGGAGTGTAGTAGCGCAGTAGTCTAGAGTAGGTAGTGTAAACGAAAGACTGGCTAATGTAACGAGTTAGGGACGAACGGCGGGAAGCCGACCGCGCTGTCTCTCTGACGTTCTAAAATTAAATTAATGTCATAGACAATCGCTGAATTCATTTAGCTAATGTGTTGCCAGCATGTGCGCTGTCATATCTCTCGATAAAAGGTTAAGTTCTAGTTTCAAAAGGTCTGTCTATATTATCTAGTTAATGTGTAGACAATTTTTGTAGTAAAAGGTTCTATTAGATTTAATTGTATATATTCGGGAAATTAAGTTCTGTATTTATTTAAAGATAATTAGTTCAGTTCGATGGCTTTATATTTGTGATAAGAATAGAAGTGTGAGCGGAGACAGCGCGCGGCGAGGTATGTCGGGAGGCAGGTATGTAGCTAGTAAAGTGGCGTGTTCTTGTAAATATTCGCTTTTAGTCTAAACTATACTTATAGAATGATTATTATTATAATTATAACTGATTTAAAGTACCTATTATATACCACAAGCCGTAGTATATGAGAGCTGTCACTGTTTTACCTATTTGCTTCAATTTATTTATTTTAATTATTAACCAATTTCTTTTGTTACTTTTTATGATTTCTTTCATCAGTTGTACTGTTGTGTTGTGTCTGATGGTTTATAATACTTACCGAGACGTACCTTATATACGGACTTTTTCGTTTCCTCAAGTAAATTTGACTCGACAATCCATTTAAATGCTACTATCAGTCGTATAAACAGTGGTATTTATAACTTCCTCCACCACCCATTATAATTTTAATCAGCTGTAAGAAATCCAACCCTAATATCACTAGCCCAAGGCTTCGTTTAATTTTGCACAACCTCTTTAACAAAACGTTACCTTGCGCAATATTTTAGAGATTTACTCGTTAATGTTCCTAATGCACGTTTCACTTGTACACAATGCTGCTGTTAGGTTGGCACACGATATTGTTAGGGTGCCTGCCGATAAGAATTCTGTACGTACACAATATTTTGTTGTAGATTATTTTCATCATTAAAAATCGGCTAAATTACATAGAAATCAAATCTCCACCTATTCCTCTCTGGGCTGTCACTACACAACAAGATATTGCGTACTTTTTTGAGAGACATCCTATCCTACCCTTGGTATATTGGTGTGACCAAAGCAAGGTTCTAGTAAGACATTAGTGGTGTTCACGATCGGCTCAGCGCTGACTTTACACGAGTGAAAGGAAAGGGGGTTGGGCCCACTGAATCACTCGGGAACGATGTATCAAGGTATAGGTCCTATAACATAAACAATTGTAAGCAGAACATGAAGGGCAGCCGGGCAGCATCAGGATAAGTGAAATAGAATAAGTATAGTTTAAAAGTTGTTTACTTTATACAATTCCTCACCACCATTTTTGTTTTATTATTTTTTCCTTTTTTACAACAATGGACACATTTACTTATAGTATAATATTATAACTTATTTTTAATTTTCATTAACATGTATTATTGTTTAATTACCCAATCAGTGTTCTGGTTTCTTTTTCGTTTATCCAAAGAGAAGAATGTGTTCATTTATGGAAATTTCGTCTTTTTTATTTATTAATTTTATTTGCGTTTTTTATGTGATTGTAACTATTTATTTATTGGATCCAGAATTGCATTTCCCACTCGGTGTCATTTCGCCCCCAGCCAGCATCAGAGCGAGGATCAGAGTTTGATTTAGCTATACATAATTATTATTATTGTAAAGATACCCATTATGATTATGCTCAAAGTGACGTATAAACCGTAACAAGTGATCGAACGATCGAGTGATGTTTGCATACTATTCTAAAATAAAGAATGTCAATAAAAGTGTATTTTAAAAAAGTATTTTTTGTTTTAATATTAATTACTTGTAGGTAGCTGTCCCACCATAGACAAATAACAAACCTCATTTCAGTAAAATTGTATATTGTTTTATCACACGCACACTCACAACGAACTGCGATTATATGAAATAATACATACCATCAAAGTATTATATCAAATATAATACATGCTTGCACGTAACTAGTATACTCAACGTCTTTTTGTTTTATTTTTCCTTGTTGAGGTATTATATGCACACAATCATAGACAATGAACTTATAGGACAGACATTAAAATTCATTTTTCATCTGTTAGCTGCAGCTTTGGCAAACGACAGCCACACTTCTGCGCCGCGATTATAATTATATTCGTCACCGTCGCAGTCCTAGTATTTTTTCCTCCAATATAAGTAGGTACCTACTCATAAGTAGGTCCATTGTAAGTAAAAACGTAAGTTCATTTTACTTATTCAGCTCAGATCATATTTTGGCCTTATCTCTACATTATTTACAACATTTTTATATTCATATACCTATAGTTCTGTTTATAATCGTATTATACATTCTAATTATCATCGAATAACTAAATATGCTATTGAGATTTATTAATTAAATATAATTAATTATATTCTCTTTTCAGCCATTCTATGAACGAGCCTCACGTCGTTGTTCAAGGTTTGACCGCTCGTCATATGAGATGTACCTATAGGTATATGTCTTACGCACCTATATTCCCTCAAGGTCCAACATGCGTATGCGCTCCATAATCATTGGAAAACTTGGATACTAATTTATATATAAGAAGGTAGGTACTAAGTACATGGTATTTCTTTTTAATAATATTACATCAGTTCCAACATTGTTACAGTGCCTACTATCAACGAAAGCACCATTTTGTAATATAATTGTATACTTAAATGACTACAACTCTAGCATTATTAAGTGGGTTCACGTAATGCCGCAACTTATTAAAGGTACAATACACCTACATATTTCATAACTGCGTGTTTCTGTAGCGGTAGGACGCCGTTATGTGCCTGTGGTCTATCTCTTCCTTCTCCTCCTGCTCGGGGATGTAGTAATGGAGTTCGTAGTCCGGCGAGAGGTCCACGCTGACTTTGTCGCAGTTGGGCTCGCAGGGCTTGCGGCCGGCGCGCGGGCGGGCCGGCCGGCGGGGCGGCGCGCTCCAGCCGGCGCCGTGCACCACACTATTATTGTACAATATGGGAAACTCCACTTTGAACCTTTCGCTATTCTGGTTGAAGTTGTCCACGAATCTGTTGATCAGATCTTTGCGGTACTGCAGGTCGTACTCGTAGTCTTCCTCGGGCGTCTTAGCGTCCTTCTCCGTGAGCTTCGCCAGCTCGTTGGCGGTGAAGCCGCGCGCCGGCGCCTGGGTGAATGGCAGATAATCGATGTTTCTGTCCTCGTCGCTATCTTTTATCGCTTCGTTGATGAAGTCCTTGTAATGTTTGATGACATAGGATGCCCTGTTGAAATTTCCTTCGTTGCCTGCGTATCCGTCGCGCGGCCGGGTGACGCCCGGCTGTTGCGTTAAGTACAAATTCTTGTCTATATTCTGGTGCGTGGGTACCGGTGTGTACTCCGGCTTCGTGGTCGCTCGATTCGGCTCGGATTCGGTGTGGCTCGGCGATAATGTGCCGTACGAAACTGGCAGCACATTCTTTGGGACGTCTTTGTATGTGAACGAGTTTAATTTACTCTGGAAGTCAGTGTCGTAATCTTCCACGTTCATTTTGGGCGTCACTTTCTTGGTGGGCGGGAAGTATTGGACCGTCGGCCTCCTCTCGGGTAAGTAATTGGATAGCTGCGTCGGATACGCCGCTTCCGGAAGCGGTGTTGTTGTTTTTTCTTTGATTGCTTTTGTGAATTTCTTCAGATCAATTTTAGTGACTTTTAAATAATCCGCATCGTATTCGTCTGTAGTGTCGTAGTATTCGGCAATGTTGAAGTATTTCTTGGGTTTCGTCGTGGTCAAGAAGGACGAGTCCTTAATATTGAAAATGTCTATTTTATCCTTCTTCGCAGAGCTGACTGGCAATTTTGGATCAACCGTAGGAGTTTGTGGAGTAGTCACAGAAAGCAGAGAATCTAAAAATGAAGTTACTGGTAATGCGGTGGAATTATTTAGCGAGTTCGTGTTTTCACTAGAATCGTAGTCAGTATAAACGACTTCACCGAATTGATTGGTCTTCTTTTTCTTTGACTTCCGCGCCTCTGCTATTTTCTCCAGCCTGACTCTCAAGTCTGGCACTCCACCTTTGTTATCTTTGTCAGTGTTGTTGAGTTCCGTCTCTGTTTTATTTTTCAAGACCTGCGTGAAAGACTTTGAAGAATTTTTCGGCTTGAAAACTATACCCAGTGAGCTGATGCTTTCGTTTCTCCAACTATTATCGTCTGGATCTCTAACGAATTGTTTTGATGGTTGCACGTCGATTTTCTTTAAGGGTTTATAGTTCGGATTCACTGCGTACAGTGATGCGTTTATTTTCTTATCGTTAATGATAGGTTTGACGCTGAGCGCGTCAATCGGCGGCGCTTCGACTGCCATCTTAGAGGTCTGTTTGTTTTGTTTATCAGCGAGAGACTTGACCGCTTCATCGCTGTAACGATTAGCATTTTCTTTATTATCATTAATTGTTTCTTCCTTTAACAGCTCTTCCTTGATGGCGTCTTCTGCCTGAAAAGTAATCATAGATAAGTCACACTAAAATATACTTATCTACATAATTTTAATTGATTTCTTATACCCAATAAACAGAACTTACCAATTGGCTTTGCGACTCGACACCGCTGCCGGTCCTGTGTGCTGATGCGTCACTGTCGCTCGTGTCGGTCTCGTACGCCGTGCTAAACGTTTCAGTGTAACTAGTGTTGTTATCCTTTTTCATTTCAATAGTTGTGGCTTCTATGGGATGCAGCGTTAACGTCCCAGTGTTGTCCAAGTATCCGCCCCTCGACGACACCATGCCTATTTTTATCGCAGTCTCCTCTGTAGTCAGCTGTCCTGACTTTGATGGCTTACCATTTATATAAGCGTCTTCCCGAATCGTCATCTGCTGATCGTCTTTCATAGATGTAAACCTCTCTCTCAGATTTTCCAGTGTGGGTATTGGTGTCAAATTGATTGTATTTTCAAGGGTGATCGAAGTTTGTGCTGTTTCAGATCTCACCATGTTTTCTTTACCGTGTAAATCATTTGTAGTAGTAGTTGCTGGCTTTCTGTCGATGTCTGTATATTTTTTCCTAGCTGGTGTTGAAGCTGATGTAGTTGATCCTGTAATATCGGTGTATGTCGTGTAATCTCCGGACGTTGTGTTCGCTTCAGATGTAGTGGAGCCAGTATTTGTAGAGTCAAGCTCATACGTGTAGTCCATAGACGCGGGGCTAGAGGAACTGGCATCATTTGGTGTTGTGGTAAAATCTGAACTTAAAGTACTTGTTTCCGGCTCTGTACTATAATCAATCGTACTGCCGTCTGACGTTGTTGGTATTGATTCAGTAGTAATATGATCAAAAACGGTTGATGCTATCACAAGGTTAACATTTTTAAGAATTTCAGAGCCGACATCGTTATCTGCGGAAATGTTCATCATTAATATAGTATTAAAGGTAGTAGTTTCGTCGATTCCAGTAATGTTTTGCCCGGTTATTTCTTTCACGACTGCAGTTCCGTTATCGACTGCTTTAGTGTTCTCAATCGAAAGTACAGTAACATTAGCGTCAGACTCTTTAGTATATTGATTTGTATCGTTTACGCTCGGTTCCAATAAATTGTACCTCGTTTCATTGGTATTGTGAACGTTTTCTGTTTTATTGATTGCTATTACTTCTGTGTGTAATTCACCGTCATTGATCGGTTTTACGTCTTGTCTCTCGATCTCGTGCTTCACCTCGAGCAGAGAGCTGGCTTCTCCCGTGAGATCGGACGCCGGGTCCACTGTGGTGTGCCTCCCGCCAATAGTGAAGCCTAGTACTTGCGTATTTGTTGCTGCTATCGCGATTGCCATGGAAATCGCGAATGACCTGTAACGGAGACAATTAGCCGTTAGTGTGTGTCGAAACGAAAGTGATTTGAATATACGAATTAGTGAATGCAGACAGCGTATCGCAGTCGCCGTGTGTTAATTGTTGGCAACGCGGAACTGGTTGTAGTTAGGCTGTTCTGTTATCAATGGATGATGTAAGTTAGGGATAGGATGTAACGTACCTACGACATAGAAAGGGGATAACGTGTGAATGTCGTGTATACCTAGCCGCCAGCATATCTGGGAGTCACTGAAGCGTTATAGGCGCGTGATTGCGTGTCCTGAGTGGTATCGTCTGCGCCAGCGCCGCGCCGCGGCTGACCGACAATGGTTGTTATTCAAACATACCCGCCCGCTGGCAGTTATATTCAATAAGTTGTGTCATTTGTTTAGATAATAATCAATTGTATTTCGACTGTTATGACTGATGTTACACGAAAATCATGTATTGTTTTAGCGTTCAATGTTGATGAAAGACACGCATCGTGGGTGCAACAAAAACGATGGCTACTCGTGTGAACGGTGAGCGCTAGATTTTGTATATACGTGTCTGTATTTAGGTGTCGGTGGCCAGTGGTGCGTTAACGAGTCATTGTATTAAATAAGGACACATGCTAGAAAAACAGCATTTGTGTGCAAATCTCACGATATTGACGATTAATGGAAGTAAATAACTACGGACTCATGGCTCTTCCTACGTCACATTACAAGAGACCTTATTATCTCAGGTGGATCGATCGGGCGGAACGGACATCACACATCACACGGACATCACAAACTAGCAGCGCTTAGACTTACTTCCTGACACCGTCCCGTCCTACGACATGTCGAATCTGGCGGTCTCTCCGCATTGCATTAATTTTTGGTTCCATTTCTATTGATAAGAGGCAATCAACGTAGGTACTAGTAGGTAACTACCCTAGTAGGTAACTAACCTAGTTGTGAACTAATTTAAATCATCCATATTACATTATTATTGCAGTATCAACCCATGCTCTTTCTACCTAGTTCATCGTGATTCTATCAAATAATTTTCCTTTATGTCTTAACTAATCGAGTACAAACACAAGTTTTACCGAAGTACCTATCTAGAGCTATTGTACGAAATTTCTTACATGTTAATATCAGCAATTAATTAAGTAGTTAGGTAGGTACGTCCCGAAACATCAATGATGCGTAAATGTACATTTCCATATTGCTCCAAATATAACCATTTTGTAGCTAGTTGCTATGTCTTATTGATTTGGGCATAGACCAATTAAGTTTGGTTTCCTATTACCTACCCCTACACAAAAGTAAAAATGATAAACGGATAGTAGGTATGTGAGGACAGCTTGGTCTAGTGTTTTGAGCGTAGGCCGTTCGGTACACTGCATCGGATGGTTGCAGGTTCGATTCCCGCCAGCGGCAAATCGAAAATAGCCTTTTCGGAATGTGCCTTAGTCTGTGTGTATCTGGGATCGCCCCCAGTCCATTGTATGGTAGCCATAGTACAAGCGTTGCTTAGTTTGGGATCATACGATGAGGATGTGTGGACTGGCAATATTTATTTATCTAGGCAAGCCACTATGGGTTGCATCCATTGTTTCTCATTCGGGTATGTTCATAGGCCGCTCGCAGCTCGTCATTTAAAAGTAGGTCACCTACTCTAGTAACTCCCCCTAATGGCACGCTGCACTAGGTGGGTGAGGCACGTAAGCGGCAGTTACATCGACTCATCGAACACAGGATTATGCAAGCCGCAGTTCCGACGATTGTTACTTAATTATGTTGTACCTACTTCGGATTAATTACTTGTACTTACAATAAAATAAGTAAGTAAGTAGTACCTAGAGGTCGCATCTTGTGGTGGTCAAAATACATAAAAAATACTTAAGTACCTAGGTAGCTACTTCTCTAAACATAGGTGATGGTGATGTTTCAACATGATGCTGAAACGATAATTGATGATCAAGGTTACAATTAAAGTGAGTGTCTGACTTCAGGCTGAAGTCTTCAGAACTGTGCATACGTGGGAATGATGGGTACTGGTTTTCAAATAGGTATTAATATCCTACTTACAAACATAGGAAAATAAATTAAAGTAACTACTTAAGTATTTAAATGCTAATACCATTAGTGAGATATTCGTATGTTAAAAAGCAAAAACTACTTACCATATTGGTAGGAAGGTAATATTCAGTGGTTGTCAACATTTGTGATATATGATGCAAGGAATATTTTCACGCACATTGGTAATAAATAACATGCGCAATTCTAGAAACTGCATTACTTACTTACGTTTATTCTTTGTCCAGTTTATCCTCGAAGGGTGAAAGCGTAACCAAAACATTAAATGCAGTGTAAGTGGTTAATTGATAGACACAAGACAGGTCTGTACGTAGGTAGCTGCATACATAGGAATTACACAACTGACTAGATTTCACGATTTATTCTAGCCTTCATATCGGGCAAACAAAATGTAAGTATCTACATATTAATGGGAAAAAACAGACATAGTCGGTACCTGCTTATACATGCATCTTTCCAAAATACCATTAAGTACATTCTGACGAGTGACATGTCACAACGGTTTGAAATATAAACGACCTATTAGGATGATTCGTTATTCGGCATCTAGGGTTAAAAGAGAAATACTCACAGTAAAGACGTTCTAAAGGAGTGTTAAGTAGGAAGGTAGGTAGTGGGCCTAGTGGGTAGCTAACTACCCATCTAGGTAGGTACAAGTTTAGTCAGTCCTAGCAGATGAGACGTTCCCGAAACACGAGGGAGGGAATTATGTACCTACTAGTCAACGTCTCATTTATTTCGTATAGACCTACGGTGGCACTCACAAAGATAAGTTAGACTCCTCAGGATTTTTATCGTGTCCCTTGACGATCCTTATTTAGCTAAGTAATAAAATAGATATAAAACGCCTGAATATAGGTACCTAATGGATATCTAGGTACTCCACGTGAGAGGCAGTATTTGCTATCAACCTACTCAACCATGAGATGTAGGCAGGTCTCTGTCTTTTTGCCTGCTGATGACCTTACGGCCTAGTAGCTGTTACCCACCAACCCCCTTCAAAAAGACTATAGACGAAGAGGCTTTCGCTTGCTTGTCTTCAGCGCCCAACAAACACGTTGCACAGTACGCACCTACCTTCGGGGTCTTCGCCTTACCACAGTGTATCCATGGTAGTAGGTAGATAGGTAGGTTAGAGTAACACAACACGCGCGGGACCCACCTGATAGCCGCGCTTGCCGCGCGCGCCCGCCGCGGTGACCGATCCATTACTGGCGGGCACGCGTCAGCGGTCAGCCTCACGCACCCAACGCTGATCGCCAAATTTGGCGATCGATTGTTTATCGCCTATCGGCGGCTTCCTCCCATTGAGCAACATCGAAAACCCTTCGTCCTTCCCACTGGGCGGCGCAGTTTCCAACAGTTCCGGAACGCGGCCTTCCGATCATTTTCACGCGATTATGCGCCAGGTAATTTGGGTAAGTAGAGTCGATAGGTATCTTCTATAGGTACCTACATACTCACCCATTGCAAGAACGCTTGATCGCCCTTCTGGATTGAGCGTAGACAGTTCAAATCAGTTCACTGCATCGATTGAATGCGGGTTCGATTGCTTTCATTGTAATTTTTGAACTGTCCATTCTTAGTTCTCCCATAAGACCACTTCTTTAGAAGTAAGTAAGTACATGGATAAGTAGGTACTAAATGTAATAACTAATTATGATTTTTAATCACAACTGCTATACTTGTCTTAGAGGGTCTAATTAATCGAATGCTTCATATAGGTCGGTATAAAACTACCTACCGCATACCACCACTATTAAGTTGGTGAGTAAATTCGTACTAATAAAAATAAAAAAAATAAAAATAAAATATACGCGTCGAATTGAGAACCTCCTCCTTTTTTTTTTTCGTCGGTTAAAAAGGGATTTGTTTGTATGATATTCTTTTTAGGGCTTAGCGTAAGTAACACTAGTGTGAGAGCCTTTGGTCTTCTATTAGATCATATCATAGTATCTTAATAGAACATATGTAAGGTTTCATTTATTTAAAAATGAAGTTTATGATTTTTGCCATGTTAATAATAAATATAAATTAATCTATTGCATTTAAATGATACGATTTTTGGGATTTTATACTGGCAACACTGCATCGATAAAAAGGCGCGCACCGGGGAAAAAGCATGGGTTGTTGGCGGTCGTACCGTACGGGTGTTTATGAAAGTATTTATTGTGAAAGGTTAAGAAAGAAAATAAAGTTATTATAAAGTGTTATCAGTATATTTACTAAGGTAATCCTATACATATAACAATTAGTAAGATAAAACACTGCAGCACGCACACAATCGCATCATTTACAAAACATATAACACACATAATCCGAAAACTGAAACAAATAAATATCACCTATAACTACTGATACCAATACAATTTCTCTGTATCCATTAGCAGGGTTCATCATAACAAAAAAGCACTGTGCCTTGTACTGAAGAAGAAAGTTATTATGTTTTTTGTTTTTTTGAAAGGACTTACACTGTTGGCCGTGATGTGGCCTTTACAGCTTTATCGGAGGAGTGGCGAGCGCAGAGTGCACTCCAACCAAGGCCTTAAGGGCGGAAAGGGGTGGCAACTAGCTCAAGGGCGCCACAGAGGGCACGACCTCGGCTTGGGCAGTTACCGTGAGGGGAGAGGTAGTGACTGCGCTCCTAGGTGCAAAGATGCACCTACGAGCGGAAGAGGGGGTTCCTCGACCTCGCCGGCGAGATCGGTGTCTGTTTGAGGCTGGTGTAGGTGTGTTGGTGGCCCTCTCAACGCCCGGGTCGAGGAGGGCGGTGATCGTGTCGGGAGGATCAATCAACACGTGCCGCGGACGGCGGCGACGAGTTGATGATGTGTGCGCGGGGTCTGGCTCGTAATTGCCGGCGGCGACAATTAGAGGATTTAAATGCGACGCGGCTTTTTTTAAAATAGCGTTCGGACGCTATTTTTAAGTGTTTACGAATTGAGAAGAGGCCAAGGTCGGAATGAAGATCTACGTTCCGTATGTACCACGGGGCACCTACGGCCCTACGGAGAAACCGGGACTGCACTACTTGCAGGCGGTTGATGTGTGTCTTCGCCGCGTGAGCGAAAACCACACTGACATATGACATAATGGGGAGGATGCATGTTTTGTTAAGTGTCACCTTATTTCTAAGGGACATTTTACTCCGCTTGCAGATCAAATAGTGAAGGCGACCGAGCACAAAAGCTGCTCGGTTGCTCACCGTTCTAATGTGGGGACCGAAAGTAAGGGACTTGTCAAGAGTGACACCTAGATATTTGACGCGGTTTGCCCAAGGGATGCTTTGGTCGAACAGAGAGATGGTCCCCAGACTGAACCAGGGAGCTTGGGGACGCCGTGGGGTTCCCCTGGTAAAGAGCGGCGCTCTTTTCCGGGTTCACCTCAATGCGCCATTTCCGAAACCATTCGCCCAAAAAATCTACTGCGCGTTGGAGGGTGCGGGTGATAACGCCCCTATTTCTATGCGAGAAATAGAGAGCGGTGTCATCCGCGTATAGGGCGAGCTGAACTCTGTCCGAACGGGGGATGTCGTTCGTGAACAGGCTATAGAGAAGGGGGGAGAGAACGGAGCCTTGAGGGACTCCTGCCCTAATGGGATGAGGGGACGAGAGCGCCCCTTCAACGCGGTAGCGAAAGGTGCGGTTCGACAGAAAGTCTCGCAGGATGAGCACGAGACTGTCCGGCACACCCAAGAGGTACAGCTTGTAGATCAAGCCGTTGTGCCAGACCCTGTCAAACGCTTTCGCCACATCGAAGAAGAGGGCTCCCGTGCTGTGGGGACGCGGTCTATGAAACCCCTTGAGAATATGCTCCGTGAGGCGGTGCACCTGATGGAAAAGTTATTATGCATAAGCACGGCTGCTTATTAAGATTTCGGCTTGTATACTATTATTTAACTGTTCTTTTTTATTTTCATATGTGCACGTTATTTTTTTTATTTTATTATTTTATTTCGTTATTACCTTTTCTTTTATCATTTAGATTTTTTTTTAAATTATAAAGCTCATAATAAAAAAAAACTACAGTTATAGAACGTTTATGTCGATTAAAGTAATTAATCTACTTTCCGAACGCACTTTTTTTTGTAGCGTTCCATATCTTTTCTACCACTAATGCAAATTTCGAGCATTATAAAATGTTCGGTATCAAAAAATTTAGTGCGTGGAAAAGAGATGAGATCACGATGTCAAGGTGATAACACCCTTATGACATGTGTCAATGTCGAGGCATTCAATTTGAAGTAAACGTTCTGCCTAAACTCAGTTATTGGCAAAATCATCGACAAATTGACGATGGAAGCCAAACACTTTTAAAAAAAAGAAGAAAGAAAACGTTCTGCATTGTACGACGTACGTTTGTTTCAAATTTTCAAATAGGAAAAGACGCGTAAAAATCCTTGAACTTGAAGAAATAATAACTTTAAGTTTAGCTGTGCTGTGTGTATTATTACTTGATCTGCTAAGGTCCAAATTGTGGATTTACTGTACTTCTCAAGTAAATTATTTTGGATTTTATACATTGTCTTCATTGATTATGTGCGTAATACAATAGTACCGCAAACAAAGGGTATAGTGGATAGCGAATTCTTTTTGTACGGGTTTATACTGAACTGAAAGACATGTCGGAGTTTAAAACACCGATCAAAAACAAAGCTGTGGACGTTAATGATAAGATTATCATTCCGCCTTCGCCATTTCTCAACAGACTAGGATATGGAACAGGTTAGTTCTTACAATATCAGTACATACTTTCTTAATGTTTTTGGCTACTCTAAATATAAAAGCTTTAGAATATAAAAGATTTGGCGCATAGACAGGAAATGCTTGTGTTCTGAGATCAAATTTCAATTTTTATAGGAGTATCAGTGATGCAACTGGTGAGGTCACCCAGGGCGGGTCAAATACGGTCTCCGTGGGCCGTGAAAATACTAAATAAGCGTGTTAAACCCAATAAAGTGTACTCGGAACGCATTAAAATTGAAGCAGAGCTGTTACAACGCATGTCTCACCCCAATATTGTTGGTTTCCGAGCTTTTGGTAAGACCAACATTCTGTACTTGGGCATGGAGGTGTGTGACTTGTCCCTGGGGGACAGGATTGAGAAGAGAGTTGAAGATGATGTGGATAACACTGAACCATTTTCCCCCAAGCAAATATTAAAGGTATTATTTATTATTTTAGATACCAGGGGTAGTTTAAGAAAATTGCAATTCAGAGATTTTTATTTATTCAAAAATGTAACCCACTATCAGTGGTGTCAGCATGCATGTCAAGACAAGACCTTTGTCACAGATTCGCTCGCTCACTGTCTAAAGAGAAAACATCAAGATATTCCATGACATAAGTTGGCGTACATGCTACAACTACTGGAGAGATTCAAGGAGTTTTAGGCAAATGAGTACTACTACTACTACTACTACAGCCCTTTTAACGTCCCACTGCTGGGCACGGGCCTCCCCTCAATGTGAGGAGGATTTCAGGCCATAGTCCACCACGCTGGCCTAGTGCGGGTTGGCAGACTTCACACATCTATCGAGAACTAGACAAGTTGCCTCAGACGTGCAGGTTTCCTCACGATGTTTTCCTTCACCGTTGTTGATGTTTTCCTTCACAGGCAAATGAGTAAACATCTTGAATAATGACTGCATATAATGTAGAGTATTAAATCAACCATTTTAAATGTTGCTGATCATCTTCTGTTTTATAAGGACCTTGTTTGAGCTACAATGAAGTTATCTTTCACAATTGTTTAATGTGGGTAATTAATAAGTATTTAATTTTTCATTGGTAGTTACTGTTCCTACTTTTAAGTAATTAGATAAATAATGAGTAATATTCTGTCCCAGGTAGCTGCAGATGCGGCTAGTGGTCTGGACTACCTGCACACCAAGATGCAGATCCTGCATGGTGACATCAAGTCATACAACATCCTCATTAACGGAGACTTCACAATATGCAAGCTGTGTGACTTCGGAGTGGTTCTGCCACTTGATGAGAATGGCATTTTTGACAAGGAAAAGGCTGGAACAGCTGTCTATTATGGTAATACCATTTTTTTTTTGTTTGGTGGTAGAGTTACTATTATTATTATTTATTTTTTACTGACGATTCATAAGTGCCTGTATTGGTTTACATGAATACAATATTCTGGAGTAGAGTCTACATTATTGTAATATTTCCTCCAGGCACAGAGGCATGGAGTGCTCCAGAAGTGATGCACGGCGGTGAGATCAGCAGCAAGACTGACATCTGGCCACTGGGGCTGACACTGTGGGAGATGATGGCGCTCATGCCGCCGCACTCGCAGTCCGACGAATCCATGGAGGATAGCGTGCAGTGCCTAGACGACACAGAGAACAGCATGGACGAGCATTTCTTACAGAGATATGGTCAGTAGAGGCATTTTAAACCTTTGCATTACATGTAACTCTTATTTGCGTTACTGGGATGTAGAATTGATGTGTTTGTGTAGGCACGCGGCCGCCGGTCCCCGCAAGCATTAACACGGAGCAGTACGCGCAGCCGCTGGCGCTGTTCTACTGCTGCACCGCGGAGCTGCCACCTGCCCGCCCTGCCGCCGCCGTGCTCGCCGCCGCCGCTCGCGACATGCTCGCCCACACACTACAAATTACGCACCAGCCGGTAGAAGGCGAGAGCATATGAACTAAAATAATTTAATTGTACAAATTATATTTATATAGTGGTACCACAAGCTGGATAATATGACTATAGATGGCGTGACAGCAGTAGAAATATTGCTGACATGCTCGTGACATGAATATAGGAAGAGCAGCAATACAATTACCCCCAATTATATAGATAATCTCTCAGTGTCATTTTTCATGTATCCTGTGGATGGATTATAACTTTCTAGTTTATGGGTAAGATTAGTTTCGTGTCAATATATCCTGACCAATGGCTTGTTCGTACAAGGTGTACATGACTAAATTAATAAAGGCTGTACAGTGAAAGTGCGAGTACTTATCGCGCGTGCGCTCCGCGATATCATTGTTTTAACATGGTTGATTGAATGGTCCTAAACTTGAAGGGTCCAAATATGACATCCTATTATTAGAAGCCTATTACAATCGTTGCTAATGAACGATTTACTACCTAAATCAGATTTCATAGCGCACAACTCGTGCTTCCATTGCGTGCATCTAAGCTTTAATATTGTTATTATGTCAGCTTCTGTGTTACAACACTTGTATGCTCATTGATTAGATTCCTTAGATATATCTAGTGCTTAGTTAAGATGAATCAAAATATTTTTATAAATAAAACAAGTTTTAAAAGAAAACAACTGTACTTTTGTTTTAAAAATAAAATAACAAATTTGAAACTTACATATCTAAGTATTTGAACATGTATTTAATACATTGTTTATCGAAAATAGTGATACAACTTTGATTTTCTTCATTTTTGAATAACTAAAAGCAATACTGGATGAGATTCTGCACTGAGAATAGGCTCAATTAATTTAATTTGAGCGCTTAGTAATAACATGTTAGATGTCTCGACGATATCCAACTAATAATATGATTTAAAACTAACACTACAACAATACAACAATTATTTATTATACTAAAGAACTGTCAAACAACATTTAAAACATCCCGATTAGGACAAAAATATATTGAGACTCCATAATGTACAGGAACACGCCGCACAAGATACAGATCAATACATCTGCACTTATTATTCCAGAGGTACGTATTGACGACAGTCCTTTAGTTTTTGCCTATACATTATATTTACCCACAAGCTCAAACTATGTCCTAAGTGTGTATGAAAAATACATTCTCGTAACCAAGCTATGTAATTAGTAATTGTGGTAGGTAGTCAAATCTGCACTTACATAATCCTGAAAGAGTAATCAGTCCCAAGGAATTTATAAAAAATAGTAATATGTTGAACATTGTGAATATCATCTTTCGATTACAATTGATTATCAATTTGTCTCGAGAACTGCAATGTTGACTAGTACACTCTAATGTGAAATGAAATTGTTTGGACATACAGCTCATTGATTCTAGTTCCAATGTAAATGAGTTACGAGGGCGCGATTTTATACGTATATTATTTATGTGTGTATGTATTTCATTATGTTAGTTACAGATTTACGCCAGTACCTATGTGCTACTTTACATATTTGTTTACACAAGTAGAAATCCAGCGCGACCATAAAATGCAAGAATTGGAAAATAACAACACATTTAATATATTATGAAAGCAGTAACACGTGTGCGCAGCAGCAGAAGTAGTTTTATTTTTTATTTTGAAACATGTTTCGATGGGATTTTTTTATTCCAAAATTATATCAAGTAAACTCATAATATTTACTTGTTACAATTTTATGTTTGTCTTGATAAATCAACATGTTTTCCGACTATAATTCAGGATCTCTAATACTAGACCCTGATATATAGTTATTGTATACAAAAGAATAAATAGTTGGAATTCTATAGTTAGGGTACCTATGGGTATTGTCTACTGGTGTGCGCGCGCGCATCGGGCGATAGTGTGAACGTGAGGTATCGTGTAGAGAGTAAGGCGACGGGTAAAGCTGAGAATGGCTGCTTAGTGTATAGTTTTACAAAATATTTTTTTAGTTACTATTATTAGGAATACCGAAATACTTGATCCAGATCACTCCACGAGATTATCGATACAAAACATAATCCTTGTAAATTATGACAAAAAATTGTCTTTACTTCACAATTATTTTACTGTTAGATGTCGAGACTAATAAGTTAAGTCGAGCAAAGACAATTTTATTGTAGAAAACAATGCATTAAAGGTGTTATTTTTAATAAGTGTTTTAAACAGTTTTTTATACAAAATACTTCATTATCATTGATCGTATTGTACTACATTACACAACTATAGGATTATAACTCGTTAATCAAATAGTTTGGTCGCTGACTGGGGCCGATTTGTGCTAATTCTTAACCAGTGCAGGTTGTTAACGACATGTTATAATTTACTATATTCGCTGGACCGAAAATCAATAGGAACTACAATCTCTACAAACCATTAATGAGTCTTCCCTTAACAAAGTGTTCTGCAATGCCATAGTAATATGTTTAAGAAATAAATATTGGTAGGTATTTAGTTATTCGACGACGTTTCACGAGCGTTTGTAGGTGATGTTAGAAGTGAATGCAACGTTAATTGTTTGGTCGTAAATTGTGAGGTCTCGCCTTATTTTCTGAATGGTAAAGTAAATTTATGTTGCAGTCAGCGACTAACACGGTATAATGCGAGGTTAGACTACCCACATACGGCGGGCGCGGGTCATCACGTGAGCTGGTGGTGCTGGTGCTGCTGGTGGTGGTGGTGGAGGGCGAGGTCGCGCTCGAGCCGCTGCAGGTAGGCGGCCACGTCGTGCTTGCGCGCGGCGGCGGCGGCCTGCAGCGGCGTGAGGCCGGCGCTGTTCATCACGTGAGCTGGTGGTGCTGGTGCTGCTGGTGGTGCTGGTGCTGCTGGTGGTGGTGGTGGAGGGCGAGGTCGCGCTCGAGCCGCTGCAGGTAGGCGGCCACGTCGTGCTTGCGCGCGGCGGCGGCGGCCTGCAGCGGCGTGAGGCCGGCGCTGTTCATCACGTGAGCTGGTGGTGCTGGTGCTGCTGGTGGTGCTGGTGCTGCTGGTGGTGGTGGTGGAGGGCGAGGTCGCGCTCGAGCCGCTGCAGGTAGGCGGCCACGTCGTGCTTGCGCGCGGCGGCGGCGGCCTGCAGCGGCGTGAGGCCGGCGCTGTTCATCACGTGAGCTGGTGGTGCTGGTGGTGCTGGTGCTGCTGGTGGTGGTGGTGGAGGGCGAGGTCGCGCTCGAGCCGCTGCAGGTAGGCGGCCACGTCGTGCTTGCGCGCGGCGGCGGCGGCCTGCAGCGGCGTGAGGCCGGCGCTGTTCATCACGTGAGCTGGTGGTGCTGGTGGTGCTGGTGCTGCTGGTGGTGGTGGTGGAGGGCGAGGTCGCGCTCGAGCCGCTGCAGGTAGGCGGCCACGTCGTGCTTGCGCGCGGCGGCGGCGGCCTGCAGCGGCGTGAGGCCGGCGCTGTTCCGCAGCCGCAGCGAGCCGAGCCGCGCCAGCAGCCGCACGCACGCCAGCTGCCCGAACATGGCCGCGCCGTGCAGGGCCGACTGACCGTTCTGGAATTTTACATCATAACTATTACGAGTCACGAATCATGTTTCCCATAAACTAATTACGATTCCGGAATTTTACACTACATTAGGTGTTATTCCTTATGATTTACCTGGATATAGCTCTTACGTCTAATTAGCGGACAATGAACTACTAGCTACTTTGAGTAACGCCACCTAGTATCGGAAAGATTAAAAAAATCAATACAGCGCCATCTAGTGTCTCAAAGTACAAACTCGAATGACAGCGCCATCTGTTGTCAAATAGTTACACTATTTATAACTGCCATCTACTGACGAGTAGCAAAACAATTACCGTTATCTAGCGTGAAGTAAAAAACTTTTACTTCATTTTGTAGTTACTAGATGTCACTGTAATCTTGCTAAATTTTGAATTTATTCGTGTAACTTGCAAAAAAATCCTTTAGAAGGGAATTACTTACTGGAAGCAAACCCAGGTTAGGTTTATATTTGAGCAACTCTACCACCACTGCGGCGTGACCTTTATGCGCCGCTTTGAAAAGTGGAGTAGCACCATCCTGTAATAAATAAGAAATTGAATACGAACCTAAAGGTGTACCTAAAATTATGTACAATTTTGCCATCTCCGTTAAATATTGGTAAGGTGGATAAGGCATGGGCATAAGGTAATTATTGCACAGTGACTTTATCGTCTTCTTAGAACCTATAATTATTTGACGAGGACGTCATCAACAAGCGATTCCTAGCAAAATTCAAAACTGATGGTGGAGTACACAAAATGGCGAATAAGGAAAATGGCAGTAAGTATAGTTTTGCATAAAAACTTACTACTATAATTACTACATCTACATACTTATTTGACATTTTGACACTAATGTTATCATACAATGGTGGGTGGCGGCGCGCCGGTACCGTCCACTTTACCACTCCAATGTCATTTTCAGATCCACGGTAGAGCTGGCGGTGTTGTATCCAGAGCGGAGTGGAGCGTTACGCACCTGCCTGAGCTGGTCGTGCGTGGCGCCGGCGGCGAGCAGCGCGCGCGCCACGTGCTGGTGCCCGCACTGGGCGGCGATCCAGAGCGGAGTGGCGCGGTCTGCGCGCGCAGAGTCCACGCGCGCGCCGCCCGCCAGCAGCGCGCCGCACACCTCCTCGTGCCCGTTCTGCGCCGCGATGAATAGCGGCGTCGCCTTGTCCTGGGACAGGGACCAGCCATCAGACACCCGTACGCGCAAACTCATACAAAATCGTAGATGTTTCACCACAATTCTATCACAACAAACCGATTTTCTTTCGTACTCGCACAAAATCAAAACGAGAGCAAGCGTGATTACCTTCATGCAGGAGTTGACATCGGCCCCTCTCCGCAGCAGCTCCTCCACGACCGGCAGATGCCCGCACTGACACGCCACGAACAGAGGGGTGCCGCCGTCCTAACATGTAACCAGACATCTCATCATCGGCCGAATGACGTCAACGGCCCTGTCTAACATGCTTTTACCGGACTTTCTCAACGTCAAAGGACTAGATGAGCAGATTCTAAGACGAGTCCGTAACATCCAGACAAATAATATAAGCAAAATATTGAAGGTTGTTGAATCTGTAAATATGCCTTGAATTGATGGACTTGTTTACCTCTGTTGAAACTAAGTCGGATTAGCAAATTATATTACACTCAGAATTATTATTAACGTATTTCGAAGAGTACGTTAGCAGTTCCAAATACAGGAACCAAAAGCCCCAAGATATTCTGGCAAAAAGGCTGTTCTTTGTCTTAAGTGTACGCCAATCAGGGCAGACTAGAAGCGTACTTTGTGTGATAGACTCCTGAAAGAAGAATGTAAGTAATGTTTGGTACCATGCTGGGCGCGTCGATGGCTGCGCCCGCGTCGAGCAGCAGCCGCGCGATTTCCAGGAACCCGCCCTGCGCCGCGAAGAACAGCGCGCTCGTCCCCGTCTGATGAGACATGCCATCAACACCACACTGATCATTACCACCACTAGAGGGTTTATCCATAAAATCTTTAAACATGCTCTTCTCATATTCTTGAGAGATAAGATCAGATAAGTCAGACGGCAATTAAGAAAACTAGTTGTGTCCATTTCATGATAGTGTTGATAATCCCGAAACCTAATGAAGGATGGTAACCAGCATTTAATACATCAACCATTTTCGCCGTCCTTTGGCACGCAAACTCTAGCCAGGTATCACGGTGGGGCCTATCTTGTTGTACAGTCGATCCTGTGACTTGTCGTTGGTGGTACGTACAGTTCTGCAGCAGGCGGGGTCGGCGCCCTGCGCCAGCAGCTCGCGCACGCACTCCACGTGGCCCATCGCCGCGGACAGGATCAGGGGCGTCGTGCCGTCCTGGAGACAGACCAATCACTCTGGTGATTTGCTTTAATGGTAGCGTCGCGACGCTTATTATTATTTAATAGTGACGTCGCAACGCTTCTTATTATTTTACAAGTACCGTCGCTACGCTTGTTATTATTTTCTTGTGGCGTCACGACGCCTATTATTATTTTAAAGTGACGTCGCGACTCTTGTTATTATTTGATAGTGGCGTCGTGACTCTCGTTATTATTTTATAGTGGCGTCGGGATGCTTATTATTATTTCATAATGGCGTCGCGACGCTGATTATAATTTTTTGTGGCGTCACGACGCCTATTATTCTTTTATAGTGTCGTCGCGAAGCTTGATATTATTTAATAGTGGCGTCGGGATGGTTATTATTATTTTTTAGTGACGTCGCGACCCTTGTTATTTTTTTAGTGGCGTCGCGACGCTTATTATAATTTCTTTTGTGGCGTCGCAACGCCTTTTGTTATTTTTTAGTGGCTCCGCGACGCTTGTTATTATTTTATAAATGACGTCGCGACGCTTGTTATTATTTTATAGTAGCGTCGCGACGCTTGTTATTATTTTATAGTGATTTGCGACGCCTGTTATTATTTTATAAGTGGCGTCGCGACTGTCGTTATTATTTTATATTGGCGTCGCTACGCTTGTTATTATTTTATAGTGGCGTCGGGACGCCTATTATTATTTTATAGTGGCGTCGCGAAGCTTGATATTATTTAAGAGTGGCGTCGCGACTCTCGTTATTATTTTATAAGTGGCGTCGCGACGTTTGTTATTATTTTATAGTGGCGTCGCGACGCTTGTTATAATTTCTATTGTGGCGTCACGACGCCTCTTATTATTTTGTAGTGGCGTTGCGACGCTTAAATATTTTTTTTGTGGCGTCGCGACGCCTATTATTATTTGATAGTGGCGTCGCGACTTTCGTAATTATTTTTAGTGGCGTCGCGACGCTTGTTATTATTTTGTAAGTGGCGTTACGACGCCTATTATTATTTTATAGTGGCGTCGTGACGCTTGTTAAATGACGCTTTATTAAATTACAATGATGGTTGTGTTCTGTTACCATCAGGTCCATACTCCATACTTTATATCAGCCGGACTGCTCGCTCAGCGAAGCGTTACTTATGTTAACGTGGTCTGCAAATAGAAGGCGATGCAAGAGTTTTTGCGGTGCAGCGGTGGTGTTTTTGTAGCGCAGCTATCGCGATTATACCGCGATTACGGATCGCATGGATCGCATCTATTTGCATAGAATTTGTATGTAATGAGGATGGAAAGTTGTAGTCCTAATGGTTTTATAATATTTTAAGTGACTATTTTTTTAGGTTTTAAAACAGCAGTGTTAATAGATCGAAAGTCAAAGTCAAAGTCAAATCATTTATTCTGTATAGGCCTATGGGGGCACTTACAAATTGTCAAGTTTACTTTTTTTTTCTTCAAAGTTAGTATGATCTAATTTAAATTAATGTTAAAAGTACCTACATTCTATTAGTGAAATCTTCTTAACATGAGGTATCGGTGTCGAGTCGAGAACCTACTAGTATACTTTAATTTTGCAACAAAAGCCCTACCTTCTACTCACTTTCATTATTTAAATTGTAAACTTAACTAACTTACTTCTAGCTGTTAATAATTTTGTTTATAAGACTAGACACATCTGTTTAAATAGATGCCCTTAGTTAGTATACCCCTAGTCCAGTCTCGTGGCAGTTGTTCACATTCACAACTGGTCGCTAATTGGATAAGCTAATCGTCAGGCACGCATCTGCGTGACATAAACACGACTGTCCGCGGACAACTTCGCATTTTTTTTATCCGACTACAGCAAATCTTAAGGGAAGGGTTACGTTTTACAAGTTCTTACAAGCATGTATTTACAAGTTCTAAACTTCTATCAAATGACTCGCTGAAAGTCATACGCGAGAAAAATAAGGGTAAAATTCCCAATAGGTAATTCCATTATGAGGCAGACAGATCTTGCATGGAAGACCAAACATGTATCTACGAGAGTCATTAATAAATCAAACAAATACAGTTCGAAATATGCAAACATCATTTTGCAACCATCTGTGTTCTCACGCGAATTCTCGACTGTAAACTCAGAGTAGCCGGCCACTTCTCACTAGTTCCCGTTCAGTCTGTTACTCGGTACTCGTAAATGGCAAAATTCCCACATCCATAACGCGTTGCGTAACATCGCCGGCGAGGGAACGCTGTTTATAATAAAACATGACGAAGCAACCGCGCGGTTATGAATTCACGACCTTTGAGTACCGCAGGTCGGGGGAGGAAAGCGGGTAACTATACCGGATAACTATTTACGACCCTATTTGTAGGTATATAGAGCATAATAACGCTAGCTAAAATCAAGCTTACTGGTCCAAGCTAGGATGACTATTTACAAGGGTATTACGAAACTAAATAAAGTATAAAATGTACATTAGCTGACGAAATTCGTGTTACTTATGAAATTCCTATCGATTTTTGGCGTAACGTTTTATAGGAACGCTTGTAGACAGACGTCTTATCAAGGGCGGGTGATAAATTAGGGCCGAATGAAAGTCGATACCCATACAGTGTCGAAGTTAGGCAACGCGCCAATTTATTGTATAGGAATAAATCAAAGAAATTAATAAAGATCATGACTGTTCCTTCTTTTAACATTATTTCCTCTTATCGCCCGTTACTTATGTCAACCTATTTACTAGTCCGAAGAAGTCCCGATTTTCTGACTTACGCACGCGCGTAATCTAATCTAATTATTTACCAACACTTGCACTGCTCGAAAATAAATGAAATTGATGTTTAAATTAATTTCAAAATCGCTACCGCTTATCCCACGGCCCCATGACGATTGTGTAAATATCACAAAGAGTAGAGAAATTGTTTGAAAGTGGAGCGCCCGTTTTATTTTAACACAAAAGCTTTGATAGTAACACTGTGTTTGTACCTTTATCGAGGGGGATAATGTACAAGCACAATGATTCACTGCGGATTCAGTTGTTATGACTGAATGCATAGGGAAGTGTGAGCAGATAGAGAAAAGGTGGCTTATGGGGCGCTACCATTTCATTCAATTCAGTTCATTTTATAACTCAGGCAGTTTTACAATTTGCAAAATATTAAATTCACTAGATATGAACGTATATTGCATTATAGTTGTGGAATTCCACGATTTTACAAATACATCTCAAGTAAACTATACCTATCTTCCTGTAATGTCAAAAATATTACTTTCAGTTTTGACACATAAATCAGCCAGCGGCGGCATTACCAAACGAGTGGCCACTCGCTCGCCCTGAAGAGGGGGGGGGGATAAAGGGCCTCGCAAAGACCTGCCGCCCGGAGCCTCGCAATGGGTAAGGCCGCCGCTGATTTATGTTTCAAAACTGAATGTAAATAATGAATGTAATTTATTTGACAAACACAACGACTGTGCCCTGGAGTCCCGGCGTGGCGCCTTATTTTGACATTTTTACTATGTCAAATTTGTTATGTTTTTGTGGATATGTATATTTATATTAGTATTAGTTTATTGTTCTTTTAAATTTAAAATAAGACCCAGTGTGCGTGCGTGCAACGTCCCTTGGATGGCGAGTGCGAGTGTCGTCCCTCCAGGTCCTACTCATTCGTGCTCACAATGCTCAAAATTATTCAATAGCAGCAGAGGTTTAAATATCCATGTGGGCAGGATCCATAAAAATACTCCTGTATATCATTCTGTTCATCAATCTACCTCATGTTCAGTTCCATCCACTTCTAACACCTTTAATTTCATCAACCAAAATTTGAGTTCTTTAAAGCAGTCCACTCCGCTTGTGAAAAGAATACCCCGCGGGGCGAGAATCTCCGTCGCCAATAGACTGACACATTTAATTAACAAATGTGTCACTGCAAATACAACTAACGACTGGCAGGACCTCCTTACCTTTTCATATTCAACTTTGCACGCAAAAATTCAAGATAACCGTTTATCTATTACCCAAACTATCAAAAATAATTGTTCTAATCCGCTTCTTACACATACTATTTCAAATTTAAAACCATTTAATCTTTATAAGAAAGTTGAAGATAAAGTAAGCGACGGAGATCTAAAAGGTGCCGCACGTATTCTTTTTTCAAGCGATGTATTGTCTCCAGACTCACCAGAAACTCTCGCAGCACTGCAGAACAAACATCCTTCAGCTCCATCAGCAGCACCTCAACTCGTAACTTCGATACCAGCTGCGATACCCGCTTTGCAGTCAAATGAAAAAGATGTAACTGCAGCGATATTTTCGTTTAAGACCAGCTCTGCGGCTGGTTTAGATGGCCTGTCACCACAACACTTGAAGGACCTGATAGGGTCACCTGTGGGTGAAGCCGGTCGCCATCTTGTTACTGCTCTAACCAAGTTGGTAAATCTGATGCTAGCTGGAGGTGTAAATGATGCCATCATGCCAGTCTTATACGGAGCCAACCTTATAGCGCTATCTAAAAAGGATGGTGGAGTGCGACCTATCGCAGTTGGTTCTACACTGCGACGTTTAGTGTCAAAAATTGCAGTTAAACGTATAGTCCCCAAACTCCATGAGCAATTTTCTCCCATACAGTTAGGTTTCGGAGTAAGTGGTGGTTGTGAGGCGGCTGTTCATGCCACACGCTCTTACCTACATAGCAGCCACGATAATGAGGTGCTGCTTAAAATTGATGTTAAAAATGCTTTTAATTCGGTAAACAGGGTCACTTTGTTAAATGAAGCAAAACAAAACGTTCCAGAAATTTTTCCATATTTGAACCAATGTTACAGGGAGCCTTCTAAATTAATGTACAAACACCACGAAATTCTTTCCTCTGTTGGCTGTCAACAAGGTGACCCTCTTGGCCCGGCCATTTTTAGTTTGGCCATAAACTCAGTTGTACAAAATTTAAGCTCCAATTTGAATGTTTGGTATTTGGATGACGGTACCCTAGGAGATACTTCAGATAAAGTGCTTTTGGATCTTAAAAATATAATTACTAAATTTCAATTATTAGGTCTAGAGCTAAATTTTGATAAGTGTGAGTTATATTTGGCTGAGAATAATCCAAACAAAAATCTAATTATCGACCAATTTAATAGTTTGGCTACCCATATTAAAATTGTTGACAAAAAGTCTCTTCATCTCCTTGGGTCACCAATATTTCCTGATGCGATTGAACCAACAATAGCGCAATCGCTGATTAAATTCAAAGAACATTCTCACCGTTTATTGGCAATAAATCCTCATTCGGCTCTTTTTATTTTAAAATTTTGTCTTTTTATTCCTAAATTTACGTATCTCCTTCGTACATCTCCAGTTTGGCTATATCAAAATTCCCTTATAACCGTGGACAACCTAATTAGATCTTCTTTCGAAAGCATTGTAAATTTAAAATTAAATGAAAAATCTTGGAATCAAGCATCTTTACCCATAAGATACGGAGGAGTAGGTATACGTAAAAATTCTGATATTTGTTTACCGGCTTTCCTGTCTTCAACACATAAGAATGACAGCCTCATTAAACAGATTTTGTCCAGATCCTCGTTTAATGGGGCTATTTCTTTTGTGAACGAAGGCAGAAAAGCATGGGAGTTGGCCTGGCCAAGTCAAAATCCAACAAACCCGACTTCACAGCGAAGCTGGGATGATTTGTGTTGCAGTGCCACTTTTAGAAATCTAAGGGACACTAGCACAGGCTCCGAGCTCGCTAGGATCAAGGCAGTTTCCTGTAAGGAATCCGGATATTGGCTACATGCTTTTCCATGTGCCAATACGGGAAACTACCTTGATCCTAATACACTTCGTGTAGCGTTAGGGTTACGGCTCGGGGCCGAAGTTTGTACGCCGCACACGTGCCCCTGCGGAGTTGTCGTCGACCGGCTTGGACGGCATGGACTGTCTTGCGCTAGGAGTGCTGGCCGCCACTCTCGTCATGCTGCTCTGAATGACATCATCCGTCGTTCTCTTGCCACCGCCAACGTACCGGCCATTTTAGAGCCGCAAGGTATCGTGCGTGACGATGGCAAGAGACCCGACGGAATGTCTCTGGTTCCTTGGAGCATGGGACGAGCCATGGTATGGGATGCAACCTGCGTTGATACTTTGGCTCCTTCCCATCTCTCGGGAACCACTCAGAAAGCGGGCTCGGCGGCGGAGGCGGCTGAGACTCTGAAACGGCGTAAGTACGAGGTTATCGGCTCCGAATATATTTTCATTCCTTTTGGAGTCGAAACCCTAGGTCCATGGGGTCCAAGCACCCAAAATTTAATGAACTTACTCGGCAAAAAATTGGTCGACACAACCGGCGACCCAAGAGCAGGCCATTTTCTCGCTCAACGAGTGGCTCTAGCCATTCAGCGAGGGAATGCAGCCAGCGTCTTGGGTACGCTTCCGCATGGGCCAAATTTTTTACATATTTTATAAATATAATATTTTCTTATTAGTTTTAACTTATTTTATTTTGCATTGTAAATATTTTGTAAATAGTTGTCCAATTATATAATAAATGATAAATAATTAATTATTATCCGGTATCCGGCCGGATACTGAATAACTTAATTAATCCGGCCGGATACCGGATAGTAATTCAGTATCCGGCTGGATAGCGAATAGTAAAATTTCAAAAATCTCATTCTGCACAAGGCAAATCATACCACAATAGGTTATGGACATTATTATTATTATCGCACGTCAAAAATTCGTATACCCGACCAGCTTCTGAAAATAGCCAATCGCTGTAAACCCAGGTGCTGAAATATAAGTTTAACTGACAAATTAAGTGACCACCATATGAGTCGTGATTGCGATTGATTCGAGATGTCTTTAAGAAGCGTCATGTAAAGCGATAAAGGGCCGAATATCCGGCGCTCCGGCCTGGTAGCTTGCCGAGTATCCGGTATCCGGTATCCGGCCGAACCACTATCCGTTTTATCTCTACTTGAAACACTATAAGAACGTAATCTATATACTCTATACTAATATTATAAAGAGGAAAGATTTGTAATTTTGTATGTAACGAATAAACTTAAAAACTACTGGACCGATTTCAAAAAGTCTTTTACCGTGAGAAAGCTACATTATCACTGAGTAACATAGGCTATATTTATTACTAGATAAAATTAGAGATCCTTAGAAATCCATACTAAAACCAACCCAAGGTGTAAAAAATTTAGCCGTAAAATGTCTTTCTTCGCATACGCTGCGAAAAGTATTGATGATAGAACCAAAAAATGTTCTACAATATTATAGAACACGTCAATATCTACAAAAAAGTCGCGAGACCATATGTCCAACTATTATAGTTATGTCACTATAACTACTTTTTTACATTCTTTCTTTCTTTCAAATTCTTATCCAAATAAGTATTATTTCGTATTCAAGACTGTTTCAATACCTGTCGATTACATTTGAATTATTGAAATCGGACATTCCATTCAAAAGATATTACGAAATGAAAAATGTCAATATAAACAAAAAATACAGAGAGCGGGCACCGAAGTGCGGGAGAGGGTTTTGCGTAAGGAAAGAGTGCTTTTCTCATGGGCAATTGTATGTTGCTCTTTCTCGAGTAGGATTTCCTGAAAATCAATATGGTTTTGCTGCCACCTACAAATACAACTGCCAACATTGTGTAAAGTGAAGCTTTAAAGTAAAAATATGACAAAATAAAAATGCTCACCCGTACGAATAATTCCAAGGTGACAAAAGTTGACGAACGAAATGGAACAAGGGAATTCCTATAGCGACGGGGATTCCCCGGGCGATAGACGAGCAGAACATTATGTACCGACTCCCGCTATGCGTTTAAAAAACCGATCTTCAAGTGTTTTGAGGCAAAATTTATCAATTATGATTTGAATAAATGAATTATTTCACTAACTTTGTCTTAATTTACCGATATGTTATAACCTTAATAAATAATTAAGAATCAAAATCAAAAGTTTAAAATAAAAAAAAATATAGTTAAAAAAAACTGTATTTTTTTAAATTTGCTTGACGCGAGGCTCTTGCAAGAGCGAGGCCCGGGCGATTGCCCTGTTCGCCACCCATTACTATAAGGAGTGGTGGTAAGACCTTTGTAATCATGTTAAGTAATATTAGAATCTAGGGCATCGATTCACGAACTGGGTTGTCACAAAATACCGCGTACTATCACACATCGGTTCGTCTCTATTTTAAGATGTGTGTTAGGAGGTAACGACTCATTTGTTGGCATTTGTTGGATCATCGCTTTTATAATCGTCAACGAGCTAATATTGGTGACTGAGAGTGAAAACACATCAAACATCGCAGTTCGTCTAATACAATTTATTGCATTATAAAAATTATTGTAGAAACATGGTTGATGCAAGCAACTCATAATAAGGGTCAAGCTGCTAGAGGCTGCTGCTGCTATCAGAGACTTCGGAAGACAAGTGGAAATATGCGGTGCTAACAGACTACGTTCTCTAGTTGAGAGGGACATTAAAAATATATATTTTTTGGCACTTATTACTTACAAAACCTACTTAATACTAAGTTAATTTATGTACCAAAATGTAACTTACTTGACATGTTTATGAATAAATTATATACTTATACCATGAGTAATGAGTATGGGCATACATCAGGCATATATCAGGAGATATAATCGAGTTATGGATAAATCGATTTGACTCTCACTCCTGGGATTATATTAGCGCCAAATCGTACAGGGATTCAAATAGCAACTAGTAATGATCAAAACATTAGGTAAAATCAACTCGATTCAGTCAGGAGTAAGGATTCAAAATCGGATAGAAATTGTGTCTTGTCTTCTGACATAAGCTACGTATTGCTCGAACTTCTAGTAGTACTGACCCTGTCTCTAGAATCAATGTGGACCTTTCCCGTGTCCAGCAGCTGGCGCAGCCGGTCGCAGTCCCCGCGCAGCGCGGCCAGGTGGAACTGCACATCAGTGCGAGACTCTTTCTGCGAACAACAACACAACATTACAGCACTTACTACAAGGGACCCAGAAGCGACAGTCGTTTGCACGGGAGTGAAGGGAGCAGTGGATCGGTTGCTCAACACAGTAGGCGCATACTGAATACTTTGTTGGCGCGTGCTACCAATCAATCTGGTATTGCTTCATAGGTCCATGTCACACGATCAGTAATATAGCAAGTGACATGAATCGCGATTTAAATGACGGCCGTGTAGACGGTAGAAGCGAGTAAAATGTATGCATTGCAACACCATTATTGTGATTTCTGTTAAAGAAAATAAAAAAACAATTTCGCTATCATACCACGATCTCTGTTTACCACGCCACGCCGCGAATACTAATTGTTTCAGATTAATGCTAAACTGATGGATCACCTTAAAGGGTGGTAACTAGTTCAGGTAACATTGGCTTGTGACGCCCTGAGCACACTGAGGCGAGGGAAATACACTTGACTTTTTTCGAAAATGTACTCTGAGCCATTCTCTATTCAGACTGAATTTCTGTGGCAAGACACGCCACCACGCGACTATATTCGCTCGCATCAACGACGACTTTACATAAAAAAGTTTGCTTCATCTATTATATTGTCATAAACGCTCTAGAATCGATTTTAAAATCAATTAGAATTCTGTGTGATACATATTTACCTAACTTTAGAGATTTGGTCACAATACGTATACAAAATAGTAGCTAGCGGTCCCCATGCTACAAGAGTAGACTTAAATTAAGGTATAGTCTATGAGACACTATATTTATGAGATGCATATGAATAAAGTCAATTCAGTCAACTTCGTGATTAAAACAATTTTAATCGAAGAATATCTGGAACATTATAATGCTTTCCTTTGTATGTAAATGTGTTGCCAAATATTTATTAATGAGTTCCACATGAGTCACGGAACTCGAATCTCGGAATTTGAGTTCAAAAACAACATTTGTGCAAATATCGACGAGGTGGGTGACATGAACTTCGAATAACGGTTCATACTCGGACAAAACTCTTGAATAAGAAATGTTGAAAAATATTTGTGAAAAAGGTTGGGAGGTATGACGACCTAGGATAATGTGGAACCTGCATTATACTCGTAAGTCAGACACGTAATGCTATGGTTATCTGAATAGCAGCGCATATTGTATGAAGATAGGTTTTCAATTGATTGAAATAACATGGATGGTAAATTAAACAGGTGGGTAAAATTTGGGTTACTCTGGGTCTTCTTAACAAAATAATATCAAGAGTACCGTAGCCGGACAATAAGTTTTACACATGCTAGCTGACGTCTCTGTAAATGATTACTATAAAAATTGTACAATACTCTGGCCACCTAAAGAAAATTCAATTTGCGAACATAGTTGCTTATAGTACAGCGAGCGTCAGTAAAGCCAAATAACACTGCGCACAAAGGATCTTCTTGTTTAGATAATGGCATTAACTGTCCATACTGCCATTAATTAAATTAATTTACTAAAATCTGAAGGCTAAAGAATTCATTTTCCTAAAGTCCTACTCAATTTTTTTTATTCTTTAAATTTTTTATGAAATCTTTCATGCAGCAATTTGCAAACGCGATGCAGCGGCGGCCGACAGAAACCGTTTCCCCTCCGTTGAATATTGGATCAGTAATATCTGGTTACGTACGATACAGGTCCCTACTGTATGTACCTTCACTGTTAATATACGGAGATCAGTTTCCCCTTGGATAATAGCGTAACATATAACTTCCTTCATAGATATAGACTAACCTCATACAATATCCAAAAAATCGTTATTTGGACATGTTTTAACGACTTCTCAAACAGTTACAGCTATACTGAACTATTGTTTGATACGCTTTTCTTATTGGCTTGAAGGATACAACATATTTATCACCTCTAGACAAGATACACGTATAATATAAGCGTGCCTACAAATCGTTTCTATAAGAATTACATAAGTGACATGATCTATTTACCTATCGATAACTTATACTGTCCTTTACTTACGATTTAGCGTAAAGATTTGTAGAAACTCTAGGTATATCTGAAATCCATCACATTGGCTTTAATACATCAAGACTATCTCACTCCACCCATTCATTTTCCGATCGAGATATTACCATTCGCAGTAAAAGCGAATCCATGTTGATATCGATATTATCTAGTCGATCCATCGAGTCGAAAGCTCCGCCTGAGATAGCCACCGAGGGTTTGATAGTGATTATTTTCAGCTATTGTTTACTTATGCTATCGCTATGTGCATTATCTAATGAATCTATGTTTTATTCAACTTGTAAAAGACTGGGAAAACCAAAATCAAGATACACAAGCTGGCGATAAGTAGATCGCGTCACTGCAATATATTTTAGAAACACTCGCAGACAGATTAACATAACTAAACACAATTCACCATGCATCCGGTATTGTATTACGAGTGTGACTTAAAACCACCTGTGATAATAATAGGTAGCAGTGGAAACTATTGTATTCGTAGCAAAATATAAACTAAAACAAAAGAAACTATTAAAATGTGTCGTCGATAAACATCGTCACTATTCAGACTAGTGAATAGCAATTGTTGCTAGTTTGCTAGTGCAAATAGCATTTGTTGTCAATAAAATAATGTAACTATAATGTTCCATTATTCTTGACTTCATTGATTTTAGTTTTGACAAAGTCTTCCACATTTTGAGCCAACAGTATTTTCATATTTTCTACTCAAGGAACTACAAACGACCCTTTATAGATTTTAGCATTACATTCAATCTATGCCTTGTCTGCCTCAAATCAGCATCATCTCACTAACCACCGCAAATAGCATTCATGTCAAATTTTCACATAGTGGCCAATTATCATGTGAGCATGCGCACGCGCCGGTTAGCACCCACACTCATGTGATACCGCTAGCTGCACGCAACGCTTCACCAGATAGCTCTAGCGGTGCATAGTAACTGTTTGGACCTACTCTTAATAAGGCTAAGAAAGAGCCTGAAGAGTATAGGTATTAATGGAAATGCTTGCAAATATTTTTGAAGTCGAAGACACTGGCGACATGCTCAGGCGATGTAATCAAGTCCCTCCAGGCGACAACGATGCAACCTTTTGTATGCGAGTTTGGACGTGTCGGAGGTAAGCAGGGAATGTCACGCTGCTTTTTTAGAGTTTGACTATCGTCAATGCCTGTTTCTGTCAGAGTGACTGTAACACTTCTTTAAAAACTCAAAAAGGTCTTAATTCCAGCCATATATTATTTATTTGTGTATAAAAGTAGAAACTCTTTAAATTAACCAGCGATAAATATTTACATAATGGAGCTTTCTATAGTGGACTTGCAACATGCCCATTTCTTCCAGATTAATGCACTTTTATCGTCGAATAACTGTGTTTTAATGTGACTTTCTATCAATTTCTAAGTGCCTGGTACTCGCACGCGATCTCATCAGAAATTGGTAAGCCGCAGTAAAACTGCACGGAACCCCGCGGCGGCTGACGAACACGTATATATATTATTTAAAGTGTACCTATTAGTGCCATTTGGATCAGCTGGACTAAGTGCTCACCCTAAACTTACTGGATTTATTAAGTAAATGCTTACCCTAACTTTGTCAGTCCTTGTCAGCTACGTCTTAGTCCGTGAACACGCATGGATTTCCATATAAATAATATCGCATTAAATAAACGAGCAAATTTATGGAGAGCGATGACATGGCTTTAGACTTAAGAAAATTATGCCTTCAGACCCGTTTTCAAGAAAACAAAAGCGAAAAAGAAAAACACTTAACCACCTGCTTACGAGAACCATTTGCAGTCAGTAGTCCCTTGTATTGTCTCGAGTTGTCACGATGATTGATGGCGGCCATACCATCGCTTTCTATTTGTGTACCATACGAGTGACGAGCGAACACCATTAGCTTACGAGGCAGGAAGTACAGTGGACCGAGACACTGCGGTTTTACCCAACATGTCACATCGGTACATGCAAAAAGTTGTTGATTACTTTTTTGTGAGTTGTGTCCGAGTTTCATTCCGGTTTGTTCGGGCTTCACGAGTTACCGTAGTAAGAAAAAAACTTTCTTACACATTCTAGGAATACTTTGCTACTAAGTAGAGCCTGCCCAACTTATGCTGATGTATTTTTATGTTAGTTTTGCAGGCACCAACCGTGACTCTACAAATATTTTTAATAAAGTAAATGATACAATTATAAATTCATTTATATTTATAATGAAACATTCTATAAAATCTAAAGTAGGTACTTTGGTACACACACGTGGTGGTATAAACACGGAAGTGTACGTCCATAAAAAACGTTCATAGTTTACAATAACAGTGAGAATTGAACTTAGTAGAGCAGAACTAATGAAATTATATACAGTTTATTGTACTGCCCCAAGGTACCACCGTAGAGCTCGTGCAAGACGGATCTGTTTCGCTACCGTTACCAAACTTATGAATTCATACTGCTGAGTAGAGTAAAAACACATGACAGTGTAGAGGAAGAATAAGGAGTGGGAATTGAAAAGGGAGAACCGGATGACCATAACTCTACTTCGGCGAAGCAGAGTTACCGAGAGGAATGCCTCATTTAATTTCCTTAGTTCTAGCAAATCCATACAGTTCAAAAGATTGTGCGGAAAGCAAAATCCGTTGTCGGAAATATTTGGTCGAAGAACAATCTTTGGTTGATCAATGTCTTGCAAAGATTTATTCTTTTTACAGAGGCAGTTTGCAGTGTGAGATCCATCAGATTACAGCAGGCACTTTTAAATCTTGCGTTGACTATCATTATTAAGAATATCATTCCTATACAGAAGTCACTTGTCAAATGTCACTTACAGTAATGAAAAGCTTTTATGTCCATTCAAGCCATCTACATATTTACAAAACCCATTAAGAATAATCGCGAACAATTACTATATTCTAAAAATAGAAGCATCGCATTCTGTTGAACAAAGAGTACAATGCCGTTGCGATTTTGACATAACACAAACGAAATAGAGAGTTGTTTACGTCCGGACGTCACGTCTGGTGGGTCGCGCAAAAACCGCGCCTGTGCCCGCGCCGGTACTGGAGGCGCCGCCGGAGCAGTCACGACCCGTGCTGTTTGCAAAACAATTAAAGGGTTCTATTGTTGTAAAATAAATGAACATGTAAGCCTGCATAAACTGTCAGAGCTGTTCCGTTTGGTTTTGTGACAAATAAATAACTTAAAGAACTTAGAAAGGACTTGGTTGCGCGAACGATACTTCACTCATGGATTTGCTAAATAAAGGGCCAACCGGGCGACTAATGTTATGATAGTATTGCTGTTCAAAGGTTTTGGTAGATTCTGCATTGCAGTATTTATCTAACGCAGGACGAATCACACCTGGTGAAGAATCACTTGGAAAGTTAAGTTAAAATGGGTTGCTTACAATGAAGTATTTCTACTCATTCATATTTCATTGAAATATCTGTACTCTGGATATTGAAAGTGAATAAGTCTGAGTAAATAATATTATTAAAGACTCATTACAGTCAGAGAAAAGGTACATTTCACGGCAAGGCGTATTCCCACACAAGTAGAAATCAAGCAAGTAACGCCGCAACATGACGACCACAGAGTAATAGGATTATCAGCGATTACAAGCTTTTATAATGACTTTCTATAACGGCTCGGTAATGAGCGTTCCGCGTAGTTATTGGTTAGAAGCGTGAAAAGCAATTATTTCTCGATTTAATTATACATTAATATTTATGTTTTATTTATAAACTTGCATCGCGTGACTGTGTGGTACTGCTTTTAGAAGTTTAAATCAAACACTTTGTTATTTTTTTAATTAACAAAAAATCTGCAGAATTCTTGTGCTATCTTATCTATTATCACCTTATGTATACAAAGGATCTATCTCTACATTGCATCTCATTTCGCATACACTGTCATTATCTCATGAGATAAAATTAAGCAAACAGTATTATCTGATCCTGCGCATACTAAGTACCCTTAAGAATACTCTTCAGCTATCGGTGTCAAATGAGGACTTTCTCCATTTGTCATCAGGTCGCGTGCAAATATGTTTATCTTGTCGTCACTATCGCTAGAAAGTATGATGTGAAATGCAACTTTTTGTTCTGATGATAATTATGGTGGCGAGACACGCGGACCTTATGTAGACACGACGTAGGTTAGTAAGGCTAGATTGAAAATGATTTGAATGTACTCGTAGATAGCATTTTAATGGAGATAATCATGTATGAGTGATCAATGATAATTTTGATCATCCGAGGCGGTACGTACCAAATATTCAGATACAACACAATTTTTTCTTTAAAGATGAAGATAATTAAAATGCTTCAGTGTACAGAGCCTTGAGCCCGTGCGTCACCCAGGTAAGTTGCATCGTCATGACATGCCAGCGAGGCATGAGAGCATGGCAAGCAAGATATGAATCAAATTCGTAATTGATAACATCGGTAAAGCATGGACTATTAGAGATCTTGACGAGGTCGTGTTGGATAGAGATTAGGTTCGCAGTTTTAATTTACGAAGAAACTAACAAAATCTTATTTATAATATTGAAGAGGTACCAATAATACCAATAGAACGTGGAGCGAATTTCGTAATAAGAATTGTAATTCAGAATTTCGTCAGTCTATTCAATAATCATTAGCTGTATACGAGCGTGACATATCTTGCATGAAGTGCTTTAAGACTTGGAATCCCTAAATAGAAAATAGTCAATTCATTCATATCAGCTAACAACTGACTTGTCTCATCGCAAAGCTATTATTAAACGATGCTTTTCATTACATTGTAAGCAGCATTGTTTTGGCTGGTATTTGAGAACAAACGGCTGGGGTCATTGCGCCACACGCAGCCGAGCCCAATTTTCTACTCACCACCAACAACAATGCAGCATGATAGAATGCAGTTGCATAACGCCAGGCATATGACCCATTCGCGATGGTGAAATGGTTTTGTAAAGTAGAGAAATGGTTTAATGAATCCGACCGAAGGCTCCAGCAAGTTTGTCTATTAATCAGCTATCATCATACATTTTTCTTTCGAAATGACATCCCTACGGAGGAGAATGGGCTGGAAACTAGTTGATGAGATAATTAAAACGTTGCTTGCAACGTTCGAGATAATTAATCATGATAATGAATGAGCTTGTTCGCTTTTGTTACGACATCGGGGAAATGTGACGAAATTGTAATTAACGGGAATAAATTGGAGCACGGCGAACAATGTTTAGTAACATGAAATATTCCTGATTTGAGTCTTCAAATTAACTAAAAAGTATACGTAATACTATCGCTATGTAAATGTACTAATTTTATTGTAAAAAAAAACAATCTTTTTACAGCGCTTTTTGTAACAACAAATAAAAGAGATGCATTTATTTTAAAAAGAACCGGATGTGAAGGCGAATCGAATACCATAGCCTTGGAGTCGCACACTCTACAGCCTAAGGACGAAGTCTGGCTGGAGAGTGGGCGTGTGAGATACCTTGACACTTATTGTTAACACTTGAACTGCCAAGTACTCTAGGCTCCTTACAATTTACCGCATTGCATTATTAAGATCCTAGATTAAGTAAGAAATATAAATAATAACTGCTACATTTTCATCTGTGTTAACTTTATTCTGATATGATAGCTTACCAAGATGAATAAATGACGCGAGCACTCAAGAAATAATTCTAATTAGGTTTATCAAAGAGTTCAAATTAGTTTGATGCGGTTAAAAGAAAAAAAAATCGCGGACGTAAACCGGAACGGATGACTGACCTTGAGATGAATGCGATACGAATCTACCTTCGTTACGGAGCGTGAGCAAGTCTAGAAATGACTCGATTTTTTTTCATTACAATGAAAGAGTTGTTTTAAAAACGAATTTTGTGTTTTTTGATGCAAAAGGTGAACTTTTTTCAGATTTAATTAAGAAAGACAAACGAGAGTATATCTGTACTTTATTTGTCTAAAGTTAAATAATTTTGAATTATCATAACAGCAAAGGGTTATTAGACGACTGACGTAACGGATAGTTTCACCTTTAAACTAATGCATAATGCAGATGTAGTGCAGCCAATTTCTGTATGGAGCGTGCGGCAGAAGCCTTGACATTTAAACGCACCTTACATAACATAGAACTAGATAATAAAGTCGTAAAGCGACGGCAAGACGATAAAAATAGTAATTGCATTAAGACTTATGCAACGGAAAGTAACGGACAATATTCTTGATTAAGAATCTTGAACCAATGGCGTAATTTTAATAGAACAAATGGCAATCATAGTGAGTGGACTACCATATTTGCGTAACGGTAATTAGTCAGCAGACTGTATTTCGAGTGCGACCAGTTCGATTACGTGAAGGTTTTCGTTTCAAGGGCTTTAAAAATATCATATCAGTTGATAATATGTTTTAGGCAGCTGTAATTAATTGTAAGATTCTCTACAGATACAAAAATAAATTGCCAGAAACTTTTATGCTTAAACACGAGCAGTCTAAACCGGAAGCCTTGACATGTAAATTCAAGAAACGTCAAGTAAAATTAGTTGGCAATAGTGCCAAAAGCGCTGGGGCATATTTTCATGGCAATCGGCAAGGTCATGTCACGGTGGCGAGCATGTTGCGGCACGTCCAAATGTTAAATGGATATGCTTATCGAGCTTGATATCAGAAGCTTGATGCGGTAAAGGTAAAATTAACATTTTATTTTCCTCTTTTATACAAAACACGAAATGGTTGTAATTACATGTTTGGGGAAGGTAACTTAAGTCAAATATTAACCTAACCTGATCGTGATCTTGGCAGTAATGAATAGGTGAAGGTGAAGATAGTTCAGAAGTGAGGACAGTGTCCATACACGACGTTTTGAAAATAAAAGAGCCCTAAGATAATGTACCGCTCCTTAAAAATCAACCAAGAGTTTTGACCCAAAATATCTTCAGGAACTTCAAAACACTGCAGTTGATTCGTGCAACACTCCCAATTTTATAAGTTAAAAAATAGCTCTTCTATTCTGAGCCCAAACCGTCCACTTATCTCATACAAAAAGGAAGTCAACACGGCAGGATATTTGGAAATAGTACAAAAAGCTTATAAGGAAATTGCCGAAACGCTTCCTGTTGTAAAATGTAAAATACTCAACTGTTTGATAGGGCCCATTAGGCACACCATTAAGGTTGTTAGAAGATAAACATGTAACATGGACACATGACACAATCCTCGCATGCTATATCTCTTCATACAGGGGTTGGATTTCCAGTTCAATATGAGAAGTAGCTAAAAGCGTATCTTCTCCGATCGATTAGTTACGCTTGCGTTACCTCATAGATTTGTCATCAACAATGTGAGTAACGTGTAAAATATTACCAGATTGTTAATAGTATTTCATGTGGACTTTAGAATACAGTTTGCCTTGAGTTTTGAATTTATTATGACTGTATACGGAATTGGATTTTTAAGCAGACAACTGTCTTTAATTACAATACTTATGTATAAGATTAACAAAAGGATAGATATTTGTGACCGTAGTAGCTGATTTGCGCCTGTAATGTGCAATAATAGTCAATATCGACCCTAATTTCATACATCCTAATACAGTATTTTCGCAAAATTTTGTATCTAGTCTCACCGACCGACAAGTGTTTCTTCAAACTCTGTCGTTGTCAAAATCATCGACTAAATACAACGTAAAGCAGGCCTTTAAAAAAGTGCAGTGAACATATTATATCTCACGGTGATTTATTCACTAATGCATTTAAGCGATTGTCACAACAATTTACAAATCGCACAAAAAAGCAAACAACCCATTTAAAATTTACTTTCAAGTCCAATTTGTTTACAAAAGACAAAATGACAAAATTACCGTAGCAAGGTCACTTGTCATGAGCTGTTATATTAAGTCATAAAAATAAAAGCATTATCGTACCACGAATGGTATAAAATGTTGGTGTCCTTGAGACCCTAGAAAATGTTATATTCTGTTGCAAGAATGAGAGACATTCATTTATAAAATAAACAACATATAGCTTCAAATGACAATTAACAAATAATGCTTTGATGACCAATATTGTCACCTTATAAGCATTCTTCTTCTTATTAGTAGTTATGATATTGTTAAGCCTCATTTCGCTGATAGCAACTGTTAGTTCCCAATATTACAGAGCCTATTGTTATTTTTGGGCACACTTCCAAAGTGTCACTTAAAATCAGTGGCAACTCTCCCAATTTTGAATATGCCCAAAAGTAGGCACAGTCAAATTCGATTCGAAGTTTAATTTGTTAATGTTCATTACTGTTCAAAAGATACTTTAAAGTTACATCATCAAATGCTGTGTGAACCACCAAATGCACCATCCACAAAGAAAGGATGTATGAAACCGTAAAAGGGTGGCATCAGACGGGTCGATAGAATGCGGCAGACGGGTTTTCATTCAGGTCTAATGCGTATGGCATGTGTAGCTTATGCCTTTGTTTGTGTCATATAAGCCGTGTAAGCTCTTTACTGTATCGGACTTGTGAGGTCTTACGAAAGTGCACTCAAGTCTCAAGTTGTCGCCGCGTCTGAGTAGTCACGTTCACTTGAGTCAGTAGACGATAAGTGCTGTAAGTACCTAGTGCATTACATAGCAAACAGTACGTATGTCTTGTTTAAAAGTCTTTGACATAGACTCTAGTTGATTGATAGCAAATTTGTAGATACTGAATATATATAGTATAGACCGTCGTCGCCGTTGTTTAACGGCTTTTAGCCCTAGGCAACTTAGCAATATTATTATCTACGCATTATTTACAAATAAGTATGCATAAAACAGGTAAAAGATCCAGAGACTTGGTTCAGGACTCAGTAAATGACACGGAAATTAAATATAAAAAAACCTGCAAAAGTGTAATGTGATCAATCACAGACCCGCCGCAAGGCTCTTTGAAGGAAAACCGCATTTATAACAAAAGGATTTGAATACGGGGTCAAGTGTAACGCGAGGTTTTATCACGGCACGTATCTGGTGACAAGTACTTACAGTCAGGCCGCCCGGCCGCCGTCGGGGGAAACCCATTATTATGTCCTTTATGAATGTAGGCATAAAAGCCTTTCAAAACCTTACGCATTTTGTTAATATCCAAGCTTTTATTGCACGGGATCTGTTAACTGATATAAGCAAGGCTTTTCGCCAAATACTGTCGAAATTAGCTAACAGTTCTAAACTAGTGTAGTATATTTTTTAAGTTTATTAAAATATTATTCATTACAGTGGGTGGAGGCTTAAGGCAATTCATATACGCTATCACGTGAAATTCGGGTGATAGCAATGGTAATCATGTTTAGTTCAAATTATTCTGCTACAATACTATACACGGTATATGTAATGAGTTTCAAAATCAGGTGTTGCAAAAAAATAAGTCAATGTATTGGACATTTAATGCCATGGCGCTTAAGTTAAGTTAGAACATTTTGCAGCAAAAACTCCGTTACGTCGTTGCTTGTCGTATCGATTTATAAGTTTGACTGTTAAGTGCTCATAAATAGTAACCTTCATCATGCGATGATGTTATTGGTTAAAAATAGCTTTATTATCTGTCATGGCGAGATTATCATGCGTTGTTTATAATATGCAGTGCAGAATTCCAGTTTAATGAGCGACTGTTATTATGTTTAACATGATGATATGTTTATACATTACCAAATTGTATCATTCGGATTGATGGAAACTAACTTAATGTTTGTATGAAATATAACCATGACTTCCAATTCTGAATCATTAACGGCTATGAATTAATAGTTAAATTACATAATAGCAATAATATTGCTCACGAAGAACAACGAACATTCAAATCATTGAATACAAGCACAGCATAAATAGATATTTATGCTGTGATACAACCGAGTACCTAATTCAAATTATCTTATTCATAACAAAATGATTACATTTGATTCAAGTTCTTTATAATGAAATGAAAACGCAGGTACATCTGGAGCAACCTCCACAAATCAGGTCAATAACACAACTAGTTGTAACGATGTAAGCAATCAAATGTGACTTCATGATCTAGTCACAGCTAAATATAGCGCCAGTATATTTGTCAAATAAACAAGTGTTTAACGAGGCGGATTACCGGTAAGAAGCTTATGTCAATCTGTTTGTCAAATAAGTAGCTGCTGTGGATTAGCTATTAGCATACAAATAGACATGCGACGTCATGTGCTCGAGAGAGGGGATTAGTTGGAAGACGGAGAATTTGGTTTTTTAATTTCAATAACAACGTTCAATATGTTACAAACAAATAAAGGTGTATAACTGCAGAATATAGACGAAGCTAATTATTGCAAGCTAGAAGACGTCGTTATTGCCTGCTAATTCAAACGTATTTATGTTTTCATGCTCATTTTTTAAGACAAAGTAAATAACAATAAAAAAGTAACTATTGACAGTTTCACTTTTTCCAACAGCATTCAGTCTCCTGTTTTTACAACAGACAAAACATCTGAAATTCGATAATGCCAATGCTAGATTAAGGTCAATGATAAGTTCAACGTAATACATTCAATGAATTTCACATGGGTGCCAAAAAAGTGATTGCGTATAAGATTTTGGTTCTACGGAATAGACACGAAAGAAATTTTTTTTGTGGATTGAAACAAGTGATCTAGATTATATAAGAAAACCTAGTATGTGAATGAAACTCATAGATTGATAGATAAGTAACACTTTTAGGAAACGTAGGGCTATACAGCCTTTTGAGAACAATGTATAGAATACATGTACCTAACAAATAAAGCAGTGGTAGCCGAGTGGTCGAACGTACGCTTTGCAAATCAAAGTGTGCACGTTCAAACCCCGGCTCGCACCTCTGGGATTTATGTGCGAATCTCATTTTCATCCGAGATTATCACTTGCTATGAAACGGTCAAGGCAAACATCGTGAGGAAACCTGCACGTCTGAGGGAACTTGTCTTGTTCTCGATAGATGTGTGAAGTCTGCCAACCCGCTCTGGGCCAGCGTGGTGGACTATGGCCTGAAATCCTCCTCACATTGAGGGGAGGCCCGTGCCCAGCAGTGGGACATTAAAAGGGCTGTAGTAGTAACAAATAAAAGGTCATCAAATAAAAGCGGAACGGCAAATTGGGTCGCACCATAAGACATAGCTTAATGGCCGATCATTAATACAAGTATCCAAATTAAGACACTTTCGCTGGAAACAGACCGTTCAAGCCTTCATTGGTCATCTTCTCACAAGCGTAGTTCACTGTTTCACGACAGACGGTTTGCCAATCGGCGGTTAATCGCTAACTATCAGTTAGCGGCATCGGTTACGCAATACAGCTCTCGGAATAGATGACTGGTTAGCGCGGTTAGGATTCTAGAGCGTACAGGGTTGGCAATTGTTTTGTGTCGTTGTTTTCAGATCCTATACTACAATTTGACTTGTACTTGGGATTTTAGCAAACAATAACGGAGTATGTTACTCCTAGGTAGTTAAGGTAGTATACACATTTGAGGTCTTTGGTATCTGCTACGTCGGTGAATATCACATCGAAGCGACAGATAATGATAACTTGGTATTAGTCTAGATAAAATGAAGGGTACAGGCAAATAACAGGGAAAGTCACATTGTATTTTTTCATATTTTGTGTAAGGTATTTTGAATTCTATTAATTTTAAAAAAAGTTTACAGATGGCGCCAAAAACGCAGTTTTGTTTATGGCCAAACTATAGAAATGTTAGATTAGTTGAACTTTCAACTTGTTTTTTCTCAAAACTCATTAATTAGGACATTCCCTGTTATTTGCCTGACTATAGGACCTAGACTGTCATGATCACACTACAATTGAGACTATTTCCTTGGGTAAATACCTAAAACTGACTGCAGTACTCTGTAATTATGTCACAACCCACACCTGTCCAAAGTGCGGAAAATACATTCTAATTAACTATATATTCAAGTAATATACCTGCAATAGATACCTACAACGAAAACAGATACATTGTTTAACCTTTATTTAGTTAGAGCCTCATTCCTATTTCCTTATTCTAGATACGTTTGGGTCTGCGAGTGAAATATTGTATTCATCAATATCTGAAGATCGCTTGGTTTTTCCTTAACCTACTTGTTGGCTATAAATATTGAACGAATTAAAACAAAAGATAGTAGACGAAATGCTGTAAATATCTTTAGTTTTCAAGGCTTTTCTGAACTGGAGTCCGAGCTCTTTGGAAATGAAATAATTGCTGATCACCTACAATCTCTTAATTTTTTACATAAAATGACACAACCACGTTCATAATAAGTTAAAGTTGTTAAATCAAACACAGCGTTTCCTCACTAACTCCACGGAAGTCTGTAATTAAGGACAGCGCTACCAACTGCTTTTAATTAGTGTTAATGCCGGTAAGTTGGCTGCTTGTACCTCGTCATTTAGTCCATGGGGTCCGTGCACTGTGATTACTGGTAAACTGACAGAGATAAGCGATGCTTATTATGAGATGATCAGTGTTGTTAAAGTTTCAGAGTTCGCAAGAACTGTATGGCATGCCACACACGATGCAGGAATCTATTATTATATGTCCTATGTAGAACAGTATGAAGTTATACCTATTACCAGGCAGAGTTCCACGGATGTAACGATAGTTCCCTGTAGCTTTCTAAGGGATCCTATTTTTAACATTATTCATTACATTGCAGTGCGTATATATAACCACTGTTTGATATAGTGCACGAACTGCATCTTTCAATCGGTCCTGAGTTCACACCCCATAAAAATGTCAACAAACAGTCCGATAAAACAGTGAAATTGGTTCACGTAGATTACAGAAGTCAGAGTGAGATACATTTTCGAAAGGAAGCTGTTAGTGAATGGATTTATGAGTTCAGATTTTAGTATTTATTGATCTCGATTAGGCAGAAAACTTGTAAAAAGACAAGCATACCTACATCCTATTTTTGGTTTTGATAAATTGAAAGACGTTAACAATAACTTGGAAGGTAATTCTTCTTTGTTTGTTAGATAATTGTAAAAGGTATCTTTATTTATAGTTTGGTAACGCGAATTTATAACTTTAAACAAAGTGGGTAGGTATCTCATTATGTTAACATGCTAAAACAGAAAATTTTGCATTATTTTTCCAAGCTATTTTATGAGAGGGAAGTAATTTATAGGGTAATAAAGCTAGAAGCCCGCATGAACACTATCAGTTTGCGATCATAGAACAACATGGTGGCATAAATCCACATAACGTGCATCGCATGAACATATCACGACCACGCAAATGGCCACATAATATTTCAATTTCAAATTTCTACATTATTTCTTCGCTTCATTTGGTTGCTACTGACCGTCTACAGCGTTTGTTATTTTTTGAACTCGAGTTCTTCAATTGTAAAACTGTGTATTGGCAACGTAACAACGACGTTTTTAAACATATTTAATATTAATTAAACTGAAAATTATAGTATTTTTCTGCACACAAAACTCCACATTCAAGAATTTCAATCCATCAACCATCCACCACAACAGTTCCTAGCACTAAATCGTTCTGCAATGCTGTATAGTCAGCACATACCAGATACCATATGGTGTTTTGTCTATGATAGTCAGGGTTCTCTTTTCTTTAAATTCGCGTTAAATGTGTTCAAGCATCTTTGCCTCAGATATAAAACAAAGCGCCTCGAGTGCTCAGGTATCTTAAAATAATATCTAAATAATAAATCTCAACTTTATTTATATCGTCTAGACCTAAATCCAGACAGACTGAACCATGTGGAGGGGCGTCATCGCAGTCTTGCAGGCATACGTAAATATTTAAACGGAATATATTTAGACAGTTAACTGTTGGGAATATGGGCAAGCCGTTTCTTACCATCACAAGAGTAATGGAGGGAGAAAGTTTAGCGAGGGCTTTGCCAGAATAATAATATACATTATAACGCCTGTGATCTCTAAGTGGTAGGTAGAGGCGCACTGCAGTGCACCCACATCATATTGCCTCGATGATATATATTGTTTTCTATGCCGTGACGAGTACAATGTGCTTCAATGGGAATGGCAAATACCAGGTTTATAGACTTCACAGATCTCCCAGTTGGGTTCCCTTGGAGATATTTATCTCCTTCTTGACCACTCTTCTTAGATTTCTGTTATAGAATCTTAACCTATACTATAACTGTTAATATAGGTTACTAATGTAGAACGTACAGATCGATTACGCATTGGATCGTAAATTGTACGAATATCGCGAACGACATCCCTCGGTTCAGTGACTCGACGTACCGGCCGGACTGGTTCATGGCTTGCCGCCGCCGCGATAAACATGGCGCCTGCAGCCACGGGACACAACTGTTACCAAGATGCGATCCTATAACACTTATTATGCCCTGTGATTAGGTGCTGAGGCGAATTCACTAGACTTTGTTTTAAAATGTATTCTATGTTACAATACATAGAGATTAAATTTGTGTTGCAAAAGCCACGATAACTCGCGACTAAATTGGCTAGCGTTACGTTCGCGTCATTGAAAAATGTGTTTTTCTATGAGTTTATACGGTTCGTTTTGGTTCAATACACTATATTAGTCGCGCGCGTCTTGACCAACCTATGGGCGTAGGGCTTAAATCCTGTCCCTATCTGAGTTAAGCTCAATATGTTGAAGTAACAAAAAACAAATATTCTGCCCGTATTACAGTGACTTGAAATAATTATGAAAATCATTTGTACTTAGCTTTCAGATAGAGTAAAGGTACCTAAATATTGTAAGGACACTTGTAAGTTTGCGACTACAAGAAAACTATTTTAATAGGTGTTAACATCTGTTAGGAAAGCTTTGAAAGTAATTGTCTGACAAAATTTAGTCCTGAGGCCTTACCTTTACTACCAGCTCTTAAGTATTTTTATTTAAATAGTAACTGTCAATCTTTGACAGATTTTTTAAATCGTGAACTGTCAAAAACTGAAACTGGTAAGGTGGCTGGATGGTTATCTGGAGGGTTGGGCAGAACAGGCCGGGGAGAGAGACATATAGAGGATTTGAAGTAATTTTTAATACTGACCAATTTACAGAATGTTCTTGGGGTGAATCAAATAAATTAGAATAAGTAAGTACTCACTTAAGTAATTAAAAACCAAATAGTTACTTAATTAACTTAAAGATAACAAACATGTATGTCATTAGATAATAAAAATAATTTACATAGGCCTGCAAATACCTACCTTCTTGCTTACCTGATACAGTAGAAAATTTTAATAAGAATTTTATTACATTATGTTCCTTCCTACTTTTTTCAAACTACTTACCACAAGCTAAATCTGTAGTTAATTATAATAGGGACTGGGGACCCTAGGTAATTGCAATGATACCAACTTATAGTAACAATTAAAACATATTAAATCAAACTCATTAATATAAGTAGCTACCTAATACATGTGCACCACTCACATGGCCAAAAATTTAACAGGTACTACTCTTTCAAATAAATGGTAGTATGTATTCACGGCAAGTAGTTACTTTCATCCACCCTTCATTTACAGTGGGTAGGATCTTCTACCCACGCAATATTAAAAATACCCAGCTCCAGCGATCAATAAGCACGCCACTCACCTTTAGAGACATTATGTATAATCGATTTTCAGCTCACTACACGTAGACACAAATAGTCATCATCCTGAATTTAAAATATTATACACAACACTTTATTTATTGCAAAAATACACAACACATGTTCTATCAAATAATAATACAACGGCACTTTACGTAATAAAAGTAATAAACTAAGGTTAAACTACAATTATTTGTGTGATATTCCGTTGTTTTGCGGCCGAAAATAATTATTTTTATCAATGCACAGTAGAAGCGAAGAACACACGTCAATAGCACGTCGTAGTATTTCTCGATATGTTTTTCCCTCGCTTGCGCGCAACTCAACCTGCGCGCTTTTTATTTGACACTGACAGCGGCGCGTTCCATTTTAATCTGCTACATCGTAAGATGTTAAGCATAAATATTATGTATACAAAGATAAAAAATAATCTTCGCCGCCACTACGTTGACATTGGCGAAATCAAATTGGTGCTGGCTTGTTGGAAACAGAACAAGAAAAAAATATTTTGAGATTATCCATATTATTAATGCTTAAGTAAAAAACAATAAAAACCGGCCAAGTGCGAGTCGGACTCGCTCACAAAAGGTTCTGTACCATCAATAAAAATCAAGTTTGCTGTATGTGAGCCTCCTTAAAATTTTTATTTAATTATTTATTTTTAAAGTGAATAATATGACTCACTATTCTGTGAATATTTCAAGCGTCTATCTGTTGCCGTTATCAATATCGAGTAAAAACGAGCAAAACAATCACGTTTGTTGTATGGGAGCCCCCTTATATATTCATTTTATTCTGTTTTTTAATATTTGTTGAAATGTATCATCTGTGAAATTTTCAACTGACTAACTATCACAGTTCATGATATAAAGCTTGGTGACAGACGGGCAGACAGACGGACAGCGGAGTCTTAGTAATAGGGTTCCGTTGGGTACGGAACCCTAAAAATTAGACAAATTGATAAGATAAAAAATCCCATATTTATAATAAAAAAAACTACATTGAATCGTTATCATGATACACTTTTTTATCGACACAATAAAATTCACTACCTACTTCCTCCTACTTATATTTTTAGAACAAACAACAACTTAAACCCTAGACTATTAACCTACCGTAGACTATTCAGTTTTAGTGACCATTAGATGCGTTTTCACGGCTTGCACAGCAGACTTGGCGTTATATTTGTGGGCGTGTGCGTCAGTAAGGTGGACCCGAAGCTCGGTCGCCGTATTCGTATTGTAAGGACACAGGCGGCAGTGATAGAGGAATAAGCCTGGATGGCGGCCACTGCGGAGTACATGTTTCCGGAGGTTCTCCTGTAAGAAAACAATCTTGAGTACCTACTTCATGCGTTTGCAACAACTACTGACATCTATCGTCGAGTAGCATAGCTAGATATATATTATTTTTGTAATCACAGTTTTATTATGAGAAAAAAACAGTACCAAAATAAGTGAACAGTATCATTATAAGTGAAAATTAAATGGAACACATATTAGCCATGGAACTTAATTTCTTCAACAACTTTACTTTGGAAATGCTGTCCGTAAATTTAATTGATTTGCGAAGCCATTTTGTTTTGAACTAACCAGACTTCCGCATTTAAATGAACAGTGAGGGCATGCATAAGGTTTTAGTCCCTTGTGGCACAGCATGTGTCTTTTCATGTGGCTCGCCTGGTCACTCTTGAACGAGCACAGGTGACATTCATGATGCTTGATCCGTTCACCATGAGTTCTGCGGTGTCTGAAATTATAACACGCAAGGTTGAGCTTAGTTAAAGCCACTGAGTAACAGGCTGGATCTCTTCAGTTGACGTCGGGCATATTGGGGGACAATAACAAGTACGTGAAAATAATGAGAAATTAACGCCATCTAGTGGCAAGTGTAAACAAGCGAAAAAAACAAACGGTTGAATTTGTAATTTTGCGCCATCTATTTCTATAATTAAGAACTAGATGATTGGTAAAATATTGTTTTACAGCTTTAAAATTGTTTCCAAAAATTTGCAATAGATGACGCGATTACAAGATTTTGTTTTCGCATAGTTGTAAATAACGAACCTTCAGCAGTTTTATTACATTGGTATGTTTATGTGAAACTGATAAGTACCTTGCAAGTTGAATACGATTAGTTGCAACGAAGGTGCATTGATCGTGAGGACATATTGGCAGTTTCGCAATGCTACCGGTACAGTCCGCAGCATGGTGGCTCGGGGCCGTTCTGCAATAAAAAAAATCGGTCATAGGGAATAAATAATAAACATGATTAAAAAATTAAGATATATGCGATTTACTTTACTAGTGTATAGGACCAAGCAGAATAAACATGTAAAAAATATTGACTTAATTGTAATATTGCTGGTATCTGGCAGTAATGTGATAATGCTTTTTTTAACATCGCAGTAATCACACATATGTACCTACGTTACGTTCAAGTCTGGACTTTTAAGTATACTTAGACAGATATAATTTCATAGAAGGAATTGGAATAGTAACATTAGTGACCGTGCTTACGGATAATCGTGGTATAAACAAGTCTACAGCAGAGTCAAAAGGATAGGTAGCATTACGTAGCGACTAGGATCACATAAATAAGAACGACATTCGGAAGTAATTCCGCTTTCCGTCAGCGGCCGAGGGTCGCCGGCCAAGAATCCCGTTCCGTCTCAGCGAGGAATGTGACGCCGCCACGTTGCACAGAGTTTATGATGTCCTGGTACTTCGGACAGACAACTGAGGTCGTTGAGGCTGTTATTTACAAGAATTTTAGGAACTCTCAACAATTATGTACTGTTAAGAAAGTTACATCCAAATGATAATTAATAAAAACACGGTAAATTATGATAGGTATGACAACATTATGTTGCTGTATTTAAACCAAACAGGTAGTGAATACCTGTATACCTAATTACGTTCAAAACATAAACCTTCTAGGAGTAGAACGCTAACTAGGTAGTAGCGATCGTACAACGTTTAAGACCCATGGTAGAGCTAAAGCTGAAGTCAGAATATGGCTTTGTTTAACTCTCTTTATTTGTACAAGGCAACAACTTATTGTCTAGTGACGGCGACTTTATAACGAATTAAAACATAACATGGAGCGTTTAAATTCATGGACCCAACTCTATTCGTATTCCTTATATTGGAGTATCTACGTAGACTGTCCGCTGCGTAGTACTAGAGTATATATCTATATACTCTAGATACCACGCAGTGGACAGTTTCATTAAGACTGTAATATCAGATGCATACTCGTGCATTTGATAGGCAAACTCTAACACTATGCGACCGCTAACTCCATCGCATTACAGACAAATGCATTTATGCAAGTCCTTAGCGCAATAACGGTAAGATATTGCGCAAGTTGGGTCATCAGCACTTGCGGCCGACAGCCAGCAGCCAGCCTGCAACGATCCTCTGCACATTCAAAGTTGCACTAATGACGAGTTAGGCTGATTCATGCAGTTAGCGGTCAAATGTAGACTGCAATTAGAATGTGAGGGGACCATGCGGGGAAGTGTCGAAGCTTGATATTTAGATGGTTAGATGAGCAATAATGGCAAGTAAAATTCTATACTGGAAAATATTTTATTGGAATAACTTACTGCCCAAGTTACCGTAGCAGCGATACAAATGAACGATATAATCTCTTATCTGTTTGTAGTTATAATGTGACTTAATGTTGCACTACAAGCATCAAAAGCCGAAATGAAAATCAGTAAATCCTCGTCGGCTCTAATGAACCGAATACGGTGCAGTCGTCAATCCTTCGTGACTGATCCCACTTATTTATAGAGTGACACAAGACGCATAAATTGTGAAGCGGCGAGCGCGCCTGTCAAACCAAATAAACCGGAGACCACTCAGCGTCATCACACCGGCGGCAGATCAAAATGCAAATCCCTTAAACGTAACGGACACGTGCTAACAATAAAGTTGGAACTTGGAACGTCCACTATCTCGTCCCGCCTATAATATTTTGATCCAGCCATCTCGAAATACCGCGCATCCGGGCACAAATTTATTACCGCAGTGTGTAAAAATGTCATCGTTGGCAACACCGCGGGCGGGAATGCGGTGCGCGAGCGCATAATCAAAGCGTTCTTGTCAAGTTATGAATGTATCCCGATATTTGTGAAGGAGTTGTGTGACGTGTGACATGCAACGCATCCGCTGCGCCCGCGCACGTTATTGCGGCGAATTGATGTCGACGCGAGCGCCGCGCGGTGACGAGACGTTTATTTCGGTTGCACGCGTTTTGTTCGCACTTCCGACATGCATGATATTTGATTGCCTACTGACTGAGTTAATATAAGTGCAATGATTGGATGTAACTCTATATGCGCAACCTTTGAAGATTTGGTGCATTTAAACTAATACAGTATGTCGTTAACAGTTCAAACTTACTTGATGTTGAAACTTTTCTTACACTTGTCACACTCCCACTCTTTATTGTCTTCAATAGGGGGCAATATCGGCGTCCTGTTTGCATTGGATCTGTGCTCGCTTTTCGTATGGTTCGCCAAGCTGGTCTGTCTCGTGAAATTGGCCCCACATGTGGAACATACGAACGGCCTCTCGAAAGTATGCTGCCTCAGATGCTGTCGGAGAGACGGCTTCTTAAAAACCTTCGGGCATAAAGGGCACCGGTATTTTAAGACTGTCTTTTTAGCATCTCCGACTTTGACGGTCACTTCCTGTGGTGCGGAGTGTAAGACTTCATGGTAGAAACATTCGGCCTGGGAGTCGGTCGTGAAGAGGCACTGGCTGCAGTTCCAGGAAATGGCTCCATTGCTTTCGACAGAGATTTCGAACTGGCATTCGTTGTCTCTGATGTGGCGGGACACTTCTTGGGAGAAGATGAAAGACATGCCGCATTTGGGACATCTGAAAACGTAAATGGAATTACAGGTACATTTAGCAATATACATCATCACAGTTACTGTTGTAACAATCTGATAACTTACTTTTTCCTAATATCGGGATGAACACGACGGATATGATCTTTTAACACAAGAATATTTTTCAGGATTACATTATCAGAGCAGTAAGGACATTTCTTGCTTAAATCCTTCGTCAGTATACCTTGAGCTCTTAAATTTTCCTTTCTCTTAACTCTGTGCACTGATGTCTGGCGATGACGTTTCGCTTCTTCCGTAGAGTTGAAAGCCATTGCGCAGACTAGACACAGGTACGCTCTTTGCTTATGTTTCTTTTTTAAGTGAGCAGCTAAAGCCAGAGAAGATTTGAACGTCGTTTTACAATGCTGGCATTTGTTGAGTTCTTGGTAGTTGTCAGTGGCCGTGTGGGCCAATGGATGTCCGGTCTTTTGACAATGTCTCCTCATTTCAACGTTGTAGCGAAATTCTTTGTAACATCTATCACATTTCAGCAAACTCCTTTTCCTAATTATAATTGGCATCGATCTATTAATAACAGCGACCACTTCGCTATGATCAGAACTCGATATGTGTTGTAGCATTTCCTCTGATGATTCGCAGTCGAATTTGCAGAAAGAACACCAAAAGGTGCCTTCCAAGGTTTGCATTCTTAGCTCATGCTCTTTAGAGTACCAATGCTGCATGAATGTAGACAACCAGTTGGTGTAAAACTTACATGGGCTGCATTGGAATGGGGACTGGTGAACTATTGCGTCAATATTGTCTAAGATCAGCTGTTGATATACCGTTGTTTTAGTTTCTGTGGCTTTTCTAAAGTGGTAATGAGAAATTAAATGTTTCCCCATTAGATGCTGCCTTACGCGAGACTTACACCCCGAACAATGCACGAAATTGGGCTTCCTCTTTCTCTTCTTCTTCTCAATTTTAACGTGCAACTTGCTTGCTTTCTTCAATCTCTTTCTTTCCACTTGGGAGTAAATCTCATCATTGACGAACCTGGACGGTCGTGTCGTACGTTTTTCCATAGTCTTCATAGGTTCTAGGTGTCCAGAGAACTCTAATTCGTGTTCTGGGAGCACTTTCTTTAAATGTAAACTGGATCTGAGATGTTTATCATAGATGGCCCGTGAACCTAACCGCCTGTTGCAAGGTCCGCACCAGTACTGAACGGCTCCCTTTGACTGTATCGTGGTCTGCATTATTTGCGTTTTTTCATTCGCTCCCGGAATCCATTTACCTTTAGTATGTCCCGGTGGTGGCGCATCATAATCCTCTTCGCGAGTTTCAATGATTGGCTTCCATTTCCCACCTGTGTGTTCTTGTTCTTCCCTTATGTCCCATTCCAAGTGTTCCGGAGACACTGGAGGCCATTTCCCGCCCGTGTAATTAGGAGGAGGCTTCCACTTCTCACATGTAGCATGATCTTCTTCATCATCATCTTCAGATTCCTCGGACTCATCACTGTCTTCGTCAGCTTTGTAATCATAATTTATGGTGTATGAAGATGTTGGAATATCTTTCTTTACTGCTCCACTGATGCTGGCAACGGCATTGATAAGTTTGGTTTGGTTGTCTTCGTTGCTTCCTATTCTCAAGCTGTGACCTCCTATCCAATCTTCTCCCCTTAAATTGTTTTCTAAAGGACTCATTCGTGGTATATCCCTGGAAGTGGAAGGAACGACTAAAGTCTTCCTATCTAAACTGTTCTTTGAAATAGGTATCGGTGGAGTCAGTCTGGAGAGTGAACTCGTCTTTTTGACGCTGCTCTGTAGTTCCAAGGATTGAAAAAATACGTCTGCACCAAGACTGTAGGTAGGTTCCAAAGGCTCTATAGTCGGTAGGTCTGGTTTGGGGACCTCTCTTTTCAGTTTCCCGCATCTCTGTTTGCGGTGTTTCACGTAATTGTCCAAGCCGACAATGGTGGCGTTGCATTTGTTGCAGAGATGACTGTCGTCGTCGTCATCTTCGCGTGGAGAGAGCATCTGCAATGATCAAAAACAAATGAACACGCCCATTTAAACAACCATAGTAAAGATTATTTCACTTTCTTTATTTTAAAATTGAAGGTTTTACTGCCTTTCTTGATTGAAGAGTGCAAAGAAGCAGTAAACATAATTACTTCGCAAATTAATAACTTTTCCGCTCTAGTATAAGTCCCATGCAATAATTATATGGTTGCAGCATTGCGCCCTCAACACACTGTGGCTAGCGAGTTCACTTGACTTCCTTTGAAAATGCACATAAATGTCCGTGGTATGAGTCACGCGACTACGCGTAAAAATTCGCTTGCGTCATCGGTGACGAAAATGTACCAACTTGTCATAAGTTAATACAGTTCGGTTCGTTTAGGTATTGGCAAAATTTGGTCGCGTGTATTTTGACGCAGCTATTTGCACAGGATCCAAAGTAGGAATAGTTTAGTGACATCGGTGATGGGGTGTCTGGGTGATCGCGTGGTGTGGAGACATTAGCCATGACGTCTGCCAACCCTCCGACCTAATAAATACCTCCGTTTCAAATTAAACCGCAAATCGTAGTTATAGGCCGTAATGTATGCAAGCTCGCTAATGACCCCAATTTAATTGTACTCAAAGTAAGACTAAACTAAATGTGACTGCGCTAAAACATTGCTATCTTCTTCACACATCACAATAAAGAGTAGGACGACGATACGTTTAGTTTGGTGTAGTTTAGTTCTTGCCAACAGCATCGGCACTAACTTAGGTTCCGTTGCACGGCCGTTTTGCATAACCGATTGAGTTATGAAAGTATTTTCATTGTTCCGAAGACGTTCGTTTGTAAATCAAGTGACTTTAGTTTACAATTTGATAAGTCGATAAAGGTACTTGTAAAGTAATTACCTACGACTGAAATTTGATCTATTATCACGAGTGGATTCTCGAGGCAAGTTATTTCTTAGACTTTAATGTGAGTATGATAATGTTACAATTATGTTAAATAAGTCAGATTATCAGGAATGGGGTCATCAGCGTCATCCAATTGATATGCAAGAGTTCGACAAAACATGCCACTACTTAGACGCCAGCGGGCGGCCGCAGACGTCGAGGTAGAGTAAGGCGTAGGTGTAGAGACGAATTGGACACCTTTGCAGGCAAAACAAGGCCTTGAATGACTCAAAATAGGCAGTAGTGGTCTAGTGGTAGAGAAAGGTCAAATCTGTGGATAAAGCGAAAGAAGGTTTGTCAGTATCGTAGCATGTGGCAAACGGTAGTCTCTGCCTACCCCTGCGGGATACAGGCGTGAGTATATGTATTATGTTGTGGAATATACGATTTTCCCACTAGACTCACAAACGACCTTGGAGTAGGACAACTTGATGGAATTGAAAAAAATACCTAGTTACTTATTCCAAAAACTGTCTTTCTCATACACACCGAAAGTATTACTCATAGTCCATAATTACAGTAGTTTTGAGGACACAGCTAGAGGTGACAAGGCGATGTGTCTCGAAGGACAGTCCCGATGTATATCAAGCTGTCATTAATAATTCGCGCCGCACCTGTCAGATCACACACAATGTGCTTTACTATTGTATTTTTACGATTTATTTTACCATGTTTAAATTGTATTTTTATAACCTTACTTACATAAATTGGATTAACTTACAGTTATTTACATGGATGAGTTAGTCAAGTAATAAATGTAGAGTATAAGGTGATTTTATTGAGTTAAATCCATCATTATGACATTTCACAATAAACGGTAAGTATCAGGAATATGTGTTATTAGCAAGGGGGAGCTTTTCCTAACATTTGACAGTTTCACAAGTCCGATGTATGTGACTTTGACGTCTACGTACGTCAGAGAAACTGTTTGCACGTCTTTTTGGCACAATTGGATACCTGCATTACTTAATATTGCTTTTTAGCTTTCTTGTTGTCAAGTTGCTTGTTAGAAATTTAAAAATCTAGGTCCTCACTTACAACAGAATGTGAAGTTTTCATATTACTCATATCTGATCTACTAGCTATATTCTAGCTATATTCTAGCTGCTCTGGCTGCTACTTTGACTATAAAAAGTTGTTTATAACTAAGCAAACCTGGAACTTCTCAGCTACCTTCGAGGGCAACCTCTTTGAGTAGGTACCTATCACGCTTACGGTACGCTGGTTTTTGGAGGAAGGTTGAATCGATTTTCGATTCGAGTTGAGAGTATCGAGAACAAGCGGTACCTGGCCGCAGTGACACGCGTCAATCGCTCCTCGCGCGGCTGACACCATCTGACACCATTGTGGCTGACAAACAGCTGACACGTGACGGCTGACAAATGGCCGCCGCCGCCGCGTCACCGGCGCGTCGTTAACGTCATTACACTCATTATGGACGCGTTCGTGGAACTTTTTAATTATTACCACGACGTCTTTCGTTCGGCATCGTTTTGGGGTATTGTTGATTTGTTTATTGATGGCATTGGAAACCCACGCCGGTCGCCAGGGCGTCTACCACAATAATCGGTATTCATTGATGATGACACCTGACATCCACTATCTTTATTACATTAACCACCCATATTTATTGATAATGGGTATTTAATTTATTAAACTTGTCCTTGGTATTAATTACTCGAAATTGCAAACCATCAACCACCTACAACTGAATGTTTTAAATTCAAAAGGGTTTTACTTTGTCACTGTAAATGGATCATAACATTCCTGTTATTCGTAGAAAAAGAATTCGACAATAATCCTCAAATTTCCACACATCACACGTCACCCATCACTCTCACTCAGTACACATCAAACACACATGCTAATATGGCCACGTGTGTGTGTTGAGTATCGTTTTTACAGTGTGCATACACGGCAAAAATGTACAGGTGTGAGTGTAGTGCGGTAGTGTGCGGACGTCCGTCAGTCACGCGTCCATGAAGGCGTGGACCTACCTCTGGTGGGTTCCACATTGATCCAACAATATATCTCGGAATTAGTCTGAGAAGCCTAGATGGTTAACACGTTATTTTGAATTATGTACGAGGATAATAAAATGAACAGTTTTAATAAAAACTTTAATGATTGTCATTCTAAAAGCAGTTTTTTTCTATACATCATCACGCCTGTATTCCCCGAAGGGGTAGACAGAGGTGCACTGCAGTGCGTCCCCACTTCGCCGATGTATTTTGGTCCCAGTGCAATATGGTGCGAGCCTATTGCCATTATACCGGACACATTCCCCCTCAATACGAGGGAGATTTAGGCCATAGACGATTTGTGGTAGGTTACACAGTACTCATTTAGCGAGTAAGTGTTAAGAGACTACGAAAGAAAGGAATAACTGACTGGTGCCTGACAGAGTAGCAAGACTTACTATCTAGAATATAAGACACCTCATATAAATATAGAAGGTACAGGCATAATTAAAAGACTGAATCGTCTGAGCTTATTAAACGCCAATTCCTGCCTTAATTTCACACATTTGATTTCTTCAGAATCTTGCGTCTCATGCTCTGTTTAATCAGGTAGAAATCTAATTACGGGTGTATAGTCAGGTCCCAGGCGGCCCGCACTCGCGACGTCGTCAAAGGCTGTCGCCCGAATAACGACGTCGCCATCGATCGAGCTGCGGGCCGCCCCCCTCCCTCCCTCCCGCCCCGCGCCCCCCGCCGCACCCCCGCTGCACCCCGCCGCCTGTCACCTTCCACGTGCAACACTCGGATGGTTTTTACCTTTTTGACGTGTAGGTATGGTACAATAAATACTCTAGCATGCGCTACATAAATGACCATCAGCCCCCTTAATACCACCTGTCTTGCAGCTATGTCAATATTACTTTCAGTTTTCGACAGTTAACCCAGTCAAAAATTGACAGTTACTTTTGAGGTGGCGGTAAAATCCCGGATGCCGTATTTGGACAGATAGAGATAGAGCAAAACACAGTTCATGACAGTTCACCTTCATTAGCGAATTATCCACTTACGTGGGTTTGGACAAGCTAAATGAACGAAGCTATTAGCTCTTATATATCGCCAGACAACACCTACACATTGTATGATTCCAAACTAAGCAACCCTTGAACTTTGGGGTATCATACTGACTGACATAGAGACTGACAGTGATCCCAGTTACACCAGGGCAAATTCCAAAAAGGCCATTTCCAAAGTTTACCGCTGATAGGAATGTAACCCACAACTACCTGGTGCAGTGAGCCGACCGGACTATTCTCCAACCACTGGACCAATGCGTCTTCGTCAAGTAGATTATAGTATATAATATATTATGCTAATGGCGTTGCTGCTCCTGAGAATGTATAACTAACAATCCTGACTATTTATTATTTCGAAAAGAATAACCATTGAGTTTCTTACCGGCTCTTCTCAGTGGAAGCAGCATTCCGGACCGGTGGTAGAATCTGACTATTTGTAAGTGCTTTTTGGCCTACACGAATAAAAAAAAGATTTTGATAAGTGTTCGTAGATATTCAGAATCTGCACCACCAATGGCTTCAAGAAGCGTGAAATACCATGTGGTATGTCACAATATATTTAGTACTGGTTATTTCAGTCAATGGCCATATGAGTAGTCAGATGTTCATTGATCAATATGTCTTCAATTAATAAGCAATCATCGATAAACAGCGCAGCTCAGTTCATTTCAAGGTGCACTTGCAATCCTAGGGGCTGAGTTTTTCCTTTGTGGGCGCATAAATCAGTGGGCCCGCCCTCGTCTAATGGAAATTATAATTGATTCTCTCCCAGTGTAGGTAGGAGTTCGGTTATGATATAGTAATGTCCGATTTGAATTTGTTGGAAGAGGGTACAATTACATAACTAACTAGAACAACATAAATTAATATATTTCAAACGACTTTAGTTAACTAAAATAGGTAACATCCGGTATTTTATCATTCGTTTATTTTGTTTAATACTTATTTTATTACTTTGATTTTATTGAAATTTTAAAAATAACCTAGTTTTGTTACCATAATTAACTTGTTTATTTATTTTCAATATGTAATTATGTGGTAGCCTCGCGGGCAAGAACGCCCGCCTTGAACGTAAGAGGTGCAAGTTCAAATCCCAGGCCCGCACCTCTGAGATAATTTTCATGTGCGAATGTCTTTTTCAACAATGATTACCACTTGCTGAACGGTGATGGAAAACATCGTGAGGAAACCTGCACGTCTAGGCGTGTGAAGTTCACCAACCCGCACTGGGCCAGCGTGGTGGACTATGGCCCAAATCTCCCTCGTATTTAGAGGGAATTTGCCCGGTATAATGGCAATAGGCTCGCCCCCTATTACATTGGGACCAAAATACATCGGCGAAGTGTGGGCGCACTGCAGTGCACCTCTGCCTACCCCTTCGGGGAATACAGGCGTGCTGATGTGTTATATGTAAATATGTGGAGTTAAATGCTGGGCAGAGACTCCTACCCGTCCACTCCTCTGTTGTTGAGCTACGATGGACCACTTTTTGGTAGCTGCCATCTCCTTCAGGACCAGTCGCGATATCGTCTTGCATCCCTGGGGATCCACTCAGTGGTCACTTTTGCCCAGTGTTCCATTTTGGTTCGGTAGATTTTTACCTACGTTATTCATGTGTCTCGTATAGCATGTGTGAACTGAACTGGCTGAACAAAACGAGGTTTGACGGCCTGCAATATTCACTTCCCAAAATGCTAGTTAGCCTGGTTTTACTTAGTTCTTCAAGAGCCAAACCTCTAAGTATTGTTGTTTCAACAGTGTCTGTAAAATATTGCACTGAGTTAACTGTCAAACACTGAAAGATATATTTAAAAAATTGCTGCAAGACAGGTTACCCATACTAATAATTATTTACGTTAATAATGTTAAACTTTTCTATGAACTTTAAATTATGAGAAATAAAATCTCAATGTGATTTATCGTGGTGTACTTAATCAATTAAAATAGAAGCGGAATTTGCCAACTAATCAATCTTGCGCAGTCCGCTAAGTTGGCCACGCGTCGCCTGTCCGCCGGACAACGTATGCGGCCCCCGGGACTCTCTCTCATTACACACGGAAGACCGCGGGGTGACATACACACTGTTTAGACTTCACGTTCTGAGGTGGGGATGCCATAAAGGTGTCTTCATTCATTATGCATACCCATAGTCGTGTTTATGAATACAGAGTTGGTTTAGATAATAAGTACCTTATTATTTTGCTTTAAATTTTCAACAAACACGATTTTATCATTCACTATCTTCAACCTTTGGTATTAATAGTAATAGTATTCTTGGCTTTATCCAAACAAAAAGTCGTCGAGTATTTTACGGAAGGATTAATTTTAATTTATTTTTAAATATAAATAATGCTACAAAGTCCACTTCGTATTTTTGAAATAAAATACATCTTATGTTATTTAATAATTAAAAGTAAAACCTTTGGAAATTTCCTAATTTGGATATTTTATCTCTGTCCGTAGTTATTGAGCTGTAGATAGTCACGTATTCTCTACATTTTATATTTATTACTAATATGCTTTTCTTTTTATTTGACTCGAATAACGGCTCGATTATATATTTATTTTAGCAAGGTATCAATATAGTAACGGACCATTTGTTATATATAAACACTTTGCACTAGACACGATCTCAGGGCTAGCAATCCTGCGCCGAGCGGCAAATCGTTGTAATATTTCAACGGAGCTCAACTTCTATATACCACATACACAATAGGTTCAGAGGTGCCTATCCGTCATTGGTTTACCATACAGCAGTCATTAGTCTACGTCACAGTCCTACTTCGAAAACGGAACGTCCGCGCATGGAGTCATTACGCGGGCCAATCAGCGCTCGGCGCACGCGCACCCCGCCGCGTTCTTTATAACACGCATGCGCGGGAATATATCACGCGTCAAGACTCAAAAGGGTTTTTTACAAACGTATCTCGTATTCGTCATCGTTATAGACCCGTCGGAGGCTGGCCCGGCCCGCGTGGCGTCCAATAAATAATAAGATGTGAAAAGGAATTATTTATTAAAGCTTCGTGTCAGTAGAATAAGTCCTTTTTTTTAATGTCGAGTTCGATTCTTGACACGGATTTGTGGAAATGTATGCGTCCGTTTATTATCGTGACCTACAGTTGTATAATGATAAATATAAATCTTATGGCATCGCTCATAAGGGTCGTATTCGCCGAGAGATGTCTGTTTTGTTTTTCTGTTTACGCATGCGGGGGACTCATAATAATATTATTCATGTAGGAGTAATAAAGAGATGTCTGTATATAGATACGTGGTGTGCATCTGCATGTGAGTATTAAATAAATTATTGTCCTTGCCGAGAGATTATCAGGAGACGGGTGGTTGCGAAACTCAATGATTGAATCACAATCCTACTCGACAAGACGATATCCATGTAGATGTATGTATTAAAATGCCAAAACGACAAATTAATTATGTTTTCCATTCACTTCATTTAATTAATATTCTATAATTGCACGCGGCAATATATCTTATACACGAAATACTTATTGTATGTGTTTGATAAATATGACCATTTCGGAATAGTATAATTGCTTCGTGGTCCTATAAAGCTGATTTGAAAGTCAAAAACAGAGTTTTGCAAATTTAAAATACGTTGATACCCTACAGTTATAACGAATGAACTCTTGACCTCTCGGCTGACTCCAGTAATAACCTTATAACTAACCAAACAAACAAACAAAACTTTTGAACACATAATCAAACAATGTCTATTGTTATTGAGCCCGTAGCCGTGAGCGATGGCAATTGAAAGTGCATCGCTATCGGCCCTGTCCTGAGTCGCGCATAAATCATGGTGGCACAATAAACTCGACGATTTCAATTAAACATAAATCTCCAGTGACGGCTGGCTAATGGACCTGATACGTCTATGTGTTTCTTGTGTTTCAACGCAATTACTGTTTACAAATTAATCAATAGCTGTATAAGAAAAAACAAAAATATGTCATTACTGATTGTTTCGATATGGTCACCCCACAAATTTGTCTTTTGTTACAATTTTAATATTTAATTTGCTGCAGGTGATTACTTGTCCACACATGTAACCTACTGATCGAAAATATAGAGTGTAGCAAGTAATTGCAATCTTTTGGATTTATTTCTATTGCGCATTTAATTTTTTTAAAGTTCAAATTATAAAAAAAACTTATTAATTTTATAAAGAATATTAATAAAAAAATTGTGTGAAGAAATAAAAAAAACAATAAAAGGTTTCTAGCAGAGCGTGGTTTCGATCCACGGACCTCTGGGTTATGGGCCCAGCACGCTTCCACTGCGCCACTCTGCTTGTGTCAGAATGTTTGAAATTATGTTCTACTTTTTAGAGTGCGATGGTTGTGGCTGTTTTTATTGGAGTTGTATAATTTATTTATTTTAACCTGTTTTTATTATACAATTATTAAACTGGGTTAAACTGAGGTGAGTAGCATACCGACAGTCGACCAATATTTTTTATTACAGGCATTACATTTATAGTACATTGTTACTAACCTAAGCGTTAGGTACCTATTAAATATTATACAGAAAAAAAAAATAGTAATTGTATTCTCTCATATTTCCTTTTAATACCGTTATGTCTGAACGCAGCTCAATAAAACCCAGCTGATATTGTGTAGACGCGAAGCTGACGTGCTTATTAACGGGGAAATTGAAAATTGACTGAGCAACATGATTGGCAAGGGAATATTAGCTGGATGCAATTTTGCCGCCGAGCTCTTGTTTGCGTTTTTAAAAAGAAAATACTCGTGTGACGTTAATCTATCATATTGGCGGGAGACGCCATATTGTTGAGGGAAACGCGCGAAATGCTAGTTTTATGTTAAAAATCTAGTAGATCCTGGCAAACATTAACATAATATTTAATTTGTTTTAAACTTAAGTATTTAGGTACTTAAAATAAAATAAAAAATATTAAATTAAATAAAATAATGTAATAATCCTTGTCGAGTATTAAAAGTAACTAACAATGACCAAACTAGATGGCGTTAGTTGCCTTAAATTATGAATGACTTCTAATAAAAGTTCACAATTATAAACTACCAATACGTCTATCATTTAGGTTTCATTTATTTAAAATATCTAGAAAAGTAGATAGTCTAAAGTATAATAATAGTGGAAAATGACGAGGTTGTAATAACATAAGTACCTACCTAACTATGTAGTCATCATCGGTCGTTCAAGACGGTGACAAAATTATTGATTCAATCTGTTTAAAATCATATTCATTTTGAATATTAGTTTTTTTTATCAAATCAAAAAAAAGAGTTTAATTCGATTTTCATCATGGGTATTGACACTGGCGCGACGGCAGCGCCCCTAGCGGCGCGTCGGAGCCGCAGCTGCGTTCCGAACGCGCCCCTATTATACGTTTATTATTGTCGCGTGTTATTTCCAATATTTTTCGCCATCTCATTACTCGAGCCGCACTGACGGCGCTAATCCGTCGGGAGAAGACGCGCCTTAATGGAGGTGATCATGTGTCCTAACGCGTAACGTATTGAAATATGACGTATTGGATGTACCTTCGGGGATTCGGCGTTAATAAACGAAAAAAAAAACCATCTCGATTATGGAACGCTCCCCGGACGGGCACGCATCGCAATAATTCTCTCTCGTATGACAGCCCAATGATAAATCAAGGCGACTGTGAGAAGAAATGCCAATAAATATCGCGCCGAAATCCAATAATTACGAGGCAATGAGCCGACCGGCCACAAATCAACGGACGGACGGACGGACGAGCGCATACTAATGTCTTATCCTAACATCAGATTAAAAACATCAATACTTGTCAATAGAGGTCGCCTCCCACGTAATTATAGCCAACAATATCCCGGGGAGGCTGAGACCGAAAAGGATTAACATATATCAAGGTGGAATAATTGAAGGAATCGATTATATGAAGAGTATTAATTGCTGATGCGCTCGCGCAGCCGAGATCCCATCGCGCGCGCACCGCTTTGATACGCTCGCTGGTAATGTAATATTAACTGACCGCCCGTCCGTCTTTTATGGAGTGCAATAAATAAATAACAATATGCGTAGACCTAGCATTCAGCAAAACAACATCACGATTAACACTGTTAATTTCACAATTTAAAAACCGAACAAACAAATGTATGTAAATTGCGCAACTCTACGTAAAAGCCGACGATAACCTTGCAAAATTAACGCTAACGTTACATTATTTCGATCTGAACCTTAAGTCCGGGAGCAGAAGCGCGAGGAGATAGCAAGTCGGCCGTTGGCAAATTGAAGTGAACTCGAAATAAGCACGTTCAGAAACTGCTTACACGAATTAGCGCATCAAAACGGGCGCAGGGGGCGAAATTAGAAAACTCTCCCCCCCGCGCGGCCCCCGCCCCGCGGCCGTTCCGCACGTCATAAACTGACAATTTACGATAACGCCGGGATTAGCCTGTTTGTCTGTTATGCATTCGAGTATGGAACGGAACGGAGCGGGTGGGGTTACAATGTGGACGTGTGAAACGGAACGACTCGCGGTGCCTCCCGTCCGTCGTTGGGTAGGTACATGAAATTGTTTTACATTTACATGTACACGACACACGCCTTCATAACACACCGGTACGAAGGTTTCAGAACGCTTCCGCGTTTCGTTTATTTTCATCAACTTGGCTGTGTCACTGATAGATAAGAAAGTATGCAAATAGGTATAGGCATCTAAAACAATTCCTATTCTTCTTTTCTGGATTTGCATTTGCGTAAATAAATAGTACCTACCCTCGCACGTTTTCTCCACTAACCACAGCGCGATATAAAAACCCAGGTCTACATTTTAATACGAGCTTTGATAGTTTATGGAGGTTTAACAGGTGCCTAATACAACTGGTAAACGTTTAACAAAATATTTTCTAGCAGCGTTCGAAGCGCAAACTAGCTGTTTTTTAACAAATTAACAACTAAAATCTCATAAGTATTAAATAAACATATTTTAGATATAAGTTCAGTAGATATTTTAAAAAGTGTAATAAGTGTATTCTTGAATACAATTTTAAAAAACACAATCTGCTTACTCAAAGAAATACATTAATCGCAAATGATTTTTTTCGTTTTCCTTTTAAGTTGTTGATAGTGATGGGAAATGACTCGTGCGGTATTATACTCTGATACGTACGTACGACATTAACCAACCAGTGTATAATGGGTCGGTTGAATATTGTATAGTACTCGAAACATAAATTACATTTAGTTACTTGTTGACTTTATTATAACTAAATGCATTTTAGACTGCTAATTAGGTAGGAGGTGTTATTTTATGTTTGTATAATTATGCGGGGGTTAATTAATTGTTACACTAAAACTACTGCACCGTAACTATTGTTTAAAAGATTTGTCATGGCGGCGCATTAAAAGTTTAATAAAATAATTTTCATATAATTTTAACCTACCTATTTTCTTTGGGCAAGTACGAAACCCACTACTATCATAATTATACTTAGGTAATACATAAGTAAGTATTCATCCTTAGCAGAAAAAGTTCTATGTTTAGTAACTAACTCCCTTCTTACTTTGTATTGATATTTTTTGTCGCGTATCGTAAAGGTTATGGTAATATTTAATGAAGGCACAATATGTTTCCGTTTGAACTCAGCTGGGCCGCAACGAGTTTTATTTGCAAATTAATTTATCGGCGTTAAGTCGTTAGCTTTGTCCTTACCTACTCGTAAAAGCACTGTTATGCATGTATATCAGCCATTAAATGTTACGGCGACCATGCTCACTATTCGTTGGGGACGTAAAAAATAACTGCGACTTGCGACCCATTAGCTAATGTTGGCTAGTTGCAATAAGATAGAACTAGGTAACTTTCGAGAAAATAAAATTGATATTTACATAGTTACGTAGCCAATAGCTGTTATCTTTCATGAAAGTAAAAAAAATGATAAAGGAATAAACAGTTTTATAGGTTTTTTTATTAACTTCACTCTGATATGATTCTTGTGCTATAAATATTGATAAAATAACTTGAACAACCATTAACTTATACGAACAAAGTATATCCTTTATTTTGTTAAGGTTTAAGTGTCTACACTACACAATGTACATTGAACAATATAGCCTCAAATAGTAAGTTCCAGGGTCGCAGGGCAGCGCGGGGAGGGCGCCTGGTCTTCCTACTGCTAATTTCTTAAGGGCGAATCGCGACCGCACCGTGAATAATTGTCGTGCTAAAAGAAAACCCAGCAAATCTCCGCGATTAGCATAAAAACCACCTAAACAGGCGAGAGGAAGCCGTCGTCTTCCTTCCGCTATATTTGTGAAAAAATTACACATTTCCTGCCAACATTTTGTCTCTACGCGGCGGTCGCTGAGCGCTTGCGACGGTAAAAAAGTAACTAATGTTAATTGCACCGCCCGGCGAAATAAAATGGTAATTAATGAAACGAATTGCAAAAAGAAATTGTTCTCGCCCTAGAAAGATAGTCGCCTCTTTGAAAACAACAAAGCAAACAGCGTTCGTTTGAATAAGTTCGCTCGCGCAAGCCTCATCCAGACATCTGTTCCGATTCCCAATAAAAGGAGACGGCAGCCGAAACATAGAATTTTATCACTGCTGTGTCCATCATAAAGCATCCCTCGCTCGCGGCCCATGCGGCGGGGGATGGGAACAGAGGGGCGCATAAAAGTTTACAGGCATTCGGCTAATAAATCGTGTCAAATAAATAAGTGTTGAGTCGGTTGGCGGCATATTGATTCGTCATGTGCCGCCTTAGAGCGGCGCGGGGGACGGGGGCTGGGTGGCCATAAAGGTGCGTAATGGCCGCCGTCGGAAGACAGCGCAGTGGCGCGCATCGATTAGCGCTCGCCGCCGCGTCAGCCGCCGACGCAACGCGCCTCACTAACACTCCACTGGCCACAAGCAAGGGGCCATCACTAACCTTCCAAATTTGAAATTTGATAGGTTTGAAAAACACAGTTTACAAGCTAATTAGAACTGAGAACGTACATCCTAGAACACGAACGTACGTACACGAAAGTTTCGCAACCGTTAGTTACTCGGATTTCAAAGTAACTTTTTATTACAAAACTAGATGGCGTTGGTTGTTTCATTAAACATTATAGCTTCGGAATCTCATTCGACTCTGTAATTATGTGATTGGTAATTCAACTAAAATATAGTAAACTTCTAAATATCTCCACGTTCAGTGTCAATGACCCTTAAGGAGAACAGGATTTGAGCTGAAATACCTATATGCTTAGCTAGAGATCGGGCGTCTTGATACAGGTACCTATCGGTGACTAGAGATTACGAACTATTTTACGAGATTATAGTTGAAAATATTTTTATTTGCTTAACTATTTTACTACAATGGCTAAGTCAACTGTAAGCAATTGCAACATCAGTATTTAAGTATAGTTTATGAATTCCCAGTAAATTTAAACCACATTAACAATTTCTGTTAGTTTTTTTTTTAATTTATATCATTTTAAATTGTTCACAAAATTATCACACTTTTCTACCGTCTTTACGTAACATACTTATTTTATACGAAGAAATCGTTAATTAATGGTTTTAAAATTAATTAATCGCGCCAATCGTCCTTTGAACGATCTGGGAATCGTATGGCTTACGCTGTATTCGGACGTTGATTAAAATCTCACTACATTCACACAAAGCATTTCTTTGATATATGTATAAATCTTATGAAAATGTCTGCCCCATTCCGACGAGACTGAAGACTCACCAAACGAATACAGCCTCTAAGTTAAAGGAGATTAAGTGCTAATTAGTGTGATATAAAATGTGTGCCTACCTACCACCTGTCAAGTGATATATTGACTTTAAATAACATATCTTATTTATGTTGAATGGGAAACAAAATGGTATAAAAAAGGGTTTTATTATAAATAATCGCGTCAGTCCGTTGTGGGTGTATAACTAAATTTGTACTCAACCTTGTATTACAAGTTATTGTATGTGTGTTTGTCCGCGGCAACTGTCGATAAATTGAAGGAGATAGTGTTTCTCACTTTGTTTATAAGCGCAATTTACGAAGCTATGTAGGACTACTTGTACGTACAATTACAATTACATAAATATGTTGTTTTCAAATATTACTCATTTTTATATTACATTTATCTTATTAAATACATTTTTAAATACAAATATAAAAAAAATACATTTAAATATATAAAACAGAAACTGGGCAGGAACTTCCTCACAATGCGCGTCGTCTCCAGAAGTACCGCCTTCTGAATCTAATTAATATATTACTCAATAATATTATATTTACATGCGTATGTTTGTAATTCATAACTATATGTAATTTCTGGATTAATTATTTAGAATAAATAAATCAGCAAACGAACTCATACGGTCGGAAACAAAAAAAACACCAAAATGGCATAACCCACTTGTGTCTGCCAATAATATGAATTTAAATCACACAACACAATCCCGCCAATACATTACCGAACCTTTTTCGAGGCGCAAACCGCGGGACCATTAAAAACGTACATAATTCAACACAGATCGAGTTTCCAGCTTCCCCGAGTCTATGACACACTCGCTAAATCTCACGGAAGGCGGTCTCGGCGACCATAAATTTTTATTTCGTAAATAAAAATAATAAAAATAAATAAAAGCCGTTCCGTGTGCGACCGGAAACATTTGTCCCGGCACGTCACGGATAATCCCTGGGACACTTGATTTATTATTAATTAGCTTAATATAATTCTAAATTGCGTTTGTTTTTAACGGCCTTTGTATTATTGTGTTGGTGTCGTTTTGCAAATTAATTTGAATTGACGGATTTATTAGCAAGAGCATAGATTAAAAATCGCAATACAATTTCAGGTGTTTCATGAAAATGTGTAATACTAATAGAATTTAGTTAAAATATAAGATTGAAACAAAAAGTAGATATTTGCGTACGGCTGAGAATAAAAACCATAGAGTACCGTTCTAATTTTAAATTATTCCACTTAAATGAATGCACGAATGCAACGTTTTTGTTGACTATTTTGCGTCACAGTTGCGTCTATTATGCATGCCGCTCATAAATCTGTCGCAGCCAGACAGACGTAATCTGTCCATTATGACGAGTGATGCATTACTATCATTGTTTGACGATGGTCGTAAATAAAGTTTTTACTCTCCTCAATGAAAAAAAATCTGTGCAAGAAAGTCGAAATAAATCTTTACAATTTACTATTTCAAATAGGCTGGCTTCTGACTTGGATAAATTTTGGAGCTTGGAGAATTACGAATTATAGGTATACCAGTGGTAGCCTTGCAATCAAAGTGTGTAGGTTTAAACCCCGGCTCGCACCTCTGGGATTTATGTGCGCATCTCATTTTCATCCGAGATTATCACTTGCTATGAAACGGTGGAGGAAAACATCGTGAGGAAACCTGCACGTCTGTGGGAACTTGACTAGTTCTCGATAGATGTGTGAAGTCTGCCAACCCGTACTGGGCCAGCGTGGTGGACTATGGCCTGAATCCCCCTCGCATTGAGGGGAGGCCCGTGCCCAGCAGTGGGACGTTAAAAGAGCTGTAGTAGTAGTAGGTATTTATTTTCAATAAATATTTATTTATAAAATGTTGCTCCTTGAATACATAACAAATTAAGAAGTAACGAATCACGGTAAAAGAACAATGGCAGTTGAGTCAGTCAACCACATTCTCAAGAGCATAAACAATAAATATTGGGAGATTTAAAGAAATTTAACAAAAAAATGACCATTTTAATTTTCGTGTGAAGGGGTCGAGGCACGGGAGGGGCAGGCAGAGTGCGTACGAGTAACAGCAACAGCCACGCACGCCATAAATCTGTCAAGACATGGCCCCCAACAACGCCTTGGACCGTCCGCAAGCCACCGATATTTCAATTTTTTAACTTAAACTTATCAAGATGTTACTTTTTTGCTCTCTTAAAAAAGAACATGCAATGTTAGGCTATCAGAATCGAGAATAGACACGTAACATGTCTTAAAACTAGTCAAGTTTGCGTGTCAAAGAGTTTGCTCCATTATGCGAACAGTCAGAAGACAATAAAGTGTTATAAAATGGAGTTTGTTACATAATTCTCTAAGACTTATTTATAAAAATTCTTGTCCACTAAGTTACACGAAAGAATTACTTTTTTATTAATATTTTTTTTCTGTCCACGCTACTTGAGGCTCGCAGTGGATCAACATTGTACACACTCACGACGACAACGTTTCATAGCTGACGAAGTGAAGTATAGCCGAGTTTTTACACAATGTGGACTAGAGCAATGGCTTGATATTTCTAAATGTTTTAGTTTTCTTTCTCTTTAAGCATATTACATATTCAATACACTAATTCTGTCATGTACTGAGATTAAAACGAAATTAAATAAAATGTCCTTGAGTAACAACAGGCTCACGAACCTTCGCTTTGCCGACAACATTGTCTTTTTCACCTCCACAGTCCACGAAATCGAACAAATGCTCGAAGAATTGAGCACGGCTAGTCGTGAGGTTGGGCATATGATGAATCGGTCCAAAACAAAGCTTATGACAAATAGTCACAAACGCAAAATTGAGGTCAACGGGCAGGTCTTGGAATATGTCGATGAGTATGTGTACTTGGGCCAGCTAGTCTCCTTCGAAAACAGGCAAGACAAAGAAATCGATCGCCGCTTCGATAACGCCTGGAAGAGCTACTGGTCCATGAAGGGGCTAATGAAGGGCGACCTTCCTTTGTCACTTAAATGCAGACTCATCGACATGTGCATCTTGCCCGTACTTACTTATGGCGCTCAGACATGGTCACTGACCGAATCTCAAAAGGCCAAACTCAAGATTTGCCAACAAGCCATGGAGCGCAGTATTTTGGGTTTCAAACGGATCAACCGTGTGAGAAACACTTTACTGCGCTCCATGACTCGCATTACAGACGTGGGTGAAAAATCCGCTCAGCTGAAGTGGGGATGGGCGGGTCATCTAAAAGGAAAGGGCCAAAATTTGTACCGACTGGATCCCAGATAACGGACACGCTATCACGCCGTGGTCGACCCAGGAAAAGGTGGTGCGATGACCTAGACCATTATCTGGAGGGATGGAGTGATCTAACAGGAGATAGAGTTGTGTGGAGGAGAATGGGTGAGACCTTTGCCCAGCAATGGGACAATATAGGTTAAGAAAAAATGTCGGACATTTTTGAGTAAACAGGTAAGTAAACCACTTCTAAGACGATCAATACTTAAATATGAAAATATTTACATAAATATAATGACTCAACCCTCGAACATTATTATTGTTTAATTTAAATTTAAAGATTTTGAGCTAAGTTAAGCTAAGCTAAGAAAAGTCTATTGAGCTAGCCTACAGCTAATCTATCTACTTAATCCTTTTTGCAATGAAACAGGTTATTTATTCGTAAGTAACACCACTAGATAAACAGATTAAAAATAAGTGCTTGCTCGCCAATCCGGAACCCCTATATTTACAACCCACTAGGGTCGGAACAGGGGGGTTCATAAAATAAACAACGCTTATCTAAAATTTTCGACAATACTGACTAGCCTTCAATTATCGCAAGTGACATACGTCTAGTGCTAGAGTGGCAGTTAGCACGCTCCGCCCACGACACCGACGCCCTCTATTGGTATACGTTTCAAACTTGCCAAACTTTTGAGGTTATTTTATTATTCACAACATATTTTACATAACATTTCATGATACACATTCCGGCACAGCACTATTCTATTTTTCTACTTTACCTTATCGGATTTTATTGCGATAACACTGTTTTGAAACTTGATAAATACGCTCAAAAGTACAGACGCTTTGCGATCAAAAACACAAGAATATAGGAAGAAATGTGTAGTTACAATTATTTCTCCGTTGTACAAACTAACAAATTATGAAATTATCATGTTAAGAAATGTACAAATTAACTTACCGAGTGTTATTTAGTTGAAATCGAAGAAATAAAACCGCGAGCCGAACAATAACGTGTGTTGATGTGACTCAGCTCACTTCGCGAACACCGCTCCGAAGTTAGCCGACTATAGCCGAAGCCCGTCCCTCTGTGGCCCGCCCCCGGTTTGACGGACAGCACTGACGTCGCGATCCAGCAGACGCGCGGCCCGCGCTCAAAGTAAAGTACGCGTGGCGCGAAATTCAAATTCGCGATCGCGATATAAATCGAATCGGAATGATTGAAAACTTATTTGGCTTTTCAGTAGGTATGCCTTTGCCTTTGTTAACAATTTTCAAATTAAGAATGTTTTGAATAAAATGGCTGTCATGCATTTTTTTACTTGTCAAATAAAAAGACAATGAAACATTGTGGCAAAGTGTAGTAAACTGTGAATTAATCTGAAACTGACATTTTTGAAGTTAGTTTTGTGATGAATGATTAGTGTAGTGATATTTTTGGAAACGAACTATTGAAATACTTACCTACAAGGTGGATGACAAGTATAACCGGTTGCGGCGACCCAAATGCAGCAGGTAAGTCGGACAATGGTCATCCAGACTGGATTCGCTCAATTAAACATTGTACCTACTTACCTAAACCGCTTTGCATGCAGATTTTTTAAACAGATAACCTACCTTCAACGCTGCTAACATATGTTTGTTTTAAATGTTTGTTACTTTTGTGACGTCAATATGGATTTAATAAGCTGTATTACTGCAGCTAATGTAACACGGTAGGTATTGTAACAAGCAGGTACCTACTTATATGAGTAAGTAGGTCCCTTACTTTCGGTCCCCACATTAAAAGGGTGAGCAGCCGAGCCGCTTTTGTGCTCGGCCGCCTCCACTATTTGATCTGCAAGCGGAGTAAAATGTCCCTTAGAAATAAGGTGACACTTTATAAAACTTGCATCCTTCCCATCATGTCCTATGCCAGTGTGGTTTTCGCTCACGCGGCGAAGACCCACATCAACCGCCTGCAAGTATTGCAGTCCCGGTTTCTCCGTAGAGCCGTAGGAGCCCCGTGGTTCATTCGTAACGTAGACTTACATTCCGATCTTGGCCTCGTCTCCATTCGAAAACACTTCAAAATAGCGTCCGAACGCTATTTTAAAAAAGCCGCGTCGCACTCAAACTCTCTAATTGTCGCCGCCGGCAATTATGAGCCAAACCCCGCGCACACAACAGCACAACGCCGCCGTCCGCGGCATGTGTTGATAGATCCTCCTGACACGATCACCGCCCTCCTCGACCCGGGCGTCGAGAGGGCCCCCAACACACCTACACCAGCCTCAAACAGACACCGACCTCGCCGGCGAGGTCGAGGAACCCCCTCTTCTGCTCGTAGGTGCATCTTTGCACCTAGGAGCATAGTCATTACCTCTCCCCTCACGGCAACTGCCCAAGCCGAGGTCGTGCCCCATGTGGCGCCCTTGAGCTAGTTGCCCTCCTCTTCCGCCCTTAAGGCTTTGGCTGGAGTCGCACTCTGCACTCGCCACTCCTCCGGTGAAGCTGTAAAGGCCAACTCACGGCCAACAGCGTAGTCCATTCAAAAAAAAAAAAAAAAAAAAAAAAAAAATTAGTAAGTAGTTACTGTCGTACCTCCTAAGTACCTAAGTTAGTTAATAAAATATATATTTTCTTAAAAATACTTACTTACCTACTTGGAATTTTTTAAAGACTGGTATGAAGGTAGTATGAATGTAAATTATCTTATAATTACCCACATATTTACTCCCTTAAATAAGCGTTGGCTTAAATTGTTTGGGTAGGTACGTAATTTTTTTTAGCTTTTCCTATGAATTATACAACAATAAAAAATACTTGAAGTTAAAACTTCAGCACCCCGACAAGAGATGGCGCTACTTGTATCGAAACCAACGATCTGTATTTTAAAAATACTTAATGGCTTTTTCGTGGACTAATTAATACCTACCAATTAGTTTAGTCCTACTATTTTAACTGCAAACGCTACTGATACTGGTTAAGACGCCTACTGCAGCATAGTCACAGAAGCAGTCACATTATATTTTATTTATTTATTAGTAGGTAAATATAAATAAAAGAAAGCAATGCGTAGCTGTTTCATGGCCAGGGTGGGGATCGGACCCGGCTCCATAACATATGTTAGCATGATATAGCGATCAAGCAAGACATTGAATCTTTCCATTCATTCGGTTACTCTTATTATTTTTTTACGGAATGAATGAAATGATGATTTTTAATGGAATAAGATGAGGAATGTCATCCACCATCTTTATCACTGTCATCATCCATTTTTATTTATTATGTGTGTTTATTTAATTTGCCCTTGCTATTATTTACTTGACACAGGCTGAAATACCAGCTTAACGCAGGCGGAGCCATTCCTCATCTTATTCCATTAAATATCATTATTTCATTCATTTCGTAAAAAAAGAAGGAGATGATGAGGAATGGCTCCACCTGCGTTTAACGGGTTTTTCAGCCAGAGTAAGGGCTAATTTAATAGATACACATTATAGATAAAAATGGATGATGACAATGATCATATATTACTCTTTCGGTGCTGAAATACTGTCAAACACATACAAGTCCCGGAAACTTCAAAGACAAAGTCAAAGAATTTATTCTGTATAGGCCTATGGGGGCACTTACAAATTGTCCACTTTACATTTTTTTTCTTATATACTACTATACTACCACCGGATCGAAACGCGACCTCAACTGAGAAGATCCGGCAAGAAACTCAGTGGGCTGATCATATTTTTAAATCGCCAAAACTTATTACCTACAAATACACTGTCGGTTATAGAAGCGACCTGTTTAACCACCAATTAACTATGTTTGTTATATATTATCCATCTGATAAACATCAGATTTATCTGACACATGCAAGACACCCCGCTTTTAACCCCCCCTTATTTATTAATAAAAACATTTACAACCCAAATTAGATTGGCTTCGTCAGGGAAAAAACTCCCGACATCTCGCAAACACCTCCCGTCGTAAAGGAGATTGAGTAGAAGCCGGGTTATAGCCTCCTGCAATCTAACTTTGGCTCGTTGTCGCCCCGTTAGTGTTGCCAGCCTGGGGAAAATTCTACTATTCCGGTATAAATAGTAGGTGTTGCCAGCGGAGGTCATCAGCGGGAAAGTTTTAATGAATTGGCATGAGCTGTGCTCCTGTTTGGTATTTCGTCGTTCGTTTGGGGTCGTTGCATTTTTTATTGGAGGACGAAACTTGCGAGCGAGACTTAAGAAACTCAACACTTCAAGCGAGAGTGTTTATTAAAACAATAAAGCGTTTTATTTTTTGTAAATATTATTGTTATTTCTTTAACGTATCACTATAAATGTATGTATTATTTTATTACTCAAAGTAGATATATTAGTTTACTGTCAAGCTCGTAATTTAGTAAAATGATTGATTTCGTTTAAAAAAGCATTGGTTACTTCACAAAGCAGACTCGACATTAAGAGTATTCAAACTCACACTCTCCATACAGTATACCCTTACTATCAAATTGTGTTCCATATTATTAGTGTTTCAGGTAAAATATCGATGTTAAACAACACATCATTCAATTCAGAATTATACTAATTGTCTTCCCTCTGACGTGCGGTATCCGCGGCTCAAGGCCCTCTATTATAGGTGGTACCAAGACACCAAGGTCGCCATACTACAATAACTTACCCAGAAGTCTACCTGTCTGCCTCCTGTGCCTACTTGAAGGTATGTCGTAAATCCATAGTATTATAGAAACGAATGAACTCATTGTAAGAACATGCATCCATGAACCGTCTGTTATTTTTAAGACACATAGGTAGGTACTTCAATAGCGTTATTACTTTAAATTATTAGTAGTTTGTGTAATATTTTAATACTGATAAGAAGATGCAATTTATTTCTTATCATATTTACTCACATACCCATTACTAAGTTGTAGAGTTTGTTCTGCTATGTGTGTTTCCTTTCTTCATCCTTCTGTCATATTTTAATTATTTTATTACTAGGGGAAATTCAAATCCTACCGATTAGTGATTTGGACTGGATTGAAGACTCTATGTAAAATGGTCGGTCATGACATCTTAGTAAGACATCATTTAGATTGACCTAGTCATCTGATATACTCTACGGACTTCTCTCTCTGAAAGAGTGCTTAAGGGTAGTCTTTGTCTTTTGATCTCACTGCAAACTGTTTCCCATTGTGACAAGTTCCGTATTGTTCGCCAGTCACACGGTATCTAGACACCAGATTTACACATTGATTGATTCGATGATTGACAGTATCAGCCCGTGTGACGTGATGTGCAAAGATATTCGGAAGGTCGACGTTTAGACAGTTCTTATCTGAATATCAAGTGCGCGTCTGAATATAGATCAACAAATATACATATTTCACATGAGTGTCATGTTTTTTTCGATAATAGGTACCTATAACAAACAGGGACCTTACGACCACCTTCTTAAGTATTGTTCTTTCAATAGTAGGCAACTGTACATTTTTGTCAGACTTTGTAGTAAGTTAACTCTCAAAAATTTAAAGTAATAAAACTTTACTGCAAGGCAGGTGTGGGTAGGGGGCAGTATCTTGAATACTAAATCTATAACATTTTGACGAATGACAATTTAATTAGTAACCAAATAGGTTACACTTAATTACAATTTTTTTTAGCCTTATTTTCGTGCCACTCTTGGGCAATTACTAATTAGTTAGAAAAAAATACCTTCACATTATATATAAGGCAATTAGTTGCCTAACATACCTAAGGCGAAACCTCCAATAGGTCCTATAGGGTTTCAGTTAGTTCTTATAATTGATAGTGAATTGGTTCCACAAAACCCTCTAATATTTGTGTTGGCTCATAAAAATAGATTCAGGTGTGTCGTTCACTGAGACCTCGGTGCCAACATTAAGCTTAAACTCAACTGCGATGGTGTGCGTTACTTCAAATTAGCCCTTGTGCTAAGAGCCCTTTAACCGGCTTTACACGCGTTTACGCCCGTTCGGCCCTATTACCAGCCTATTAAACAACCTTTGAGGGCCCACTTGGTTTGCCCTTATGATACCTATTTTCTATGCTTTGCCTGACCGATCTCTCTTTGTAGACTTTTGTCTCATTGTATTGGAGTCTAGTCTTTCTCGACTGCGCTGATAACAGATCGACCTATACCAAGAACAAAGTAAGACTTGCAACAATATCATTTTGCAAATGTGAATCTTCGGGTTACAAAGAATAAAGTCTTATTTGCAATGTTACCAGTTTGCCAATTATACATTTGTTCGTGTGACCCATCGAGATTTTTAAATAGTGCGATAGCTATCTGCTATTATACCTATCTACTAATTATATTCAAGTAACAGCCCAAACTACTGTCTCAACGAGTTCACTAAAGAACGTAGGCGTTCAGAATGAATAAGATATTGATAAGCAGTTCACAGCATCGCGGGACGTGGTCATACAATCCTACGAAGTTATCAAATCAGTTACTTAAACATGACTTTATGTCAACTGAGTTCAAAGTAATTAACATCACAATTCACAAGTGACCTTTGAGATAGCAAGTAAGTACATAAAACATGAACGGTTCGCGTTTTGTATAGCATTTTTGAATAAACAACAGTCTTGCTTACATAATCGCAATATTACAACACAATGTGTTTTAACCACATTCGTCACTTATAAGTTTTGTGAAATTGAATATCTACTCATATGATAAGATAAAGGATTATTTTCTGGAAATTATCAACGGCTTACCTATGGAAATTATGATATTTCATGAGATAAAAAGTTGGGGACTTATCGGTTACAGCTGTTAAAGAAAAATAAAATTCTTCAATTTCATCTTTATCAGAGCCTATTAAGGGCCACTTTATTTTAATGGCCGCCACATTGTGGCAGATTTAATCGATCCCTCCGAGGGCCAATACGGCCGCCGCGTCCGCTCCCGATGACAGATAGCGACGAAATGCGTTTAAAATTTTAAAATTGGAGCGTTGGCATGCGTGCGCACGCGCATCGCTGGCTGAAATTCCGTAATGAGCAGGTGAGCACCGTATCGCGACTCGACTTGTCTACTTAGTGTCCGAGTAGTAATGTTGAGCAAAATAATTAGCGGTTATTATTTGTTAGCGGACTCAACAGGGAGTCTCCTGTGTAGAATTGTTTATGTAAATTAGCGCTCGATGTTCAATTTTGTTGCTCTACCACATAATAATCCCCCGAGAACTGAGCTTGTCGCAATGCGTTGTGTCGAACAACTTTATTTGTTCTTAAATTATTTTCTCATGATGTCACTGTGTCAGTATTCGATGTATTCCGAAGCATATTATATAGATTTTTATTCTTAGTTTATAGATTTGACCAATAAGTTAACTTATCTACCCAGGTACTTTATGCAGTACCTACCTACATATCTACTTAATGTCTAAATATACCGAATTAAATAGTTTAGGTTTTTAAAAAAAAAATCTCCAGTCTGTGTTGTCTCACTGCTGGGCAAACCCCTCCTTTCCCTTCCTCCAGTTCTCCAATTCCATCCTAGTATGAGCCAATGTGTGCTCAGTATGAGTAGGTATCTATAGAATACTAAACTAACAAAAAAAAGTGTTTTATCATTTAGATCTCTTTTCCATAGGTCACCGATCCTTACGGATGTAGTAAAAATACCTTCAGTGTGCTCATTAAATCCTCTTTGTAATTACACCCACATAATGCAGAGTGTGGAGGACAGGTCCGATCGTCTCACAGTATTAGCGTATGTGGACACAAAACAAAAACGGACAGACAAAACAACGACGCAAAAAATGTCTGCCGCCGCGCTATCTGCAGCTCGCGATCCTGTCTCAAATAATGGCGCAGAGGATGCTGTGGAGATGATATTGGTATTGAAAGTTTTACCTTATCAGTCATTTGTCTATGGTTTTATAAAACTTCGACTTATACCTACGTTAGAAATGTTTTATCATCATCTGTGTCGCCACTTGGCAATTTATATTATAGGTCTTGCAATTTTAGTCCCCTTACCTCTTTAGAATTGCATTAATAAAAATTTGTTACTTTTTTAAATTACCTAATATAAAAATAATAACGTTGGGCAGGTGGCGACATCTGCGTACAATATAATTTTCCAATTGCAAATACGTTATGAGAGAGACTATGAGACTATGAGAGAGATAAAAAATTTGACTTAATTTGTAACCTATTTTCGTTTTAGGACGATCGTTTACTTATTCTAAACTTCTCATTGTCTGTTGACACACTATAATAATTAGATTTAACTTTGTTCACAATCGAAAACTGACACATAACATTCAAAATTTTTAAAATGTTTAATAGGAATAGCGGCTCTAGTAGTTTTGTGCGGTCAGGTCGGGCCAGTACAGCACCCAGCGGCCGCGGCCACGTAAATCAGCATCAACACACTGTCGCCCCCTCGTTTTGTTCTCATTCACTTAAGGCTCGCACCCGACCTCCCCCACGACCCCCCTCCCCGGCCCGGCGGCGCGCCACCTCCGTTCCTCACCACCATCGTTTTGATGGGAGATATCAATGGAGTGTGCAGTATTGGTTATCAAGATACTTATTACACTGGTTAATTGATTCAAGTTGTTTTGACTCTAATATAGGTACAACAGGTACTTAAGTCATCTACCTCATGCCTACCCTTCTATTTACCGGCCCAAATATTTCAATTAAAGTTGGTATTAGATTGAGGGTGACATTTCATTCGTCTTTGAATGAAATATAATTTAATAAAATATGGCTGATCCCGTAATTAGTAGATAGATAATATCGCTAGTCTCAAGTTAGCATGAGTAATCATAGCATTACCAGATTTAATATATTCTACTATAGGTAGGTAAATTTTAATCAAAATGGGTGATGAAAGTGAAACGAATGGCGGAGGAATCATGATAACGATTTTCATATAATAATTTATGTTGACAACAAGTAAACAATTTAAGTCTTGACTATATGTGGCTCAGGAACTTTCTAAAATTGTTACGTCTTTGTTTTTCAGTCAAAACAAATAAACATGTAACTCAGTAACAATAACAGAGATTCGAAAAGGGGCATCTCTTGCGCTTGCTCCAATTCCAAGTCCAAACAGCTCTGACTGAAGTTGTCATTCACCATTCTCACGGTGAAAACACCAGTGACGCGAGAAGCCGCGACATGCCCGTATCGCCTCACTGTCAATCTCCTCATATAAATTTAGAACGCGCCCGTCCCGCCTGCAGGGTTGAAACAATCTGAAAAACCAAATCAGCACCACTTCTTATAGAAACGTTGTTTTATTATTAACCGAAATATTATTTACTAAGTTTACTGTGAAAAAGTAAAAGTAACTTTGAAACATTACTGCAAGAGAGGTCGTGGTAAGAGGCTGACCTCTATACGATATTCTCTGTGAAACGGACTTTGTAAATAAAGTTTGTTACTAGAAAAATTATAAACTTGACTTTAAGGTTACATTACTAAAATTAATTTTAACTAAAGCTATTTTACAGCTAAGCTAATTGAAGCTGCTATGAATATGCTCACGTTAATAGGTTATGGTCAATATTGAAATCGAAGGTTATCTCGCTTATACCTACAGCTGGCCTATCTAACAACTTTTCTATTGACGATTGCAATTGCTATGGAAAATTAACCTGATGGTCAGTCTCTATTACAGGTGTTGTGTTTATGAGGCATACGGGTCCGAGCCCAAATTTTACAAAGATAATTGACACTTACAAGTTATACCTTGTCTCAAGAACTTTCTTACGTATTTAAATTCCACAAAATGTTAGGTTATGTTAGTACGTTGTTATGTCATACGGCAGTTTTGTTCTGAAATCAAGTAGCATTGGCAGCCCTGATGAAACGGCGCCCAGCCCGTCAGCTCGTCAGCTGATTTTGACGGCGGGGCTGTCAAAACTGACAAGCGCGCGAATTGACGCATGTCGATAACGGACATCGAACGGTTTTGAATTCTAAAATGCTGATAGTATTTTGTTCTCGCGGTTTTTATTTTCACTTCACATCTGTTTGTATCGATGAAAGGGACATGTTGTGCGTCATCCACCAGATATTTATCTCCTCACAGCCCACGTAAGTGTTAATTGTAGTACAGGTAAATGCCTATAGTATTTATTATCATCAGTATGAATTACTGACACTATATCTCCTTACAGGTTTTAAAACAAAGTCAAAAATTAATTACATTTTCTGGTTAAGACAAGATGTGTAGTTGTCAAGTTGATACCTAAGGAACTGAAATAAAAGATGTTCCTACAGTTTATTTTGATAGCGAACATCCGTAGCGAACGAGCTATTTCCCATTTGATCCCAGCAATGTAAGTTTTATACTAATTCCGATTCCGGAATAGTATATTATGGTGAAATCGCAAGACGATATTAATTTTACTACTGGCAATAATGAGCGGGCCTAAAAGGTCACATCGTCAGTTAATGCAATTTACATAGACCCGGCTCGTATTAGGTATACTTAAAATGCTTATAATTGTCCCGCGGTTGTAAAAAATACGAATAATTTGTTTTATTGGTGAGGAAATGTCGAGGTGTGACAACATTGTCGGTCCATAGATTCGACGGTTTATTTATTTTTTGTGGTAGCCTCGTGGGCAAGAACGCCCGCCTTAAACGTAGGGTGTGCAAGTTCAAACCCCAGACCCGCACCTCTGAGATAATTTTCATGTGCGAATGTCACTTTCAACAATGATTACCACTTGCTGAACGGTGAAGGAAATCATCGTGAGGAAACCTGCACGTCCATAGAAAGGCGTGTGAAGTTCACCAACCCGCACTGGGCCAGCGTGGTGAACTATGGCCCAAATCTCCCTCGTATTGAGGGGGAATGTGCCCGGTATAATGGCAATAGGCTCGCCCTCTATTACATTGGGACCAAAATACATCGGCGAAGTGTGGGCGCACTGCAGTGCACCTCTGCCTACCCCTTCGGGGAATACAGGCGTGATGATGTATTTATTTATTTTATTTAATAGACAGATATATATCGGGGGTTGCAAGGCTGTTTGACTGAAGCGACATTTTCAACTTTACAGGAGAGCATACTCATTAGAAGCAGGAAAATTAGCTGATTCCGAATATGTATATAAGTAATAATTGCAAAAAACGTCGCTTAGGTAAAATAGCTTTTTACCCCTCGATATGGTCGGTACGAATATCATTTCTGAAATATTTTTATGTTTTTTTTTAGCCTATTTTCATGCCCCACTCCCGAGCAAAGGCCTCTACTTAAATCCTCCACACACTGCGGTCTCGTGCTGTTTGTGACCAAGTATTACCCGCAAAGGACACTAGATCGTCTTGCCATCGTTTTGGTCTTCCCCAGTTGCGGTGGCCGTTGCTCGGGGTCCAATTTTTAATGATGTTGGACCCCGAGCATTATTTTTATGATAGCAACTTTAATTTAATTATTGATCGCCCTAGCTAATGCCCCTCTTTATGGTTTTAGTATTGAGGTTAAGCTACTTAGCTAAGCTATTTTCAAGCTTTAAAATTGTTAAAACACGTATTATCTAAAAATTCAACAAGGAAAGCTTCCGTTGTTTAATATCCTTGTAATTACCGGGGTATCGTCGCAAGCATACACTTTTACGACATTACGACACCATTATATATCTTCACATTATTGACCCATAATATATCTTCGATTTGCTAATTGTTAAAACAGTCAGTAATTAGATATCTTAGTTATCTCAAATACATTAGCAAACATAAAATCCATTTAGAAAAAATACGCAATTGGATGTTTTGTAATGTCGTATTTTTCTACTGTTTAAATTGTCAGTTCAACGCAAATTAAATGCTTCCGATTGCATAAGGTGCTTCTTAATTATTATTATTAAAACAGTGTACATAACAATATATTTTATTCATACAATACAATGATAGGTTCGCGCGGCAGGTGGCAGAACGAGTGTTGCCAGCTCAAACATAGCTTCATAAAAGTATTTATTCCTTTTTTGCAGTTTTTTTTCAACTTAAACAGTCACTAATCACATCACTACTATAATTAAAACATTTAATCAGTATTTGCAATCAAGTTATTTAAAAAAAATGTTTATCTAGCTAGATGAATTATGAAATTATTTTTTTAGGGTTCCGTACCCAAAGGGTATAACGGGAACCCTATTACTGAGACTTCGTTGTCCGTCCGTCCGTCCGTCAGTCCGTCCGTCTGTCACCAGGCTGTATCTAATGAACCGTGATAGTTAGAGAGTTGAAATTTTCACAGATGATGTATTTCTGTTACCGCTATAACAACAAATACTAAAAAACAGAATAAAATAAATATTTAAGGGGACTCCCATACAACAAACGTGATTATTTTACTCGTTTTTACTCGATATTTAAATACTGTATTGACTTAGTTTAGTTGCATATTCAGAAAATTATGATGTGGTTTACATAGAATTTAAAGATGAGTGTAAATAATAATTATTGGTTGGTATGGTTGTAGCTATGTTAAAGATAGGTTTTCAATATAATATAATAATTAGAGTTAGATTTCCGTCAGACACGAACTTCGGAAATGTCCTTATTTAGTTTAAGAACATCGGCAAACCCGATCTATCATCAGTCTCATCTTCACCTGTACCGTATTTAGTTTAGATCGTAGTTAAGAACAAGCTTCTATTCTCATTGAAAGTACGATGAGAACGTGTTGTTTGACGATCATTTCCTTGTAGTCGACATCAGTTGTCAAACTTAGAAATACACGTGTCATCCGTTCGTATCCATCGAATGTTGTTTCTCGACAAGCAATAAACCGCCTTGTCAACGATACCCGCGGTTCCTCGCCTTTGCAAGTGGGCCTCGATGATATGTAAATTGTATCATTGGTATCAATGTCGATCATCTATTGGAAGATAAGATTTGGTAGCACGAAACGTAAATCGATCAAGGTATGATGAACTGATATACTTTTGATACGGGCTTTCCCTTATAGACACATCTGTTTTTACTTAGTGCCTTTATTGAGGTTCAGGGACTAAAGTCTATTAGCATTATGGTTGTAGAATAATAATTTATAATGCCCAAAAATATATTGTGGCTATAATATGACCATTGTAGACATTTAGGCATTATAACCTTGGAACAATTAGACTAGTTATATTTTAGCTAAAATCGATAAATTATGATTTATCGTTATTTTGTGAACAGAATTTAGACTAATGCTATCGCCAATTTTAAGCTATAATAAAACATTATCGCTGAAAAGTTAGTGGCAGGTGTGCGATTTCAATTGAGTCTGGTTCGGTCTTAAAAAAATTACCAATTACTTTGCGTATTAGTAATATTGCCTATGATAACTAAGTAGATTAGAAATATTAATGTTATTCTAATAAGGCATGTAATGAGGTTTACAAAACATGCTTTATTGGCATATACGGCCGAGTACACATCGCCTGTCAGTCAGATGTCAGCGAGTCGCTCGTAAATTATAATGTTTTTGCTGCGCCCGCGCACGCAAATCAATAGCCAATGAATAAGAAATATGTTTAGATATACCTAGATGCTGCATTTGATGCACATACAAATAAGATAGATAGATATATCAGGGTGAACTATTTTGAGTAATTCTTAGGTATTAAATTAAAAGCTTGTGATTTTCCTAAAACTATTGTTAATTATAAAATTTATAATTTTAATAAAATTGTTTTGCTTCTTAATTAAAAGTTGTATGTAAAATCATACCAGAATGTGTGGACAAGATCACTTGTCTACGATATGAGTCGTGTAATCTACTACTAAGATTTGTAAAGAAGACTACAGCTAAGATTTGTAAAGAAGGCTGCCATCTTGAGGGTCAGATTAAAATAAAAAACAGAATCGTCAAAGTTTAAACAGTCATCAGTATTCGTCTGCTGTTTCAGTCCAATGATCCGCGATCATTGCCCACTTGCATTTCTAGTTCCGTTCAAACAAGCCAGCATTCTCTATGACATGCCTATCACGTGCAGGGGGTGGGTGAGAGGCACTATTAGCATATTAATTATCGAATCTCGGCAAGACGGGCGCGGAGCTCGCGTGACTACGGCACCGCGCGTTTTGTTACTGTTTGCCTTGTCTTTACATAGAGTTGCCAGGTACTGTTAATAGTTTTGGCGCATTTTTCCAATTGTTGCACCTCATTGATGACTCCTGAGTGAATTGTGTTCACTTGTGTATACTACAATGTAATTGACGCAAAAGACTAAGCATTTTTATCTGTTATGAGCAAGTCGTTAGCACAAGATGTGGGGTTTTCAGTTTCTCATAAATATTAATTATAGGCTGTAACATATATAGTAGCTCAGATTGACACCTAAACGTGCGCTCTAATGCTCGATTAATGCTCTCAGTTGAAAGAGCCACTCTATTTTAAATTCTGTCATCACCTAGATGATATATTTTTCTGGGAGATTTAATTTTGAGTTGGAGAAAATAGGCGTAACTCATGTTGGATTTATGGATTAGTGAATAATAAGTATATTATCGTATTTTTTTTTGGCTATTTTCTAGTAATTTACTGGCTACACTATTGGAAAATCTACAGCATAGTTGCCTGCAGTAACAAATGTAATTGACTTAACGGAATATGTACATAATGGCAATTTCAATAGATATTCAGAAGGGTACATAATACATGCAGACACTTACTCTCAAATGCATTGAAATTAATTGCTCTCATTTTGGGGTTTAATATATGATGTTATCTTGACGTCATATAGTTAGTGCTAGGTTTTATAATCTAAGATGTATACGTACGTCCCAAAATAATAGAATATTAAATATTTTAATTGTTCAGGCTCGGCAAGATTAGTAAAACTATTTAGGTGAGTCTGTAAATAGTTTAATAAGACATTTTGCTGTTTTCACTGACTTCAAATAAAGAGTATGTTCTCAATACGACCCGGTTTTTGTAACAAGACAGTCAGCTCGAATTTTTATTCCACTTATTCATCAGTAACTGTATGTGACCTTTATGACCAGCACAAGTTCATGTTCATTAGTGAAGTTGATGCGATGTCTCAAATGTCTGTCACTTGTACAAACCCTGTTGTTGATACGTACTTAATTAAAATGAGGCGAGACATTTTTTTATGTGTCATATGAGCTACAAGGAATAATATATACATATATACATATATACTATATTAGAAATTTAAAAAAATATGCCCAATTTTCAATTCATTTTGACATCATGTGATTGCAACGGAGACACGTAAGTGCCCTGCCAATCTATATATACTTACATCAAACTAAGAATCCTATGTCGATGCAAAACTATAAATTTTGTCGTCGCGAATTGCCCCTATGTGATTATTTACATCGAAATTCCGCAGTGATAACAAATTTTGCACATCAAATATTGGTATTAAAAATGTAGTTAAAACAAAAATATGCTTAGAGAGCGCATAGACAATAGAAAAGTGGCAAACAAAATGCGCGCGAATCCGATCTCGCACAGATAAAATAAGAACGAGCCCGCCGACACTGGAACAACAAAACGCTGGCGGTAAGTAGTGGCTGTAATCTGTGTACGACCGTTCGGCGTCCAATAAATTAGATTGTAGTCATAAACATGCGGTGTCGAAGCTAACCTCGTCATCTGATACCGCTTACATTGTTCAGTGCGTGTCCACTGTCGAGTACAGTACGACAATAACATCGTCTTGTCAAATTTCAAAATTCGCACTCATTACTCATAACTAGAGCTGTCTGGTTTGTGTATAGTAGAATAAAAAGCAACAATTTATTTGTTATTCTTTGCAATACTATATAATTCTAAAAGTAAAATGCTCTACCGAGTATTAAATTATTATCGTCTAACAATGGAGCTGTTTCTTGAAGTACATAGAGTCTGCTTTAGCAATGAACGCTTCAAACAGTGGCGATTGATCAATGGCTTCTGTATCTTTATGGCGTATCGCGAATATGAAACTCGTAGAGTTCTCTTGACATGCTATAACGGTTTGATCACAGGCGGGCATCGATACTAAACTAGTCATTATCGAGAGGCTTTAAAGTTAATAAAAAGAATAAGTCAAGTACCCATTGCCGTCAGTTAAAAGTAACTACTACTTCTTCTTCTTTTATTAAATAATGAAAATTAATAAAATATGATGAGAAATGGCTACACATGTGATTAGCAATAATTTTGTTAAGTATTGTAATGGTTGTACACACAAGTAATATGGCAGTTCATATGTTTATTATTTGATACTACTTGAATTGTATTCAACAATGATTACCATTCGCTGAACGGTGAAGGAAAACATCGTGAGGAAACCTGCTCGTCTATAGAAAGGCGTGAGAAGTTCACCAACCCGCACTGGGCCAGCATGGTGGACTGTGGACCAAATCTCCCTCCTGTTGAGGGGGAACGTGTCCGGTATAATGGCAATAGGCTTGCTTCCTATTGGGACTAAAATACATCGGCGAAGTGTAGGCGCACTGCAGTGCACCTCTGCCAACCTCTTCGAAGAATACAGGCGTGATGATGATGTATTATTATACTATTTACTGGAATTTTTAACAGTTATTGTGATACCAAATAATACAACTATACGGTATACCTCTGATTGTACATCTAGTTTATCGTGTCGTGTTGAACAATGGAAACTGTACCTCGGGTACTGACAGGCGGCTCTAGTAGCCACTGCCTCGGATGGCGGCACATTCGCGGTGAGCCTGTGACGGTGATCTATATCATCAGGGTGCAGGTCTGCGGGCCCAGGGTCAGTGCGCCGGGATAGACCGGTGAACTATGGATCGAATCGATGGAATGCTGTACTTAAGATATGATTTATTGCATCAAGTAAGGTTAAGGAATCTGATCTCGATAGTTTTGAAGCCACTATTTAGTTTAGTTGAAGAGATGATTATCCACAATCATTAGATAGTCGTAGTTTAAATATATTGTAGAGTTTCTTGCATAATCTTCTTCATAGGAAGCAATAGCATTCCGAAGAGGCCGTAGTCTCTACATTATACCTACCGTCATTACTTGCATCAAAGATGTTGTGCTCCAATGTTTTTGGCAATGCAATCTTTGCTGAGTATGTTTTAACAATGTTTTAAACCTCCGTTTTGCCTATTTATTGCATATACTTCCTTATACAATACTTCCTCTATATATGTGCTCGAATTAAGTTTAGTCAGACATTTTTTATCCTTACATTAATATAGTGTTGTCTCTCGGCGGCAATTTTTTTTTAAATATTCCTTCGTCATTGGGCCAATAACGAGATACATTATCAATCTGCAAACCAATCAGGATTGAATTATAACATAGTTTGTACATATTTCATTGGGTTAATAGTGGAGTGCGCGAGCGCATAAGCTAGTGCTGTAAGCCTGGAAACTATCTTGTTCTTGGGTTTGTCCAAGAATCTCTTATGGGACTAGTGATGCTCGATTTACTTGTAGCTTACAATACACATTTTCCTATTGTAAACGCTGGCATGGAAGGATCGGTTCAGAGTATAGAACAGAAGAGTACATTTTAAGTACATTTTTACATTTAAAGGCCGGCAACGCACTTGCGATGCCCCTGGTGTTGCAGGTGTCCATGGGCGGCGTTGATCACTTACCATCAGGTGAAACGTCTGCTCGTTTGCCTCCCTATCTCATAAAAAAAAAGTACATTAGGTGGATTTATTTAAATATTTAACAAAAGTTATCGTGAATAACCTTTATTAAATCAATATATATAAAAATCACTTTTCGTTGTAAGCTAACTCCTCCTAAACGGCTGGACCGATTTGAATGTTTTTTTTTGTATGCGTTTGGGTGGCACCCTGGATGGTTTAGATTCATAATTGGACCCGGTAGGTGGCGCTGCTTTCGTATGTCACTCATTCTAAGGCGGTACGAAGTTCGCCCGGTCAGCTAGTATACACATATAGAGAAAGTGCAGCGTAGTTAGACCTCCATATATACAATAAGCCACCAAATGGAAAGGATAAGGGAGCCTGAAGCGAACCCTAAGCTCCCTAAATCCCGACCCAAAACGGCTCAAATATAACACTAGTCTTGACATAATTATATGTCTTGGTCTTGCGAAAATGCAAGAGCAAGACATATTTTGAGCAACACTAGTTAGCCAATTAAATGGGGTGTAATTACGGCGCCCGCGCATGGGGCTGGCCACCGCCGTCAGTAAGTAATAGATGTTGTCCACCTGATCGATTTAGATGCTTGTGCAGAAAAGTTGCTCACAAATTATTTGATTGATACTGTAATGGGTAGATTTGTAATTAGCTTTACAATGTTATGAGTATCTCAGAATCTAAACTAGTTTAAGAACTGGGTTAAGTTGTATATGTGTATTATATAGTCACCCTTTGTTTGATTCTATGACATGTTTGCTAATATTTTTAGCTATTAGCATCTACGTTTAACAATGTAATGTTTAACATTAGTACCTTTTATATGTGTTTACAAATAAATGGATAAAAACAACACGCAACACAAATCCATCGTATGGTCTCAAACTGCAAAACTGTGGGTACCATATGGACTGCGGGCAATCCAAGTTACTTTCAGACTAGGGCACATTCCGAGAGCACCATTTCCAAAATTTGTCGCTGGAGGGATTCGAACTAAAACCACTTGACAAAACTATCGTTGTCATTAAAGATAACTTATTAATTTATACCTAGCAGTTATATTAACTGTGAAAAACTCAAGAGAGCGACAAACATTCGTTATCAATTATAATATAGGATACATTCAATATCAATGATTCAGGATTACACAGTACGGTGGTCGACTTCAAACGCGGCCGCTAATGCTGGTGACCTTTAGTTTTTTGCCGCACTCCCTCGGTAACACCTGTCCAGACCACCGGCCTGGCGATGCAGATAATATGCATTAGTTTGTGCTTTATTTCAAACGATATGTAATTTAACAATTTAGTTCAAATTTAGCCGAGTGGTCGAACAAACGCCTTGTAATCAAAGTGTGCAAGTTCAAACCCCGGCTCGCACCTCTGGGTTTATGTGCGAATCTCATTTTTATCTGAGATTATCACTTGCTATGAAACGGTGAAGGAAAATATCGTGAGGAAACCTGCACGTCTGAGGGAACTTGACTAGTTCTCGATAGATGTGTGAAGTCTGCCAACCCGCACTGGGCCAGCGTGGTCGACTATGGCCTGAATCCACCTCGCATTGAGGGGAGACCCGTGCCCAGCAGTGGGACGTTAAAAGGGCTGTGGTTAGTTAGTTTGACGATGGCTTGGTTTATTGCCGCTTGCCTCACTGGATAAGGTGGTTGCGGATTCAATTTCCACCAGAAGCAAATTTCGAAAATGGCCTTTGCGGAATTTGCCCTGGTCTGGGTATAACTGGTATTGCCCCCAGTCCATTGTACGGAACCCATAGTATAAGCTTTGCTTAGTTTGGGATGCAATGAGTATGTGTTGTTTGGCGATATTTATTTATTAGTCACAGTGATCATAGTTATCTGTTTAATTTATTTTATTCTCCGCCTATTTTACATTGTACATCTGTCACAAGATTATTTACTAAAATATTTACTTCACATTATTGAGTACAGTTATGGTATCAGTGTTCTATTCAGCGACGCGTGCGCATAAATGTGTTGGTGAGAATCCACTGTCTATTAATTACCTTGCCTGCTAGAGCCTCACTGCATGTGATAAGGAAACCTTGAAGGTGGTATAGGAGTAATATATATTCCAAATCACTGCCATCAATTATTTAATACTACAATTTATGGAAATGCCATATCCAAAACATGAACCTGTTACAAACTTGGCCAAATCGCTGCCAAGCTATAGTCATGCGCGTCTCTATAATGTTTTGGAACTTAGATGTTTCCCTTAGAAAACTCTACACTTACATTTAAATATTTTTATTTTTATTCTTTTTCGTTGTTTAGTTAAATAAACTCTTATTAAGACGAGATTGGTGACGTAAATGGATCAAGTAGAGACACAGGTGAATGTTTCTCTACATATATTTTTATAATCGTAGAGTTAATGCATTTAAAAAAAATATGCCTCCTCTATACCTTACGTGACCATACAACAAGTCACAATAGATTGATGAAGCGAAGACGCTTCCGTGTAAACGTGACTAATTAAACCACTCCTGCGCAGGTGTCGCCCTCTACCGGCTCACCTTTATCCCCAAGTTGATGTAAATTGCGCTATTCCCTTTTGCAGTCAGCTGAATAGTCAGTAATTGATAAAAGGCAATTTAATATGTTCTCTAAGTGACCCCAGTTGGTGATGTGAATACTTTATGAAGAGTGTGATGAGGTTTGACCTTAATAAGTGTTTGAATACTTTGTATTCAGTTTTGCGTCTAACTAAAGGTTAATTTGCGAACTAGAACGGGAATCGCCAAATGGGTTTTGAGAGAAATATAATGTTGGAAAAATATTGTGGCTAAATAGTATCCTGTACATTTCCAACCTGATGTTAACGATTTATCCAGGGTCGAAGAGATAATAGATACTAATCTAGAGAACGTAATCTCGCGCCCTAGTAGTCCCCGCCTACAGCATTTAAGAAAAACGTCTTGCTAAATTTTTAATGACGATGAGTATACCTCAATACTTTGTCATTTCCATAAATATTTAGAAATGAGCGATCAAGTTATAACTGCACTTGCTCGTTCTGTGAGCGAGAGGGTAGATGGTAGGTACTCCAAAATAGAGACAAGATTCACCATTCTAGCATGATTTTGAAAAAAGCAACCATGGAGTTTCTTGCCCATTTTTCTCCATAGGAAATGCATTCCGAATGGGTGGTAGAGCTACTATTTTTACTATTTATTGACGATTCATAAGTGCCTGTATTGGTTAAAATAATAAAAAATATTCTGATTCTGATTCTGATCATGCATTAACGACAAAAAATTCTGTACTACCTTCGTGCTTGAAGCTAGGTGTAAACTAGATAGGTGGCATCTCCCATTGCTGATGTTTCGCACTTAGAAACGCCTCATTTGTACTACATTTTCAATTATGATTTAAAAAAAGGAAGAAATAGGTTTTATCGAAATTGGTTTGCTAACGCAGCCAGAAGCCCGGGGTGTAAACTTTAACACTCAATTTCACCACTAAATCTATTTTTTCAGAAACATTACAACACGTTAGGTATACAAGAATACATTATAGTTACGAAGTTGCAAGTCGTTCACAAAATATTTTTAGTTTTCTTACTATTTTAACCTCGCATTTTACTCAACCTTCAAACATTCCTACCAAATATACGGGTTGATTTTAGAACCTCCTAAGTTCTTGAAGTCAGTTTAAAAACGACCTCCAACCTGCTATCACCGCTGTTATTTGAACATTAAATCAAATAAGTGTTATCCCTTCCCATCAGCGGCGACCTACATCCACGTACAGTTTAAACGGCTCGCCCCAGCGCCCGTATCGGAAAACAATACGGAACGTCGCGTCCTTAGTTATAGCTCTACGTACCGCGATGCTGCTCCGCTGAGATTTACTCTGCAAGTTCCGTGTTGTAGGTAATTATTACCAGCTTAAAGATACTCCTCCGGTTAGGTTATGGTAATGGTTGGAAGGTGATATCGTGTGCAACGTGTTATGTTCTGATCGCACGGCAGAGCCGGCTACCGGAACATTATCAGCTTAATAAGAACGAATGGGCAGTGGCGGAAAATTATGCAAATCAGACGAGTTGTCAGTTTACCTAACAGTTGGTGTGAACCGTTTCCTTAAAGTTCGTAATGATCCGGCTTTATCGTGTAAATAAGGCCTAAGTATTTTATGGATATTGCGAGGAATAATATAATATAAGACATGCGGTGACTATATAAAGTTGTATTTGCTTTGGGTCTATGATTAATGACCAATGTAGAGTACATATTTTTCAGACGAGATTGCCATTATTTATTGTATTTTAACTGATACCGTCGTCTTTACTAAAGAACCCTATACGTTTTTAGTCGTCTTTCTGTGTATAACTGGTGTTACTCTGTTTTCATTATAATCAGGTAAATTCTTGAAGTGCGGTTCAAAAAAAATGCGTGCAAAAAATCTCGCAATACGATCGACAAGCCTATTGTAATCCTAATAAGGTTCGTTTTTAATTACAGTCGGCATAAGCTTTTGTTTTGAAGCTTTTCTTATCCAACATATTCACTATTAACTCCCACGGTAACTTCCACAACTTGCATTGACGGCTCTTCACGGACGATGACGATAACCTCTAGTTTCCCATAACATAACATTATCACATATCCATTGCTACTCCACTATTGACTATGTTAATCATTGCTAAACGTAATACGCAATGTATCATGTGCCAATCAATATGACAGGTTTGATTTATATGTGCAGTTTTTTTTAAGTGGTAAGGTGCGTTCCAAGTTTATGATTGACGGTATAATGATAGCTACTATAGAAAATAATCTATTATTCTATGGTTTCAGTTGAGCGGCTGAGCGTGTAAGTTCACAGTCGCATCAAAAGGCGCGCGACCGATATTTTTCCAATACCAAAATGAACTGTATTTTCAACACAATTTTACCAAAGTAATTTAATCTTCATGTATATTGACATAGAGTATAAAAAGTTAATATCTCACGGTACTGTCTTGAGTAAATGGCATTAGTTATAGTGACACTTCTTTGATGTATCAGACAATATTGCATCACGGTAGGTTGGGTAGTTGGCTAAATAGATAGTCATAAGTATTTCTAGGTAACCAAGCATGAAGTATACAGGTTGTTAGCTTTGATAGGACACTAACTAAGGTGTCGCAATAACTTAGCGAATCAATTTAAAATGCTTATTAAAGTGAGTTTAACTTACTGCTACTTACTTACAACATAATTTAAAACCTTAAGTTGAGCTGATGTTATAGTAAATAACACTCATTGCCTTCCATGAGATATAATCATACCTATCTCACCTTCTTCTCAAGACTTTAGAGCGCTGTCAGTCATATTTTCGCTCGTACCAACAAATTCGGCCTCATCTGCATACCGTTGTAAAGTGCGAGACGGATTGAAACCGGGCCGGAGATCCATGTACAGGCACGGGGGTGCAAACCGATAAATAAGGGGCGGGCTACAGTGAATAAACATGAATGTGTATCGTACACTGGCTGCCCTATGAAATAATACACGCTTTATTTCGTAGACGAATTTAACCGCTCGAATGTAAACATATTTAGCAAATGTCTATAAGTTTGTAATATGCAAATTATTATCGAATTCACATATAGGTAATTTTAAATAAATTTTAGATTTATTGTATTGCTACTCAAATATTTTTTGTGACACTATTTTTATGTCTATTTAGCAGCGAAACAGATACAAAATTTACCATAAAAAAAGTCTAACTTAAATAGAGAAGTCTTTCTAGTTACGATGAAATCATGTACGCGATGATGGCAAAATTTATATAACGTTTGATATTCCGCAACACAAGAATATACGTAACATATTCATGACACAATTCACTAGATATTTACGATATCAAATAAGGGAAGGATCCGATGCCGTTTACTAAACAAAAAATTAAGCTATACCCAATTTCTCGGCCGGCACTGTATCAGGTCGTTGGTGGAAGACAAGCCTCACTCAATATCGGATATTGTTCTTGAAAATGAGTATTTATGTCATCGTTTGTATAAAATGTGCGCCAATGCGGGCCGAAAGCGTTTCTGCCGCGATCGCGCCGCTTTGTTTATTGAACAAACTTTAAGAATATTTCTTCGTTCTTTTCTTTGCTTTTCTTTTGGTTATTTCGGCTTTTCTTATTCGATTCATGTGTTCGTGCGGAAACTGGGAGTGTTTCGACTCGTTTATCAGTTACCTGTGTTTTTATACTTGTTCTTTGATGATGTTTTTCTAACAAATTTCGTCAATGGCTGAGTGTTACATTGTTTTGCGTTTCAGTAGCCTACGCATGTACCCCCCAACTCCACCAGAAACAAAACTGTCACGAGAGCCGTTATCATTTTAAAGTGTCATTAATCTCAAAATTCTCCTTTCGATGTCGCTCTCACTGCCCCTTATTCGGAATTCTTTTAAACACTATACCATGTATAGGCTAATATATTTCTCGTCACCTTTTTAACCTTGCATCTTGTTAACACTGGGGGGCCTAATGAAATTAAAATTCCTTCTTGAATAATAACCATTAAGATGGCATGAGAAAAATGGCAATAAACTATAATACATAAATACGATATTAAACAGAACCTCCGTTTGGGGCCCCATTGATATTTCTTTTGTCTTAAACAGTATAACAGTAGCTACAATGTGACCTCCGGTGACCTTTACCCACGCGAACCAGCGGCAGACCTTGAGGTCACAACTATGAGTACAAGTTTATTGTTTTTATATTCGCTTAGAATTCAAATTGTATTTAATAGTTAATTAAAGTTGGTAGCTGCTGGGTCATTCCATATACTTATTCGACACCAAATCCCGTAATTTTTAGAAAGTACTGATTAATTTTTAGTGGTATTTTAGACCATTTATGTACTGAAAAATACAATAACAGGTTGTTTGTAAAACTAATTTTAAAATTGAAGGGTATGACTGTAATTTAACAGCCTATTTTTAAAATTATTGGACGCTAATATCCTGAAATTGTTGATAGGTACTAATCTTATTTGAATAGATTTACTAGCTTCGGATGACGAAGACCCGGTTGCCTGTGTACTTTCAAGATAATTAATCGTACATATTTGCATGCGGATAGTCAATATACATGTTGGCAAAAAACAAAGCCTATCATATCGCAGAGCGGCGCGTTGCCTTGTCATAATATCACAAATACTTCTTCGCTGTGATGAACACGCGGGGTGGTACAAGAGATGGAGTAAGAGCGTATAAACAAGATGTCCCTTAAATACAAATGTTTGAGTCACACGTCTCTTAAAAATACTTAGGTAGGTTATACGTGGCATGCCTTTTAAGTTTTGTCGTTTGAAGAAAAAAACACAACTAGGACATTATAGTACTTTTTATTGTTTTTCAAAGTATTCACCACGTAGCTTAATACACTTTTCCATTCGCTCAAACCAGTTATTATAACATTTATTCCACTCTAAAGAGGGGGTGTTCAAAATGGCTGACTTGAAAGCGTCGACTGCTTCTTCACCGGACTAGAACCTTTGACCACGAAGACTTTTCTTATTTTTTGGAAATGTAAAGAAACTGTTAGGGCTTAGGTCAGGACTGTATGGAAGATGGTCAAGAATTTCTACATTTTCCTGCTTCAAATACTCAATCGTTTGACGAGCGCTGTGTGAGCTTGCGTTGTCGTGGTGCAGGATGATGCGTCGCTTTGAGTTAGATTTTCGAAGTTCGGCGATGACTTGTGGTAAACAAACTGTGGTATACCACTCTGCGTTAACCGTTCTACGATCTTCAAGTGCAATAGTCGCAACATGGCCTGTTTTTCCAACGAACGTGGCCACCATCTTCTTTGAAGTGCTTCGAGAACGAACAACTTTAGTCAGCTTTGACTCGTCTTGAAAGACCCAGATTGTAGATTGTTGTTTGGAATCAGGATCGTAGGCATAGATCCAAGATTCGTCAACACTTATGATGTCATCGACGTGATTTGACTCTCCTCGGTTGAACCTTTGCAGAGTTTTCTTACACCATCTGACGCGGGTCGCCTTGTGATCGTCGGAAATCAGATGCGGTATCCAACGGCAAACTAGCTTTCTCACACCAAGCGCTTCATGCAAGATCTTCTGAATGGTTGTCCCTGAGATGCTTAATAGAGCCTCTATCTGTCGATATGTCACATGACGATCTTCGATAATTAGTTGTCTCACGGCAATGATGTTATCTTCAGTGAAGGCGGATTTTGGGCGTCCTTCGCGAGATTTGTCACTTACACTAGTATGTCCACGCTGGAATTCTAAATACCAGCGTCCGACAGTCCGCAGACATGGGGCTTCATCACTGAACACAGATGTTAGCTCTTCAAAACACTGAAGCCGTGTCAGGCCTCTTCTAAAGTTGTAGAAAATTATTGCACGATCATTTTCCTTAGAAAGGTTCATTTTTGTACGTAACCTGACAGATTCCAATCGAAGCTGTGACTAAACAATAGCATTAACCCTAATACTTTTAACTGTTTTGATATTCAAAATTTAAACACATTCGAATATAGAACAGTTCCAAATTCAAAATTGCCGGGAAATATGGAAACGACAGAACTTAAAAGGCAGGCCTAGTATCCTGCTATCAAAGTGTGCAGGTTCAAACCCCGGCTCGCACCTCTGGTTTATATGTGCGAATCTCATTTTCATCCGAGATTATTACTTGTTAAGGAAGGAAAGTATCGTGGGGAAACCTGCACGTCTGAGGGAACTTGACTAGTTTTATATAGATGTATGAAGTCTGCCAACCCGCACCGAGCCAGCGTGGTGGAGTATGGCCTGAATCCCCCTTGCATTGACGGGACGCCCGTGCCCAGCAGTGGGACGTTAGTGACTGTATTACTGGTAGGTTATATCCTCAAGCGCAGAAAAATAAGTATATAATCACAGTACTTATTCGAAGCTATACCCATTTGTTTTTCAGACGTATTAAATTTGATTAGTTGATGTACATTGCACATATTTTTGGTAATGTTTCTGTTATAATTACGTGAATGATCCCGTGAACGCAATACCTATTGAAATTATTTCACCCCGTTGAAATAAATATGCTTATAGCTCTCGGTCTATTGTGTGATTACCAAAATATAAGAGCCGATTTTTCAATCCACAAATGGGCCTTTATTTTACGAATAGCTCGATGACGTATTTAGTCAGTATTCGACATTGTCTGGTGACCGCAAATTCAACCCTAAGTTTCATACAATAGATTGTCATCTAAAATGTATTCTCAAATCTTGGAAAGGCTTGTCACGATTAGTCTGGCCCGCTACATACATGCGCTTGCGCGGACGCCACACCGCAAACATACCAACTACTGCGAACAAAGATGGCGGATTTACATAAAAACTGTTTAATCGTAACTCTGACCCGGCTATCGCGATCTGAACATATTACCATATATTAATCCAATAAGGGATTGAGGCGATCAATTTATCTACATTACGGCGCGGGCGCAGGTAAGGGCGTCGACACACTGGGGTAACAAGGCACAGATTTCAAAATACTGCACAATAGCACTAGCTCCAGTTTCAGTCTGCTCTTTAAATATAGGAACATCAGGATAGGCATGACTGCAATATATAACAACTATGTTTGTAGTGATGACATCACCACTCATCAAGTTTGCGAATGGGTGTGTTATGTCAAAGTAAATTTCATAAGAAAATCAATGATCAACCCTTTATAACCTTCACAGTTGATTTTGACTTATATTCCATTGTAACACAGCTTAAAATGGCGAGGCATGAAGCCAATACCAAAACGCGCTGTATTGACTCGTAGAAAAAGTACATTTTTAAATGAAATGTCGCTAGCAATCTTAGCTGCGTGCTCGTGTGTTATGCCACTGAAATTCAATCTTTATGACTAATATTGTAGAGTATTTATTTTGAATAAAAAGTCAAGTAAATTTGCTCGTTATAGTATATGCAGGGCAGTAAGTTAGAGTATTGGAGTGAGCCGCGTCGAGGTGCTAACTTGAGCCAACTTATTGCTTTCCATTAGACGGTACATGCGGCTCGGAGGTTAATATTGGGCTTATGTGCAGTTAATGCCTCATTGCGGTTTTTATTGTGATGTATGTCCTAATAGCTATGTATTTGAAGTAAACTTTAACGATTTAAAAACAGGCAATTAAAAAAAAAACCACGGAATTTCTTGCTGGATCTTCTCAGTTCAGGATTCCCAGATCTCAAGAGCGCATGTAATTAAAAAAAAACACTAACTGTACGAAAGTTAAACATCGTAAGGAAACCTGATGTTATTGGACCACGGTGAAAAATACACCGGCCGAGTTTGGGTCACCTCTGTCCACTCATTCGGAGAATATCGGCGTGATGATGCAGATACATGTTTACTGAGAAAGAGGCAGGATTGCAAATAAGGAGATAGCTTAGTATAGTCTATATGCTATTTCAGATAAGGAGCCATAGGTAATTTTAGGCATTGGGGACTGCACCTACCAGTGATCATCAATGTTCAGTTGAGGATGGGGCAAGAGTGACAGATCAACCTACTACTTCTACTGTTTTAGAGTCCAATAACCTCATATTGGTTGTGTTGCAGTCGTCAACACCGCGCGTGGGTTGCCCACTTCGCATAAAAATCCCATTAGTTATACAGCAAAAACAACTTTATTGTCATACATACAACCAACCTACAAAATAAGATCATGTTAAGTTACTCTAACGTGCATAAGTAAGCAGTACCTAGGAGTATTTAATTTTATATTGCCAGACAATCAGACAACACATTCTCATCGTATGATCCCAGACTAAGCAATGCTTGTACTAGGGTATCGTACAATTGACTAGGGGTGATACCAGTTATACACTCAGACCAGAGTAAATGTCGAACCTGAGCAACATTTTTGTCGCTCTACCTCTGCCTACCCCCTCTATATCACGCCGAACATAAACCTCGTAACGTACGGTGTAGTGTCCTTGACATTGGTAGCGACCCGCTCCATTCACGAGCCGAGTGAATGGGCGACGCTATGTTCCACGCTTTTAATGTTCCGCTCTACCATCACTTTACGCTGGGTTTTATACTCGCTTGACGCTAGCGACTACGTGAAAAATTGATATATAGAAGATTTGTACAACGGTATAAGTTAACATTTGTCGTAGAAATATTATACGTGGATCGTCGACATCTAACAAATGTAGGGACGTAGAACTCGCGGTAGAGCTACCTGGACTTTCGGATATACACTTTGAAGTGTATAAAAATCATCATCATCATCCATTACAGAACATTTTCAAAGTCACTTTTGGGAACGAGCTTCGTAAGTGTGTTTTATCATCGTGGAAGAAACAATGACTTAGGGGAAAGAAATATGCTGCGCAGATAAATGCTTAATGGCTATACAGTAGTTAAACGTGAAAGTTCACAAGGTCTTAAACCTATGAATAATAATAATATATTATTATTAATAATAGGACTTAAACCTATTAGATTTGTTATATTTTTAAAGACGCGAGTGATCTTATACCTCTTTACAGACGATCGAGTAAAACATGTATACCTAAATCACATACTTAATGGTTTTTTTTTATACATTACTGAAGGAGAAAGATTAATGGAAGAAACGGGTAGTTTTTATGGTTACGCTGTATTCTGCGAAGGGGTAGGCAGTACCTAGTGCATTGCAGTGCACCCACATTACGCTGATATATTTTCGTCCCAATGCCATAGAGGGCGAGCCTATACCCTCTGTTTACGAGGGAAATTTCGGCCATAGTCCACCACGCTGCACCCAGGATCGGCTGGTGAGCTTCGCACGCTTTTTATGAACGTAATGGTTTTTTTCATGATGTTTGTCTTGTTCTTGTTTGCAAGTGGTAATCATTGAAAATGGCATTCGCACATAAAATCCTAGCTGCACACCTTGACTTCAAGGCAAGCGGTCTATTATCTAGGCTACCCGACTACGGCGAAGACGAAAGGAAGGGTTATGATTATAGCAGTGTATGTATGTATATATTTTTGTATTTACGTATGTACCTCCTTTGAGCCTGAACTATTAATCCAATCTGAATAAATAAGGTGTCAATCGGTTCGTTATTGTGGCCCGGTTAACATAGGTTATATTTTAACCGACTTCATCAATAAGAGGAGTTGATTTTAACTTGTAAACCCTAGTTTTAACTGAAAGATTTTTAAACTTTTTTTGTAAAATTAATTCTGTAATTATTATAGTATACATATACAGATATTCAATTCAAGATAATGATTTGTATCTGTTCGTGTGTGAATTAAAACAGAGTAATTAGCCCATAAAAACGACAACCTCATAGTATGCACGCTTTGCATGGCTACATAATTAATAGTTAGCCAAGTCAAGCGTGTTTCCGTACTGTGAACTAATACGATTATGATAAACAACTAATATTTATACCAATAGACAGCCATCGACAATCATTGTTATTTTTTTCGCTGCCATATAATCCGTAAAAAGTAGTAACTATTTATTAGATCTCCTTTGTGTATGTAAGAGGGTTATGGGGAATGTCGACGACGTCTTGGAGTAGTAGTTTGAGGGTAGGCCACTCGGAATACTGGGCCGGTTGGTTGATAGTTCTTTGATAGTAATTTTTTAAAAAATGCCTCTTCGGGTTTCGCCCTGGTATTGGTGAAACTGGGATCTACAGTCCATTGTATGGTACTCATAGTACAAGCATTATTTTGTTTGGGATGTTGTTTAGGGATATTTATTAATATATCGTTTATTATTATAAATACCATTATTTTAAAATCTTATCGAACACACATTAGGACACATTATCTATGATGCAAATTGTCTTTATCTTCTTCGTAATACAACCAAGGAGTATCAGACATTGGTGTCACTGTAGCTACACATAGCTTAGTTGCTCAATAAACAACAATGGAACTCTACAATATTTCTAGAGGCGCTACGGACATGTCCAGTTGAGTTGGACTTGTTAAAGGAAGCGTCCACGTCGGAAGGGTGACCCGGAGTTGCATGCAGCCCGGTTTTAATTACCCCTGCTTACTCTACCCTACCCCGCTCTTCCCCCCCCCCCCTGCGTCATAGAACAGATAATAAATATGGTCTTTGCACGCACTCATACAACTATGGCATGTTATTGACTGTTTTTGTACTGTGGCTCTCAAAGTTTAACATTCTGAATGATTTTTGGATATTAATTTTTAGTAAATTGAAATAGTTTTTTTTATGTGAAGATAGGTATTTTTAGTTAGTAATCTATTGGTTTCATGTTTTTAGCCTGCAGTTATTACAGTGTTTGATTTTAAGCCGATCATTTGAATTATAAGGCCAATTAGGCGCCAATTATTAAGGATTCATAATTCAAATAACTTAATCTAATGTCGCTGTAAATGATTTACAATTTTAAATTTGAAATTGTAAATCATTTACAGCGACATTGTAGAACGCTCTTATACTAAAATGTAATTGTAGGTGGTTTGTACGCAGAACTAAAATCTGTAAACAATGATAGATGGTATTTTCAATCATTTAATTTTGAGTCTGCTTATAAAATAATAATCTACTTATAAAGTAAAACTAGTGTTGTACTTTGAGGGCCGCTTTCCAACAATGTAAGGGCATCAGGGATACATGATAAACGAGCTGGCGGTGAGTAGTGATGCGCATCACTAGCTGCGCCTGCGCGGGCACCCGTGATCATCTACCGTAGGCTAATAAGCGCACTTCATTAGCGCTTATCGAAATATCGGAGGCTTCGAACAAAAACCTCGAGAATAGCTAAGTACTAACATGGAGGAGAAAAATACTAGAATAGAGAGCTCTACAAGCATTAGTCGTGACGTAATTTTAATATAAGTAGGTAATCTAATATTTATATGACAAATGGCGCCGCCAACTATTGATTTTTTTTATTAAGAGTAACTAGTTTGACATCTTCGTCAATCTGTTTAGACTGTGTATGTTTCAGATGACACTTTGTTGGTACCACCTTATCGTTTGCATATTCCTTTATGTCTACGAACTTTAAACAATAGTCATAGGTTTTATGGCTATAGGAATTGCATACCTACTATGTAAATAAGAACCGAATGAGGGGTAGAGTCTCACAATAACATTGAAGCATTGACTAAAATGTTTCTTTTTAATTTGCAAAACTGTTGAAGTGTTTATTGTAAATAATAAGAATCCTATCTTTACTCGTGAAAAAATTGATCATACTGATTATGGTATCACCACAATATAACAACCTACCTAAAATCCGCCACCGCACACGAGATTGACTTACCTTTCATTATTGTTTTTAAATTGTTCGCATAAGAACGCTAACCTAATTTGCCGATGCGCGCATCGAGCGCGCATTGCAAGAAATACGGTGCGCACGCGCACGCGGCCGTGTAATTTAGCGCCATAAAGCGAACGCCGCGTGATGACAGATCCATCATGGACGCCCGCGAAAATTACCAATTTTACGATCCGAAATTGCATACACATGAGGAGTGGTGCTGCACTTATCAAATCGATCTTCCGTCCTATTTTGACATTTAACCCTTTGGTAATAGAGCCGCGGTTATTTTTGGTGTCGGCAAAATAATGTGTTGAGTTGTCAGACGGCTGAGCGAGTGGTTTTGATTGACGGGTCGTCTTGTTTCTGTTTGCACGTCCGGTGTCAAATTACTATATTGATTATCATTCATTTCGTAAAAGAAGAAGAAGACGATTATGAGAAAAATCCTCACCTTTACGAGGGGTTCAATTTATATTAGTTTCAATGCTTAGTTTATATGGTACCGACGTATATTGGTCTCTGTGAGTTTATAAAGACGTATACCGTCGTCTATAAAGTTTTTATATATGTTTTATTACGTCTGTGGGCGTCATGTTGCTTGTTTTAGTTTGATGGGAATAGATCGGGGCGAAGGTAATGGTTTTGGTATGAGGGTTTGTTAATGGTTCTATCGGCGTATTGTTTATAGGAACAGGGGACGAAATTGACATAATTAAATAAATATAAACACTAATAAGTGATATTAAAGACTTCTTGACGAGTATAACTTACTACAATAAATTGAAATAAAACTATTTTACGGATTTTATCGCGTTTATTTACTATTTTATTTTCCCGACGTTTCGGCTGCCTTACAGCAACCATGGTCACGGGGGGACTGAGGTGTTAGACGTCCTGATGTCATAGTTAATAAGTTTTAGTAACAGGTTACCCCTTGAGTTTCGTCCACATTTCTCTTCCTTTAAAAATATCTTCATTTCTTATAGTAAAAAGTCTGGTAGACATTCTAAATATTATTTGAATATTGTGATAGCTTTAGCAAATTAGCTAATGGTGTACCTTCAAAATCAAAATCATTTTTTTTTATTCGTGTAGGCCAAAAAGCACTTACAAATAGTCAGATTCTACCACCGGTTCGGAATGCTGCTTCCACTGTGAAGTGCCGGTAAGAAACTCAATGGTTACTCTTTTCAAAATGATAATTGCGAGTAATACATTCTCAGGAGCAGCAATGCCATGAGAGCAGACCACACCTTTGCCAAAATACTAGAGAAGAATTATACTCACGGCAGTCTAATATTAACCTTCCTTACCTACCTATACCTCTATGTATTGTATCAAATTAGGTCCAACCTCGTAGACGCTTAGATTTTTTGACAGTATGTTAATAAAAAATCTGGAAAAAAATACAGTAGGTACCTGACACTGGCCGTTAGCGGTGGTAGGACTCTGACCATAATATGATGCTTTAAAAATGAACAAACACTTAACAAAACACAAACAAAACACTTAACAAAACAAATACGGCAACAAATACAAACCACTTAACAAAACAAATACGGCCTATTTTAGGTTTAGCCGTTTTAGGGACACTAACAACCAGCAGTAAAAATTGATTTTTATATGTAGATTTAAACATATCGCACCTTACAAATATCTACGCTTATTAATTTTAAAATGGATAAATTTAAACGAAAAGAAGAACAAATAAAAAAGATCACCGGTCTTCGAGTCGTCGACTTAGCCCTCAAATGGCATCAGACGGTCGCAATCAAACCCGACACACGCCACGTATCAACATAAAGTCCGGTACATTACGTTCCAAGATCGGACTCATCAAAACTTATCGTACATACCTATTAAAATTTACGATACCAAATAATAATCGGTTATATTTAGCCGCGGCTTGCCTACTCGTCAGGTAACGTGTTCATAAAACCTGGGATATTACTACTACCTAGACCTACATCTGCATTGTTCTTCTCCTTTTTTAGGGTTCCGTACCCAAGGGGTAAAACGGGAACCCTATTACTGAGACTTCGCTGTCCGTCCGTCACCAGGCTGTATCTCATGAACCGTGATAGTTAGAAAGTTGAAATTGATGATGATGATGAAATTGAAAGATGATGTATTTCTGTTGCCGTTATAACAACAAATACTAAAAAACAGAATAGAATAATTATTTAAGGGGGCTCCCATACAACAAACGTGATTTTTTTGCCGTTTTTATAGATAATGGTACGGAACCCTTCGTGCGTGAGTCCGACTTGCACTTGCGATTAGTGGGTATGATGCCAATGTCATGTTATAATTAGCAATAAGAAATTTAATATCCATATAGGTACACTGCTTACAACATTCTTATTACAAAATTTAGTTTTCTCATTATTATCTTGTAAAGTCTCACCATATAATCTCACCGGTCGACCAAGTGTTTCACATAGGTAGGTACTCGGTTGTTGGCATCATCATCGACTAAATACGATTTAGGCTTTTAAAAAGCGAAGTGAAGTTATCTGTCAAAAAAATTAATAAGGAAACTAATTCAAAAAGGTGTCGTTGTAGAGGGCTGCTCTACATAATCTGGGTGGGGGGGTAGCTAGAATATAAGTAGTCCAATGGCTTCAAGGAGACAATGTCTAATGTTTCCATCGGTAGTATTTTATCTACCATTGCTAAACATGTTGTTTTCGTGCCTTAAAATATGAAGTCATAGCAAAACCACAACGATAGTGTTTACAGACTTCCCCCCCTAGGCCTGTATTTGTTTTATTGTAATCAGCCCCCTTACCTCGACCTTGCAGCAATGCTTTTATTCTTACTTTCAGGTTTGGATTATTAATTTAGGGCAAAATCTGTCAAATATTAACAATTGGTATGACAACAACAATAGGTACATTAAGAGGTGGTGATAGGCCCCTGTCGTTTGTGACAGTTTTCAGAGTCGTCCAAAAAACAAAGTACAATATATTACCTAAAACATTACTGCTACGTTGATTTGATTATGGAACGGGTATCATTATTTTTATCATCAGATACAAGAATTCGAATATTAAGAAGAATCTGTATTTACTTCAAATGATTTTTAATACAACCTCCAATACTTTAGCAAGTAAGTATGTATTATCTAAAGTGATTGGCAAAACCCATACCTAGCTTTGGACAGATTTCTCGTTAAATTTCTTATAAAAAATCATTGATTCGCCTGTCATATTACAAGTGGGTATATGTAGGTAGGTATTGGTATAAAACTGAGAATAACCGAGTTTTTACTTAGGTACCTACTTGCGAACTTAAGCGCATATAAAATTATATTGGTAAAAAATCGTCTTATTACGATTCCGATCGTAAAGATTTTTGATTTTAAATTTTATTGAGAATTAATTCGTGTGAGCGATTTTAGACTCTATATCAAAAGTTGTAAAGAACATATGACTGACTGCGCACATTGAGAAGTAGGTGGTAAATATTATGTTGAAGCATTTTTTTTTTTTCATTTATTCATTCTACGGAAATATGGTGACTTTTTACAGTGTTTTAGTGTTAGTGTAGTTTATAAAACAACCTCTGTAGGTATTATTTTTGTCATGTTACTTAATTAAATTCTGGGAATCATGTAGGTACGAGTAGTTACCTAAGTGAAATTCAATGAAAATAATATTAAAACATAAAAACAATAAATCACCTAAATAACTGTACCTACTTACACATTGTGTAACTTTACAAATAAAATCTCATACAATAGATATACCAGAAATACCTTTTATACAATCACATAGGTAATTCGAATTTTAACTTAGAAAACTATGAACATAAAATATTTATCAATCCGATTTACCGATTATTGTTTACTTTTGCTAAAATAAAGACATAACTATTTAACAAACAATAATTTAAAAAGAATGGTTTTATCATCGTTTATTTATAACACAAATATTTACAAAGTATTCACAATTACGAATTAAAATTGAAAAGACATGTAGATAATAAAACTATTTAATGATATTAAAAAGTATGTACAATTTTGTTTTAAGTTTTATTTCATTTTGATTATCATTGTGACTTTATTTTATTACATCTAAAAAATAAATTATTTCGTTAAAAAAAACTATAAACGAGAGTGATTTTAGTCGTGTAAGGTAAAAAGGCGGCGCGGTGCGGTGGGCGGGGGGCGGGGCCGGTGTCGCCGCCCGCCCGCGAGCGGGACGGCAACAGAGCCGCGCGGCCGCCCGTCGCCCGCCGCCCGCCCGCCGCCCGCTGCCCGCGCCGCCGCCGCTGCAAGGTCACGTCACCCGCGCCCTGCCATCACCGCCGTTGCAATGTTTTGACAATGCCGATGCAGTTTTTCAAAAAAGTTTTTACGAAAAATAATATCCTAATTAGGATCATGAGGTGTTGTTATTGTAATTAATTGAATACCTATTTATAGAACGAAGAATATTGTTTAATGTAAATAAATATAATCAATCATTATATTTTGTTCATAGATATTTCTTACTTCATTTTAATTAAAATATTTCACTTTGTTATGGAGCTCCAATATTAAATTAGACTGCAATATTAATATTAAAAACAATTTAAATTCATATTTCAAGCGCATAATTTAAGCGAGCATCATAATCAAATTGAATGTAGTATCCAGCATATATTATATTTTAAAACAAAACGTACAAAAAGAACTTGCCGCATTGCAAAAAGGCAGTTGCATCTTATCACGGTTGGACGTTTGATTGAGTGCATTAGTTCCGGCGTCGGCCGCGTAGCGCTGGCATCGGGCGGTCGCCGCTCCGCGCGTCATTCCGGCCGCGGCGCGCGACGCCACCGCATCGCGACCCGCGCTCGCTCCCGCCCGCGTAAACACGCCACGATACACGCGCTAAACGATCACTATTGACATGTTCACGTGTTGTGCCAAAAAGTTGTGTCCAGTTAACTCAGTGCCAGTTATTTATGTGAAGTGAACACGTACGCTGTGCGATTCCAGTAACCGAATCGTCATATTTGTTCGTCCGAGACACCGTCGCAGCCCATCTGTTCAAATACGCTTGATTTGTTTAAGTTTACTATTGATGGATTGGAAAGAGGTTCAACGACATCGTGTATGGTGTTTGATGTGCTGAGGAATTCGTTTCACGTATTTCGAAAACAAATAGATAGTTTAGAAAACAATGGTCATATGAGAGGGGTCTCGAGCGGCGTTGCTTGCTTAGGTGCTCGTTGTGACAGTTGGAATCGTGTTCTTATTGTCTGTCAAATAAGAATATTCATTGGAAATCCAAGGTAAGCACACTTGGACTGTACGTGTCAAACAAAAGACTAACAGCGGTGTATTTAGAATTTTTATCGCTTTTTAACATTATTTTACGCATTTTAAGAAGTTTTTGTGAATTTGCTGGTTAGATTTTGGTTATATTTAGCTTTGGTCAATAGTTTTATAGTGTTATTAAGTTTCACATTGCGTAGGGGGCACCGAAAACTTTGGGACGGTCGCTGAATTCAGTGAGGATGCGGCAACGGGCCGCGACGGTACTGCGCATGGCTTTCAGCAGTAAAAAATAATATATTACAATATGGGTGAAATATACACGTTAAAGATAATATTCCAAGTAATAATTCAAATATCCCTGCAATTAATATTATTTTTGTTAAAAACCGTCTCTGTGTGATTTTGATTATTCTGAAAAAAAAAACATTAGATACCAACTGAAGGAAGTTGATAAATAATTTGTAGCTTTTTATCTAAACAATATATTATTATATCTTTTTATTTTTTACTTTTGTTTCAGCCTACATAAGGCATCACCAATATTTTAGTTTTTAGTCAACAAAATCAAATATATTTTATCCACCTTAGTAATGTCATTATAATCATTGGTAAGCCCTTTCTCTTCTTATGTTACTTTCAGACACCCTTGATTTAAGATTTTAGCAATGACATAAGTCATTGCTAAAATGTTGACCTGTAAATGTTGATCTGCATTATGTTTGAATATTTACCTATCTTGACATGTCTAAAATAAGTTCGAATTGTAATGATAAATTGTCACAAAAATATACCTCACTTGAGTAAGGTAGCATATGCATAGATATAAATAACCTGTAATATTATGAATAGGTTATTAGTATACAATATTGTATGCAAGGGTGTGCATAGCTATTATGTATATCTAGCTGAAAAGCTATTATAGGACATTTTACCTCAAGCTGCCAGATTAGCCAGACATTTTAGGGTTGAAGAAGATAATTTATACCAGATTGGCATATGTATAGCTGAAAAGCGTTGATAAAAGGTAAGATTTTCATTACAAAAATATAGGTAGGTATGTCCCCAACAGAGATTTTAATTAGATGCTTATTCATATATTTTTACTGTACCTATAGGTAGGTAGTTATATTGAATAATAATCAATAATTCTATGACTAAAAGTCTATTTGATTAAGTCAATCCTCAATTTAACTTAATTAAGTAACTAACACATATTAAGGAGCCGAATACATTCTTTAAATTAAAATACTGAATAAAGTTAACAAGAAGTATATTTATTGTTTTCTTATATTTACGCGAATACACATTGAAATAAAACTCTTTTACGGATTTTATCGCGTTTATTTAAATAAAATAGTAAATAAACGCGATAAAATCCGTAAAATAGTTTTATTTCAAAGAAGTATATTATTATAAAATCATGGTGTGAAACATAGAAATCCCCATAGGTACTTAATAAGAGGACCATTCTACAAATGTTAGATATTGAGAATATTAAGTCACCCACTAATGAACATGCACCTACTGAAGAGAATGTAAAAATATCAATCATGGAAACTATAATCTGAAAGAAGAGATGAAACGGATAGACATCTTAATTTCAAGTATTTTAGAAGAAAAGTGAGTAGTAAAGCGCGGAAGAATTTAGCCAAAAGTAAGCCACATAGCTAAGATAAATCATGGGTTCATAAGGAACGGTAGGTATCATGTCGTAGAAGGAAGATGTCGTGGATTCAATTTAGGGCAAAGGCTTTACCTTTAAAAGATATGAATAAGGAAAAATTAAAATTATATAATCTACACTGCAAGCCAAAGATTGGGCCCTTGAGAGCTTCTTTGAATACTTGTAGGTATAGATCTTTATATACTTACTTACGTTCTAGGTACATAGATAATAAATAACAGTAACTATTATTAATACTTTTCTTTCAGAACAAGAACTTATTTAAAATTCACGAAAATCATTCCTTATGATAACCTACCCGTAAATGCTCATATAATGTTATACTTAATGAAAATATTGACATACTAGTGACACATTTTGTTAAACTTGCATTGCTATCATTCTTATTTACGATACAAAATGTTACATATAAAATCATATTTTAGAAATCGGGCGTCTGCGTCCCTTTACCAATCCGCCATCTTTATTTTTGTAAAGCAATGCACACAGTCGTCATTTTAAATAGAGTGGCGCGCCCCGAGCGTCTGCATCGCGTCTATGGCCAGGGCGAGGGCGGGCGGGGCGGCGCCAGAGAGGGACGAACGATCATAAACAAATATGCAGTAAATAGGCGACATTTTCCAAAAGTCTCGGAACTTCGTACGAGCGGAATTTAAGAACCCTAATTATTTACAATTTTCTTAATATTTTCCCGTATGAACCTTCTATGAAGTATTAGAAAACCTTACATATTGATGAATGAAATCGGTAAATTCGTTTTCAAGGTATGGGGTGACCAAGGGAAATAGGGATTTATTTTTATTTAGATAGATTTGAATTCATAAAATTATTTATTTTACTAAATAAGTTGAATTTAATTATGTATACGTGTAATTAGGTAGATACTTACTATTTTCTATATATAGAAAACTATTATGTTTACTTACTAGATATTATTTGTTGTTGTAAAATAAAATTGAATTAATTTACCTATACTCTTACCTGATTATTACTTAGGTATACCTACTTCACAATTTGTTACCTATTACTAGTTAGGTAGGTAGTTTTATTTATTTCTTATTCCTATGAGGGATACTGGCATTTTAACTAGAGGGGTGAGAGGCTATTTGATTTCAGCGACACTTCTGGGCTATATTAGTCAATACTCATTCGACGCAGAAAAATTCAAAAATTCCAAATATGTATGCCCTCCTGTAAAGTTTAAAAAAATGTAGTCAATTAGCCTTTCACCCCTAGATATTATAGTTACTCTGGGACCTTACCACCACATCTTCAAGTATTTTTTTTAATAGTGTCAGTCAATTTTTGACAGATTTTGTAAGAAAGTAACTGTCAAGAAACGAAAAGTACCTAATATTAAAATCATTGCAACACAGGGGTGGTTTTTTTTTAATGGACTACGCTGTTGGCCGTGAGTTGGCCTTTACAGCTTCACCGGAGGAGATAGGGGTGGTGAGGGGGTATAACTAGGTAAGAAAGTAGGTAGATATAGGTATTTATATCAATAATATATATTTATAATAACGTCGGTGGTTTTAGTTTTTATTTAATTTTGTCGTGACATTTGTGACATAAACGCTGAAATTTATCGACGCCATGTGACACGACATCGAGGCATCTGTCCCATACACATTTTAATATTCCATATCTTCTCAACGTACCTATTTATGTTGCTCGTGAATATAATTAAATAATATTAATGATTTATTCTTTAACAGTGGATGTTAAAGCAATTTATAGGTACCTATGAATTTTGTATACCTAACTAAAGTTAAGAAATTCGATAGGAATTTTACTTGTATTAAAATTTATAATAATTCAAATAATATTGAGTAAATGGTCAAATTATATTTACCTAAATACCTATTTAGTTAGGTACTATTAATTTCCCTACCCATACCTCAGTTTAGTATATCAATGGAAACAATTTGGTAAATTAGTAGGTATCTTAGTGCATGTATACATATAGCTAATTGATAACTGCAACACATCGAATGTACTTAAGCGGTGTCAATTAACGATAAGGAAAGGTTTAAGTGGGTTATTATCGAATACTTAAACTGTAGACATTAAGGGTGAGTTACCTTACAAATATTGTGAGAAAAAACATACTAATAAATGTATTATGTTTTTAGTTTTAAACGGAAACTAAAGAGTATTTTAGCATTCCTAAAAATTAAAAAAAAAAATGGAAATTGGAAAGTGACTGCTGTCAACTCGTACTAAGCTAGAGCGTGTTTTTGTTATAAGTGCCGTATATTCTTTCATATGCATTCATGTATTTACCTATATAGATAACTTACAAAAAATCTAAAAACTATTACTACTAACTAAAAACGACCTAGGCACTGTAATGCACCAGAAGTCTAGCTTTTATTAAATTAAAGTGCAGTGAGAACTAGGCGTCATTTATTTATTAAATTCAAATGTAGATGATTAGTTTGCGATACGAAATTTAATGAATAGTACATAAGTTCATTTTAAGGAATATTAGATATGTGTGGAGGTAGCTTAATTCGTAAACAAATGCCGAATAGGCCGACCTTACCACCCTCTTATAGTATTGTTGTTTTAACTGTAACTGTCAATTATTGACAGATTTTGTACTTAACTGTCAACAATGAAAAACTGAAAGTAATATTAAAAATATTCCTGCAAGACAGGTGGTAAGGGTACCACTGCCTTAAACTGTTTTTTAATTACTTAGGTTTATTACAGTTTTTGTAGTAGGTAATAAATCTGTCAAAAAATGATAGAATTTTAATTTTTTGACAGTTTTTGTACGATACGGGCGCTGGTGATGCAGGTAGGTGGCTAGTAAATAAACGGTCATTTTTGCGTACGTGATGCCACTAAACAAATATTGTGCCACACATCCGTCTACAGCGATGCGTGACTGATTTAATGACAGACCGGCAATTAGCAAACAAGATGGCCGCCTGCGCCCGCGCAGCCAATGTCAATAACGCCATAAATCATCCGCCATATTTATTTCGAATGGTTAAGTAATATTTATTTTTATTCAGGGTATTGGTGCCAGTTACCCGGACTGGTTCCATTATTTATATATTGATAAATCGTTTTTTTTGTTAAAAAAAAAATTCGAATCGGTTTTGTCGTTATAATTTATGTGCGGTAGGGTCGCTTCAATCAGCTTCGAGCGGCTAGAGCATGGTACAGGCATAAATAACAGGCAAAACGCCATCCCACGGTTTTGGAAACCCAATGTACCTATTAATAGAATGAGTTTTATGTAGCCCAATACGATTATTAACAGTCATGAGATGTGGTTCGATACATCAATAATTTATATCGGGTTATTTATATTATTTTTATGACATCTATCCACTAAAAAGTGATTGAAATAAGATTCTTTATTATTAATTAAGTTTGTTGCTAAGCTGTTACTAATTCTCTCTTAATACGGTCCTCGTAATATACATAAATTCTGTCTGTTTTTTGGACATTTCATAAATTCGGTTGACGGTTATGGAATCTTATGATAAATTAAAATAATTTAATGTCGTATTAACGAATTTACATCTTTGTATAAGCTACATTTTATTGATCGGAAATAGTTATTGCTTTAATATTTTTCTCTGCGGCAATACTGTGCTACCAAGGTACTAAATGTATAAATAGATTTTTGAGTTAAAATCGGATTTTAATTACAGATTACGAATGAAACATCTTAATTATGACATTCGTGGAATTTTATAGGTCAGTAGATAATATAGATTCGAATTACATATTTAGATTAAGTTATATTGTATCCTTTATATAACTTTTTCTACTTTATTAGGTACTAAGACAACCGCTGAATCATTTTTATAATGAAGCATATTATGAAGTCACATCTATGCCTTTGCCATGTCATACCTAAGTCAAAGATATAATTTATATCTATTTTTTTCGTCTGTACCATTTTAATTTAGTCGCGGTCGTTATGACACCAAACTAATTTAAACACTAAAATAGAGAATGTCAAGCAATCAATCAATTCTATCAATACACGAATTCGACATTTAGGGAAAATACTCTTATGTAGGTACAGATGCGATCGTGTCCAGTCTCTGTATCTTTTTGTGTGCGCCCAGAAAAATTCGTCAGAATACGATTAACATAAATTCGACATTAAACTTTTGTTAATTGACACATTTCAAGATTTATAAGATGTGTTACAGAGGTGAAATCACTAGGAATTTAAGTGAGAATGAAACCCGTTTTCACCTTTGTTGCTTGCTGTCAAATTAAGCGTTGGTCGACAAGGACCAAGGACCTTATTGTACTCCTACTCTTAAACAGTAGATACATTATGTTTAAAAATTGTGATCTTACATATGGTTGGGACAATCTGAATTTAAAATTAATGCTATTCAGAATCCAAAAAAATGTTTGTAGTAGGTAGTACTTGTGCAATCGCTTGGTCGGTTTTACAATTATTATTCCGTTCTCTAAATTAGGGGAGGCATCCCTGATAGGTACTACCTTTATGGTCTACCTTAAGTAAATACTAAATGACTTATAACAACTCGTCATAATTAAACAATAATGTGTTAAGGGTATTTTGTGGTTTTAATGTCCCAAATCCCAATCCAATGTTTCCTTCAATATGTAACGATTTATCTCATACACAATTTACCTCTTTAAGTAGGTAAGATTTTGAAAGGTACTTGTACCTATTAGTATGTTAAATAAATTATATTATAAGAACTATGTATCAGTAATCTGTACTATTTCTATCTCTATGGAAGCAAAATAGATGTTGGATTTACTTATAAAAATCGAAGATTTTATATAGATACATGATTCATACACGAAGATTTAAATCATGTCATCAAGTCAGATGTAAAGTTTCGCTTGTACTGCGAAATATTTCATTAGTCAAACAAATTTAACACAAACAACTAATTTGTGAAAAAGTATTAATCTTTCCCACATCAAGGCTGGGCTCGGAACCGGGCGGTCTTTGATCAGGCGGCGCGCGCACCAATCATCGGGATATCGGGAACACTGAAATATTGCACAATCAAAACAATCATCACCGCAATCGAAATTAGCGCGATGAGGAACCTAGCCGAGGATAAAGAAACTTCAATGTGGCAACACAGCGCGCGATCGTTGGCGCGAAAAAAAAACATGGCTGCCGATTTGCATCCGCGCACATCACGATCATAACGCATTCAAATATCCTCCTTAACCGCTTCTCATAAGGAGCTAACGGACCAATTTTAATAGCATAGATATTTTTGTGATACGACTTTGATCTCGATAGGTCGTAAATTCGTTCAATAATGTTTGTTGAATCGGATCATCTGTTTAAGAATGGCAAGTCAATGTTTGTTTTCTATCATCCGCCGGCCGAATGTTGTTCGATTTCGCTAGTTAGCGTTGTTTTGACATTCTCAATCGTTGCAGCGCCGCAATAATGCTGTCTTCACTTCATTCATGGTTCTGTGTGGGCAACCAAACGTATCTACGGAACGCGCATACGGAAAGAATGTTATCGGTGTGTATGATTTAAATGAGTCGAATCGTTTTCGATTTAATTTGAACTATTTTCGAAACGGTTGTTTATTTTATGCTGTCGATGTAATGATATGAAATTGATGTTGCGAATGATATATTAGTCGTTAAATGAAATGAACGAAAGAATGAATGTGTTTGTTTGCGTAGTTTTATATTGTTGGGCAATAAGTTTTTGCTTTAAATTTTTGATATAATTAATAAGAAGAGATAAGCACTCACCTAGCTACAATGTTATTGGTAGGTAAATACAAATGGATGGTATTAAAAATCAAGAAAGGCGACTGATATTTTACGAAGATATATATTAAAGTATCAGTCCAAGTAAATAATTTATACCCAGTCTCGACCCGATAGCAATAGTCCAAACAATTTTAATTTTTCCAGTCTCCCCCCCTTACCATTCTCCGGGGCTGAAAACTCGAACAAGGCGTGTAGGTACGCTCACGGGACTAAATCAATATGATATGACAGTTACGGTCAATTTATGGCCCTCGGTTAATTACAAACGGGTGCGGGGCCCCGGGGTGTGGGGGGCAGGGGGGCAGGGGCAGGGTAAGGGGGTGGCACGTCTAATGACTTGTAAAGATGCTGTTGCGAAAGCGCTAGGGAGTATGGATGTGTGATTATTTGTTAGGGAACTGTGACTTGAAAGGTCGTTTGGCTGGAGACACCAGTAATTTGATGTTATTCAGTTTGTGTAAAATAATTTCATGACGATTTTTTCATAGGTATGGTTGTGTAGTTTAAGAAACATAATATTGACATTGGTAACACTGAAACTGTCAGAACATGCTGCATTTGCTTCGGTACTTACGTATGCTTGCACCCACTCGCGTCCAATCCCGCTCCATGGCTCTCGTTCACTGACGTGGTGCGTCCTAGACAGTGTATTGACAAGATATAACATCCTTCAACTATGTTTAAGTGTAAGCAATAAATAAAACTACAAACACCACCAAATAGATAAGGACTTACTTTATAGGATGACTGCAGTTTTATGTTTCTTTACGAAGGGCCACTGATAAATCATTTCAATACCCCTATCGCACTTAATTAACATGAATCTTCTCGTGAACATTTCGGTCATACATAGGTCAAACATCCTACTAATAGTGTAAATGTGAAAGTTTGTGAGGATGTGTTACTCTTTCACGCAAAATTACTGAACGGATTTTGATGAGACTTTACAGTATTATTGTTTATACCTGACATAAAGGCTATAATTTATAACGACATTGAATAATTGAAGTCTACGCTGACGTTCTTTCATATTTGACAGTTGTGTAAAACGTCAAACGAATGACACGGCGGGAAAGTGATGTCAGAAGGCATCTATGTTTGTAGTCTGTCAATACATATACCGAGTGTAGTCAGTGTTCTCGATTTAGTAGCTGACCTATTTACTATATTCAGGCAGATATTTGTGTCAGCTGCCAATCAACTATCAAATCAGATGGAATGAGGACCGTTGATTGATAGCTCCATGTTAGTTGTACTAAGTCACAAAATAGGTTATACGCGGTAGTTACACTGTCCATGGGTCAACTCACGCCTGCTAACAATTCTAGCAGTGCTAACAACTAGGACACAATACAATACATGCACACACTCTTTATATTTTATCTAATACCTAATTCAATAATGCATTTCCTATTTTACATTTTAATTCACTTCGCATATAATTTTAACACAGAAACCAAAAAATAATGCAGCGCCTAGTTTGGGTTTCACAGTAACTAGTTTTGTAATTATTTTGGTGAATAATAAATTTTATTTTATTTTTAAAGAGAACATAGCTAGTCGATACAATAACTGAATGTTATGCTATTAAATTTATAAAAAAATAAGACAGACTATCGCATTAATATCTTATGGATTTAAAGAGCTTTCTGCTATTGAGCTGAAAGATTATAAATATTAATGAATTTTTGTTTAGTATATTGATACTAAACATACATTTATTAAGATTTATAGGATGTAAATGGATTTCTACTGTATACAGTCTGCATCACAAAGTACCTTGTATGTCTTTGCCTGGACTCATCCGAGTTATCTACTGTTTGAAAGGTGTTTTACAAGTTAACCTTTTGCTTTCCAACTGCCTTTATACGTATGAGCTAAGGGAATTCCGGTTTCTGGATTCAGAAAGACGATTATCCGAGGCTAGACCGTTCTGTTTTTTTCTCACGCACCTCAAGATATTAGCTCTCCTAGACGCCATGGAATGTTCAAGCGAACCACCAGACCAGCGTCTAATTCCATCCAAATTGATAGTATGCAACTCAACGTGTTGTTATTGCGATCCGTTAGTGTTGAAACGTTCATTCGTTCTCGTATACATCACCCAGATTGACGGGGGTGGGTGAAAAACTACCGGCGTTCAGATGCTGATGAAAATTTTATCTTCCGAAGAGAAATAAATAGTTGCAACTGCCAATTAGGCCGGTGGTATTTAAGCTAGAGTTCACTGGTGTGGCTAGTTTACTGTGTTGCTAGTTTATTGGAACGGTGTGAGTTTGCGGCGTTTTTAAGTATAAATCTGTATATGATGATGATGGTATATGTTGTACAGATAAACCGCAGTGGTAGCCTCGCGGGCAAGAACACCCGCCTTGAACGTAAGGGGTGCAAGTTCAAATCCCAGGCCCGCACCTCTGAGATAATTTTCATGTGCGAATGTCATTTTCAACAATGATTACCACTTGCTGAACGGTGAAGGTAAACATCGTGAGGAAACCTGCACGTCTATAGCTTTCTATAGCGTGTGAAGTTCACCAACCCGCACTGGGCCAGCGTGGTGGACTATGGCCCAAATCTCCCTCGTATTGAGGGGGAAATTGCCCGGTATAATGGCAATAGGCTCGCCCCCTATTACATTGGGACCAAAATACATCGGCGAAGTGTGGGCGCACTGCAGTGCACCTCTGCCTACCCCTTCGGGGAATACAGGCGTGATGATGATGATGTATAAATCAGCACTTCGCCCAAAAAACTATTAAATAATCCGATACTTAAATATGGTTATAAAACGTGAATTGCGGCTTATCTACAATGGATTGTCATTGTTATAAAGTTATTAACGTCATGATTCAAATCTGTATACTTTACATGTCGAGGGGTGAAAGGATTTCACTTAAGCGAGATTTTTTTAACTTTACAGGAGAGCATAGTTATTCGACACATAAAAAATATGTATTGTATATAAGTCAATATCGCCCAAAAGTCTCTCCTAAATCCAACCTTTCACCCCTCGATATAATCGACTAGACTCTACATTGAGGTGTATGATATAACAAAACATTAATTATCTAACTACAATAAGAACGGTCACAAATGTAATGGACATTAGTAGAGGCCTTGTTCGGCTCATATTTAGCATGACTGACCGATGTACCGCGCTGCCAGTCTTCAACGATCCAACCATCCTATCGCTACTGCTGACACAACCTAAAAACAGCCCTAACAGTTCACTACTAAGGTGCATACCAACAGCATATTATCGAACAATTGTTTATTAACAAAATATGCATCGTAATTATATCCAATCTGTAGGTCTGTCCGTCAATCCGTCAATCAAAACGTCGAGACGTGGCATTGAATCTGGATCATTGATCTATAGATCTGAATCGATCGATACGAACGCAAAAAATGGGTCAGATGAGTTTTTAAGAATGAAATTAATTAATGTTTTGTTGATAAGATTATGTCTGATGTTAAGTAGTTTTGGCGCCGATTGTTAAGATTGAACGCATGCCTATTGAACCCGCACATTGGGGCGTCCAAAGCCGCGCGTCTAAACGTTTGCCAATACTAAAAGGAACTCTGTGTTAATATACATAAAGATTGAATTTCTGTGGTCCAAGCCAATTCACAACGAGTCAAAATTCGCTTCCAATGTCATTTCATTAAGGAATAAACTTTTTCTATGAGTTATTACAGTTTATTTAGGTATTGGCAAAAATGTTGACGCGCGGTGATTTTAACGCCCCAGTATGCCGGGCTTAAATTAAACTATGTTGAACGCGTTTTAGACTATTGTTTTTTTCTTTTGTCTCCAATAGATAAGAACCTTTTCAAGAGACGGTTAAGGTCATAAATAGACTAACATTATTAATTTGATCTGAATTAAACAAATTTGTAACTTTAAAATTGTTTTAGAATTTAATGTCAGTAGTGGTATGAATGAAGTAGACCGTAATACAATCAATAGATTTTCGTTTTAATTACCAATAACTTACATCAATAAGTATTGAATTCCAAAGTCAAAAAAGCATTTGAATAATAATAACGATAAATAAAGTTTATTATTAAAATAAAACTTTTATTATTATCTTCATTTACTTATCAACATTGCTGTTTCGGAAACTTCATAATGGTATCGTTCGTAAATAATATTTTATGACAATAACCGTTCGATTCATATCATAGTTATGCATAGAATCATATGTAAGTAATGTTATGAAAACATTAGTAATAAAATGAGTATTTAATAATCACATTTCACATTGTGTATTATTAAGCTGCTGTTTCAGTAACTAGTTTTTCCTCTGTAAGCAAACTTATTTGAAATATTGCAGTTGAAATTAAAATTAACCTTCTGTTCGTTAAGGATATGGAGGGTCATTCTACACTCTTCGGACTTTTTTGTACTATTAGTCATGTCAACAGAAAATAAAAATTAAACTCGTTACCTGCGGCGGTAAACATTAAAGTACCTAGTACTATGGTACTTTATACCCAGGAAATTCTAAATCTTCGTTAAAGTGCTTGGAACTCAAAGGAAAGCGTGTGTTGTTTCAAATACAAGGTAACATCACAATTTATTAACAGATAGCCATGCATCAAGCTCTGGCGACACATTAATCCCTAGGACCAACAGGTTGACAGTCGCAGTCACCTATGACCTTCGCGAGCTCGTGCCTGTTAGGGCCTATTGGTGAGACTCCATCATGATTCCCAATCAATATAAGTCCCACGATAATTGTGATTGTCTTTTGTTTTATTATTTTTCATATTTTAATGAAAATAGCGAGTCTTCGATCGATGTTCTTTCATTGCGTTTTACTGCAGCTCAACCCGCTGCCCCACATAGTATTTATAATTATTTCAATGTCTATTAAATATTCTTATTTATGTAAAATCTCACAATGCACAGTTTTAAATTATTAATTTCCTTATTATGGGAATATACTTATTTAAAAATTATTCTTTGTTAAATGTTGATTAACGGCAACAGAAAGATTATAATAAATTTGCCTCCTTATTATTTTTAATGTGTCTTGGAATATTGTTTTTAGTTATTTTTAAAGAGCATCATTGTTAAAATATTATAAAAAATCGCAGCGCAGGGGGTAAGCATTAGGAATTTTAAATTGCGTTTAATTTATAGTCACAGGTTTTTTGAAGTCTGCCGCTCATACTAAATTTCTGTTACCGAACAAAGTGATATTAAGTTTCCTGCCGGTTTTCTACGCAGTAGAAATCAACATTCCGATCTGCCAATAGCTTCTGAAGATTCCAATACTACCTACTTAAATAAACATATTTTGAATACCACAATAACCATCTCTAGATAAACGGCTAGCTGTATCAGTAACGGTATCTGTTGGCGTAAACTCTTCTTTGAATACTCGATAGGAGCTCATTAATAAAATTCTATTAGACTTAATGATCAGCTATAGTGGCAGTTATTGTTTCAACCCCTGGAGTCCACGCGACAACCAGGGGTGCTCGGTGTTCCCCTAAACAGCGGTGACTCGGCACATTCCGCCGGCGTCTGTACCTCGAGCGACCGGCCGCGCTTAGTGTTGACAAATTCACTGATTGAAGGATGATACTCGAAATTTGAACAATAATTAAAACGGGATTTTTTAGTCACATAGATTGATGGAGGGTTGAATAAAATGGTAAAAAATACTTTTTAAAAGCAAGCTTTCATTTAATTGCCCTTAGTTTTCGTGTTCTCCTCAGCAAGCTCTTTCATTTGATACGCATACTGTGGTAGTGCAGAAAAAAATAACTATTCCGCCATTTTGGATGATCAACCATATTGGAATTAGAATGACGTCACATAGCTAAGCATGCATTGTCATCCAAAATATGCGTCTATACCAAATTTTAGCTCAATCGGTTAAAGATAACTGATTTAAAATTCAGTTGCAAGATTACACCCGGACATACATTGCAAGTTAATATAAAGCTTGTAAAATAGCATTTAGTCTTTAACAAAGTTTATTTCAAATGCGATCCGTTTTTAAATTGTGTTCGAAACCGTGTTCGAAATCTAAACGATTACAGAATAATAACTTCACTGTAAATTAATTCACCGTTCGCTTTTTAAATACTTTGTTACACTTGGTGCGGAATGAGTGTGGCCTATCTGGAATCAATTTATGAGTAGATAATCATAATCTATTATTCGAACATTTTCTGCACAACTAAACCCCAAAGAATCCGCTGAAACGGCCAAGTCAAATCGGCAAAAAACTCCATCCTTCATCAGGGTGTTCCCAGCAAAATGGCGGCGTCACGTCACATCAATGGGTGTCTGAGCTCACAGAATAGAGCTCCGTTGCTAATACATCACCGGCCTATCCAGTCTATTCTGGGGCCCATTTTCCAAGGCAGCGATCCCCTTTCTCGCAAACAACATCATTTGTTATACGCATTCAATGTTATATTTTTTCTCTTTTGGATTCGAAAGCTGTTAATAAAATCGCACTTCATCGCGTTTTTGTCGATCATCGTCACTTAGTCGATCGCGGGGTGGCTGTGATTTGGCCGGATTACGGATACGTTAGAAACGTAGAGACAAAAATGGTGACATAAGGTTTTTTTGCAAATATTGTTCAAACTCTACGATTTATATCATTGAATTTATTTGATAAAAATGCTAGAAACGAAAATTGCCCGGATTATTTATTCTAGCTTTTTAAAGAATGCAATGTTTTGAGCCTGTCCTCGAGACAATGATATGGTTGGCCACTCTATCGTTATGTAGAGTCAGCAAGTCACGGTGCGACCTTCCATCTGTAATCGGACATCGATATGTCCTCACACCTGACACTCATCCGTAACTCTCCTTTTTGACGAAATTTGCCGCCTCTTTTATTTCTAGAAGTGTCTCTACATTGCATAGAGATACCTTTTGCATACGTTTTGAATTATTAGTTCGTTTATGGCTGGGTTATAGGAGACTTTCTGTGCCTCGCAGTTTTGTCCGCGTTGAAGTCATAGCCTTTGAATTACAACTACTATTAGTGAAAGAAGTTTTGAAATCAAAATCGTAGTTTTTGAGATAAATCGTAGTTTTCTGGTCGAACGCACGCTTTGCAATCAAAGTGCGCAGGTTCTATCCCCGGCTCGCACCTCTGGGTTCCATGTGCGAATCTCATTTTCATCTGAGATTATCACTTGCTAAGAAACGGTGACGGAAAACATCGTGAGGAAACCTGTGTGCCCAGTATAATGGCAATAGGCTCGCCCCCTATTACATTGGGACCAAAATACATCGGCGAAGTGTGGGCGCACTGCAGAGCACCTCTGCCTACCCCTTCGGGGAATACAGGCGTGATGATGTATGAGATAACAATAGCTAATATGTTACCTACGTTACTAATACTACAGAGCTAGATTTTTGTAAAAAGTTTAAAAAAAATCGCTTTAAAAATACTATAAATCTAGGCTTTACCTGCTCTTGTAGAGTGATGTCCACAGAGGCGATCAGCAGGGTAGAGTCGAATCACGACTTCCCGGATACAGGTCACGCGTTCAAAGGCACCTGACTTTCTTAAACTGGTTACATTCCTGTCGAGAAAATGTTGTACTGGCTAGATGTTCCGCGAATCCTAGTGATGTTATATTTTCATTCAACTACGTAAACAAGTAATAACATTAATCACGCCTAGCTCGGTCTTAACAGCTTTAAAATTTTATTCACTACTTGCTGAGCCCACGACTTCAGTAGGTACACGCGGAATTCAGGGACCTTTTTTATTTTTGTTCCTTGTAATATCAGCTATCTGTCAGTGAAAGTCCCGTCAAAATTGGTCCTACCATTTGGGAGTTTACCCGGACTACATAGACAGGCAGACAGCTATACCATTGTATTTTTATTGTGTTTGCGTTATGAGTAGCGTTGATACTTTCATTACAAACTGGCATTTAATTTTATATATTTGTATAGTTATTTGCCAGCATTTTGAGGCCTCCAATATAGTATAGCTAAAAACGTATCACCATTATATTTGCAACGACATCGTTAATAATATTTAGTTTATAACTTATAAAGAAGTTTTAAATAAAAAAAAAACTTATTCTGAATGCTAAATTAAAGTTATTTCGTTCCCTGCTGAGTGATGTAGGGTTGTGATTTTATTGACAGGACCCAAATGTCTGTTGCTGTAATTGTTCAGTTCATTATATTCCGCCAAAAACCATAACATTCTTGAAAAACGATTAACGCGATGACTCTTCATAAGTAAAGCGTTGAAGTGCGTTATTATGTTCATAATACGAACATCTGTTTCGCCCCGACTTCGCCCGCCGAACGTGTAGTTATGGTAATAATGACGAGGCTCTTTCGTCGCGCCACCTATCGATTCGATTTACAACACGTTTATTATCGATTAGTGTGTAAGTATCGATTTTTGATCGAGTTCACATGATAGTTTAATAGGTTTATTGTTATTGTATAATTGTATGTTAGTAATATTTGTAGGTGATTAAAATTATTATTAGTAAATTGATTGGCTTTTTCGCGTGAAGCTACTTTGCAAAAAATAAGTTCATAGTAAATCAATATCATTCTTTATGATTTCAAATTACCGGTTTTGAATCTTATAAAAAATGATAAAAGTATAATAAAAAATATGGAATAAAAATGGTTTGTCAATCGAGTGTAAACGATTTCCGCAACTCACGGCGCGGCCGGCTCGGGCAAACACAAAAGTTTTAATTATCTTGAAAAAAAGTAAGAAGTGAATGAATAGCAATTAAAAATCATCAATGACGAATCAAGACGATCATTCCGCGATGATTGACGATTACAAAACGATGACAGACCGCCATTAAAAATGTAGATATCGTTGAGAATAATGTGGAAATAGTTAAAGGTCTTTGGAGAAGTCATAGGAAAATTGTTTTTTCTATTCTTAGATAGTTATTGATTGCTATAGGAACATTTTGTGAGGAAATTTAGGTATGTAAGTATTCTTATTTTTTTATAATAAGTATTTTTGTAGATTAACAATAAAAAAAAAAAAACATCGCCGCTTACTGTTACTTTTGCTTGGTTACTGTATCCCTTTATGATTAGGTAATATTGTGTTTATATAATTTAGCCTTAAGTAGTTTACCTATTGTTATTTATGCATGCTGTGATTTCCTATAATTGACAGGGCATAAGTGCCTTAAAAAGTGCTTAAAACCTATGCATGTTACCTTGCTATTTCACACAGTGTACCTGTTGTTGGAAATCCTAAATAAATAATAAAAAAAAAAGAATTACATTTAGAACTAAGAATGTATTATTTTCTTTGTTTGGTGTGTGCAATAAAGAGTACTCTATCTATCTACATTATTGTAGGGGACACATACGCACAATTTTAATTTATTATAACTGCCAAAATTATTAGAATTAAATCTGTAAGTAATAATACATTTTCAAACACTATAAAGCAATATCACGTTTGATATTTAAATAAATAGAGCCATATATAGGGATCCAATGGGAACACAACTTTCGCCCGTTGACGCATGCAAATTCAACTTGAGCGGTTAATTAAACGCGGCCGATAAACTCGCGCACTCGCTTGCAAGTTGCGAGTAACTTGCATGACAATGTGCAAGAAGTTGCTTACAGATTTTGTTTTGCTCATTAAATGATTTTTTTTTGTGTTATAAGTACTTAAGGTAAAAACGAAAAACCAGCCAAGTGCGAGTCGGACTCGCGCACGGGTTCCGTGGGCTGGAGTTCCGTACCATTATCTATAAAAACGGCAAAAAAATCACGTTTGTTGTATGGGTGCCCCCCTAAATAATTATTTTATTCTGTTTATTAGTATTTGTTGTTATAGCGGCAACAGAAAAACATCATCTGTGAAAATTTCAACTCTCTAACTATCACGGTTCATGAGATACGACCTGGTGACAGACGGACGGTCGGACGGATGGATGGACGGACGGACGGACGGACAGCGAAGTCTCAGTAATAGGGTTCCCGTTTTACCCTTTGGGCACGGAACCCTAAAAATTACCTACTTAAAGGCGTTTTTTGAGAAAACCACTTTTCACCACGTCACTCATTATGATACTAACTCTACAAATACCCTCTGTATTTTTTTGTAGAGTTACTATCTAACTTAGAGTTCCATACTTAAAGTTCCTAGTCAAATTATCGAAACTTTTTATGGGACATTGTCATATTTATGGTAGAGTCACAGGTCATTTCAATTGTACACTAATGCTTCGTGCGTATTGCAGATGTGCAAGCTACTGGCACGCGTATCCTAGGCTTTGGCGGTACCATTGCGCTATCTCGCGGGGTGGATAGGCACGAAAGTGCAGTGTCACGGCGCGTCGATCATTCTAATTCCTTTGAGACGACAGCGCTTGTCCGTACGCTGTGACGGCAAACAGTTCTGGTTTGGACTGTTTTGAGCTGATTGTATTGTTCCTCATTAAAATATGTGTTAATATACCTTGTTTATTTATTTCTTATTTTTTTATAATATTTGTTTAATAAATGAGAGTTGAGTTACATGCACTAGAATTTAGAATACAAGTTAGTTTTAAATCTTATTTATGGCAGTATTATATGTATATGTTACTCTATTGTCTTCTCGTATATTTCATGTTACTAGTTAAGTATTTCAAGAACTAGTCACAATTCTATTTCAACTTCTTTCACCCAAAGCCATGTAAAACGGTCACAAGCGGAACGAACCGTCAGCAATGACAGGCGCGCCGACAAAGCGACCGCTTGACCATACAACAGATCACTTCTAATTGTGTGATTTGATACCAAAACGCTTTGTTAGCCGCACAGAAATCTCTATCATAATCTACGGACACAACAAATTTATCTTTTGTGCGCGCCGATAGTTGACTTCACGATTTCCATTGGGCTCTAATTAAATAGAACGGAATGGAACGGTACCTTTTTGATTTTGGAACGATTCTTTAAAGTTTTTCATTATTTGTTAGAGTACGCTTGGATAGACGATGGCCGAGATAATGTTAATTGAGGATGCGAAATTCTTCATGTTATTAAGCAGTGGTTTCCTTGATTAGTGATAAACATACTCACTATTAAATTTGTGTTTTTGATCTTTTATTCCCTTTTCTATGCCTACAAACGATCAACTGACTCTTAAATTAACCATAGATGATAGATTGATAGCCCTGATATAGTCCTTTGCAAACTAATTCGACAAGTCTTGAAACTGCGACAAGTTACTGACCCTACAAGTTATAATAATAGTTTTGAAATATTGCAATCTTTATGTATAAAAAAAAACAAAACCAAAATGAACTGCATTGCTATTTTAAATACATTAAAGTAGTTAGAATTTACGTATTGAATCTTCTCGGAACACATTTAAATGTCCTGTTTTTGAAGTCGTCGCCCGCAGCCACCTCTCAACTCGTGCGCATGAAACATCAAATAAATCGATCAGTACACAATTTTTATGGACATTTTACGATAGCTGCCTGCTTTCCTTTAAAAATTAATTAAATCGCTGATTCCGATTCGCAATCAAGTTTCATTTTAATTAGTCACGTGTACCAGTCGACGGGATGACTTATGGAGATTGGGAAAACATTTAATGTTCCTATTCTACTCATATCTATGGTGCATTCAGTTTTATTAACGCGTCTTGTATTTGTTTAATGGTATGTTCAGGGTTGCAGTCCAATTGTTCTTTTATAGAAGCAAAAGTTTGACCTGGATTTATCCGCCATCTTGATAAAGGTTATCATTTACATATTTTTAATTATCATTGTGTATTTATTATGTTGTTACTAGTAATAAGTTGACATCAGCGGAATATCTGCAAATCGCCATACCTCATCTTATTCCATTATGTTTCATAATTTCACTCATTCTGTAAAAGAAGAAGTTTCATTAAATGTAGACGCTCTATCTTCATTCAATTGGTCAAAACTTGTTAAACAAGTAACAGTGACTTTTTTATCGGTTTCAGAATCAGTTTTTTAGAATCATGTTAACACATGGTAGAGTCACTAGAGATAGTAAAAAAGGCCCACTAGCTTAGACTTGATCAGAAAAAATATCTCAGCATTTATTTTCAAGGTTTCATGAACAATCACTTAGGCACTATCTTCATATAAACAAAGAAAATGACCTACAATTTAGGTAGAGCTGTACCACTTCAAACGAAATCACAAAACACTTTTAATCCGTAAAGTACTTAGTAATCGTGAGTGGTAAGATAACTAGCATTGAACCAATAAACAACATTACAATAATGATACAATAGCATTCGTTACTTCAATTAAGGGCGTCTCTTCAACACTGGGGTCTGGCGAAATATAGTAGAATTTTAACAATGTGCTACACTTTATAGTCCCCAGCTAGTTACTCGGATATGTTTACGAGTTTCTCAGAGATTTAGCTAAGAGTCGCGTGATTCTGGCCTATAAACATGCGCACTAGGGCTGTAGATTAAATTAAAATATTCCTGAAGGTGACAAGAATGTTATAGTTTCGTTATATTTTATTTCCTTTTTGAAGTTACTATTAATAATTATTATGTAGATACCGTGATAAATGTTATCTTCAGATATTTCAAATTTTGTATTGTTTGTTACAGATTTGTAAGCTGTGATAATGAGGACGTAGAAGGGTGGAACAACGTGAGTTATATCTTTTAGACGTGACTCAAAATAATATTAACATAAAAAAATTAAGAATTTTTTATACCCTTCGATATTGTATGATATACATAGTTTATGGTGCCATGGTGTATTTTAATTTTTTTAAACACATTTATTATTTTTTCTACACTATATTGACATATTTTATAAGCGTTGATACTTACTTAATAAAACTTTAAAAAACACGACTTTACGCACACATTTATTCTTTGATATTTGACATTTATCAAACCTAGATCGCTTATTAGAAAGGGTATTTCAAGATTTACACGATGTGTTCCATCACAATAAACACAGCGAATGGGTGGGGCAGTTGGTATTCATAGAAGTTTCCCAGCAGGCTAATAATACCGTCTTGTCTTCCTGCTGCTGTCGGGAGGTGGGACTGATGCGCCCGCGCACTGCACAGGGCTGCCAGCTACACTGATTAAAGGAAAATCTCAATGTTGCAAATTAAAAAAAAAACTTGTAAATAAATAATGCTCAATTTAAAAATTAAGTATCTTATACAGTATCTTCATCAGCTATTTTAATGATGTAAGTGGGTTATCTCAAACTTTTGCACGTGATCCTATAACGAACATTACACCCCCGGTTTTATTTATTGGGTATAAATTGATAAGAAGTAGGCATTGGCTGTCTATTTTGTTCTGTTCGATTCTTCTGGTTCGATAGCGAAGGTGCAAAAAGCCGTCAGGATAAACTATCTGGCAAACTTTTAAAGTATCAACCCTTTCACCCGCCAGTGGGCACGCAACTCGACGCACGCGGGGCAGCTGCGCGCGCGCATCGCACGTCACACCTCCTCGCCATTGACGCGCTGATCTATCGCCTCATATTAACCCTAAACGCTACGGGTCCAGTCGTAATTGATGGCTCTTTGTCTGTTTGTTGCCTGACCTTTCGACGACACGGATGGTGGGCACATGCCAGCCTTCCGCGGTGGTCTGCCATCGTAATTCTCATTTTGGGGGTAATCGGCTCGATAAATCTTATTATATCATTTGGACGCCGGCCAGGTTAGTTAACGGAGTTTGAGATCATAGTTACGATGACAGATATTCGTTAATTTTTATGTGAACAATTCCCACCGGATTTATTGAACTTTTAATGTGATTTTGTTCTGAATAACACCCTGCATTGTTCATCGTTAAAATTGGGGTTCTATATAAATAGGTCTGTAAAAGTATTGTTAACTGTTGAAACAAAATTGAATAGTATGAGAAAGATTTTCTACTCATTATGCGCATGAAGATTATTAAAGTGTATGACATCATAAAATAAAAAAAATTCAAACAACACAAACTCATTGTATAGTCCAAAACTAAGCAACACTGGTACTATGAGTACCAGACAATGCACTGGGAGGATCCCAGATACACCCAAACCATCTAAAATGTCGAAAAGGCGTAATTGAAATTATTCGGGAATCGAATTCGTAATCACCTAATACAGTAAGCCGAGTGTCTTACACCCAAACCATAAGACAAAGTCAAAGGTCTAAATATTGTTCATGCCTCAAGTTGATATACGGATCTGTGTGTATCTCAATTTCCCCTACATCGCCGGTCATTAGGGCCAATTTGGCTCGTCATCAATGCACCGCGTCAATAGAATAGTTGGCCGGAATTATCTCTCCGTAGACGGAAGGACAAGGCGACAAGCCATGTACACTGAATTGTTCAGTCTGTCTGTCTGTGTGTACAGTGTGGAGTGATATACTAATTGAGCTGGTTCCATAAATGGAGGGTGAAATTGGATGGGTTTATTGATTGGTGCGGTTTTCTGGAAGATTCATTTATTCTGACAAGAATTCTTACAAATTCTTATTGAGTAGTTTTTAGGTTTGTTTTATTAGAATATGTACTTAAAGGCAATATTTTTTTGCTATTATGAAAGCTCAATACTTTTTAGTTGACATAATTTAATCAATTGTTATGATGGGGCATAGTTTTATAACCCAATCGGGGACAAAAACATTTACGATAAAATTATTGTTATTTGCTTAGATTGAAAGTATATATAATAATTGTATAGTAGTAAAATAATACTACTATGATATGCATGCAAGTTATATGATCTATAGATCTATTTGTTAATATAATAACTTTAAAACTTACAGAGCTATTGTTAAAAATAGTTAACTTATGATACTGAAACATGATTTATTATAGATTGAACAATGTCGAGATACATCTGAGCATCGAGGTGGCCTATTATTAGTATCGTCGACTGGCCGCTCTCAGAGACCGAATGTCACCCGTCGCGGTTGACACTTGACATTAGCGACACAGCGCCATCTGGCCATAAATCATAAGGCTACAAGACTAATTCGCGACATGCTAGTCTCGAATAGCCCCTCGGCGTTTATAGGGTTGATCGGTGACAAACATTAATATCTTATAGAAGTGTAAAATTTGATCAAATCACAATCACTGAGAGTTAAGTGTTTCTGCAAACTCCGTTATTGGCAAATAAGACAGAATATAATCTTTTAAAAAGTGAAGCGTAGGTACTTATTCTCGGGACTTCGTCCGCACGGACTTCAATATCGTTATAAGTTATAGCCTATATGATATTCTGATGAATAAATAATAATACTGTAAAGTTTCATCATCATTCGATTAGTAGTTTTTGCGTGAAAGAGAAACAAACATACACCAAATGGGTTTTTTCACCCATCTACTCATTAATCCTCAAAAACTTTCACATTTATATTATTAGTAGGATATAAAGAACTTCATTAGCTCACTAAATTTTTATCATATAACAATGTCGAACGTTAAATACATGTGAAAGTACTTGAAAAGGGCTAATGTCTAAAGCAGTTTCCGGTTGTTATTTTTTTTTTGTTGATAAACCCTGCAACGTTTGTATTGCAAGTATAGATCACATTGGGAAATTTAAACCACTTTCAAAAGATATTGAATTTATAAGAGGGCTCGTGACCCTATATATAGGAGAGGTAAGGTATCGCAGGTACAGTCGCGACGAACGTGTCGTCTGAATAATTTGTGCGAATGTCAGTGATAGTACCTGTGGAGCACTGACGGTTAACAAGTGATTGAATACTGCGAGTGTGGTCACCGCTGAGGTGCTCGAAGATTAATTTTGGTTCATATTTGGCGTTGGTTTAAGATCAATTTTGAATGTTATCAAATTTGTTTATAGAGTTACATGTAATCGAGTAACAATAGACATATCTGGAGTATAATAATGTTATATTTTTAGTCCTATATTTACAGAAATATGCTATGTAGAGTCATTATTAACGGATTCTTAAAATTAATGTTGTAGTGAAAATATTTATAAATATTATTTTGGTATTCAAAATTAAAAACGTTTTTGTGTTATTTTATCTTTCACTTGTCTATGACAGATATGATTCGTGTCTTTTGATGCGGTCTAAATCTGATTGACACAGTTTTTTTATCGTTTTCAAGTTAAATATTTACTATTATTCCAAACAGTAAAATACTCAATTAATATTAATTTAAATCTATTGGACTAATTTGTGTAAATATTGTATACATCATAACGCCTGTATTCCCCGAAGGGGTAGGCAGAGGTGCACTGCAGTGCGCCCACGCTTCGCCGATGTATTTTGGTCCCAATGTAATAGGGGGCGAGCCTATTGCCATTATACCGGACATATTCCCCCTCAATACGAGGGAGATTTGGGCCACAGTCCACCACGCTGGCCCAGTGTGGGTTGGTGAATTTCACACGCCTTTCTATAGACGTGCAGGTTTCCTCACGATGTTTTCCTTCACCGTTCAGCAAATGGTAATCATTGTTGAAAATGACATTCGCACATGAAAATTATCTCAGAGGTGCGGGCCCGGGGTTTGAACTTGCACCCCTAACGTTCAAGGCGGGCGTTCTTGCCCACTGCTTTAAATAGGCTGCACTGTAAATATCGTAATTTTTTGATAAATAAAAGCCAAAATTTGAGGTTTACACAACTAATAACATGTTATATCAACACTAAGTTTTACAATTAGGGTATAAAATATTCTTGTCGCTGCAGCTGGGAGAGACGTATTCACTGAAGTGCCAGGAAATAAATAACAGCAAATTAGTTCAATAAATCAAAGCTAATATACCGTCGCATCACAAGGTGCGCCGCTCACGAGACGGACCCGAGCCGGACACGACTTTACGATCCGATACTGAGAAACCAATGACGCGAGGAATAATGTCTAATAAATCAATTTAATTTCTTCAGCAAAGACAATTGGATCCTCATTATGATTATCACGCCACCTATCAAAACTAAACCGTATTTTTATGATGGTAGAGTTTCAATTCAACTTTTTGTGGTTGTAGAGTTACGTTGCTTGGCGGGGTTGCGCGGGCGCATGAATCAATTGTGACGTCACAGCGCGCCGTAGTTTGAAATAATGCCTAACGCTGTACAAAGGCGTGTAATAGCCGGTTGACTTTTATAGTTATATTGCGTCAGTAAATCAGATGGCCGCGCAATTTGTACGAATAACTCGGTCGAGACGTTTCTCCTTCGATATTGTATTGCAATCGTACAAATGTCTTGAGGGAGTATCTCCTGGCCGATGGCGGAAGTCTCACATAGACTGAAGACTATTAACTGATAGTTGGGTGTCTTATGAAGAAGCTAGGTCTCACATAGCCTGAATACCATTAACTGATAGTTAGGTGTCTAGGGATGAAGCATAAGAAGGTCGGGTACCTTCTATAATGAGGAGGGGAGGGGAGGCAGCATTTGATTATAATTCTGATTTAAATGTTCAGAATTATACCTATCACATACATATGATAATACCCATGTATTTCAGACTATACTAACTATTAATAAATTAAAGATATTTATTCAAATAGTCTAATTATCGTCAATATAATACAAAGGAGAATATAAAACCTAATTCTATCTGTCATATTTTATTATTATTGTCTATTAAAAGATACTTTAGAGACAATAAATAGAGACGGTGAGTGGATATTTGTGTCGCCCCATATTCCAAATGCTGATTCCAAATTAGATTACGTGTCTAGGTTAATCGACTATTCAATATTTTGGGAACACGCAAACATACTTACCTATTTAGAATATAGAAAAAATAATCCCTATTGCCCTTGGTTACCCTATAACTTGAGAATGACTTGACTGACTTCACTCATCTTTTTCAAAGTTTTATAATACTTTTTAGAAGATTTTTACGGAAAAAGAATTAAAAAGGTTAGGGTTGAGAGCTCAGGTAATTTAGAATTTATTTAAATTATTCTGACAAAATATCACATAGCATCAAATAGTCGTTAGACGGGACGCGAATTGAGAGATTAAAGGTTCCAACCCACCTTGGTCAATAAACTATCGACGTGAGCAGTAATAGGATAATGGGGCTAACGGGACAGCTAGCAATGTCATAAATTCACATTGCACCAAACCGTTTACTCATTAAGTTTGAAAAAAATATTTTATATATTAACTTTTGAAATCTATTATGACTAAATGCTTCATAACTTTTAATATGGTAAAAGTAGTACCAACCAAGCGTACTTGGTTGGGAATCATAAAACCTGATACCTTTTATTGCAAGCTATATAATTGACTATTACTGGTATCTACATATTGATGTGTTTGAGATGTTTATCCCGATATTAATTGGTTATTTGAGTTTTATACTTTTTTTTTATAGCCTTTCTATGTCCCACTCCTGGGGAAAAGCCTCCCCTTTACGAATCCACACATCTCGGTCCTGGGCTATTCACTTGCCATAGATGTGTAAAGGTTTTTAAAGTTAAGGGGTATATTGTTAGTATTACCAAACGATTACTATACTGTAGTAGTAATTAAACTATTGGTCAAGTCGTTATGCCACTTGAAATGCTTTTGAATGGCCTAAAATCTCCAAAATCAGTGTAAAACATTCGGAGAATCCTTTTAAGTTTTTATTCAAACATAAACATTCCATTGCCAATCAAATCAACGGAGAGAGCTGGAATCATAACAAATTTCAATAAGCGTAATTGAAAAAGAGCCATCGTACAGCACCCCCTATTGTCCGGGGGGGATGGACAAAGAAAGCGTTAATCGGTGGAGGATAGGTAAACGCTGATTTGAATCCGTCCATTGTGCCGGGCCATTGTGCGCGGACGCCAAATCGCTGGGAACTCATTATTGGGGATCCACTCGGGATTTTTGATTGAGTTGCGCACTAGGATATTAACTGCGGCTGGTCTTACACTATCTTCAAAACAATTGGAATTTCAGCTTTATTTAAATCTTTGACTTATATACACCATACTAAAGTCTGGAGTAGATATTCACTAATATATTATTATCGTTTGATTATATATAAGCAAGGAAGAAAGCGTAAACATGTTTGTAGGTTTATGACGTAATTCGACTGCCTATACAAAATATTCTATGAAATAACATTATTCAGCAGCACCTGCTGTGTGTAAACATTCAATACACATCTCATTGGTATTAATTTATTTTAGTAAAAAGTTTAGTGGCATTAAAAAAATAACTAACTAACTACTATTATAAATGTGAAAGTTTATGAAGATGGATGGATGTTTGTTACGCTTTCACGCAAAAACTACTGAACGGATTTTGATGAAACTTAACAGTATTATTGTTTATACATCAGAATGAAACAAAGAGTATAGTATGTAACGTGATTGAATAATTGAAGTATACGCGCAAGAAGTCGCGGGTAGGAGCTAGTAATATACCTATAATCGTCAGGGTTTGTAGCTTAGTGCGTACATTAAAAACTAGCGCTGTCCGTCGCCGGATCTCTGAGTGTTACCAAACTTGATCTGATAATGGGACTCGGATCTCTGGCCATTGTGCCATTGTTCACTTGTTTGACGAACCCATAGCCCGCTGATCCGATGATAGTGATGATTTGTTGTCTCTTGCGTTTTTTAGCTTTCATTGTTAAAATTCGTGAGATGACTTCATTAGTCCAGGTTCCGATGGTCGTGATAAGTTTATAAATATTTGATCGTAGTGGTACTATTACTGACATCAAATATCGATAATAGCACGTGCTGATCAACTCCTTGTAATATCAGCCTATAGGAGTAGGTAGCCGAGTGGTCGAACGCACGCCTAGCAAATCAAAGTGTGCAGGTTCAAACCCTGGCTCGCACCTCTGGGATTTATGTGCGAATCTCATTTTCATCCGAGATTATCACTTGCTATAAAACGGTGAAGGAAAACATCGTAAGGAAACCTGCACGTCTGAGGGAACTTGTCTTGTTCTCGATAGATGTGTGAAGTCTGCCAACCCGCACTGGGCCAGCTTGGTGGACTATGGCCCCCGCATAGAGGGGAGGCCCGTGCCCAGCAGTGGGACGTTAAAAGGGCTGTAGTAGTAGTAGTAGTAGGAGTGGGTACTCAAGTATGTGTTTATTTCTCAATGGACATAGTTTGTGATGTATTTATGGGTACACGCTTCCCATTTTCTCAACATTTATGTCGCTTATTGTGCGTCAATCAAACGTAAGCCGTTGACACCATTTTTTGTGTAACCTTAAAACCGTGTTTACCGCAGAAATTACGCAACATTTTCCCTCGCAACATTGTCAGAAATGTCTTGTGATGAGAAGTGCATCCGAGTTTGTTATTAGATGTTGCTCGTCGAATGACGCCGCCTAGGGCGACACGACACGACATGGCGACGTGACGCGCTGTCGCGCGATGTCGCGGGGTGTCACAGAGATATAGGAGATTCGATTCCTTTTCTTTGTATTTTGTTTGAAATTACGTTGGCAGTGCACTATGTATGCATGTGTTTATCGTAAACTGTCTGGGATGTATCACAAACTAGAGTAACTATCTGTAGATTATTTTATTTGTCGCAATCATAGTTTATTATGTATTCTGTCGGATCAATGTTGATAAATCTAAAAACCAAACTCCACCGTTTTTCTTTGACTCCATTGTCATTCTGTTTTTCCGAAGTAACTATATAGTAGGAAGCATTTTTTAAAATGCCGAAATGAAAGGTAGACCATTCGCGTGCTAGTTATTTCAGTCCTAATCTCCGTCTTGTTTATTCCCACCTTTTGCAAATCGACTTTCTCATCTGTTGTAGAGTCGGTGTTTACTGTGAGTCATTAATATTATCAATTTCTACATCTTACGCAATATATTACATCCCTACGTTAAGGGTTGCACCTGCACGCTACTTCGTAATAAACATCTGTTGTGAACTTGAAACAAGTTCAAAGTATTTTATAAATACAGGGAGTATTAAAAGTCAGAAATAATATTTGGGGCACATAATACGGTGTAGATACATTGTGGTGAAAGAATATGCGCAACTATCATAGTTTCTGAGTTACCTTTGAATGTTTGTCACAGGTATCGCCTTAGGACACACCCGTAACCCTATTTAACAGTGCAAACTACACCATCGAGAGGCGGTAACTAATAATCACAAAAAAGAACTTAAAAATTTCGCATGGGACTCAAGTTTGTAAAATTGGCGGCGAAAACAAAAAGTATTTTTACCAATTTTTTATACAGTTTGGTTGTTTACCCGATACTCAAGTAAACGGTCAAGTATGATTTCGGACTTCTGATACCTTTGTATAATGTTTTACATATTTGGATTTAATAGGTAATAAAATAAAAGAATGGTAATTTAGTTGTTGGTATAAATATGAGTAGTGAAAACAGTGGATGACAGTGGGCCGGGGAGCGGGCGCTACATCACGCGGTTTATTGAGCTGTGCTCTAAACTGCTTATGAGTAGCCCACTGGATGGTGTGAGATATGAGAATATAGCGATTGTGCCTTGTATCAAAATACATGAAGAGAATTGTGACACATGTTTGATATTTATTATAAAATGTAAGCCTTATACCTGCTGGGTGCTTGTTTTAATATTAACGTCGATAAGAATTCAAATTAATTACCTTACTAATCAAATTCATACACATAATACTGCTTAAAGATGTGGAGCCGTAGCGGCCTTAGGGTATACATTTAACAATGGACGTAAAATTGATATTTTTACATTAAAGAGAACTAGTTACCTAAATCTATAATACATAGAGACATTCCAAAAAAATGGGTCAAAATTGATGCCGCGGTCATCGTGTTTTAGACATCTTGACATAGACAATTTGACATAATATCTAAGTAAGACGTCAATGACAAGCATGAAATTGGATGCGTCAAAATAATAATACATCATCACGCCTGTATTCCCCGAAGGGGTAGGCAGAGGTGCACTGCAGTGCGCCCACACTTCGCCGATGTATTTTGGTCCCAATGTAATAGGGGGCGAGCCTATTGCCATTATACCGGGCACACAGGTTTCCTCACGATGTTTTCCGTCACCGTTTCTTAGCAAGTGATAATCTCAGATGAAAATGAGATTCGCACATGGAACCCAGAGGTGCGAGCCGGGGATAGAACCTGCGCACTTTGATTGCAAAGCGTGCGTTCGACCACTCGGCTACCACTGCTAATGCGTCAATTGTTAGGAAAAGCCTCTTTGATATAACTCGTTGGTTTTTCTGTTGAATTTATTCTCAAACATATTTAGCTTAAACAATGTACGTCTGTGTACGTATGCAAAATGTTCCTTATCCCTACACAATCGCTATGCTTGTTGTCAACGCCCATGTAGTTTTCATATAGGCCCCTATGAAAATCAAATCCAGTTAACATTTTCCAAGGAAGCGACATTCAAATGCCGTAAATTAATTTGTATTCCGCTATCTCCTTCAATATGAGTCACATCACTAATAGGCCGCTGTCCGCCAACGCACAGCCCTCGTGGTTAAGGACAGTGTACACGATCGGATCGGGCAGTATTTACATATTCCCCATATCATAATGTCTTTATTCGAGTGCGGTGAACTTACCGAAATGTAGGCGTTTATGGCGCATAACCAAGTATCTGAGTTATATTTTAGGTCTGCTTCGATGAGGACAAATGTTCGAGTGACGGTTTATTATTGTGATTTCAATTTTATGAGTCTGTAAAGACGAAAGTGATAGTTACAGTAATAAAAGCTCACAAACAAATGCGTCTTAATCAATTTACAATACCCACTACAAAGTATATTAAAACAATGTTTTCTAATAATATCTGTCAGGTTTACTAGTTAAGGTACTATTTAACTCTTTTGGTATACACAGTAAAATTTAATACAACGTTTACGCAGTAAAATTGAATACAATTTTCAGGATGGTTTTATAAGAACACTTTACCAACATTTTACCGGCCTAAATAAATACGTCGTCGAATGCGCGTGCGCCGGTGGTGGTCCATTAGCATTGCGCCTCACGCGACGCCGCGCGATGTCGCGCCCGCGCTTATGTGCTCGCCCTTATTTGACGCGCTGACGGACGTGATTGGGATTTATTATGCCGGTGTAGGTGTATTTGTTTGTGAATTCACTTTGTACTGCTCTTTTTTACTACAAATAATGTATTGTTCGCCGTTCTCATGTATTTTATATACCTACATATTAAGCAGGAACAGGAGCCCGATTTTCGTTTGATAGACATCAATCTCTATTAGAGATATATCGAAACGAAATGTCAAATTGGTCGTATTTTTTTCTTTTGTTTCGACATATCTGTAATACCTAGAGATTAATGTCTATAAAACTAAAATCGGGCCACTGGAAGTTAAATTATAATTAAAAGTACATTGCGATCCATTAGTTAGTACGATAGATATTTATTAAATCACTCCAAAATAGATCAACTCAGCTTAAAGCCTTTTTATTTCTATTAGAAGAAACTTATGGAACCTCTTATAATTAACATTATTAAGTATAAAACGGCGTAATAAATGACTAATTTGAGTAATTAATATAGTTATAAAGGGACACGCCCTACCCAAGCTGCAGTCATAATTGCCAAACAAATTATCGCCAATTTAATTATTGGTATGCGATCTAATACTAAGATTAAATTTTAATTACATAGACACCGTTGTATAAATGACTACACATAAATAATGACAAAACGAGGAGGATATTGAATACACATAGGTAATTCCAATTGGTTTTAAAGGGGGTAGATAATGGTAGTTACTTCATTTTACTCACTGACGCAAGATTACTATCGGAATGCTCACAATTAAAACTAGAAGCGACAATCAATTCTTATCTGCGATAAAAAAATGCAAATAGCTTTTATCCGTTGCACTTAAATTATTGAAGCTTGAGGCCGGCTAATTCAGTATCTGACCACAATTATAATTAAGGCGTTGGACCTCACACGGGCCTTAATTAACGACTGTCGATACAAAAAAAAGACGCTAAAGCGCGATCCAGAGACGGCGTCGATAACGCGCCCGCGCTGATATCGCGCCGTGAGGAAGGGCCCTTAATTAGGGATGTCACTATGTTGCAAAATTTGAATTGTCTCTTGCATTAAATGGTCAGTATATTCCATTATAACTTATTGTGACATTCTACAAGTTTTGTTTATAAAGTATAATATTTTTTCCAAAAGTATGATTCTCATGAAAAACATATTGCCTTTTTATTGTACTTTAAGTCAGTTCTGTCAAATGTATATTTATATGTCTAATTCAGATAATCCAGCTAGAAACATTGTTGTTTCTCAAACCACTGATATAGTCCGGCTGTGATGTAACGCTTCAATCCTGTACTGTGTATGTTGAGTAATCTTGTGAGGTTGCTTCACCTCGTTGCGTCGTTTGCGCTACTTCATCCGAGCGCTGTCTTTTGTCTATCTGCCTGTTTTATGCTTAAACGTTGAGACTGCGCTGTAGATCAACAAAATATTAATAAGCGATCTTTTAAGATTTCAGACGTATCAACCCTATCTCTAATGAAGCTATGCAAATTGTATGCGCCCACGCAACTCGGCGGCGCGTTTGAAACGCTCCCGGGCGGCTCACCGATCGCTACCGGCCCCAACTAGTTTATACCGGTATTGTGCGCCGTAATCACTTGTGATGTGATTTACCTCCGTTTAGTAGGCTTAATTACGAGATTATATTGTCTTTAGAAATGTTTTGACATGTTGTATTATGGCGTTATTGTATTGTTTTCTGTCAGATTTCATTTGACGTAAGTCGATCTTGATTTGAAAAAACCTTATAATAGGCTTTGTAGAGTCGATATGGGTAATTTATTTTTCATAAAAAATCCGTGAAACTCTCCATAGATTATGAGTTACATATACAATATGTCCGCTTAAAATACGACACAGAAATTATCTATGACAACAACACAACCCGTTCTGTCCGAATATGATATCGATTGTCCGATGATTCGATTGTCGTTCAAATCGATAACAGGTACGATCTTAGATAGCGACGTCGGAGATATGGAACGTCTTTCGCAGATTTGAAATGCAATTTCGTATTTTCTGATAAAATATGTCTATAGGAATTGATATCACATCTGTGATGGCGTGCGTATTATGTATAAACTTATGTGTCATGGATACCGGCGATATCAGTCATGAAGTGAACTCATACTTATCGCTTTTCTTTATGAGAATGTCGTTCCGTAGAGCGATACTATTGTTTTTTTTTCAAAATTTAATGTTCCTACTGCAGGGCAAAGGTGTATACTTAAAAGTTATTCTGATCAGTACATCATATCAGAGGTTTGACCATAACTCTATATACCATGGTAGAGTATATATAATGTCTATAACCACGGTTGTGAGGCGTTTTCATTATCTTCTTAAATCGGTTAATTAAAATAATGTTCTCTAAAAATAAACCGCAGCTAAGCGGCGACGCTTTCATGAAACTTCGCACATGAGTCCTGCGAGTGCGGGCCGCAGCCGGCTGTCAAGACTGTGCAGTCTTCAGATAAAGACTACGCGGACTAGAGGGGGCGTTTCGATCAACGTGCGCGTCGCGTTACGTACGATTGTTTAGTGTAGACTAGGAGCTAGCTGATACATCAGATGTACATTTACTTGTAGAATTATATTTGCTACATAGTATGGGTTATGGATTACAAAGCCGGCAAGATGTATTTGTAAGGTATCTCTATACATATATGAGTACTATACTTATACATATTGAACAAAAAAATACGAGTACAAGTCTCGCGCACAAACTTTAAACTGTGATATACAAATTTAAATTCTAAATCGTAAGTATACGGCATTAGGAATATTATAGTATTATTTATGGAAAACAATATTATTACTGACCTAGTGGATTCCCATTTTAGTCTGAATTAACGTTGCTAATAGGTACACGTAAGAACAGGGAAAGTTATTTAGTTGATGGTTCACTAGAAGTTAATAAGTTTGCAGTGGTATAGCAGGCGGCAGCTCCTCGCCTATGCTCGCACGCCCGAGCCGCAGCATGGCCGGATATGAAGATAGCATTCGGAAAAACGAGCAAGCCTCGAGTTGTACGTTGTTCTTGCGACTTTTTTTGTTCGCGCGTTTTGTCGCATTCCGCTTTTTCTGTCGTCTTTTGTGCGCCGTCTGTATCGATTGGGCCTGTCTAGCGGTTTAAAGACGGCTTTATTTGCATTCGAAATTAAAGAATGATGAATGTGGGGAGCGTCCACGTGGCCTTTCAGACCAATAAGATGGTTTCATCATGACGCGATATGGGGATGTCGTGATTTTGGTGCATCCTCATTGGTCACATCTTACACAAGTACTGTTGCGTATTTATTTAACCAGTGTGAAATGACGTGTCAATATCTGAATTATACACATAACAAGTTATTTATTATGTTGTTGCGTTATTTTATTTAATTATAAAAAAGTGGTAAATATATTCCGTAAAATGATAAAATATCTAGTTTAAATAAACATAAACTCATTTATCCGTAATGACAAACTATAAAATTGTAGTTAAACTTTTACATTGGTCACTGCCATTTTCATATTTAACTTCATCTTTTATGACGAGTGATCCCCATATTTACGGAATGCACTTGGTACTGGACGGAGTTTTATTAAAATTTATCTGTAGTTTTTTTTTTATAATTCAATATTTATTTTGTAAAGTACCCGCCTCGTTGTTTTCTGTTCATATTATTCCGTGTTTTAAACTAATTTAAATAGAAGTGAAAGCGCTCTTTGATATAATATCTTCAGTTTTTGTAAATTGATTTCATGATATGAATTATTATTGTTCTGAGTTTAATATTCTTCATAAGGTTATTAGTTTTTCTAATTATGACCAATCACATTGTGCAAACTCGTTGTTCCCATAGAGTATAAATATATAGACGATATTATTTTAACACTCACACTTCCACCTCGTTCTACTGATTTGTATTTATAGGGAGTTATAATCAAAGAATTTGAAATAAATGACACTAACATTACAAATCACTTGATATTATTGTCTTTGAAACAACTCCATGCATTTATTTCAAATTGGTATCCTTTACTTACCCTTAAATATAACATAGGTAAGCACCCACAAACATTCAGTTGACGATTAATTTTATATCTCTCGTGGTGGACGGGAAAAACTTGATTATTAACAGCCATGCTCAAACCCGCACCTGCATTATAAAATCATAAGTTATATGACGTCTCACATTTCATGCGTTCGCTATAAAAACATATTGTCGCATAGGTAATTCGCAGGAGTGTGCGCGCGCGCAGCCCGCCCGGCCAATCACGAGTGTCCGTCATCGCGTCACGACCTGACATTGCCCGCTTAGTTGTGTATGATTGAGCCGCGGCTTTTGATATTATTATACTGAGTCCCGCGTTACATCAAGTTTATTATGGATTGTAAAAACTTTAATGTTTTTAAATTTGGAATCGAACATTTAATTCCTGTCACAGAGTTGTTGTAAAATTTTAAATTGTACTATTTGTGCATACATATGTTTTATTTGGACCTTTTGTACCTATGTAAATGGTATATAGGCACAATTTTATAACCTTACGACTTATATTAGGTGCATCGTAAAGTAAATAAGAATATTATGCTATAAACTGCGATCACCTGTTACACATAAAACTTTTAATTACTTACATCTTTTTATAACAACTAACCGGATTTGGCCAGTTATAAAATATGAAAGGACAATATTTCCTTGCTCTTAAAAAGTTTCTACAAATTGCTGACTATTGCTGCGTATTTGGTGTAATGGTTCGGGCGTAAGCCGCTCGACTGGCACTGAGTGGTTTTGTGTTAAATTCCCATCAGTGGATAATTTTGGAAATAGCGTTTTAGAAGGTCTAGTATAACTGGAATTGTCCCCAATCCATTTTATGGTGGCCATAATGCAAGTGTTATTTATATATTTATATTTTACTTATTCATTGACTACTACACAAGGCAAGTAATTCTCACTAATTCGTACCAATTCCACAATCGTGCAGACGCAAAAAACTAAGTTGAGCGTCCCCGTCATCAGGTCATTGCGGACAATTGAGATTCATGCCTGTCACCCGTAAGGGCCCTGATTCATGCGTTCTCTAATAAGAGCCGATGTGTAAGTCTGTTTGTCATAGTTGTATTGATAGCTGGCTGTCACGAGCTAGATTGGTGGCAGTTTACGAGCTGCTTTCTGCAGTTATTGACCGCCATTGAATGGCGCAGATGCGGTGTTGATGTGCATCGTTTTGGTCTTTTTTCGGCGTCATGACAATTGTAGATTTTTTGATTAAGTCACCATGACTCATGACTTGTCCCATCTCATGACACTCACATTTTTTGTGACTGTTTTCTCAAATTAACGAAAATTATTTGCATATTATTCCATAAGATTTTATCATATGCTAAAAGAAGAAGAACCTACTTATGGATATTAATTAATGGCGATATTAAAATTTACTTAAATACGGATTTATTCCATATTGGATAGCAGTTACATCGACACTTTTATACTAGCTAAGATGTTCCTCAAATTTAGATTTAGAATTTGAATTACAATTTCAGAAAAGAATCACATACAATTTGATGCTCTACCGTTCGCTCTGGTTGAGCGAACGGTAGAGCATCAAATTAAACACCATACACCTCTTTGTCAAATTGCATAGGTATATTCTAAATTGTGTATCTGTATTCAAAGACACATTTGATAGGCCAGCTGAGATTTAATAATTATTGATAAACTAAAATTAGCGAGATAAATATGCAAATAAATATAAGAAATAATTTTAAATTTTAGGTTGCTAATAAATATCATTCCCGACACTTGACAAATTGTCTTATAAAACCATTATCCAATGATCACAGGCCCTCATAAAAGAATACAATAACCATCCAAGTCTTCATCGCGTTTAGTGTCTAGCTAATAGATCGTGTAAAGCCATAAGTCAGGATCATAAATAACTTCATAAGTTCAGTGTAGATGTCTCCGTTGCCAAATACCAGAGCTGCTCGTCCAATTTGTCTGTCTGTCTGCGTGATTTGTGCGCGGTAATGTGCGCGTAGGAATATAATTGGGGACGATCGATGTCATCGATGCGCGAGAGTCGTAATCTTACGACTCTCGCGCATCCCCGGTATCTACCGGGGATGTATTTCTTTGTTTATTTATAATGAGATATCTAGGTATTAGAATGTTGGCCGAGTTGAATCTAAATTGTATTGTTAATAGCCAATAAACTTATTAGTCTACTGGTTAGATGGTAGCCATCTTCTTGAATTCCTCGTTTCAGTTTCGGTTCCATGAGCGCAAATAACCACTAACTACTTATGTTCGTTAAAACTTTGGCACCTTATGTAATAAATTTCGAAGAGCAAAGACCTCTATTGGTAACGTATTTACGACGGTATGTAAGTTTAACCATAATTTTATTTTGCGAATGCCGCTATTGTGCTTTTATATCTTGAAAGGGTAGGCAGATGTGAAATGGATGCGCATTTCGTCGATATAAGATTTGCTTGTTTTAACATTAATATACTAACTTTGAAACGAATTCAATCTCCACGGATAGTTCCACTTTACTATAAAATTTCAATTAAACACCTTGGAGCTTTATTGCTAGTTCAGAAGCTGGCTCGTTATCACGTAATTTACGCTACTCTGTTTGATCGGCTATTCGTGTAGATGCAATGCGTACGCGCATCTTACCGTGATCACGACGCTAATCTAGTCAGGCCAATGTATTCCAATGGGACACGGCCTCGCGACCGCAGATCATAATAAAAGGGTAAATAGTTTTCCATAAATATGTGTGGCACATTGGAAGCCTTATGGTTTTCTTGTTTCTTCGTCTTTCTTTGCTTGATACATCTATAGTCCATCTACATTATAAAGTTTATTTTACCTAGAATAGAATCAGGTCTTATTAACAGCGCAACGAGGCATCAGTATCCATCATAATTTCGCCTCATTTTGTAATGCAGCGCTGAGATGCGATATTTTCATATTCAAAGCAAAGTTAAACATGCTGTTCTCATCACTTTTATTGGCCTACATTTAAGGGCGTTATTCCTAGTTGTAATTTGATGTATAAAGTGTGTGGTATAAATGCGTGGGCAGTACAGTTAGATGCAAAAGTGAGAAGATGGACTGGATATGCATAATTAAGTGTGTTTTAACCGCGCAAGTGATGGCCGAACGAACACCAAATATCGAATATTATCGTAGTAAGCGCTTGATATGCGACACTTCATTTAGCATTTTGCTTAGCGGTTACACCAAGTGGAACCTGTAAATTTTCTTATCTAAATATGTTTAGGTGTTTTAATCAAATAGTAACGGTTATATTGCAACTAATCTTGAAGTAAATGTTTTTAGGACTTTGCTGTTTTGAAGCAGCAGACAATATATATTGTTTCTTTGTGTGTATTTTAATAAAAAAGAATAATATCTATATTTTACTAGTTTGAAGCCTATTATTTTTTCTGAAACTATGGTCTATGATATTTACATTGAAATTGTCGAATATTTTGCACTGAAAAAGTTAGGGTAGGTGGTATGTTTAAGCTAGTCTCTAAAAAAATTACAATCAAACTAAACAGCCCCCCTAGTTTTTGACTGCCCAGCCCCTTTCAGTTTTTTTCTGTTAACTCAGTACAAAATCTGTTAAAAATTTACACTCAGAATTGCAGCAACAATACTTGAATAGGTCGTGGTATGGTGTAGGCTTACCACGACGTACGGTTGGCTTGATTTGATGTAATAACCAAAAATCCATATTTTAAATTTGGAACGCATTATTGATAGCTTGATTACCTGGGTTACAGATTACTTGCAGTCCACTTTACTTTATCTTGTAAAATGGCAGTATAATAACAATACCGTCCCGTAATTATTATCCTGGTGCCTAAACCTTCTGTCTCCGAGCATACCGGTCGCGCTGCCCGTCCTTATGACGTGAAAGTTGTTGATGTACGCGCTGTGAGGATTCCATTTTGCTAATCCCCTTACTGGAGTTTCACTGTGGGGAATTAAATTCTATCACGCATTTGGTCGTATCATACCTCTCAACAGGGTCAATGGGCAGGTATTTCATGCAGTATACTAGTAACAACTTTTTTGTCAACACCGTGATAGGTATTTCAGCTTAGCTCAGTACTGCAGTGAGTGCCATTATGCCAATCATCAGACTAGACATTAACACATTTGCGATATACTGTTGTATTCTGTGATAGTTAACCCGGCGAACTACGTATAACATTTAAACGATTGTATTAGAGCGAACCGACAAACTAAAATGCAATTTAGTCGAACCGTTTTTGAGTTTTTGCGAGACTAACGAACAGCAACAGACTATACAGGTGGTTATGGATTTGATCTTCATGAAGGTGATTTTTTGAATGTATTTTTTTTTATTTATAATTTACCGTGGTTTGATAGCTATTCGGATCATTCCCAGACGGTAATGTATAGTACATGGTTTGATACTTATGTAGTTTCTGTTTCTTTAGCAAAAAAATAGTGTAGCAAATAACTCAAACGTGGTTGTATTCCTTGGATCAGTATCTTAATCTATGCAGAAAACGTTTTTGTCACATTATTGGAGATATAATTATAATCCAACTGTCGAATAATATTCATAACTCTATTAGTTTGTCTATATATGATAGTTTTTCGTGACAATCGCATGTTGTAGAGTGCGCCTCGCGGAATGATTCGCGCACAATGATCGTGATTACCTGCGCGCGTATTGACGGCTGACACTGACACCTCCAGTGGCTGACAACTCGAGTGGTCATTAGCGACCTGCCATTGTGACGATTGTCATTTTATTAATTAGGTAAATACTATACGCAGATAATGGGGCTTGGAGTTCGACAGATAATTGGATGTAGTTAAACATAAAGGATCCAATCCACATCAAGTCAGCTTTGAGATGTGGCAGCTTGAAGTTTGACAATGGATTACATGGAGGACATGTGGGATGGTACCTAGGTCGTATTTTTTTATTTATCGATGGGATCTTTATTGTTGATTGAAAAGGCCTCCTCTAGGAACCGTTTGGTTCACTTAAGTCAGTTTTGTCAATTTTTTTCCTTTTGCTTAACTACATCCAATAATTTACAGTTTACACCCTGCAAAAAAAAACATTTTGACTTATAATCCCCATTTTTATAGTCTTACGATGTGTCTAAAGGTTATTAAATATGTAGTTATAAGAATCCTTTAGAAGTGGAGTAGGAAATTTGAAGAAATGGGATTTTGGTTGGACGCTTTCTTAAAATTATAAGAAACTTTAATGTGTTTGATGTGGCGGTGGATATATACAGGATGTTTCAGAAGGCCGAAATAATACTTTGACGTTTGCATCAGTGTCGGGTATACAACTGAATGGTATAAAAAATTGATTAAAATTCGACCATGTTTTTCCAAATTTTTTATCGTCACCGATTTGTATTGTAATATCTCGAGTTCTATGTTAAATTTTCATGTTCTGTTTTATGAATACTAGTAGTCGCCCCTCATTAGTGTAGTTTACACTGCTGAATATGGATATGGATGACACCGAGGGCCAGAATACGACACCTGTGACAAATATTCGAAGGGCTATAATTCAGAAACTATGCATAGTTTGGTATAAACTGTCTTCACTAAGCATTCACATATGAGCTATCGTATATGTATTACCCAAAATATTATCTCGGACTTCTGATACACCCTGTAAATATAATGAGCGTTTTGAGGTTCATATAAAAAGTGCGTAATCCCAACCGCGTTGGTACAAACCTAGTTAAGTTAAGGGTGTCAGAGAAGTCGATTCTGTTGGAAAACTAAACTTCACTAAACGGTCCTTCTTACGGCCGTAATGTGTGAACATGATGTCGACATTGGGAGTGCTGTCAAATATATTTTAGTTGTAGTTTGTGTACAGACTTAGCAGTGGTAGCCGAGTGGTCGAATGCACGCCTTGCAATCAAAGCGTGCAGGATCAAACCCCGGCTCGCACCTCTGGTATTTATGTGCGAATCTCATTTTCATCCGAAATTATCACTTGCTATGAAACGGTGAAGTAAAACATCATCGTGAGGAAACCTGCACGTCTGAGGAAACTTGACTATTTCTCAATAGATGTGTGAAGTCTGCCAACCCGCACTGCGCCTGCGTGGTGGACTATGGCCTGAATCCCCCTCGCATTGAGGGGAGGCCCGTGCCCATCAGTGGGGCGTTAAAAAGGCTATGGTAGTAGTACTAGTTGTGTACAGAATTCACTTCAGTGCTAGGTATATTCCTTTCGTTAGTCATTCAATCGGAATATTGGACGTTTTGACTACCCGCAAACATTCAGCCCTCACTCCTCGCACCATAAATCACCTCCCAACGTGAGCTTAAAATATTCATCAGAATTAATCTCATTTTATTTAAACTGGGCCTGCCGAGTCAACATGCCGTCAACTATTCGCGAATTAAAAGTAAATCCTTCATGTCGAAGCGCGCGCGCCTCGGCCGGCCACGTGACGTCACCGCCGCCATTTTGCCCGAACATAATTTGACGCGGCGACGGCTTTGACAGAGGACATTTAATTACCGACCCCTCATTACCTGGATATCGGCGGATATTGATACGATGACGTTTTGTCTGGCCGACACGATCGCAGTACGATTTGATACAACTGCTGTACGATTCGGGTAAAGTTACCCTAAGTCATATACAATATACTAAAGCTTGAGATATTATTACGTGAGCTGCGTTTTGTGCTTCCCAGTTAAGTTTTTTGTAATGCTAATGTTAATCCAATGGAAAAATATTTGAATTTGAATACTACAAAGTTACAAGTATATATTTGTCGTGCTATAGTAAAAAGAATGTCTTCATCTTGAACTGATAAAATAACGATTTTACGACTATGTAATTATATCGAGGGGTTGAAAGCTATTGATATAAGCGACATTTCTTTTTACTTTAAAGGAGACCATACTCATTCGGTGCACTAAAATTTGGTGATTCCAAATATTTATATAAGTCAATATCGCCCAAAAGTGTCGTTTAAGTTAATTAGCCTTTCACGCCTCGTTATAGTGACATATTGTATTGTACAGCACCGCTTTCGGCTATTAGAACAAACAATGGTAGACCCACTTTGTTCCAACTAAAAGTCGTGTCCACTAAAGGTCCCCGCGTATGGTTTTCGTGGAAAACATACTTTTCATTTGGTCCAGCGGAGTTTATTAATAAAGCCTTAATTAAGATATTGCAGTGACGTCACGATTTAATTTGAATGATCGTCCCATACGCCGGGCGTTATTAAAAATACGTCAAATGTGTAATGAGACGTGCCCTGTTTATGGATTTCAATTTTTCATGAGCTAATTACCTATTAGAAGAGTCTTACTGCGCTACGTAAATTATGTAGAGTCAATATTCCAGTGTAATAAAACATAAATATATAGTTTCTATGTATTAAATAAGAATTATCGTCATATAAGTAGCGTCAACGAATTATTGTATCAAGAGGGAACTTTTCCTAGCATTTGATAGTTTTACACGTCCAGTTTTGTGTGTGACTTTGATGTGTACGTACGTCCGTCAGATTTATGTCAAGACGTGAAGGACTCTCTAGTCCGTGTCAAGGGCCGTGTCATCGATGAAACCAATTTCCTCCAATTTTTTTATGTCTTTATGTCACATTTAGGTATCTTTACTTGATAATATCTTTGAGTAGTGTAGTTGTGTTTCAGACGGTTATATTTAATATGACTGCTTATATTGAATAGTTTAATGACAAGTTGATCTCTTATTTTCAAATAGCTTGTTGAACCCATTGCTTTGGTTCATTGCATCTAGGAGGTTGTAGTTCGATTCCAACTTAAGGCATTTTCGTAATTGGCCACTCTTACACTGTTAAATACTGACTACAACATCACCACGTTTTAACCTTAATTATAAACCGAAAAATCACATTATTCTAAGGCCCCTCAGTGTGTTAAGGGCCCCGGCACACTACAGTGTCGTGTTACGTCCACGGCGTCTGTGCGTTACGAAAGAAACGTCATAAATCTGTCAAATTTGACGCGGCAAGCTAAATTATGAATGCGATCTTGAGTGATTTGTGTTCGAGTTGCTTGACGTCTTGCGCTCGCCCGGCCGCGGCAAAAAATAATGGCGCCGAAATAGACGCGCCGAGAGACGTGGAAATATGAATATGATTATGTAGAGCTGAATAGAGTCTAGCCAGGAGAGCTGCAGCTGTCTCATAGCGTCCTTTTCAGGACACGCCTCAATACAATGTTATTTAAAATTTACCATTTATATAAAATATACCTACACACCTATTTCCCTTTGTCACGCCATAACTTGAGAATGTCTTTACCGATTTCATTTGTTTTCTTATATTTACGCGAATACTATACATTGAAATAAAACTATTTTACCATGGTTGGTGTAAAGCAGCCGAAACGTCGGGAAAATAAAATAGTAAATAAACGCGATAAAATCCGTAAAATAGTTTTATTTCGATTTCATTCGTCTCTTTTTTAAGTGTTCTCATACTTTGTAGAAGTTTCTTACGGATAATAAATATAAGAAAATTTTAAATAATTAGGGTTCCTAAATTTCGCACGTACGGGGACGCGGGCTCAGCTCGTGTTTTATAAATATTAGTTAAGTGAATTGTGGAAATATTAAACGCTACTTTATATAACTAAATACATTTTATTTACAATCGTATTTTAAACACACGTGTCAGGACTGCACATTGGGATGGATGACCTGAAAACTGTCAACATAAAAATAATCTCGGTTTAATAATATATTATGTAGGTACCGCGAGAAACCCAAACCGATCAGCGAGCTGTCGCCAGAGAAGGACAAGCAAACACTCCTCTCGGAGCCCTTTTAATTTACAGAAAACGAAATTTATGCTCAGTATTCCTACATCAGTAATCCCGGGTAACGAATTTATGTATTTTTCTAGAGGCCGTTAAATTCCCGAACGTACTAAATGTTTAATTAACAAAAAACGTCAGTCGCCGTGCCCGAGGGTCGACTCTCGTAAATCAAGCCAAAATAGTATATAATAATTAAACGTATGACGAGGTGGATTTATGACCTTATAAATATGTCAGTCACGCGGCTCTCAGTCATCGGGCCCTTGAGTGCCGCGCGTAAGATTGCTTTTGCGATACTTTTATACTATGTACAAAAGGTTGATATGGGCAGTCCTAGAGGAAGTGATAGTTTTAATTTATTTTGGAAATCTCTTTCGGTAATGATTGTTATTTATCATCTACTTATTACAGAGCATGTTTTTAGAAAATAAGCTTTGTCTTCATTATAAATGGAGCAGTGGTAGCCGAATGGTCGAACACACGCCTTGCAATCAAAGTGTGCAGGTTCAACCCCGGCTCGCACCTCTGGGTTTCATGTGCGAATCTCATTTTCATCCGAGATTACCACTTGCTATGAAACGGTGAAGGAAAACATCGTGAGGAAACCTGCACGTCTGAGGGAACTTGACTAGTTTTCGATAGATGTGTGAAGTCTGCCAACCCGCACCGGACCAGCGTGGTGGACTATGGGCCGAATCCCCCTCGCTTTGAGGGGAGGCCCGTGCTCAGCAGTGGGGCGTTAAAAGGGCTGTAGTAGTATTAGTTCATTATAAATGGGCAGAACTTGCTATAAATTTTACCAGTAAAAGAAAATTAAAAACATATGATTTGCGTATTGTAGCGCCATCTATCGAAAAATATTTGCAATGAACAGGCCCTGAATTAAGTAAGGTCGTGAAACTATTGCTATTGACCCGCAAAACGTCCTACAACTTCCTTTTGACGCAAGCAATAACGACTAGTGGTAAGACATTCGCAAAATTGCTGACAAAAAATTATGAATAGTTTTTGTTTACTTGGCTTGTACAATTTGCACAAAATTTAAACAATGATGGCCATAAATTATACCATTCTTACTACACACAATAAGTTCGGAATACGGAGAAAAGTATAATGGCGTGATATGCAAAGGATGAACTTTCATTGTATTTTTTTTTTGTTAAAACTAATAATGTTTTCTGTGTTAACCTTGATACTGTTAGTCAGCCCCGTTTAACGCAATAAACGAAATAAACGCGATAAAATCCGTAAAATAGTTTTATTTCAATGTATAGTATTTGCGTAAATGTAAGAAAACAATATGTGTTAACCTACGTAAATTATGTGTAAAAGACGGGTTCAGAACTGAAATTAAAAAAAAATAGCACAAACTTTATTTTAAGTATTTCTCACGGAAATTATTTGAGGGGTCTATAAAAATACCATATCATCTTACTGGCATCTTTGGACCGGTCCTAACACATAACGTGGAACTATTCCTATCGGTTTTTACGTAAAGGGTGGCAACATGGCCGCTATCTCCGGCCGCACAGTGGTCCCAGCGCCGCATCTGTTCGTACATAAATCTGTCGCATATGAAAAGAATTAAAACGTTCCCCATTGTAGACGGCTGAATAAATCTTAGAGATATCTTTGTGAGGGACGCGCGACGCCCGCGGCTCTCCGACGAGGTACGGCGATATTTTACAAGTTTTTGACAGCCGATATGGCTTTCCTGAACGGCACCTGCCCACTGTGCACGATGGTGATGCCCTTCGACAGCGGACACCTGATAACGGTTTGAAAAGGCAAAAAAACAAATCCTCAATAGGTTACTTCTTAATACTTAATACACTGCAATCATCTGAAAATCAAAAGAAATTCACACGGTTAATGTTTAACATGATATATAGATGGCGTTAGAGGTCGTGGAAGGAAAAGGGTAGGAATGTCCTGATTAATATTTTCCTTCTTATAATAGTCATAACATTACCTTATGTTTTATTAAATGGAAGCGCCGAATGGTCACAATTATAAAAACATGTAATAAAATAAATATCAATGTCGACGAAACACAAAGAAATTTGTATATAAAATAGTAATGCAACGTAGCTTCTGTCCGAACTAGTTTTCAAACATACCTACCGAGCCACTTAAACCATTTACGATCAATTAATACCTACTCAAATCAAATATGTTTAATCAAACTCAAAGAAACAAAAAATACGATCACAGTCGGACCACTTAATAAATTGTCTGGGGCTTGTATGGAGAGAAAAAAAGAGTATATCAAACGAGTCACCAATAACACTATAGTATGGAGTTTATGGTGATGCCCTTGAAGTTTGTTATCGGGCGACGATTCTTTATTGACACTATAAATGTGGAAACATACGGTAAGGTTTCACGGGCGCGCCGGCGCGGACGGCGGCGACCAGAGCGACGACAGGCCAAACAATGTACACGCTCGAACTATCCTAACAAACATAAAACATTCCGTTACCGGCAGTAAAACTTTTAGTTGAGATCTATATTTGGATGGATGTAACTGATTTAGGCATTAAGCCACGCTAATTTATGAAAATATATTTGACTTTCTGTGACACACATCGAAGCTAGTTTGTTTGTTATCGTGAATCTAAAATGTTTTTATAAGAAAAAACAGTACGTCTAAGATATTACATCATTATTTTTATAGTATTACCCACATTGATATAAATAGGTAGATTTTTTTTTTTTCTAAAATAATGTATAACCATTTACAACTAGCAATTATTCCGAAACCAATTTAAAAATGAATAAATTAGTTAAATTTACACCAGTTAAATAAATATACTTAAAAGTTAGTGATTTGATTAATTATTTTTGTTAAATAAAAAATCTCGCTTCCAATTTTGTGCTCGTTGCGAACGCTTGAACGGCCATGTATCCGTATCTTTGAGACATTACCCTGACTGATTTACAAGGCTTTAGCGGCATAAGTCCATGGTCCTGTTTGATGTCGCCCGTAGAGCCACCGGACCAATAATCGTTAAGACAAGCCGCGTTAATTCTTTACGAGATTACAAAAAATATATATACCTACTCCACATTTTGATCTCTTTTAAATTGGTTTATGATGTCTATGTACTGGTTTGTAGACACGTTTCACCGTTGAAAGCATACCAATTTTAGAAATAGGTGTATATGACTAATATATACAAAAGACAGTTATACTTTAAAATTAAATTAAAAGGCCATAAGTTGTTTTGAGTTATATAGGAATGGCAGGGTAGTGTAGCGTGGGCAGTGTTTCCGGTTTTTTAAATGATATCACCTCTGGACAGTTTTGACGTCGTTTACATGTTTTTACGAATCAATATTTTACAAAATTTGGACATGAACATTAAAGTATAAAAAGAAAATATTTTGTTCGGAATCGCCGGGCGTCACAAATCACGGCGAGTGGGCTCGACACCTACGCGACATGTTTGATTCGGTCGCATCAAAAGTTATTATATCGCGGGCCGTGTACGCGTATCTTGTTAAACAAAACAAAATTAATCAAAAAACCCCAACAATGGTAATCGAGAGACAGTGTCCGTCATAAATCGAGTTCCCCTATCACTGCATCGCGCGTCACTGTATCGCATTACGACATTGTCTGTTTGATATCGAATTTATTACGAGGGGCTTATTCGAATCACTCGAAACACGTCACCCGACATAGCTCGACTCTCATAAATTGTGTGACATATCGTTCGAGTTCCGAGATTTTTCTGTATAAAACTGTCGACGGTATAATGCGTTCGCATATCTCAATAAACGTACCTATTACCGCAGTACTAAGGCTTAATATAAATTTTATTGCGTGCAGATATAATTTGGTTTTTCGATATCTTGTCGTGTCTTGCCTCATATTAATGACGGTTCTTTTTTTTTAATTCATCGTGAATATATTTAAGTATGTTTAGTGGCCTGAGCCATCGGACTTTTGATGTTACTCATCGGTTTCAAGAAGTAATAGCAGTCGATCGAGATAATCTTCCGAGTCAATTAAATGTGATACTAAATTTTGTCCCAAAAATGTTGGGAGATTAACCACTGGGTGATGTGACAGGTCTCATCACTTTGCCTAAGCTGCATTTTATTTAAATTACGAACACACCCAAATAAAAAAATCCTTGATCCACTTCAAAATATTTATCTTATTTTAGTTTTATTTAGGTAATACTAATAATATAATTTAGTGTGACCTTATTTTTTTATAATTATTTTTGACGACTACCAATTTAAATTGTTGATATGTTTATTCCTAATTATAAATAAATATAAATTATCTGGTAAATGTCACTGTGTGGTGATTTAATTTAAAAGATCAATGTAAGTTTGAACAGGCATCTTATGCTGAAACTTTCATTTTCAGATGAGCGCGAGTGACGCGGGGGGAAGCTGGGGCGACCAGTAGAGATGCGCTCCAAACAGCAGCCGCGACCTTCCTACCGCTGGCTCAACACCAACGAAAACGGTGAGTTATAGCATATAAGAGAACTTAATTAACTTTTTTCCATTTCAGAAAAATAATACGCTACTTGTAACATCCTAATAGAAAAGATGGATGGACTGTATAAAGGGTGATATGAATGAGATCGGAGTGGATGTCAGTATGACGGACAAGCGAGATGAATGGAAGAAAAAGACATACCGCGCTGACCCTCAAATAATGAGAGAGATGAGGTCAAGATCTTGGGACTCACCATCGATCATAAGTTGACATTCAACAGCCACACTGCGAATACCTGCAGAAAGGCGTTGAATGTCTACAAACAGTTGGCAAGGGCCGCCAAAACTAGCTGGGGCCTCCACCCGGAAGTCATCCGGGTGATTTACACAGCCACTGTTGAGCCCCTCATCCTGTATGCCGCCAGTGCCTGGTCGCCGTCGACAAACAAGATCACTATTCAGAAGCAGCTGAACACTGTCCAGAGAGGCTTTGCGCTGAAGATGTGCAAAGCCTACAAAACGGTGTCCCTGAACGCGTCGCTCGCTCTGACCGGGTTACTACCCCTCGACATTCGCATACGCGAAGCGGCCTCCCTTTACAAGGCAAAGAGGGGAGTACCTCGACCAGAGCTGAGAGACGTCGAGGTAGAAAGCAGACTGGCGTACACGAGTACTCCGCATCCCGCGAAACATATGGACCTCAAGTTCATAAGCCTGATGGATCAGCGAGACGTGACCATCAACGTATGCAGCGCAGTACGAATCTATACAGATGGCAGCAAGATTGAAGGCAAGGTCGGCGCCTCACTATCCGTATGGAATAGCGAAGTGGAGACCAAGTCGTTCAAACTCAAGCTGTCATCTTACTGCACGGTCTATCAGGCTGAACTTTTGGCCATATGCAGAGCCACGAAATTCGCGTTTGAGAGTGGAAGCGCCAGTTTTGCTATCATCAGCGACTCGCGTTCGGCACTCGAGACAGTGGTCAACGCACTCTCTCATCATCCGCTAGCCGCTGAGGCGCGGGACAACATCGCCCGCTGTAGACTCCAAAACAAGGACGTTTCCTTGTTTTGGATAAAAGCACACGCGGGGCTGGCGGGTAATGAGAGAGCAGACGAGCTGGCTAAACAAGCAGCGCTGCACGTTAGGACCAAACCTGTGTACGACAAATGTCCGGTTTCATTCGTCAAGCGACAAATCCGCTCGGAATCGCTTGACGAATGGAATCGTAGGTACCAGACTGGCACCACTGCATCCACGACCAAAATGTTTTTCCCTGACCTTCTGGTAGCGTACAGGACGATTAGAGAGATCGTGCCCACTGTCGTGCTCACACAGGTTCTGACGGGGCACGGTGGGTTCTCTGGGTACTTGAACCGTTTCAAGCGCAGGGAGGACCCATCGTGCATCTGCGAACCGGGTGTCAGCGAGACAGTGGAGCACATCTTGCTTCATTGCCCTGTGTTTGCGCGCCGAAGGCATGATGTTGAGATGACCTTGGGCGTAGCCTTAGTTTTATCCAGCCTAAGTAAGCTCGTCATGGACAAGGATAGACGTGATACCCTACTAAGCTATTGCGTGGAGGTGGCGACCAGAGTCATTGATAGAAATAAGACCTGAGCAGAAAGAGGCCAGCTGCCAACTTATTTGTCAATAAGCGACCAACAGCCGCCTACACTACACTGCGCATCAATGACTCTGGTTGCCGGATCCGCGTAATGGATAGTAGGGAAACTGTTATTTTATTTTACCATGTATTATATTCTGTTTATTATCCTTGCCTCTTGGTATTTTATTGTCTGTTATAGTGTTATTTTTTAGACGGGTTTACTTTTTATTGTGTCTTTTGACTTTTAATTTTTTAATAAAAAAAAAAAATTTGATTTTATTATTTCAATAAATATAATCCAGGCTGGAAAAATTATTTTACACACTAAACTTAAGGCTAATTTTAAGAACTCTGACCCCCACATCAGAGGTGAGCACGCGGGCCGGGCCGATAGAGGTCCGGAAAAAAAAAAAAAAAAAAAAAAAAAAAAAAACAGCAGCCGCGACCTTCCTACCGCTGGCTCAACACCAACGAAAACGGTGAGTTATAGCATATAAGAGAACTTAATTAACTTTTTTCCATTTCAGAAAAATAATACGCTACTTGTAACATCCTAATAGAAAAGATGGATGGACTGTATAAAGGGTGATATGAATGAGATCGGAGTGGATGTCAGTATGACGGACAAGCGAGATGAATGGAAGAAAAAGACATACCGCGCTGACCCTCAAATAATGGGATAAGGTAAGGCAAATGATGATGATGATGTAACATACCTACTAGAAATTTAAATCCATTAACAAACGTCATACAAAGACATATTTTAGATACAAATGTATTCTAAAATACAACTACAAACGAATGATACCGAACTTTCTATAATTTTATTATTATATTTTTATGTTAGTGCACCTAGTAAAAATACCTTTGTCTTCTAAGTAATTCAATAGGTCTATAGTTTAAAACTAAATTCAATTTTACGTTAGAAACGAACAATGGCTACTTACTTATCAAATTTTTTGACGTCTCAATTAATACACGTTCTCACACTATACAAATACTGTAACAATTACATAATCGGTACATCCACGCCTATTTAATCAAACCCAAATACAAATATAAAATTTACTTGCACGATAAACGCTGGTAATATATTAATGGAAGTTTAACCTTTGTTGCACTATGTATTAAGGGCGAACTTCCCTTGACGCGTCATGTTGCGGGCTGCATAATTTGTCGAGCCGCACAATCGGCGCCGACACCGTGACGTGACGATTCCGAATTCAACTAAAACTCGCAATAAATATAAAGTTATGGCCATAGAAAAAAGAGTGGCGAACAAAACGCGAATGTACTAAGTAATAACTCATAGGTCTTTTTGTATGAAACTAAGCCACCGTGAAGCGATAAATAATATTTATTTTCGCTATTATACGCGTTTTTGTCAGTTGTAATGGGTGTGGAGCGGTGAGCGGGTTGGGCGGCGCCGGGCCACGCGGCCAGCGGGCTTTCAAAGATGACGTCACGCTATGATGTCATATGATTTCTACTTCATTACTAATCTACTTACTTGTGTAGATCTTGACGTAACTAAATTATCTTTACATTTAAAAACGAATCCCTACTTCTCTTGGTCACGCCATTACTTGAGAATTTACTGATTTCATTCTCCTTTTTTTTCTAATTATTTGCAAATAGTTCAGAGGGAAAATAAAATTAAAAATAATTGGGGTTCTTAAATTTCATGTGTATTCAGCCATGACCGAAATTTGTGGCGATCTATGGGGGAAGCCTATGTCCTGCAGTGGACGTCTCTGGCTGATAGATAGATGTTACGAGCGCAGCTAGTGGTATATAAAATAATCTAAATTTGTGTTTTTTAATTCAATTTTATCTACTAGATAAACTAGCGTAATTGTAGCACAACAATTTTTTTTTTTATTTATGTAAAAAAATATGTCATTTTTAGCAAATTTCGTATATTGTGTGTTACTTAGTCCACATTTCATGATTCAGTTATAGTGAAGATAGGTATTTCTTATTTTATTATGTTGTTTAAAATAAAACAAAATGTCAACGCTACATTTGGATTCACGATCAATTTGTTATCTTTAACACGTCAATTTAACAAAACATGAACACATGGTGCCATGACTCAGACTCTTAAATCACGCAGTATTGGATGTAATAAAACGAAACAAATGACTGTCGTGTCATATTTTCGAAAATTATTTCGCTAATCCGCCCACCGGGCGTCCGCTCACTGTGTGGCCCCATTTCGTTGAGTTGTGCGTCCTTGTATTAAGGTTCCCCATCTCTCGACTCTTAAACCCGCAATGCACTGCACTGACACCTTAGAAAAGGCAAATGATAGACACTCTATATCGATATTGTGATATGAAGAGCAGCAATAATTAGACTTATTATTACGAACATATTGTAATAGAGTTACTAAATATTAGACAACATACACTTATAGGCATACCAGTGTAGGGTTGCTGCTACTGGGAGATGCCTTAACTTGATACCTATATTACCTGTAACTGGCTACTGCTTCATCTTTAGGCGTCATTTTAATGTGTCTTCTAGTTCTTTTGCTATGCTAGCGAAAACGATTATAAAATCATATTTATTGTTTTTATTGTATTGGACGTCGGCTTAGTCTATTGCTCTGAGCGCTAGCCGGCTTGGCTCACTACACCGGGTGGTAGCGGGTTCGATTCCTGCTAGTGGCAAATTGTATGCGACAGTCCATTGTATGGTACCCACAATTCTTTGCGTAGTTTGGGATCATAGGTACTATGAGTAGGTATGTGTTGTCTGGCTACATAAATAGACGCCTACAAACTGACCCAACAATTGGTAACGTAACTCGCCCGAGGCATTCTTTACAAACATATTACTTAATTAATTTGTGACTGTAATAACAAAAATGCGTCTTGAACATTTCTTGAATACTGATTAATGATAGCAATTTACGACATTTTTTATTAATTAAATTATCAGATTCTGCATAACAATACAATGTATATTACCTTTCGACGAGGTTACCGAGTTGACAATCGATATAAAACAATCGGTATAATCGATTTGCAGGTGCGCGATAGCAATGTGCGATTGCCTTGACTATCGGACCGATTAATTACTAGATTTGGCGTTATCATGAAAATGCCTATTGATCAATACATTCTGTAGAAAGCTTTTATGTAGTCAAAATGTGGTGAGTAGTGTACTTAGCCTAGTTCTAACTGAACGTTTTATTTGAAAGCAGAGTGGTTTTTGTCGGTCGAAATAATATTTCTTCGAACGCGTTATTATATCACTCGACCAATATTATTGGGTGACTTTGATGTCTTCGTACGTCAGATTGTTTATGTCAAGACCTATGACTAGACGTCTGTGGCATCAATTACACCAATTTCGGTACATTTTTTGGATATTTTTTTTGGCACAAAGAAGTATCTATGCTTTTTTTAATCAATATGATCCATCTAATGGGCTGCATGTCAGGCTTTACCATCACATCCCTCGGCCATCTTGTCTTAATATTACTCTATATTTTCTGTCAGTTCATGTACTAAATGAACGTGATAATTTGAATGCTTTATTTCTATAAATGTTGTTACTAATCGTAGTGCAATCAGTAATTTTTCTTTAAGACTAATTGTACTTAGTTCAGTAGGTATTTAATAATCTGTGGGTACTGCAAGTTGTCAATATACCAACCTCTCCTACTAATATCATAAATGTGATAGTTTGTGAGGTTGGAAATATGTTCGTTACTCTTTCACGCAAAAACTTCTGAATGGATTTGGATGAAACTTTACAGTGTTATTGTTTATACATCAGAATAACAAATAGGCTATAATCTATACCGATACTGAATCAAAGAAGTTGCGGGTGAAACCATAACAGAATTATCATACCTCAGGTAACCTTAGAATGCTTACCTTCTCACAAAACCCACCGCACAGCAACAAAATAGTATTCAAATAAACCACCGTTCACAGCTGCACTCAAATCAGCGTAACGCAATTGGCCGTAACAATAGAATAAAAAGAGCATAGTTTACTTTTAATTTATGGCGTCGCGTCGCCATTGGTTTCTTGATTTACAAGCGATCCACTTTCTCCCAGCACCCCTTTGTTGGAGGACTGACCGGTTACGAACATGTCATGGTTGTTAAGATGACATTTTATAGTGAAATAATCGTGCAATTTGTACATCCTTACATTACCTATAGTGTACGTTGACCTGGGGCGGTACCACCATATATTAATATAGTATTATTTATATGTTATGGATATATCGACGCTTGAAAGGTAATCTAATAAAAGGAAAAAAGGTAGATTTTACTGCGTCGTTTGGTATATATAACTTGTTATACGATTGTTTACAGTAATTGTGCTACATGAATTATGAAAACATCAGTTATAAGTAAGCACTATTGCTTAGTCATCGAGATTTAAGAGGCCTAGTTATGACAATAATGTAAAAATTACTACGTGTTAACTTTTTGGGTTCTAGGGTCTGATTTTCGTGTGATAGACATCAATCTCTATTAGAGGCAAAACAAAACGGCAAATTGGTCTTATTTTTTAGTGTTTTTTCAACATAGTATATTGAATAGAGATGATGTCTATCAAACGAAATCCAGGCCCCTGATCTTCTGTCAATATCTATTTCGGATATTATACTGCTTGACGATGGTGGCACCGCTGTTTATCTATAAAAACAGTAGAACCGATTTCGATGGCAGATAGCTGATGTTTTAAGGAGTTACTTATTTGATAAGGGTTCAAATACCGCGCGTACGAAGTCGCAGGCTCAGCTACTGCAGAAATAAAAGCAATGATGATTTTCATACTAAAAACCTTAGATAGCGAGCCAATTTAAGGTCTGAGTTAACAACGGTAGTTCCTTTTTTGAACGGCTTCAATTTACGCAGGCCTTGATCATTTGACCGACAGTAGTTTTATAGCCCGTTTTTATGTACGAGGCAAAACAATTGTTAACCCACAAACGGTGAAGGGTACAATAAACCTGGCTCACTCACCTTGTTTTTATTGGCCGATCTTGACTCCCAGCGTTTAAACCCTTTATTGTTTGTGACGTTGATGATTGCGGGAAACGGGTGGACTTGTGGCCATTGTGACGAACACTATTGTATTTGTGTGGTAAGGGAACCGATATTGTTCGACTTAGACCCATGAAATTTGAGGATATGTTATTTTTTCTGAGTGACTCTATGTTGCATAATGAGGTCCATTCTTATGTTCTCAAATTAAAACTTAATGACTATATTTGGCGATTTAAATTGAGCACTAATATTGGCGATTTAAAAAATGATTAGGTCATTGAGTTTCTTGCTGGCAGTTGAAGTCACGCACTGATCCGGTAGTATCGTTTTTTTTTTTTTTTTTACTAGCCTTTACGTGTCCCACTCCTGGGCAAAAGCCTCCCCTTTACTTCTCCACACAACTCGGTCTTGGGCTATTTCCTGCCAGTATCGTATAAGAAAAAAAAAACTACAATATGTAAGTGCCACCGTAGGCCTATGAAAGACTTAAACTTTGCTATCTTGCTCACACATTGCGGACGAAGTAACGACAACGGTAATACGTATAGTTTTGTACCATACCTGATATTTGAATGGAGATATGTTTTGGGTGGTAACAGGACACATAAAATTTATTGACTCTCTATTCACTATAGAATAGGATCAGTAACCGCGCAGTGTACACTCATAAAATTCCATCATAAAATGCGCAAAGAAATATTACAAAATGTATCGAATCCGCATAAAAGTAGTGTTTACAAACAGTGGGCGCTGTTAATCTTTACGATCGGGTCCGAATAGGGCCGAATACACCCGATCGACTGATTTATAGACTTCGGAATAGCTCCCGTCTTTTAAACGATCGCCCCGATGCCCGCTCAATTTACGGCTACATAGAGTTTTATAACTGATTTTATCACTCGTAAACTTTTACAAGCCGATTTGGCCGCTATTCATTAAGGGCGCTGATGTGCAGTACTTTAGTGCCTTTATTGTCGTCTCGAAGCGTTACATCTAGTCTATCTACTTTATAGTAAGTGCCATACATATCTCATCTTCGAGCTTTTTGATAGAACTAAGCATCTTCAACTAACTAGCGTTGATATCAATTTGATTTTGAATAAAGTTCTTTTGTCAAACTTTTATGAAGCAATAAAAATACTATTACTCAAGCTATAAAGTTTTTAATAAACGGTTTCCGCATAATAAAAAAAATTGTCTAATAAAAGTTCATTTCAAAACACATCCGCTGTTTGAACAAGTTAAAACATAAATATCTTCGGCCAATTATTGGATGGGGCCATAAAAAGTGACGATTACGTATAAATCATTAAGTCAATAGATTTAGGGTGCCCCGAGGCAGTAAAGTGAGTTTAGTTGTCAATAAACGCGCGTAAACAGTTGTCGGGTTCGGCGATGGATCGTAAACAGTGGGATTGCTGTCTGTGTGGCCCCACTGCGTCGGGAAAGTATGCTACTTTCAACTGAATAAATAAGAACTCTCTTCTGATCTGCTTATGGACTATATTTCTGTGTAGACAGCTAGATGTTTTTTTTAATTTGGTCTAGACTATAGTTTGCGTCGCCTGTTTATTTAAAACTGATTGTGCATTCGCGGCAGCCTCGCAAGCCACCGAGTTGGTAGGTGAACATAAGGCTCTTTTTACGTAAAACGTGATTAGATAGTATTATACAGAAGATTTGTATCTATATGTCGTTTAGGTAAATCCCGTGGTCGTAAGTGGCTTGGTCGCGACCTCGTAACGCGACGCGCCGCATCCTGCCGGACTACACTTTATGAATGAAACTAGAGAATGCGCGAGCGCATGACTCTAGACCGCGTTCACATTGCCACTGTACCGACAACAATTAAAAATAATCGATTGTTAGTTTATCATATAAAAACTTTATCGCGTCTGTATACCCCGAATGGTTGAGCAGAGGTGCACTGCAGTGCATCGACACTTCGTCTTTGTATTTTGGTCCCAATGTAATATGGATTGAGTCGCACCCCCCTCGATCCGAGTGAGATTCGGGCCATAGTACACCACACAGGCCCAGTGCAAGTTGGTTGGTTTTGACATAACTCATGCGGTCTATTTCATCGTCAGCTAATGTCATGTACTTACATTTCAGCGTAACCTTTAGTGATTAATCATAATATAGTTCTATTTAATTCGCATTCAGTGATTGTAATTATAGTACCGTAAAGCGGCTTTCAGACTACGCTATAATATAATACATTGTTATGGACACGTTTACACTGTACTGTACTATATATTATTGGCTTTGTATGGTGCGCGATATTGTTGTGCTATATATTATAGCGTAGTCTGAAAGCCGCTTTAAGGCAAGTACGACAATAATAACGATGCGGGTTTGATTCGCGCTAGTGGCAAGTTTAGGAAATGGCCAATGTCCAAATGTCTATTCTATGTTATCTATAGAACAAGTCTCGCTTAGTTTGGGATCGTACTTTAAGTATGTGTTGTCTGGCAATATGTATTTATTTAATGGGAGCCGCGCTAGTGTGGCCGCGTCCGGAGCATGTAACACAAGTAGCCGATTACGCTCACGGCTGATTAGACCTCGCCGAATGGCGACCGACGTGCTTCTCGACCGGTTCTTATTGCAAGGTGTCACCTACCTGGCGAAGAACTGCCACAGACAAGTGGCAGGTGGACCACACATGCCTATCAAACATTGACACAAGATCTTCAAGTTGTGAATCGTTTCCGAACGGCATGGTGTAGAAGTTCGAGTGTAGGCCGCTCGACTTACTGCAGCAGGTTCGATCCCATTCGGTAATTTCACATAGGTATGGGTGGTACTGGGTGTAAGTGGGATCGTCCCCAGTCCATTGTATGGTACCCACTGTCCAAGCTTTGCTTAGTTTTGAATCATAGGTGAGTCAATTTTTGTTTGGACATATTTTGAATAATAAAATATGAATAGAGAATGAATAGAGTTATGAATATCAACGCTTGCTATTCGACCGTAAAAGAGAATGGGTGCGATCTAAATAACTCATCAACAGGCTATATCTAATACTGACGGGAATGAGTCTACACGCCAAAGCCGAACGGCAAACTGTTTAACCACTGAATCAAGGGGTAAGTGTTTTTAACTACAATTTTCGTATCACATGGTAAATACAATAATTGTGAGTGAACTCAAATAGCGCCCCTAGTGATACGATAGTGAACTACTTTTTAGATAAACGATGCCTTTAGACACATGGAGTCTTTGAACTTTCAAAGCGTACATGGCGTCAAAAGTGTGACTTTTATAGCCTTTTGATACTCCCAAAATATATTGCGCGCACCATTAGGTACTCTGTAGTTCTCACATTTCGACCAAAATTAGCGTTTTCAAAAGTGATGTTAATACTATGCAGCGCTCTTTCTACGGTTATATCCAAATTCTTTGCTCCGGCCGTATAACATATAGTGTATTAACAATTATAAGTTCCTTGGTTTACCTAATTCAATAGATCCGTTATCAGTTCTCAGACGTATCAAATGTACTCGTGCATACTCTCTGACCGCGGTATTCAAGGGTGTATCGTGTATTTATTGGACGTATTCGCAAATATATTCGCGTGTAATCCAAACTGATATTTTGTTATGTAAATCCCACATTCTATGTTGTTTGTTGCGTCACCAACACTTATTAATGAAGAGTTTGGTTTTCGTTAACAATTTTGTGAATTAGGATATTCATAAAATTGTTAACTAATAAAGATATCGCATACTCATCGTATGATCCCAAACTAAGCATAGTTTTTACTACAGATACCGTTTATAGGACGTCTCAAACATACGAGACTCAGTTCTGGGCAAATTACGTAAGAATTAGTTACGAGATTTACCCAGACAGGTATCAAACCATGCATATTGTGGGTTTACCATAGTGTTAGCTGGTCGCGTTTTGGTGATAATTATATATCGAACTCGCGCCTCTAGCGGCATGATAAAGAACTACGATTCCAATAAAAAAATCATTAATGTATCAACGCGTTGGTATTTTTGGTTTATAGTACTTGGCAGTTCCAACGACGACGGTTTGCTTTAGTTAGTGGTTCGAATGTAGACCGTTTGTCTCACTGGGTGATTACGGGTTTGATTCCCTACAGAAGCAAATTTCTGAAATGGCCTTTTTGGAATTTGCCCTGGTCTAGGTGTAATTAGGATCGCCTCCATTCCATTGTATGGTATCCATTGTACAAGCTTTCATTAATTTAGGAATGTACGATGAATACGTATCACCTGGCGATATTTATTTAATTTATGTTATTATAGATAATTCCTAATTCTAGTCGGTAGAAATTGAATTCGTTTCAGATTGTGAATACAGGTTAGATCGAGTCCACTGGTCGGCCTAGCCAGCTAGTATCGTCACACGCTTTCCAATTCTCGCAATAAGCATACAGGTGTTCTCACGACGATCATTTGCGATCAAACGCATGATAGGATCGGAATATTTACGTATTTAACGGATATCATAACTCGCGTGCACTTTGTTGTATGTTTAAGTTGAAGACAGTTTGACCCCCAAGATAGTTATATACACAACCTCTTTCACTTAAACATTGGCTAACCATTATTTTCGTATCACACAATAAACTTAATGAAAATAATTGAAGACAGGATCTCGTATTTAATAGATTCAGGATTTGATTCTCATATATTGCCAGATCGACATTATCCCTAATTCGACATAAGTGTTAGAATTTAGAGTTGAATTAGTGATAATGTCGATCGTGCAAGGATTGGGGCCCTTAGCTTATCCCTAGCATTAGTGTTTAGATTAAAAGAGGGGGCTAATGGGACTACCTACTAGAATGGGACTACCTACTAGTTATTTAATAACCTCATATTGTATATATTAAACGCATAGAAAAGAATGAAGCTATTAATATTAGCAATGATTTATGGCACATACAAGAGTCTAGAAGTTTAGTATTGTAACTAGATAGATAAGGCCAAGTAACGCAATCATAATTTGTTTTTACAATGTTAACACCGAGACCGGTAGTTTTTAAATAAAAATCTATATTAAGTCTCGTCCCCGGGCAAATGCCCTATTGGAGAAAAAATTGTCTGTCCGTACGTACTTATATATTCATATAGGTCTATATCTTATACCCGTTTAGAGTTGGCAGCCTAATGAAATAGATATTTGCATGAAACATTTCAACCACCCCATATGTTTTTAGACCAACTGATAGTTGATCCATCACTTATGTCGATAAAGCCTCCCTCAAAGCTCGCGCGTATTTTTTTTTGCCATGCCAAAACAAACTTTATTGACTCATAGAAAAAGTTCATTCTTTAACAAAATTACACTGACAGAGCGAGCGAATTTTGGCGCGTGGGGCGTGGGTTTTACCACAGAAATCCAATCTGTAAGTACAGTAGCACATAGTTCATTTTGGTCGATGCTCTAGTGTGCTTAGAAAAAAATAATATAGGCTATTGTTATACAAGTGTTCATTGGTGCATAATATTTGGTAGTTAACCTATAAAATAGTTATTTAACGGTGCAGTAAGACCAAGTGTGTGTAGGTCAAGGTCGTCCCGACGCAGTCACGCAAGTAGGGGGCACGCATTCATCGCCATGCAAGGTATTGTTATACGCTGAACAATGCAATGGGAGGTTAAGTTCATTTGATCACACGTGCTCATAAACTGCGTTCTCAAGATAGATATCGAATAAAGTATACACATACCAAAATGTCGCCAGATAACACACAAACAAACTAAACAACCACCATACAATGGACTGGGAGTGCTCTCAACAAAAGCAAATTTTAAAAAGGGGATTTCCGACATTAGCCATTGACGAGAACTGAACCTTGTACAGTGATACGAGCGGCCGACGCTCTAACCACTCGACCTAGCTGTTAAAGTAACTAACGTTATGACAATACTGTAGTCTTCATAATCACCTTAGTTAAACTAAATGCTTGTGATATGCTTGTGTACGGGCTTACGTGTAGTTTGACAGTCGGGGTGGAGATCGAACTTGTAATCTCTCAGTTTTAAGGACAGTTTATTGATCTACTAGGCTATAGACGCTCAATAGGTATACTCTATTGATAATCTTTGCTACACGCCTGTCCTTGAAATAGGGTTGCCAAACTTTATTTTTGGTAATTATACTTTATACTTTTGCATACCAATAAAGTATGTGAAAATACTTTATTTCCAACCTTTACTGTGATGCGTAAAACCAAATACTTATTATGAGTACTGAACTATTTAACGGTCCACGTAAGTGAAAACGGATGATGGAAACGACATATAATTACTAAACGAAATGTTAGATGTCAGATGTGTTGTCGTGTGTGGTGATTTCGATTTTCAAACAAGCTTGGAAACATTTAAAGATAGCAAAGAATTGTTAGCTAAAATCACACAAAAATACGTTTTTAAGGTAAAGAATACATAAAATTTGAAAAATACTTTATTTTCTTTCAAAGTTGGCAACGTTACCTTGAAGGTATAAGTACAGTGTAGGTGCCTTGTAGTACAATCTCATTTTGCGGACGTTATTTGAATGTAGAAAGCGAGTAGATTCCGTTAATTGGGTAAAAGTATTTTGAACCTCAATCCATAATGATGAGAGTCTAAAACCATTACTTGTGTGTTGTGTTACTAATTGTATTTATGTATACACGGATGCAATCGGCTGAAACTCTACCGTCTCTATATTTCTTGTTATCAATCGTAAACGTCAAGTAGGTAATAGACAATTCCCACGGTAATCTGAGAACTCTGAAAAAAACCTCGACACTCGCTCATTTTCCCGTGAAACTCGTAAGTCATAAAGTATATTAACTAGTTGATTTATATCCTAATTGATGGGCTTGGGATTGCGCTAATTTGGCGTGGATTACATATAAAATGTTAACCTGTCGAACTGCTGATAAGTAAAACAATTGATTTTCTGTTGTTATGGGACATAAAAGGTTTTAATAACAACTTTTCTTTAAATGAATGTTATCAGGACTATCATAATTGACAAGACAAGACTTACTTATGGTACTTATGTCGCACTGAGTTGATACAAGAGAAAGAAACACCAATCGCATCTCTAATTTTGTCTTGTCACAACCTGACTGTTCCACGATTGCGTGTGTTAATTAAACTCAATTTTACGACTAAGTCCAATCCTAATTCAAGTCCATTACACCTCAACATAATGACTAAATCTATAAAACTATGTTACGGCAATCACGCACTGCCGCCAGCCAAATGATTAAATATACAGATTCTGCTAGACATATTAAAGTGTTGTGTAAAATCAATTTGGCGTCCATTAAATCAATGATTTATGATGGTTATAAAAATAACATGTCCGTGACTAATTATTGTCGTCAAACGCTGACGGGACACGGTGTCCGATCACGTTGGACGTGTTACTCGTATCTGTATAATATGTAATGGGTTCGCGGTACAAACTTGTATTTGGTAGGTTATAGCCGACCGTATTTGTTGAGACAGCTATTTCTCAATTGGACATCCGGTATCTGTCTTTGAAAAAAAAAATACTTAGGATAAAATACTTATTTATCAATTATCTTTCATGTTTGAGTATGAAATACCTAATTATTTCAGATGTCGTTAGTAATATCATTTTCATGAGAAATATTGAAGGTTGTATGTACAATCTATACTCATTAACATTAACAGTCGATTAAGATTAACTTCCTGTTTGTTCTAAATCATATTTTTACGCAATAAATAATTATGACTTTCAAAACGAATTTCTCCATTTGGTAACTATAAGTTCCACGTTTTATTTGAAAGGAATGTCGACATTTTGAAATAAATTCAATAACTTCAGTAAGTAGTGACATTAAGATATAAATGTGTCAAATTGGTTATAACTTACCGATATTAATTAGGAAAGTATAATTAGAGTTGCTATCAGAATCAGCTATCATATTAAATTTTTACTATAATCATAAAATTCCATCAAATTTCATAGTCGAAGCCACTAAACAACTAATTAGAAACGTCATTTCTATAGTTTGAAATACTTTGAAACATCATAAATTTGTAGTAAACGACTGCCTGCCCCGTGTAACAGTAGCGTGACAGCCCGCCGACGGGTATAATTCAGTGAAATATTTGCATTAGTGGAATCCGGTCGACTTGGATCATTTTAATATTAATGTAGGTATGTGTCGCGCGGCAGTCCTCGTTCTTTATACACTTTATGTAAATCATGTCAACATTTGACATATTTTATAATACCGCATATTAGTTTTCTCAGAATCTGATTACCAAAGCCATAATTAGAGTTTGATAAACTTTACAAAACATACGTTATGTATTATTTATGTAAAACATTTACCGATCATATTTCTGGGTATCTGAAACAAATTATACCTAAGTGCATCAAGATAATTTTAAGGGACATTTTTTTGCAGGTGATTTATTGTCTCATCTGGCAAAAACAAGTTTTAAGTCAGAATCAGAATCAGAATATTTTTTATTCATATAAACCAATACAGGCACTTATGAATCGTCAATAAATAATAATAGTAGTATCTCTACCACCCATTCGGAATGCATTTCCTATGGAGAAGAATGGGCAAGAAACTCCATGGTTGCTTTTATTATTAGTAGTTACGTCTAATGAACGCTTTTTATTTTTATAATAATTGCATGTCTATAGGCTATAAAATGTTTAGTCTGATCGATTTGAGTAGGCTGTTATAGCTGATATTTTTTAGTAAAAATAACGTCTAACACGTACAGTTTCGTATAAGCTATCATAGGCTTAAAGAACGATCGTAAATGTGTTATTATTGGAATTAAAATTGTTATTAAATAGCCCATTATCACTAAAGCTACCATGAGTGACACAAAATCATTAAACTCGTTATGTTGTACCTAATTTGAATTTGTGTGTTTAAAAATGTTAATCGATTCCGGAATAGATTGATTTATATTTATGAATTAAATTATTTTGGACTATGATAATAATTGGATTATGGCTTCTTGTGTGTAGGTTTAACCACCGTAAATCTATGGTAATGTGACGCGATATATTTTGAAGATTTAATTATATATTATATTTAATGTAATTAAAGTATGTAATTCGATAGGCCATATTAAGTGTCAACAAGTGAAATTGATTTAAACAGCTTTTTTCTATTATTTTTGTAATAACGTATTCTTCTTCCTTTTTTAAGAAATGAGTGAAATTATCATATTTTAATGGAATAAGATAAGGAATGCCTGAACCTGCGATTAGCGTTATTTACGGTAATGTTGAGTAATTGATAGCAAGTAAAACTTTAATAGATAAACACTATAAATGAAATACCGGTCAAGTGCGAGTCGGACTCGCACACGAAGGGTTTCGTACCATTATCTATAAAAACGACAAAAAAGTCATGTCTGTGTTATGAGCACCCCCCATAGATATTAATTTATTTTTAAAGTGAATACATAATATAACTCAATATTTTGTGAATAATTCAAGCGTCTACCTGTTGCCGTTATCAATATCTAGCAAAAAAAATCACGTTTGTTGTATGGGAGCCCCCTTAAATATTTATTTTATTCTGTATTTTTAGTATTTGTTGTTATAGCGGTAACAGAAATACATCATCCGTAAAAAAATCAATTATCTAACTATCACGGTTCATGAGATACAGCCTGGTGACAGACGGACGAACGGACGGACAGCCAAGTCTTAGTAATAGGGTTCCCGTTTTACCCTTTGGGTACGGAACCCTAAAAATGGATGACGACAATGATAAAGATGGCGGATGAATCCTATTAACTTTTATTGCTCATGCTCTAAAATGACACATTCAAACTGTCACCGACCAAGTTTAGGTTCGTCAAAGAATTCGAATCCTTTTTTGTAAGTGTAACTTTTCAAAATGTGATTGTTGATTGAAAAGCAATAAACACTGACTTCATAATGAATCTGTTACCAGCAAAATGCTATAAAAGCAACACTTTTGACAAAAGGCCGTGTACGCTTTGCGAGCACTAAGACTCTATCTATTTAAAGGCTTCGTGCGTCTGAGAGACTCGTAGTATAGACTTGACTTTAACATAACTTGTCATACTTGCCCCATATACTATTCTATTATACAATTTGTTAGAATGATTAGGTAGCCAAGAATCTATTCTATACAAGTTGTACCAAGATTGCAGCAAGCAAGAAGGCATGGCAGCGCACCCACCAAGTTCGTGACTCCATTTGGTGACTCAGTTCATAGATTATATTGTACAATTAAGTTAAACATGCCGTCTTGTCAGCTATCAGCAAACATATTTGTCATACAACTGTACCTCTTTAAAACTAGTTGTAAACGAATAAGAGCGACATAAACTCGTTTTTAGGGTTCCGTACGTAAAGGGTAAAACGGGAACCCTATTACTGAGACTTCGCTGTCCGTCCGTCCGTCCGTCTGTCACCAGGCTGTATCTCATGAACCGTGATAGTTAGAGAGTTGAAATTTTCACAGATGATGTATTTCTGTTGCCGCTATAACAATAAATACTAAAAAACAGAATAAAATAAATATTTAAGGGGGCTCCCATAAAAGAAACGTGATTGTTTTGCCGTTTAGATAATGGTACCTACGGAACCCTTCGCGCGTGAGTCCGACTCGCACTTGGCCCGTTTTTTAATGATACACGTATAAAGTTTCATTTGTCTGTATTTATCTAACACATTTGAAATATATTGTTTGAATTGTTTTCTCAAGTTATCTGTTTAGAAATTGTCTTGTTATTTTAGGTACATTGTTATAAGCTTATAAGGAAAGTGCTACAAGTTAGTCAAGTGAATTCGCTTGTACTGGTATGTTAGGGGTTCACTACATGTACTACCATGTTTCGGGATTTATATACATAGTTAATCGCGAACGAATTCGCGTGCTCCTACTAGTGTTGCGTACAAGAGCCTGATAAATGCGCGGTCCGCAAAATCTGTCTGATTAATGCCTCGAAGATGCGATTATCATTCGATTTTACTATACATAGCCGAATAAAAGACTGTGTCACTCGCTGATCTGACGTCTTTATTACCCTCGCACAAATATTCCAATAAATTATTTAAATTATACCCAGAAACACCTATTAACAGAAAACTGCCAAAATATATCCACATTCCAACTATAAGGTGTATGAATAAAATTGAATCTTACGTGCATAGTAATAAGGAGAATCGCGGATTATGTAAACCGAACGGATAGTGCTGTAAATGTATTCACTTAACTCGATTCACGATTTTAGAGAATCGTTATCGATGGTCTATTCAATAACCGTTTGGTATCGATATAAATTGTTATTGGCGACGTGAGTTACCGTTTTGGAGATGGCGTTGTAGGGCAGACAATCGAATAAATATCGAATGAGGGCTTATCTTTGTACGGTATCGGTGAGATTGAGAGCTGTTGATAGCCCGAGTCGGTGATGGTTCCTTTTATTTTGTAACAGATGTCGTTGGCCGGTATGGGAGCAGGTAAACTATGCAACTGAAGGCACCATCCTGTAGTGCAGGCTGTTTCAGAAATCCGAAATATTACTTGAACATTTCCATGCGTATTGGTTAGACAGCTGAGTGGTATAAAAAATTATCGAAATGTAAAATATTTTTTTGGACTGTTTTTGCCCTACATTTTTTAAACTTGCAATATCTCTAGTTTTATGCGAGTTCTGAATATAAGTAGCCGCTGTTCGTAGTACTACTTTTTCACTGTTTAAGATGGTTATGTATGTGCTCAAATAACACAGCACCATAATTATGACAAATATTCAAACGTCTTTAACTCAGAAACTATGATAATAGCTATAATCTACCTTTATTGAGCATCTTAATATCAACTACTTTACCTATATGTGTCTAGAATATTATTTCGGACTTTTGATACACCTTGTGGATAAAACAGATCAAATGATGATATCCGTAGTATATTTGAGTAGGTAGTGAGTTCTAATGAATAGAGAGCAACGTTGAACTTCTGAGATGGTTATTTGAATAGGAACTGGCTGTTTAACTTTTTTGAGAACATAAAGATATCATTTAAACGATGCTTAATAAAACACCATTAAATGGTTTTATAATACTGCTACAAAATGTAGAGTATGTGAACTTTACATAAATATAAAATGTTGTAGTGTAGAGGGGTTTCTGGTTTTTCTTATCTTCTCGTATATCTGTGACTCTACCTTGATTTTGTAAGGTATTTTACGCTAGATAATATCTATCGATTTCCTGATATTTCTGCCAAACATTGTAGAGTTCGTTATGTAGAGGCTTATGTAGCAATTTAATAAATATCTACAACATCCTGCACTTAACTGCAGTAATGTTCCTATATGTGTTATATGTATGAATAGATAACAATACATAGTAGCTACAAAAAAGTAAAACTTGTAATTTGTTCGTTCATGTAAACTATTACATTACTTATATTAAACTTATCACAAGATTATAAGTCGCTGAATAAATTCGTTATCGGTGATTTAATGCATATCGAGAATCCCGTACCGTTCCATCGATCTAGTGTATAGTGTGCAATCCCACGTGGAACGTTAACATCAATCCTGTGGCCGGCCTAATCGATTCCCATGACGACCCCGCCAGACAGACAGAGACTGACGGTTATGGTACCGGGAGGTGGCCACCGGAAAAGTTTATACATATTCATTTCTGTGACATGTTACGTCGATTTAAATAGTTTTGTTGTTTTTTTTTGCCAATACCAAAACAAACTGTATCGGGTTATAGACAAAGTATACTTTTCAACAAAATGGCATCGATGACGCAAAGGAATGTGGTCGCGTGGTCGCAATGCGTGGATACTATGTTCTCGGTTCTATGTTCTACTATGTATATTGGCCTGTATCGTTTACGGACGCGTGTTTTAAGGTGTGACAAAAAAAAAACATACGGGTCGATGTGAGAACCTCCTCCTTTTGGAAGTCGTTTAAACATCGATAAATATCGCCAGACAACATATAGGTACTCATCGTATGATCCCAAACTAAGCAACGCGTGTACTATGGGTACCATACAATGGACTGGGTGGATGAACTGAATAGGGTTATGGATGTACCCAAAGGCCAGTACCCATGACAAATATTCAAAGGTTTATAACTCAGAAACTATGATAGTTATATATAAACCGTCTACACCAACCATTTAAATATAAGCTACCGTTTATATACCCAAAGTATTATTTCGGACTGCTGATACACCCTGTATATATAAGACTTCAAATTTAGAACACCTCTGATTGTTGTCGGATGTTACTCTCAATCTATGGGTTTGTGATGCAACAGCCGCGGGCTAGAGGCAGCCACAAGTCGCTCAGGTGCCTGCAGCTTACACCCCTCGTGATTCTAACGCGGCTCGACGCTACGCTCACCGCTCAACTTTGTAGACGCTGGCGCAATGCTTGAGCGACTGGACCGACAATTTGTTGGCTCAATGCCTAGTAAAAATGGTGCATACTGTCAATTCTGTCGAGTTATTTGTCAATTCAATATCAGACAGTTGATAAAAAAATTGCCCCTAAAACATTTGATATTTTTCCTTGCCTATTATTTCCATACCGCCTAGCCAATAGCAAAGTAAAGTTGTCCACTAGGCACTAGTATCTAAAAATAATCAAATCAATCAGGTAAGAATGAAAATGAATAAATTTCGTAATAGTGTCAAATATTTATTTTGGTTAGTGTGATCGGGTTTTGCAATACCAATGGATTCTAATATAATACTCTTTGTCTAGTGTCGTTTGAAATATGTTTTATATCGTAATTCTTATAAGACAAAAAAGCAAGGGTCACTTTCTCGTGCCACCTTTCGGAAACCGCTATATCTTGTGATTCAAACCACTCTCAAACCCGATCGTTGATAAATTCTATCAATAACAGCGGTGGGAGACGTCAGCTACCTTCAATAGTGTTTACCCCTTCGTAGTTAACGCCTCTCTTACGGTTTTGTCATGGTTACCTCCTATCATGGGACCTGACAGCTCATAAGCCCCATAACCCACACAAACCTCTTATATGCTGACACTTAAACCAACTTTACATCATACCTATATGCTTACTGATTGCCAATTAATCAATGTAATATTTTTTTCTCAAATTGTACCAAATTGATATTGAGTAGATTTCATATTCAAGTAACTAAAATTAATTAGTGTAGACATCGTTACACAATACCTACTCATCGTATGATACCATACGATGGATTTGGGGCGATCCCAGTTATTCCAATACAATCTTATGCATGAAAAAAATTAGAGGTCTGGTCAAGTTATTGAAGGGCATTACTAGGGAAATTCTTCTCTAGTATTGAGGCATAGGTGCTGCCTGTTCTCATGGATTTGCTGCTCCTGAGAATGTTTTTTTTTATGAGATAGGGAGGTAAACGAGCAGATGTTTCACCTGATGGTAAGTGATTAACGCCGCCCATGGACACCTGCAACACCAGGGGCATCACAAGTGCGTTGCCGGCCTTTCAGGAATGAGTATGCTCGTTTCTTGAAGATACCTTTGTCGTATCGGTCCGGGAACACCGCTGCAGGAAGTTCATTCCACAATTTGGTGGTGCGAGGAAGAAATTTCCTGGTAAATCGCACTGTACTGGAACGCCATTCATCCATCTGGATGACCATCTGGTGAGGATGGTAATGCAGTCTTTGGCGAGCCGTGCGATAGTGAAATTCAGCGGCAGGTATAATAATTTTAGTGTTGTCACAAGATTAGTAAGCTGTCACAATTATTGGAAGTCGAAAGAAAACGATACAAAACTCAAATTTTGTTCGTCTTTTCATAAACAGTTTGGTAATCAAAACAGAATAGGAAGATCGATAAATCGCAGCGACAACAGCGATAGATAAATATCGCCTGGACCCGTCGTGGCCTATCACGAGCCGGATAACTCACTGCTGCGCGTACGCATGACATTTCCACTCGCTGTGATCTGCGCAGACACGCCCGGTTCACCTGATCTATAGTGAAATATTCGCGATCGAAATATCAAGCTATTGCAGAAATAATATCTCCATTTTCTAAGCATAAATAACTATTTCTTAAATTATCACTAGCTGAAGGTGAACATCATAAGAAAACCAAGATATTAATTAGAAAAACGTGTGCCTAGGGAGGCAGTGGAATAGTTAATACACTGGTTCAGGGGAACCAGTGTATTAACTATGGTCCAGACCCCCTCACAATGAAAAGAGAGTGCCAGGTATAATGGCAATTAGGCTCGCACCCTAATATATTTAAACTGAAAAGACACAGACGATAGCTAGGTTCCCAGCGCACCTCTGCATACCATACCTATGACCGGTCATGACCTCGACCAATTTCGTTGACGCAGTCCAGTCCGTTCATTCCCATCCTGAGTCTGATGAATTCTACTTGATTGTATACTTCCAAATTCGCAAAATTGTTATGTTATTGAGTTGTTCTCATGTTATTATTGACAGGTGTCCAGTGATTAGATTGGAAGAGGATGTGGGTAATTTAATTTTGTCTTTTTATTTCATTTGTAGGTAGGTATTATGCTTTTATTAAACCCTTTCATGTATTGTGTACAAAAAGAGGGCTATACTTGTTTTTTGGGATAGTTTGCATTCAAGATATTTGTTTACATGTTGACGCGGATAGGTTTCTACGTTATATGATTTAATATATGGCGGTATAGTGTTATTCTTTACTTTAGAAATACTTTTACCCAAGTATCTTAAATGATGTATTCAATGTCACTTTATATATTCAAACTTTTTTCCAAACCAAAAAAAAAGACATTTTGTACGGGACAGCCTTACACTCTAATATGTTAACCGTACAAATAGTGCGATACTATCATCCTTTAAGCGAGCTACAATGGAAATTCACGCCCATTTTTCCCATCATCCGTCGGGTTATCCTAAAAACCGCATCACTAACTCATTTAACACTGCCAAGTCGAACCCTACCCCGAAACTCAAAGTCAATCAATCTCGCCGCTCTAACAATCTTGTCTTGTGTGATTACGCCGACGTGGGGCTAATAAGACGGCAAGAGGGGGGAGGGGGGGACGGCACCTGTGGAAGGCGACTTGTTGCTCCGTTTGCGGTGGATCCATCTTTGAGGCCAGTTGTGGCCAAAATTGTTGAAAAGTGGCCTAGAATATATCTGCATATTTAAGTTATTATTTCTTTATAGAGATCCTATCTGGTCATTCTTTCACTTCTCTTCTTGATAAATTTGGAACATAGACTAGGTATAGCGACGTGGCAAAGCCTTGCACCCCCATTGGGGCTAACGAAATAACTTGACTTTACAATAATGTACTCTGTGTCTTAATGCATAATGATTAAATTTCTGTGACGGCAATCACGCATAAAAAACCACTCAAACATATATGATCTCTATAGACTATTTACCGAACGCTCAAAACTCACTTTAATATCTTGTTAAGTATTTCTCGAGCCTAAAATTGACAAACGTATCCACAAAACGTTACGTTAATATTTATAGATAGAAAATTTGCTATTGATAAGTATCTACTTACGAACAGCTTGAATCGTGATCTTGTCATCTCATAAGACTACTTATTTTTATACATTTTAGCGTAATTATGTAGATATAGAATGGCTTCTTTGTCATCTTCGCTGGGAGGACTGTTGCGTTCAAAGATCAGTGCTATACCAATTATAATTCCATATTCTAAACATGAATGTTGCGAGCACAGTGAGCGCATCCCACTAATAAGTACAGGACAATATAATGAAATCGGCCGCGCCTGGTAGATGATTATCAACAATTTCGCAATATAATTTATAGCGGGTAAACGATCTTAGGAGCACTCGGGATGCGTACGCGCCGATAAAAGTTGCTATTATCTTGAGCGCGAGTGAAAGCGTGGAATACACTGGGCGCGTTGCAATGCAATTTAAGTGAGCAAGTAACTTGGGATTTGTAATCTAATATTGCACTCACTTGCAAGCATAAGCATATCCAGTATTATAAATTCAGTGTTTGGGTTAAAAGGTGTCTGTGATAAAAAATACTTATTTAGTTGCATTATTAATAGTTGCATAGTAAGCAAACGGTAGTTTCTGCCTACCCCGTGGGCTACATGGTGTGAGTAATATGTTAATAATTTAGTCATACTTTACGTTAGTAAAATTAATATGCATTCGCCAAGTGAATTTGGTTTGAAAATAAAATCAGAAACAACTTATTATAATTATTATAAATATGATTTTACATAATCATCCACGATTAAATCATCAGATTGGTGAGAAATATGATACCTACATAAATTAAGATAAATATATACAATGGAATTATAAAAATATTTTGATAATTCTGTTTGTGTCACAGCCCTAGTCTCCTACCCCTATTACCGATACACGGTGAGGTTGTCCATTACAGCGGACATGGTAAGGTGCGTCTTATCGTTAATTACCGGCCGCCGTTACCGGTTACCGATTACCGCCGTGATTTACCGGCCCGCCCGACATTCGAGACGTTACTTTACCGATTTCAATTACACGATGCGTGTAGGTTTGTACATCTAGGTTTTAATATTAAAGCCTACATTGGCAGTAGTTGCCGCAATGCGTCAAATAATTTGTTTTTAATTTTAGATGCAGAATTTAATTGATACAGTTAATTTTAATAGAAAATTATTAAGATATAGGCACAGACACTCATTATTACCTATGCTATATTATTTCGATTTTAGATTTTTACACATTTTAACGAAAATAAAATGTGAACAAGCACGTCATTAAAATGAATCTAGTGACGTAAGTGTGAAGTTTCATTGGATAACTGAAATGTCGATTGTCGCCAAAAAAATATTGGGACGAAATTTCTGTCACTTTCCATACAAATGCACGCTGAAGTAATCCGTCAGCCCTACCCGTAGCAAAGGATAAATTTACAGGAATATAGGGACGCAAAAAATTACAGATAGACGATTTTACTGTCAGCAAGGCAAATCCACCGATTTGATGTAAATAGGTTTCGACTGTTAGAGAGCAGATTCTAGACGTAAAATAAAATAAAATATTATATATAAATCAATATGGATCTGTGTTCATGTACAGTACATTTTTTTTTATTGGGGTAAACAATCTGTGACCAATTTAAATATTATATAAATACATCATCACGCCTGTATTCCCCGAAGGGGTAGGCAGAGGTGCACTCTAGTGCGCCCACACTTCACCGATGTATTTTGGTCCCAATGTAATAGGGGGCGAGCCTATTGCCATTATACCGGGCCCGTTCCCCCTCAATACGAGGGAGATTTGTGCCATAATAATATTTCAATCTAACAGCATACTAATATTTCAATCTATTTCTACTTACATTTAACGTTGTCAGCGATGATCATCGCCAGCATCCAAAAATGGACTGCAGTTGCCTAAGAGCAATCAGTCGTGATTACCGACAAGTAATCTATAGATCAAGCTGTAGTACTACTATGAGTTTCACTCGTAATTTACGCTCGATAGTCGTAAGCGTTTACGTTAAATTGTTGTACAGAAACTTATATTGCCGTGAACTGAACATAGTGTATTAAATTATACGTCGACGTTAGCGAGTATCGACTTCTATGACAATGATAGTAAGGCTCGAAGTAATCTATAACAGATAGAACTGTTCGCTCGATCGGTCGTTTTCATTGCGCGCTGTTCACGCGCCAAGCGGTATGAAAACGGCTTTTGTCTTGGAATTAAACATTTGAATGTTAAGCCCTATCAAGGCCTGATTTTTAATTTATTTCTTTGTGGCATGTTCATCTATACAAATAAATAAAATTGAAGAATCTGTTTGTACAGCTTTTTAATAAATGCATATAAAATACCTAACTGCATATACTAAATGTGTAACCCTACCCATCACGACTGAATTTGGATTTTGTCGGGATTTTTAGTGGCAGATAGCTGAAGTTGCGAAAAGTAACTTAGGTAACTTTTTTCTTGAATTCCATGCGGACGAAGCGGGCACAGCTTGTATTGAAATAAAAGTAGAGAACTTGAACATGGGGTGTAATTGTTGGGATATGAAATATGTAAAAAGCTACATTTATGTAGAGTGTCATATGTTAGTAATTTCATACTTTAGGCGAAACCGCAAGGCGAAGTTAGTAAGTTATGAAGTGTAGTTCCACCTGATTTTTTTTCTTTATTTTTTTTTCCAGTTTCTCATATAATTGGTTGATTATAATCATAATTATGTCTCTTTTATGCTAACATGATGATTGATTTTCAAGGTGAAATAACAAGTTGGCGACTTGTTCAGCTAAGGTCACATTCATTTGAACACTAATTAGAATAGAACACGTATTAGTCCGAGTAATATGTTTATTATCTAAAATTAATGTAATTAAGGCCTTTGATGGTTAAGTAAAAAACCGGTCAAGTGCGAGTTGGACTCGCGCACGAAGGGTTCCGTACCATTATCCATAAAAACGGCAAAAAAATCACGTTAGTTGTATTTAAGGGGGCTCCCCTTAAATATTTATTTTATTCAGGTTTTTTAGTATTTGTTGTTATAGCGGCAACAGAAATACATCATCTGTGAAAATTTCAAATCTCTAACTATCACGGTTCATGAGACACAGCCTGGTGACAGACGGACGGACGGACGGACGGACAGCGTAGTCTTAGTAATAAGGTTCCCGTTTTACCCTTTGGGTACGGAACCCTAAAAATTTCCTTTTGGTGACAAATTTATGTATTTCTAATAATAATTAACATAAATTTTTGACGACGGCTTGGTCCAGTGGTTTGAGTGTAGGACCACTGAGCCAGATGGTTACGAGTTCCGTTCCCGCCAATGGTAAGTCTCGAAGATGTTCTATTCCGTATTTGCCCTGGTCTGGGTGTATCTGGGCCCCGCACTAACCCGCAGTCCATTGTACGGCATCCATAGTACACGCTCTGCTTAGTTTGGGATCAAACAAGGGATCTTATTTTGTAGAAATGATGTATCTGAAATGGATTCCTTGAAAGTATGCAGTGCCTAACCACATGCAGTGCCTAACCACTTGTCAAGCTAGCCTCACGGATAATGCACGCTACAGGTAATAAATAGTCTCTCATCGCTCATTGTGCGAGCGCTACGCACGATGGAAAGAGACGGAGGGTTGTTTATGCGTACAGGTACAGTATTACGCCCACTATGTGCCCGCGCAGTTTTTGCGACAGTTTTCCTGCACAATACGAAATACGACTGTATGTTGTGATTGAACAGCTATATCGGACTTTTGTGTCATTTGTAAGTTTACGAGTTTTGTAACGTTTTTTTTATATTATACGAGTAATAAATTGTAAGTGATTTTATATTTGATACTTGTCCAATATCTTTGGCTTTTATGTAGGTACCTAAGTAGATCGATAGTCATAGTTAAATCGTCCACTGTAACGAATGATAGACAAAAATAAATGTTTCTATTGTAATATCAGGAACTACTGGTCCGAATTGAATCATTCTTTTTGTGTTAAATAGTTCATTTATCGAGGAGGGTTATAAGCTATATATCATCACGCTACGACCAATAGGAGCGGAGCAGCAACGAATAATGTGGCAAAAACGGGAAAAAAATATTCCTTTTGAAAGCTTCCGTTGCGTACGCTGCCTAAACGGTTAAAGTTTGCACTTATTGAGGAAGGTCATAGACTTTATAACATCACTCTACGCCAAAGTAACTATTAGCGCGGGTGAAACCGCGGGCTTAGCTAGTCAATGATATTAGTAAGTGTAGATACATACATATCTGACACATGTCTACATGTCTAACAGAATACAATTACACCGCAATGCACATAATTGTCTAGTCTTATACGTCTTCACATAGACAATCTGAGGTACGTAGACGTTTAAGTCACAAAATTGGACGTGTGAAAGTGTCGAATATAAGAAAAAGCTCCATCTTTATTATTATAATAACTTTTCGTCAACAAATATGGAGAACAAATCAATGCAAGTCGACCAGGCAACGGTATCTGCGCAATAAACTTGATGCTTAGTTGCGCATTGTTTGGGTTGGGCTAATTCATAGCAACTTTCTAGTGACTGCTACTGATCTAAATCCTTTTAGGTATACTGATCTAATTAATACGCTTCTGAGCTTTGAATTTCATATTACACCCTGAACATACTGATGTTCAGGGTGTAATTGTTTTAAATGTAATAAAGGCGAGTAATGAAAATTCAAGTAATTAAGGATTTTTTTGAAAATATACTCTGAAAATTTTATGACTGTGGCAAAAGTCACGCGACCTCTCGACTAAATTCCCTCGCATCATGATGATATTTCATTGAAAATTGTGCTTCTTTAAGTTAATACTATTCATTTTGGTATTAGCAAATAATTCGTTTTGGATATTTGCGCACAGGGCTCTCTATTCCACCTCCTATTGTTGAGATTACCTATTACATCACGGCTCTGATGTGTGTTTTGTACAAACACAAAACACACATGAGAGCCTTGTCTGAAATCAACAGATGCTGCTCTTGGTAAAGTCTTTATAGTCTTGGCATAGTCTTGTTTCAGTCTTGATATAAACCTGGTATTTATATTTCTGCTTTCAGGGTTACCTATAAATGAAACTAGCTCGAACCTATTAGAGTATTTATCAATTAGGTAAGTAAATACTTAACTCTAGTCGGAAGATAGAGGTTTAAATGAGCTTACAGTACCTCTACCAAGTACAAGGAGCACATATCATTGAGAAGTTGTTTATCATTCAATTGCCCACCAATAAACAAGATTCCAAACACGTCCTGACACTCAGAGATTCCGTTCGGCATTCATCGGGTGTTCCCGTCGATAAACCACGTCACTCGAACTGAATGGACGTCTAACTACAATATTAGGAGTCGCGCCGCTATAAAATCAAAACCCTTTCATGGCGTGTAAAGAAAACGCATACGTTACTCCCACGTTTCAGTTGCAAGCTGTCGTAGCGGCGGTGTTAGTCACAGCGGGGACTGGTAGAGATTTTTGTATAAAAATCTTAAGCGCGTTTTTAGTAACTAATGTGACGTCTGTATATAGCGACGACCGCTTAGTCTAGTGGTTTGTAAGTGCCCCCATGGGCCTATACAGAATAAATGATTTGACTTTGACTAAGGTGCTGCTTAGGCCTCGCCATATTAATCTTTCATTAATTAGGCGTGATTTTAGTTTGAAAATATTACGATACATTTAAAGTGTCACAGTAGAACACCTTGAAAATTGAAAAAAAGCATTCTAGGTTATTTGTGGATGATTTAATTAAAATACATGGAGAAGGGTTGCCAAAGACAGAACACAGTGGAAGCTGCTAGAGGAGGCCTTTGCCAACAGGTACACTGAACTAAGAGACATTCTATAAAGTAACAACACCACAAAACGAAAACAGTTCAGGATATAAAGGCTATTTGGATTGTGAATTAAAATATGTCCCGCTAACAGTCGCGCCGCACCCCATCACCTCCTTGTCAGATAACTCACGCGCAGCTCGGCTCACAAGCGCCTTGATGGTGCTAATAAAACGCGGGGCTCACGACAATGCGGCCGGCCCTCCTACCACGCCAGTCAGCCGGACGTGTCACCCGGCGCGGCACACTGTTGCCTCGACGCCTCGCATCACACCATATATACAAATCTCAGTGATATTATATATATATATAATCCGACCCCGCGACTCTCCTTCTTTTTTCAAGCTATTAAACATCAAGCAGCTATCTGCCAGTGAAAGTCCCGTCCCGTTATGTTCCAAACCTCCCGCACTATCTGGGCCGTCAAAATATTTGTCAGTGCCAAAAATAACTCTTTGTCAGTATACTACTTCTACTATTACAGCCCTTTTTAACGTCCCACTATTGGGCACGGGCCTCCCCTCAATGCGGGAAGGATTCAAGCCATAGTCCATCACGCTGGCCCGGTGCGGGTTGGCAGACTTCACATATCTATCGAGATCTATGTTTCTTCACGATGTTTTCCTTCACCGTTTCATAGCAAGTGATAATCTCGGATGAAAATGAGATTCGCTCATAACTCCTGGACGTGCGAGCCGGGGTTTGAACCTGCACACTTTGATTGCAAGGCGTGCGTTCGACCACTCGGCTGCCACTACTATATGCTATGTGTCAGTATAAATAGATGAATAATCGTGAAAGTTCGCTCGCGCTGTCCATGTTATTTCGTTGAGAATGAAAATGAAATTGACAAATATTTGACGCGTAGATTTGGACGGCCCAGTGTGGCGGGTGCTTTATGCAAGCCCTAACGGATAAAGGTTACGGTTGATACGGTTTTCTATATCACAAACAATTTAATATAAACGTATTATGATATCAAGTGGCTATACTTAGTACGATTTGTCATCAACGCTCCGATGGCACGCGGAGTGTCGTAACCAAACATTGCCCAAAAATCATTAAACAGCAATAAAAAACATCCTACATAACTTTAATTTACCCTTAGCCTATAATATGCTTGTTTTATGGACTTGACAAGTGACAGATGACCGACTAGGGTTGTCAAAGAAGTTTTATTATGGTTTCTAATATCCAACTTCTGGGCAAAGGCTCGTTACCACTAGTCTCTGTTCTATTAGTGGTGGTGTTTACTCTCATTTATTCTCATTAGATGTTGAATGATATTCGAAGCCATGCCTGCCAACAAATGGCTCTACGAATCGTTGCAATAATGGACAGACACACTAGAGCGAAGCAACCAGTAAAATAGTACTTACCTTACTTTTACTTTGAAAACATTTGAACATCGAATAAAATATTTGAACATTCGAGGCTTCGTAAAGTGACGTAAGTTGTCGGTAAATAGACAATTGTGTGCAGTACCTAATTGTATTATGTCCAACCCTACCTTTGTTTAATTGAGTTTCATCAGATCGGATGCGCGCGCGCAGCCCACGCACGCGCGAACCAATACCGCGTGGGCGACCAGCGTTAAAAATGTCATTCATAAGTTTCGGGATTACTACGAACTGATGTTACAAACGAACATAATACGCAATGAAAAGTCAACTTCTTTTGTTGCTACGTTTGAATTTACACTCTTAGCGGATAGTGATAAAGTTAAATTTGCAGAAGAATGTGGATGTTGCTTGACACATTCATGGTCAATTGGAATGTTTGTTGTATTAAGATGTTTTAACAATAGGCTATTTAGGAGCCACTGTCTCGTAAATGGCTAGTTCCAAATGTGTGTTATTGTATTATTATGTAGATGTTACGATGGAATTAATAAGGTAAAGTGATATTGTTATAGCTTCATAACTAGTAAGTACCTACCTACTGTTATCAGAATTAAATATTATTGTCTAGAGTCTAACGCACAAAATCTACCTACTATACTAAGTTGACATAGAAGTTGAAACAAGAATTGGATATTGTTCCTATTCACATTAAGTAATTAAAATCCACTTACAATGGTGTTAACAAACCCTTGTATTGTAAAAAATATTCGAAGGGCGATGAGGGAGATCATAAAATGAATATAGTACCACCTCAACAGGGCCCTTAGTACCCTAACCCTATCGTTGAGGAGTTACTATGTGAGTTTTTTAGACATTAAAACTACTACAGCCCTTTTAACGTCCAGCTGCTGGGCACGGGCCTCCCCTCAATACGAGGGGGATGCAGGCCATAGTCCACCACCCTGGCCCAATGCGGGTTGGCAGACTTCACACATCTATCGCAAACTAGTCAAGTCCCCTCAGACGTGCAGGTTTCCTCACGATGTTTTGCATCACCGTTTTATAGCAAGTGATAATCTCGGATGAAAATGAGTTTCGCAAATAAATCCCAGAGGTGCGAGCCGGGGTTTGAACCTGCATACTTCGACGTTCGTGCGTTCGACCACTCGGCTACCACTGCTTAAAACAACATCTTTTATCAATGGTAGCTGGAATATGTCATAGTAACTCAACGTTAGTGTTAGGGGGTTTAATGCCCTTTAATTGGTATCTTTCTTACAGCTAATACAAAGTTATCCAAGTTATACAAAAATAACGTGTTATAATTCGTTCATCTGGTATATAACTATGCCAGACAGATAAATCAAACCTTTTACAACTCACTGCATTGCAGTGGATATTGCAGGGAATTAAACTGACTCCTTACTCGGACACAATTAGTATTTACACTGAAATAACTCTACACATCGTTTCTACTCAACGATATTTTCCACCTCCACCTACGTCCCCCCTACTCCCCTGAACTCCCCCAGTATCAGTTACAGGGCGTCTGAGTGGGTGCATCGGATGCACCTCGACGCAACGATGTTAAGGAATTACGCGAACGATAGACAAGGTTTATTAGTAGCGGCGACGAGGTCATTTTAATCGAATTAATATCGACTAGGGTTTGAAATTTAGTGACGTCGTTAGCTGTTAATTTTTTTAATCCAGCGCCTACATTCTAATCCTTTTATTATATTTTTTTTTTATGATAGACCCTCGACAGTATTCTTTTTAAACATTGACGCGCGAAACACGGTATGTGTTAATACATACATTAATCCATTTCATTTTTTTATTATAAAATGGGTAAATACTTGGATAACATTTGGACTATCACTATTGTTAAGACCAGCGACAATTAAGTTGACAATTGACTCATATTGTCAATTTGCGTTGACGTAACTTGTCGAGAACGGACAATACGGTCAGTTATAATGTCATATTTTGAATTATATTCGCTTATCATCCGTTCTATATTGCCAAAAGCAACAATTTACAAACTGAACACATAGGGGCGAGCGAGTTTACTTAATTTTTTTTGAAAATATATCCTGTTTCTAATATGCATACGTTATAATTTTTTGTGGCAAAAATCACATGACAACGTATACGTTCACTTGCGTCTTATGTGACATTTCGTTGAAAAATGAGCTCTTTTAATCAGTTGATACAGTTTGTTTTGGTATTGGCAAGAAATTGATCGCGCGCATTTGGACGCACCTGCGTGCGAAGTGCTTTAATCGCAGGATCGTTGTAACTTGGAGTGCGGAGTTAGTTTACAACCGCTTATCAGGGGAACAATGGGTCGGTACGCGATAACATCTATACAAGTGCACTGTTTGGCCGAGTGGTCAGTGAACCGGCGCGGGCGCACGATGCTAACTGGGCCTTATTTCAGAATACTTGTTTGAAAAAAAAACGCCATCAAGACTGTATTCCCCGATGAGGTAAGCAGAAGTGCATTCACTTCGCCGATGTATTAATGGTCCTTATGTGATAGGGGACGAGCCTATTGCCTTTATACCGGATGCATTACTCACTGGCCAGGTATGCTCACGATATTCACATTCACCTTTGAGCAAATGATAATTAATAACATGACTTGTTTAAGTTTTGAGATTATTCCTTTAGTAGTTGAAAATGTCCACAGGTCGAAACAGGCCTTTGAGTAACTTCAAAAAATCATATCACACGTATTCACTAGCGATGCGAGTGATGTCATAGTTTGTTTTTAAACTACGTTTTCTATTTTTATCTAGAACATGTTTACTTCAACAGACGTGGATAACCCTTGTTTTATTCACTGCTAAGCATGTAATTGACTCATATATGTATCTCGAAATAAAATAGATTTTAAAAGCGTTGTTTTTTTCACAAAACTATTGACATTTGTGTCGTCTCGTCAGCGTTACATTAAGCAGGGTTCACACGCGCGGGTCACCGCACGCGTAACGCGTTTGCAATGTGTTTACCGCCTATAAATTTAAGCAGCTATTGTTCCTTGCAAATGAGGAAAGCGCTAATAGTCGTCATGAAACTGGGGTGATTCGTGATAAATTAAAATAAAAAAATAACTATGCCTACCTATTTTTTATGTGACTATGTAAATGTGAACCGTATTTTATTGATAGCAAACTTGCGTTTCAATCGTACCCCTTATTGACGTCATTGTCTCTCTTAAGCAATTCGCGGTTTCTTTAAAATACGTTAATTTGGGGTCATGCGCCCAAACTTGACTGCACCATTTATAAGAAAAAAAAACATTGTAGATGGTTAAATTAATACTGATTTGGTAGTCTGTAGATTTTAACTATCTCTACAATGTCGCCCTATAAGCGAATGAGTCCAATCTGAAAAAGCTTTTAAATTACGCTTTTAATTCGCACTCACTCTTAATCTCGTAAATTAATTTCGCTCGCGTTCCTCGGAGTAGATAATTTAAAGCCCCCTCAATACTCAGTCATCCCGTAGTCGAGTTAAAATCAATTCATTAGCGCCGGACCAATAAAAAGTGAGTGTCCCACCCGCCCGGACACATTAACAATTCAAGGAGGGGAAAAGAAATAAAAACGCATTCGCAAAGTCCACCTCATGTCTTCGGACGGTAAGTGCACTGTACATGTTCAGCGTGTATCAGAAGTCTGAAATAATATTTCAGGTAGATATTAAGTAGATCCATAGTGAAGGCAGACTGTACCTAAACATCATGGTTTCTGAGTTAGTATTTGTCACAGGTATCGTTTTGTGACCTACACCCGTGACCTTCGACAAGAGGCAGCTACTAATATTCATAAAACAGAACATCAACATTTCACATAAGTTTTGAGATACTTCAAGTTTTTTTAAATAAACGGCGAAAGAAAAAATCATGTTCGAATTTCAATTAAATTTTCTCGTATATACGATTCAGTTACCACTCGATACTTTAACGAATACGTTAGGTTACGAAATAATAATTTCGGACTTCTGATACGCCCTATACAGCTGGATTCGGCGGTACACGAATAAATTGCATCAACACGTCATGTGAGGTCGAACCGTATTTAACGATAAAAAGTTCGAACACAGCGAATAATAATCGATATCTGTACAACATAATCGTTTTGAGGTATCGATTATTTCATCGACAAGAGCAAAAATTACAACAATAACTGAAAAATGCGACGAGGACGGCTTGGTCCAGTGGTTTGAGCGTAGGCCGTACCGGATGGTGGCGGGTTCAATCGCCACCAGCGGCAAATATCAGATTTTGCCTTTTCAAAATTTACCCTTACTACTACCACTACTACTACTTACTACTACAGCCCTTTTAACGTCCCACTGCTGGGCACGGGCCTCCCCTCAATGCGAGGGGGATTCGGGTCATAGTCCACCACGCTGGCCCAGTGCGGGTTGGCAGAATTTGCCCTGTGTGTAACTCCGATCGCCCTTAGTCCATTGTATGGTACCCATAGTGCAACCTTTGCTTAGTTTGGTGTCATACGATGAGCATGTATTTGGCGATGTATATTATATTTATTTCATTACAATTTAGCTTCGAAAAATGCTTTGTAAAGCCATTGTTAATGAAGGGTTGCAAGATACTGGGATATATCTATTTGTATAATAAATCAAAGAACGGGTCAAGTTTCTCGTCGCTCTTTTCAAATAAACCTATAAGTTATGCAAGCCAATTAAATGTCTGCTTCGATTGTGAGAGAGCATTCGGATTATCTGTCGAGGCGTGGAGTCGGCATTCTTGCTATATTATTTGCACTTCTTAGCTCGTTTTGAATAATATAACGCAATACTTCTAAACAGCTAGTAAGGAAAGTAAATACTTAACTACTCCCCATAATAATCTAAGTATCGACTGGTTCTTATATAGCTAGAAAATGTATTTTTTCATTTAAACTATAACGATACATAGAATAACAATTAAACTAGTTACAAACTATTCATCTCTCTTGTATTGATGTTTTCAATATGCAATTTTTTTTTATCAATATAAACGAAATTATCAGAGCATTTCAATTAATTTTATCATTTAAATGCTATATTCATGGTGTCATAACTGTTTATTTTTACTGTATGCCGTGAAAGTTTACAAGGATAACGAGATGCTTGAAACATTATGGCATAATCAAACACAATAACAGTGAATAAATGTAATCAATATTAATTTAAATTCGATTGTAAATAAAAAATTATGTAAAAACTCTCCACGCCTTCCGTTGTTCCCAGACGTGCGCTACCTTGATTTTCTTTTTCCCCACCGTCAGTCCAAAATGAAGTACCTCCGTCCATACGTTACTCCGGAAGTGGACAGGCCGAGTGAAATGGCCGCTGCGTCGCTTCCGGCCACCCCCCACCCTCAGGAGGCTTTAATTAAAGGCCGGTAAGGTTTTAACACGTCTCCACCTTTGAAGGCACCCGTCTACGATTGAATCGAGTGGGTTTTTTAAGGGGTGGAATTAAGGGTGGTTAGCAAAGGGGTTGAAAGGGTCTGTCTGTTATGTTCGGGATTTGGAGGATTTTTTGAGGTTGTGCAGTGATTTTGGGAGTCGATTACGTGGGTAAATAAGGATGACTATACTAATGTTTATTTTTTCACTTGAATAAAATCTCCTTCTTTATACGATCCTTTTAGATAAGCGTAACCATATAGATGTATACATTTTGAATCGATGGTAGAGTCCTTAAAGTTTTGTTTGTTCGACAATACATAGGTACTGTAATAATGGTTTACTTAAATAAAAAGTTCTAAGTTATCTAATTATAATATTATGTACTTATTATACTTTTATTATTTGTTTCAGGTAAGTGGTGAATTTCATTTGGATTGCATATTGAAAGTTCGTAAGTTTAATTTATTACATACAGTTAGTAATATAATCAACAGATGGCATTGAAAATGTGCGCGTAATTTTATATCTACTGAATGATGTGAAGAAAATTTTAATAGGCAAGTTGTCCAATATTCAATTAGATAAAGAGCCGAGTGCCGCGCCTTCAATAAAACTTTGTCTACAAACAAAATAACCATAAAATGTATATCGACTTACAAACGCTATAAAACTAACGGAATAATCACATTTTTTACAACACATTGTTCGAACTCGTGACACGAACAGAAATGCCAAGTGAAATCTACTATTTTATTGTTTAACTTTTTATGTCTAAATTATAATAATGGCAGATGAAAGTAACAATATATCGCGTTAGGGGAACAACGAAGTGCGTATTTTCGTTTGGAATTTCTTAATTTGTGTTGTTTAGCGTGACCTGCGTGGGCGCATGCCGCGGCCGAACACATCGGAAGCTATTTTACAAGCGTTTGTATTCATACTGGGACCACAATACCTTGTCGCTCTGTTGGTTCTCACTAACAGCGGGTTTAAAAGTGAAAACGTTTTTAAGATCTACTGACTAACTACATTGATTTATTTTTTAAATGCCTATTAACATTGTTTTATTTAACTACATTTGCAAATCCCATTATGGATTATGGCCGATAACAGCCGATTATGGACGTTAGAAAACTTTGTAGTTAAACAAACTCAAATAACACGTAGGTAATTCCTTAGTATTATGGTGAGATATAATAATTATAAGTGATGATGGTAATTCAGTTTCAGAATTGAATTATGTAAAACTAAACACCTACATTTTAGTAAAAATAAACGAGCATTGTCCACATTTCAGTTCACCCGCTCAGACTATGACCTCACCTAAATGTTTGGTAAACAAATATTTCTATCATGACTATTATTAAGCAAAGTCAATTCAAACCATCATTTCTTTAAACTAAACAAGTTCTGATTCAAACATAACGTAGGCAATATAATCGAGATTTTTATGTTATGACAGTTTATTAATGAAAGCGAATATGACTTATGTCGTTATTATCGTAAACTCTAAACTTTAATGATATGATTTTTCTGTCGCCGTCAACAAAACAGTGCTTATGTGGTGGGACTGTGATTTTATATCAAATTATGTTCCATAGGTGACATTTAATATTTTTATTGGTAATAAAATGTTCGAGATGAATCAATATTTTATGCAGTTACAAGCATTCGATTATATTTGTGTTGTCGCGTTAGTTTTGATAAAAAAATCAAATTGCTTCATAAAAATAAAGATGAAAACATTATCTCCAAGATCAAAGGTTCGCGTTTTACTGTGATTCATTAAAATAGGCCTTGAGTGAGATGATAGAATTACAAGCGGATTACAGGAGTCTGATTATAGATATTTCGACCTTCGTCTCAGGATGTATGTAAGACTTATTTTTACTCATCCCCCTTGTATTAAGGGAAGGCCTATGTCCACTGTAGTAGGCCATAAGAAGGCTTATTATTTGTAACATGTAGGCCAAACGAAAACTTGTAGGCAGCAGTGGTAGCCTCGTCGGTAAAACGCCTGCCTTGAACGTAAGGGGTGTAAGTTCAAATCCCGGGCACGCACTTCTGAGATAATTTTCATGTGCGAATTTCATTTTTAATAATGATTACAACTTGCTGAAGGGTGAAGGAAAACATAGTGTCAATAGAAATGCGTGTGAAGTTTACCAACCCGTGCTGGGCCGCTGTGGTGGACTATGGCAAAAAATCCCTCGTATTGACGGAGAATGTGCCCGGTATAATGGCAATAGGCTCGTCCTCTATTACATTGGGACCAAAATACATCGGCGAAGAGTGGGCGCACTGCAGTGTACGTCTGCCTACCCTTTCAGGGAATACAGGCGTGATGATGTACTTATTTTTTAAGTTAAGGAAAGCAAGCAATCAATCGATAACAATATCCTCCTAGAATATATGCGATTACAACTTTGCGCAAGTAATCTATTAAAATCATCTCAATAACCCACAAATTAAGCTTCATCCGTCACTGAAGCTACCGATACGAATTTGGAACGTCATAATTGCATAAATACGTCACTAAATACAATTGAAGTGTGTTATTATGAAGCGGGCGATGCGCCCGGTGATACGAGATAGGGCATTACGACGTCATTCCACGTGTCCGGCTTATCGGTGACCGGCAGTGGCAGACCTGGCAGTGACGTCTGCAGGGTGTATTGCCAACTACAGTATGTTGGTGTAGATATGAACTAGACTCTACTCAATATTAAATTTAATTAGCCTCGCGGAATACTATACAATTTGCACTGTGATTACTTGAGGGAAACATCAGGAGGTCCTTACTGTACTCGAATAAAATATGTCTTAAAAATTTGCTTTTTGAAATGTTTTGTGTTCTAAACCGATTTCAAAAAAGGAAGTTCTCGATTCAAACCGTAAGCTTAAAAAAATTAAATATAAATATAGTCAGTATTTGCCTTGTGCAAGAAGTTACCGCTGATTTTTCGCTAATAATCAAAGTATATGTTAGGTTCAATTGCTTGTGAATATGAATGATCAAAGATCGAGATAGCTTTTTTATATTGTCAGACAACACACTCATGGTGTAATCCTAAGCCAAGCTTGTGATAAGGATACCGGCACCAATTACGTCAGACCGAGCCATGTCCAGTACAAAAAGCTCGAAATCACGTCATTTTCTCGACAAATCTGACAGTTGAAAGAGATAAAAATTATGTCTTTACGGTCATGATACAGGGCCAGCATAAAATCTTAAAAAGGCATTTTAAAAATTTGCTACCGACGCCAACCGAACCAGTGCAGTGTCCCGATCGGCCTGCGTTTGAACCAGGCTTTGTAAAACAGGAAGCGTCCATATTAAAAAAAAAAAAGTCAAACAGGTATATTATAGCACCTAGTTGTATTATAATTATATAAGGTATTATGCTGGAGTGCTTTGATCTGCAATTTAGCATATGTAATGACGCCTCCCCGTTTTACTAGGCACGTAATGAGATTTCCCGTATCCAAATTAGACGATATCCACTGTCATCCCGGAGCGGCGAGTGACAGTCGCATTAACTTGTCGCCGACTAATCGATGTAGTGTTTGATTTGCAACCTCAATGACTAACAAATTCTTGCGCGCAACAACAGGCGCAACAAAACGCGCGCCACTAAGTTTTTGACAATACCAACTTTATTAACTCATTGAAGAAGCACATTTTTCAATGACATGTTGTCAATGATGCGTTTTGATGTGTGGTAAGGTTGCTTTTACCATAGGAATTTAATGTTTTTGTAGTAAACACAGTCGAATATGGTAGTCAGCGGTTATGATAAAATCTAAGTAACTTTAAGGAAATACTGCTTAAAATTAGGTGGAAAGGTTTCTGTGTACTGAAATACTAAATAAGCATATTTTTCTATCATCTTAGCAGTTAGAACATCACTAATTTTCTATTTAGATTTAAAATCTATTGGGTCATCAAAAGTACTATGATTTAAAATTATGTTGTCATAACAAGGTTGTTAAAATGTTGTCACTGTCTAACCAAGCGATTTTATATCCTCGTTCCCTCTTTCCACAGAAAAGTGATTCCCTTGAAAGTTTTAACGGGGCCACGGGAGTGAAATAGTTGTTTTCGTAAGCAGATGAATATAATATTCGAGTAAATAACGAGTGATTTATGTGTGTATGTACATTTATGATGTATTAAGGCCTTACGGTATGAAGGAGCGTTCACACAAGCCACTGTGGTTGACGGAAAATATTGTAGTGCAAGTTATGAACGACAATCGACTTGTTACGATCATGATATCCGTTATGTGTATTGACCCCTGTCAGAATCAATATAAAACCCAATATAAAAAAAAATATCTCTACCCCCCATCAGGTCAGTGAACGTCTCGGCTGATACAGAATACTCCCAAATGTATAGAAAGTTATTATCTACAGCCATATTGTAGAACTCTGTTCTGTGTCTGAAAAATGCTGTTAGGTAATTTGTACATGAATTGACATTTCTATAAATGAATTGACAAGATAATAAAAACTTATACATTATATACATTATTTTATATATATACGTATACATTATTTTTTCAGAGCTATGTGCAAAAAATTCTCAACATATTTTGCATAACCTCATGAGTCATGAGCTTAGGGTGGTATCAGCTCTTTAGTTGTATTATAAAATTCCAAGTTTATAATGAGTTTTTTCGTGTAAATCTCAATCCCCGCTGTCAGCTCATAGCTCGTGCCGAGCTCCAAGACGGAGACAATTGGCACGTCACCGCCAGAGGTCGCCGCTTTTGCAAGTAACCACAAATCACGGGTGTCGACCGCCGGCCGCCGGTCAAACGCGCGTCCGACTGTGCAGTGTGCACGCCCCATTATACTGCCATAGGGATGTTGTCATAATCTTGGATTATGTATTTACTTACTTAAATACATTTTTCCGTACATTTTCGATAAGAATGCATTTTCAGAAGATACCTTTTTTGAATAACTTGGCGTGTATCCCATACACTACGTGAAACCGAATCCGTTGTACTATTTGTAATCCTGAAGCATTTTATAATATTATTTCTAGAAGGTAAATCGTAGTTTTCAACTCCGAGTTGTTTGGGTACATCTTTGCACCATTAAAGCTGTCTACCCACTGTGCGACATGTAGACCAATATAAAGACAATCGCAGAGTTAAACTTGTATTTGTTGCAAACTGAATGCGTGATTATATATAACCGCAATAAATCCGCACACCATTATAATAACAGTCTCCTTGATAGTAACTAAACTATCGCAACTTATAGTTCGCCATACTTCAATCGCATAACGACTTTTAATAAAGCAATTCCGACTACATTTTATACGCAAGCGACCTGTCAATTACTCATATCTGCAGCAAATTGGCTTATTACTCTTGCGACACCGGACGGATTTTAATCTGCGTCTGATAAAACGAGCGATCGCGACGAATAATCGCAGTCGCGAGTGTGTGGGCACACTACGTGTTATTTGTCAGTAAAATGGAGACGCGTAGATTATGATTGGATGTAGAGATGTTTGAATATACATGCCACTAGATGCTTAGTACATATTTATTATATGGGAATAACGTGTGTTTCGGTTACAAGATTACATCCTCATATATGTAGCGAGAGTGCAAGTACTTTTATACTCTAGATAGAGCATATGACAGGTGTGTCTAATCCAACAAGCTCTACCTAGAGATTAAAAGCTATCACTTCAAACTAAGATTATTTCAGAAAGTAGGTACGGTTAGATTTTTAGTGCTCTAGATTAGCTATTGAAGTGAATTTTAATGAACGAACTTAATTTCCTATTTAAAAAGAGCCCTCATTTCCTGCAGCCTTATAATTCTAAATTACATTCTGACATTTTGAAAAATCGTTCTCACAAAAAAAAAACTAATTCGTCTATCCTCCTTTACATCTTACCCAACCCCTTCTGGGCGCATAAAACCGAGATAAGACCGAACTAAATACTGGAACTTCCATCTCGGAGGCCTTATAAACATCCGTCCGTCCGTCCCACGGCGGTCGTCAACGGAATCACTGCACGGCTTGCATGCCCGCGCTGGAAAGGGACGAGAGACGGTGGAAAACTCCAGGTGCGAGAGGGATGGACGAAAAGACGTTTTGCAGTCGTCATAATTTCGCTCGGCAGACTAATAATAAAGATAAACCGGGGGTGAGGCGCTTGCTCAATGCGCTGTGTGCTGGGAGCGGTTTTCGGGTTAATACTCTTTTGGATGTTGATGTTGGGTAGTGTTGTTATATAATTAGGCTATGGGCGAGTCAAATATCTAAAAACTGGGTGGCTTTAGTACCTGTTTAATATATAAGTTACAAGATAGTATGAAGGACTGTGTGATAATCTGGACGGAAGAAGAATGACGCCGCGCGCGGTGTTACAGCTGCATTTACGAGTATATAATGCAGTCATCAGGCAGGGTCTAACGCTTGTTCTGAGATTCCTCGGGATGTTCTGCCTACTGAGCTGAATGTCTTGTTACAAAATTGAAGGTTAGCAGGCGTATCCATCTTTGTATCGAAATCAATTGCCCGTATCTTCCATTTTTTTATTGTAAGTATCTAATGTAATTGTCAGTACCTCTATTTACAAATATTTTATGTAATTACTTGATAATTAGTGAGGTAATTATTAGATGGTATACTTGGTAATTAATGTTAAAGTGCAAGGGAGACTTGTACCACGTGGGAGACATCATACATACATCATACATCATCACGCCTGTATTCCCCGAAGGGGTAGGCAGAGGTGCACTGTAGTGCGCCCACACTTCGCCGATGTATTTTGGTCCCAATGTAATAGGGGGCGAGCCTATTGCCATTATACCGGGCACATTCCCCCTCAATACGAGGGAGATTTGGGCCATAGTCCACCACGCTGGCCCAGTGCGGATTGGTGAACTTCACACGCCTTTCTATAGACGTGCAGGTTTCCTCACGATGTTTTCCTTCACCGTTCAGCAAGTGGTAATCATTGTTGAAAATGACATTCGCACATGAAAATTATCTCAGAGGTGCGGGCCTGGGATTTGAACTTGCACCCCTTACGTTCAAGGCGGGCGTTCTTGCCCGCGAGGCTACCACTGGGAGACAATGTCGGTAATAAAAAAAAACTAATCGTTGACTCTCATAACATTTTGTAATCGATTCAACATACTGTGAATTGTAAAGATAACGTTATCTATCCGATTTAGTATGTATAACAGAATATCTGCGTAATGTTACGATACTTGTAATTGCCGTACTACCCCTCAGTTTGCCAGATGTCTCTCTCCTTTTCATTTTATTATTTTGCTTTCACTCTATTACCTGTAAATCTGCCATCACTAAAAATTGCTCACTACACTATTTATTGAATGATATAAAAATGTATAGATACTTATATAAGCCTCAAAGACGTCCAACAAAAAATACGCCGAAATTGGTAACATTGATTATGGCCATCTAGCCTTACGTGTCTTGACGTAGAAAATCTGACGGACGTAGGACTGTCAAATGTTATTAAAAGCTCCGTCATGATATAATAACTCGTTGTATTTATCAATCTTTCATTGCTAAATGATTGATTCAAATCTAAAATAGGGATGCACTTCAAAATAGAGCGGACACAATGCGGTTATTGGGTCACTCGCTAAATAAGTTTGTTTCGAAGTGTCATTAGGTATTGATTTTATATTTTTGTGGAGTGAGCATTGTTAGAGTCTCTACCTACTTATGATGCAATCGTCGGGCTTATCTATATGATAAGAAGAAAAATCTTTGTAAGCAGTGTCAAGCGCGTACCGGATAAGAAGAAATACTGCTTACAAAGACGCCTTCATCAAAATATTATTTTTTTAATTACCTGCGTTTAGGTGCATGTAAAGCTTTTATTCTGACGTTATTTTGTTTTTTTAGTATTAATATGTTGCATACTGAAAAAATATATTTTCCGCAATCCCCCAATAGATGGCGTGACGGGTACACAAATCACAAGCATTACAACCTTTTTTATTCGCTTCTTAGAACCAACTCAGTAAAGATGTCATTTCTTATATTTTCAATTAATGCAAACTGCATACTGAGGGCATATACTTCTCCCTCCCCGCCGCCCCCCTCAGCTCATAAAGGCCCGTGGCAAGTTAGCCAAGTCTCGTAAAGACTAGTGCTTGGTTGGAATTTTATTCAGGAGCCCTATGCGACAGTGCGGTATATTATGATATTATTTTGTTGAAGTTTGACTGCAGATATGGCTGTGTGGGAGAGGATTATTTGTGTATTGATTAAATTCGTTTTTCTTTTAGTAATATCTCAGTGGTAACGACATGAAACTTAATAGTTTAATTCTTTTTCAGAAGGATGATAGTTTTTTTGTTGTATAACATATAAGGTAACAAGATTAGTAGCAGCAATACTGAAACAAATGAATGTAATATATACAACTAACCTTTGCACTGTCGGTTAGTATGGATATCTATTCACATGATAATATGCACATGTCTACTGAAGGCGCCGAGTCAACTCACTTGAATTTTAAATTTTTGAACTCTATGAAGAAAGTGGTTAGGTGCACATTTGTTGCACACTTTGAGACTAGCTAACTGCTTATTTTGTATCCGAGGACTGGATGATAAGGTCTAGAGTTGTCTTTAATGTGAGATGTTTAGGGTGCAGAGTTGAGGAGCGAGTAGAATGGGGCTTTGACGTTACTTACCCTCGATGAAGTTTTACTAACGTTATTAAATATTCCATGTCACGAGTGTTGAACTCATTGCTTAGTAAAATCTGTATAGCGTGACAAACAATCTTAATTAATATCAATAAAGAAATAAAAATACTCTCATAATCCTTACGAAAGTCACCCGGCTTACGTGTTTATTACATTAAATACGATAATTTTTCAAAATATTGTTCGTACACACACCGTTATTAATGAAATTATGTAAATCTGTTTTATATTTTCTAAGCGCCGGCACACACGATCTCGCGACGCGTCCGTACACGTCACGCGACGTTGGCGTCACGACACGAGTCGTTGGCGTCACGTCACACCGACGTGACGCGTCGATCGTGACGTGTGACGCGCGACAAGTGTCACGCGCCGTGACAAGGCTTACTTATTCATAAGGGAAAGCGAACGGGCATGTAATTATCATAACGTTTCTGAATTTATGACGCTGATTTATTATGATATGTGGAGCGAATTTTTATTTATTTTAGTATAGCTTTGCGAGGACTTGCCATTGCATTATTGGGGACTTTTGCGATATCCATGACTTTATAGTAATGATCTTAGTAAGTTATGCTGACAGGTTTGTCTAGTTCACTGAACCGGGTGGTTGCAGGTTCGATTCCCGCCAGTGGTAAATTTCGTAAATGGCCTTTTCGGAATTTACCCTGGTCTGGGTGATAGTACGTGTAAGTACTCTTTTCAAGCCTTTTTATATTTTGTAGATATAACTTCCCTTAGGTATATTTGTAAACATAGACAATATTTGTACCTATATTGCAATAGTCCGACCTCGTTTGATGGTAAGTGTAGAGCCGATGCAATTTTCCCGAGATGCTGTGCATCATGCGATCCATCTATCAAGTGAGCTATCAATCACACGATGAACTAGACCGAGCCGAATGGAGAACGGATGCGAGCGCCCCGTGCGTCACTTTCAAATATATGATTGAACTGCTGTGATATTTTATAATGTAGTAGCTATTCAAAGTAAAATTGAAAGAAGATTTAACTAATGATAAAAAAAGTGGCAGCATTACCTCGCTGAACGCCTAGAGCCACTCGTTGTGCGAGGAAGTGGACTACTCTTGGGTCGCTGATAGTGTCGACCAATTTTTTAGCTATCAGTTTAATTAAAATCTGTTATATTTATAGACAATTATCCCTTAAATGGCAGTAGAGGTAGAAAAAGTGCAACTAATTAAATAAAATATATTTTGCAGCTAAATATTTGCACGGTTCAAACGCTCAATGCTCTTTTCCGAACAAAGGTAGACAAGGAAACGGCGACGGTACTCTACTTACGCTTAATTGGAACAAACATTACTTACTCCACGTTACCAGTTCGGACATTGGCATTCTCTTAATCATGTATTAGGGAGTGAACGTACCTTCACTTTCGTTCGCCTTAACCGGCAAATCATGTACTTTTATTTAATTAGTGCGCCTAATGAATCCCATCTCGGGTAACCGCGGCCTAATTAAGGGGACAGCGCGCCTTGCGACAGCGACAACGCGATCACGCCGCACTGTCGCATCCCTCGCCCTCGTTGACACTGTCGACGCGCGCGCTCGTGTGCGCCGAGTCTTATTTTATATCCACATTCTTAAATAAATATCGCCAGACAACACATACCTACTCATCACATTGTCCCAAACTGATCAAAGCTTGTTCTATGGGTACAAAGGACTGGAGACTATTGCAGTTACATCCAGACCAGGGCAAATACCGATAATGCTATTTCAGAAATTTGCCAGCGGTGGGTATCGAACTCGCAACCCGGTTCAGTGAGTCAAACGGCCCTGCAACTACTAGACAAAGCTGTCGGGTTTGAGTTAAGCTTAAAAGCAGCTTAAAAGTTTACGTGCCTATTTTTAGTACTTCAATAATCCGAAATTTATAGACATAGGTCTATAAATTTCGGATAAGACCTAAGGGGCTTGTTAACTTAGTCATAAAGAGTCTTCTTAGTGCCCACAATAGGCTATCTGTCTCGGAAGCCCTGTAAGTGTTATCACACAACGCGCGCTCATATTCTAAACGCTTGTTTGATAGTAACAAAGTATCTAATATGATCGCACCACTGTCCGTAAATCGGTCGATAGCGCACGGCGGCGTCCGCGCGGGTCGTGCATCTGATATGCGCCCGCGCAGCCCCACGCCATCTATCGTCGCGCACTCCAACCGATCTAAGTAACGAGTCGATCTCGCGGATAAATCGCCGACGTCGCCTTTCCCCGCTCGCCGCTTGTTAGGTGCCCGTAATTAATGATCGCTCTCAATCGTCGTTTCCTCGCTCGCTATTATGATTTTGTATGGGCAGGCCGTTGTTAATGCGCCGGCCGGTGAGCCAATTTCTCGTCGATATTCCGCGGACGGCCGCCGATAGCCGATTCGCGTTCGCTTTACGGAGCGCGGTGCAGATACGTCATCGTTGCGCAGCCGCCGCGTCGGTTGACAGATAAATGGCCGCTCTCGAAGGATTCTTACGAAATCCGCAGACACTCGGACGGCCAATCTCTGACCCGTGCCGGCCCCATAGTGTTCTGTTTTTGTCTCAGTCGTCGACCATAAATTATTCTAAATCGGGCCCCTATTAGATATTCAGAGGTTAAAACGGAAAGCTGGTGCATTTTACTAAAACATTCCGGTCTCTGATCGTATATCAATCGTTTCGATAGCGTCGCGTAGCTTTTGGTTCCAGGAAACAATGCGTGCGACCTGCTACCTGTTGGCTGTCGCTCGCGATTTGTGGTCGCAGTCGCGGTCGCGATCGCTTGTGTGCACTATCGCTTACTTTCCTCATGATTATAGGGCTGGCTATGTAATGCAGCTGTGACGGGTCCAACAATAATGTTATTACAGAGAAAGAAAAGTATTTTAAGAAATATCTGTGTTCCACCCTGTTCATACATTGGAATAAGTCTTATAAAAAATATTTATCGTCTTCAAACTTCTTCTATGAAACTTCTGATTAAAGTCAGTCATGGCCAGCGGAAATATTATATGCATGTCTATAAGGTTCTAAATCGAATTCCAATGAGAATATTATGGTATTTGAAATATGCCTAGCAATCTAGAGTTTATAGGATTATAAACTAGACATTTTTTTCCAACATCTGTCATCCCTGGCCGCTGCGACAAGGCGTAGTTCACACGAGCGCAGTCGGGCACACACACACGCGCGCGCCTCTCAATGATATCGTCGGAATAAATCTCGGACGTGGTAAGGCACGAGATGGGCCGCTTTTGTTTCGTGTAGCTCGCGATACGGATACGGAGATATACGCGGCGCTCACCGTATTAAAATATTTTAAGGCCATAGTCCGCTGCGACTTTGGAGTCTAATATTGACGACTTTTTTTATTTCTTGTGGGAATAATTTTCGAACCATAACCATATTCAATAGCATTAACTAAATCTACGAGGGTTAGCTACTAATATTCTCAAAACAGAAGTTGAAAAAATCGTATAGAACTTGGTATAGCAAGATTTTAAAATTGGCGACAAAAATAAAACATGTTTGAATTTTGATAAAAAAAATTATACTAATCAATTGTGTACCGCATACTCGTGAAAACGATAAAGTATTATTTTGGAGTTCCGATACACCCTGTATAAGTCCAAATACCTACAAGATTTATTTGTTTCATACTCATAGAACAGTTCCAAAATTGAAGTTTTAGTGCTGGTCTACCTCGTTTCAAGGAAATCTTACTTAGATGTTGAAGTGAGTTTGTAAAGTTGCTGCTTACCACAGTAATATAAATGTCACTATACATCATGAGACATTTTCACCTCATGCTCAGGCAATAGTCGTATGTCATGTGACGTCACCGCGACAGACGCGCGGCGGCGACAACGCGACATGTTTATTCAAATCTTAATGCCATCGTAATATTTAAAATTTATAACCACCATCTAAAAACGGACTGAAGTACGGCTAAGCGGGTCGCACACTGAGCACAGAGCGAGAATATTACGAAGGAAATGACCGTAGGGACGGCCAAAACATAATTTCGTATGAATTTGGGAAATTACGTTAGATTTCCAATGTCAGCAGGCAGGAGTCATTAGGCCTTTGATAATACCTGATAAGATTATAATGAACTTTATCACCAATAGATGGCATGAGGATAGTTTTATAAGTAAATGATATAGTCGCGTAAACCTCAAATTTAGACGGTTTTGAACATATTTTAGGACCTGGAGTTTAATTTTGATACGATCTTACAATATTATTTTATAAAATGCATGTTGCGCACTCATTGTGTGAATCACTTTATCAGCATAGTATAATCATTTCACATTCTCGTATAATACATAAATATGAAAAATCGTGATTAGGCTTATTTTGTTATTTCTGTTATTTGTGATGACGTAACACACGTCCCTGTATTTATACTTTGACATTCATAAAGTATATTAAATTCATAAAGTTTCTGTTAAGTCCGAAAGCGGAGTTCCATCGCGACTCAACCGATTGTTATAATCATCGATATTGTTTGGGCTTTATTTACCGCGGCTAATCGATTCAACGATCGGCATTGATCAATTAATAATTCGATTATGTAATAGTACCGTGGCATTCGAAATTGCCGTAAGAATTCTCACAGATTTCTAGAAGGTATGAAATAATACTGATTGATTTTTAATCACGTTGATGATCGTTTGAGCTCGTTTCGTTAAATCATCAATATCAACGCTTTAGATAAAAACACAATTAAAATAAATATTTTCCAGTCATTTAGTTTTCAAAGAAGTCTTTGTATCTGTCAGCAAATGTATGAGAAACTTTAACTATTTGTATCAAGAAATATTAATTTGCCCTTTTGGCCTAATTACTGTGAAATCAGTTTGTCTTTCGTCGAATACCCAATCATATTTTTAAATACAGCTATGAAATGCTAAGTGCTGATAATGATCCCATCAGGTGTAACCTGACAGGCTAAGATGTTTCGCGTGCTTCGCTCAGGCGTCGCTCACTCAAGGTAAATGTACTGACTCGCCTGGTATACTTTTCGCTATGCTCCCTTTTTCCCTATTTTCGAATTATCGGGTCAAAACTAAATCTGTCACTTGTGTGTTTTCTTATATGTTACTACCAGATCGAAGAGCGACTTCAACTTGGAACTTCCGACTAACAATTCGGCGCACTTTTTCTAAAAAAATCTAGTGATTGCATTTTAGAAGAAAATACAAAAACTTGTATTGTTGAATAATTATAAAAGTCTATCGATGTTGCTAGCCTAGCCCCGTAATGGACACCATGACCAATGATCAAAAATACCGTACAAACGGTTCATAGACAATAAATTCAACTGAGCCCATTGAAACTTATTATCCAGACGTAAGTCTAGATTATATAGTAAGTAATAAATTGGTCTGAATGTCGGGCCGTGACATCGGCGTCCATCCCGAACAGGTAGAGTTTGAGAGACATAAAATTAAATTGAATGTATCAACGGATGACGGTCTTGGATTATTTTTGGATGTATCGAGCAGAGGTGTGGACTGTGGGAGTATTATTGAATATGTTTGTAAGTTTACTTAGGAACACTTCCCCAAAGTCGCTACTGTCTTGCAAATATTGTCGGTGTTGATCATTATCAAATCTTCTTGTAAATTATACATTTTAAACAGTCTCGCCATGCCCATGTCTGCAAGCTTTTCTACATTTAACAAATTGACGTGATCCTACAAATAATACAAAACACCATTATCATCATCATCACGCATACATTCGCCGAAGGAGTAGGCACAGGTGCACTGCGGTGGGCACATACCTACTTCCCCGATGTTTTTTGGTCCCAATATAATAGGGGGTGAGCCTATAGCCATTTTACCGGGCACATTCCCACGATAAAATACGAGGGAGATTTGGACCATAGTCCACCACGCAGACCCAGAGCGAGTTGGTGAACTTTACACATCTTTCTATAGACGTTCAGGTTTCCTCACGATGTTTTCCTTCACTGTTAAAGAATTTAATTTTATTGAACAGATAGTTTTAACTCTCAATGGCAAAAATGGTTATATGTAGCATATTGGTAGCCCGGAGATTCCGGTTTCGGTTCCCGCCCTGGCTATTGAGTTATAACTGTAAGCCCACTATTAGTACCAGCATTTAGTATAGTTTGAGGGATGAGTTTAATGTTGTGATAACCCTATATTGTCATTAATCGTGAAAAATAAAAACCGGCCAAGTGCGAGTTAGACTCGCGCACGAAGGGTTCCGTACCATTATCTATAAAAAACGGCAAAAAAATCACGTTTGTTGTATGGGAGCCTTAAATAAATTATTTATTTTATTCTGATTTTTAGTATTTGTTGTTATAGCGGCCACAAAAATACATAATCTGTGAAAATTTCAACTGTCTAACTATCACGGTTCATGAGATACAGCCCGGTGACAGACGGACGGACGGACGGACATCGAAGTCTTAATAATAGGGTTCCCGTTTTGCCCTTTGGGTACGGAACTCTAAAAACAAAGTTTGTATCACAGTGTGACTTTATTTAAATAATCACGCGCATAGTTTGGTCATGTAGTGTCAGAGCCAATTACTCAGTTGTCATATTGCCGTTGTTCTTGGCAAGTGACGCCGACACTTGGCGGCGGGTGTAAGGCATTTTGAGAGACTGTCAAATGAAAATCATGTCACTTCACTACATACTTCCGGTTTATAATATAAAATTAGTTTTTTTGATCTTATTGACTCTACATATATGAAGCAGAAATAACTTGAATAATATCATAAGCGACACTTTTGGGCCATATTGACTTATATATACTTATATATTTGGAAGTAGCGATTTTTTTGCAACAAATGAGTATACTCTCTTGTAAAGTTAAAAAAATGTCCCTTAAGTACATTAATATTAAATTTTATGATGAACTAGCTGTGCCCGCGTGGACTTTAGGGAGATTACCCGGAAATAATGGTTTTATGTTCATCCCGCGGAACCCTAATGCGTTTTCCCAAATAAAAGAATCCTATGTTATTCCTTGGAACATCAGCTATCTGACAGTGAAATTCCCGTCGAAATCTGTTCAGCCGTTTGGAAGTTTACCCGGAACAAACAGACAGACAGAAAGACGGACAATAATTTTAAAAATTGCATTTTCGTTATTGGTATCGTGTATACTTTCATATGCATTTGTTAAAATAATGTTATTTTGATATTACAAACAGACACTCCAATTTTATTTATTTCTATGTATGTATAGATAAACCCTGCGAAAATAAGCGTATTTAAACTCGTGCGACCTATTTCTCTCAATACAAAAAAAAAACTGTATTTACTCATAGACAAAGCAATTTTTTCAACAACACGTCATTGATAAGGCGAGCGAATTTAGACCCTTTAAAAACTCAAGTTAATTTGCTCACCCCAGTATGTTCATGGCGTAACTCCAAACAGGTTCTAGCCGGGAATCTTTATATACTCCACCAATATAAAAGCCTTCACTATAAAACGTGAATCATCCTTTAATTTTGCAATAGCAATCGTACAAAGGAAACATACCTCATCACCTTTAATCGCAACGAGCACGCGCAGATGTTAATTTCTAACGCGGAGCCGTAAACAATAACGCAAGTCATCAGGTAATCGAGGCTATCGTCAGCGCCCTGCGCGGTGTCATTAACGACGCGTAGAAATAAACCAACGACGGCGAACCGTTAGAGACTTGTCGTAACTCTAGGGTTGCTTCAAATTACTGAACATTATGGATTCTGTTTAGGCATGTTTTAGTACTCACTAACCTATGGCACAGAGAGAAAGATAGTAAAACATTGGAAAAGTACTCCAGGGTACCTGAACTTTAGATTTAAAATTCTATAAATAAGGTAAAGTGAATCTAGTTGTTAATAATATAACTGTTTTTGGGTTGTTATTGTTATACTATACTCAGCCAATATTTCGTTTGAGGTATCACCACTTAGAAATTCAAATTTCATAAATGTGTTACGTCACGTCAGCTTTTATTATAATATAATTATGCACTCGATTATTGTTGTATGCAAAACTATTTTGTTAAAAGGATAAAGTATTCTCAAATCCCAAAGTTAAATGCTAACATTGTGTCAGCTCATGCCCACCGCGCTAATCGTGTTATATAACAGTTGTCGCGGCTTAATTGCGCGCGCGCACCTATCTATGACAGTGGCACTTTGCGCATGATCCAGTGGCGGCGCGCGCGGCAATGACGCGAGGCACGAACGCTGCTGATTTATCGGGAGCAAGCGTTTGATGGAGGCTCTTAGAAACTATTACTTAGACAATGCTAATTTGAAATACACAACCTCGCCTGTATTCCAGAAAGGGTAGGCAAATGTGCACACATACTTCGAAGTTTGTTTTTTGTCTATATTGGGTGAGCCTATTGCCACTCCAAGGGCACTGTCTCTGATTGCGTGAGGAGGTCGTGGCGTTAGCCCGCCACGCTGGCCCAGAGCGGGCGAATGGCAGGATGGTTGAGCTGGTTTCTTCACTGTGTTTACCTTCACCGTTCAGCAAGTGATAATCACGATTAAAATTGACATTCACACATCAAATCTAAAAATATCAAAGGTTGATAGAAGCTGTTGGCATGAAACTCAATCGTCTCTCTCAAAATATATAGTGCTTAAATGTACCTGGGAATAAGAGCAGGTAACCCTTCGTTACAATACTAAAATATTATAATCAAGCAAATCAATGTTACATTTCGACTAAGTTCCTGGTTAAGTACGTTCTACTAATGACAGTATAAATTCCTTAGGGAACGATTGACTAGCATTGTTGCATCCTTTACCGGGTTATCTAACCCTTCAATCTCATAAAAGGAAACAATTTTTCTTTAACAACTTACTAATAACCCACCACTCCCACTAATAAAGCAGCTATGCGAACCATCTCTGCATTCTAAAACCGTCCCCACCACTCAAAGGGTTAGCATAAATACGTCCTTACACACACTTGTCATTACCACTGTGACAGCTACAAGGCGTCCTGTCCTATCTGGCCGCAAATACAACTATATCAACCCGATCGAACGATATTCAAACTTATTGGTATTGTTATAAGTTCTCGTCGAATAGAAAAACGAAAATTGTGTGACGGTTGAAGGCGTAAAACATCTGTCATTGGCTAACAAATGCTGACAGAAATTGATGCGCGGGGTGACAGTGAAAAACGCGGAATCGTGCGTCCGGGCGACTATTTTTAGTCGCGCAGCTGTCGTGTCGTGTCGCGCGCCGCCGACAGTTTCCCAACTCGCGTTTGGACTAACCTTTATATTTGATAGACGTATGATATCAATTAGAATGATGTGTATTGGTTTGGCGTTTCCGGAGTTACAATAAAATACACTCATTAGTAAAAAGATTGGTTGTTGTTGTTCTGAGTGTTGTCCAAATGTTCCTTGGTGTGAATACTTTGAATGTTAATTCCTTTTTTGAACGGTAGATGCTTGAATGTCATAAAACTTTATGAATATCTTCATTTCGTTTGGTAATGAGCTGCCAAGAGGTCATCGGGTTAATAATCGGGTTTTCTATTCAGATTGATGGGCGCGACATATAATAAAATCACAATTTTATTGTCACCAACCACTGTCTGCTTTAAAATCCTTTTATAATATTTACTGTCAGATTTATTCTCAAAAGACGTTCTATATTCAAGAATTTGTAGTAAATACATCTTAGTCTTTACCGCCACCTTCGTAGCATGATTGTTTTAATATTATTTTCAAAAAAAATAAAAATAACTTAAAAAATAACAAATTGCTAAATTAGTAACCTCAAAATTTAAAAATCACTTTGTCAAAGTAATTATAACGTCATTTGTTAAAACAAACGTGTTTTATAAAGCCATTGTAAATGGATCACAACGTCGTTTATACGTATTTGTAGATAACCAAGTCAGTCACTAAATTCTGTTAAATGAGATTCCCGGCATATAATTCTTAAGATATTTTACTGTGACGTGCATAACATAAATAATATTAATACGGACCCCGACTGAATTAAAGTCAACGAAGCGAACGCCCACAATTTGCTACAAGTCAACATTTTTTATGTAAATGTCCTCAGTTTTCTTACCTGTGTTATTCCGTATGACTGTACTCAACGGCTGTGCGGATAATTTTGAACTAAAAAAAATAGGAATGTGGAATATATGTCGTAAAATTTAGGTGCGTAGATACATTTTAGTTTGACACGATTTGTTTATAATATATTATTGAATTGGTAACGAGTCACTTACTTCCGATAATTAAATTATGTTCCCCATCTCAAGCAACTAACCTACTGTCAGCTACCTATCATTTGGATCATCGGTAAAATCAAGGATATCAACCTCATACCAACATATTTATCTTACTGTACTCTCCTTCATAAATACCTCAATAACAATGAAATTGTACTCCAATATGAGTTTCGATCATAATAATAGTGTTATAACAATAATTTCAATATAACGAACCAAATTTTCACCGCGTTTATTACCATTTACATAAACACAACACTATATAACAACATAACATAACAGTAAATCATAAATATAACCTAAGAATAAACGTAGGGTGGCTATAAAGAATGACCGCGGTGTACAGTATGAGGAAATAACCGTGTTTAAGCGTATATATCCGATACGCGGTTCAAATTTGTGTTTTGGATAGTCTCCTAGGACTCACGTCAATAGTTTAATACATGGAGGTCAATATGAACATGGAACCCTTAAACTCTCGGCTACTAGAGCAGCTCTACACTCTTGATTAATTGAAGACATTAATAAGTAATGATTTCCGAAGACTTTTATTACAATATTTATAGTCTCATTACTTGTGTCTGGATGGAACTCAAACCCAAAATCTGTTGGATAGGAGACCACCCCCTGTAGCCAATATGATATTGATGCTGATTTGATCACGAAAACAAAGAATGTCTCATCTTGCGACCAACTTTAAGATCTTAGAAGAACACACTGGAACGAGAGATTTATCTCGACTTTGAAGAAGAACTCTGTATCAATATATATAACGTCTAAATGACTGTGGCTAAAGCAACACGATGATGCGATTAAATTCTCTTTAGTTATAAATTTCATTTTGTTGAAAAATGTGCTTCTTTTGTGAGGTCTATGTGTGTAAAATTGGATCGCGCGAGTGCTGGCTTCTTGTCGCCCCTGTTTGGGCCGGCCTCAAGTCCACTCGCCGGAATCTTTGGAAACATCACAAATATGTCAGAAGGGGCTATAAAACGTCGCCGGGACGTATCCCGGAGATAGTTTATACCGAACACAATGAGAGAACGAAAATATGTTATTATTACTAGGATTGATGGAACGATAGTTCGGAATTTCGGTATAGAGCCCGTGACTGATGGCGGACCAACTTTTATTGTTATATCTCATTATTTATTGTTATAGTTTAATGCTGTATTAGTTAGTCGAGGGGTCGGTGAGGATTCGTGAGTAAATTAGTTTTTTTTTATTTTCTATTTGAAAAAGGAACACCGATGTTCGTAAATTATAATATTTTGTCATTTTTATAGGATACTTATTTATGATGTATATAATAATATCTTCAGGAATGCTCAGTGATAGCCATTTCGTCAAGGCTTTGATTCTCATGAGTTGCTAAAGGAATTTTATAAATTGTATCACTTATCTCTTAAGTAAGATTACATCAGTGTGACCTCGTTCTGGACCAAAAAGTGTCTCTTAATGCATAATCATAATATAATAACGTAATTATTATTTTTATAGTATCAAATTTAAAACAATTTAGTATCAATTGACACATTTAATTGTTTTTAAAATAAACACAGATTACGTACACTGGAAATAAAAATATTTTTTTTATTATTCTCACCCCCTAAAGTTTTAACAAGTAATTTTTTTATCCACTTAATTTTTATATTAAAATCGTTTCATTTTAAAATTACTCTCGTTACAATACATTTTAACGATCGTTGTGTAAACACGTCGAATTAATAACCGAAATATTTCGATACGGTTACAAAGTCAAAGACATTAAAAATATATTGTTGTTTTTTTATTAAATTAAGAAGTGCTACATTGAACTTTATGTTCTTAAAAATAAAGTACCTTATATAAACTAATTAAGTACATTTAAAATGAATAAGTAAAGTACAGTCGCGTACCAAAGTACTCCATCCAAGTTCCGAGTTGATAAATATAAATAGGCACAATTAGCGGTGATGTATACCCAGGCGGACGGATTAAACACGCCGATTAATGCCGACATCTGCGGCGATCGATCCTCTGGCGACCTTTAACTTTCCTCCGTGACTGTACTTATCGGCGATAGGGGTGCAAGCGATTTGTACCGGTCGCTCGGAGGGACGATCACGATTTTTTTTCACTTAACGTTACGTTCGCACGCCGCGACAATAGAAAATCAATTGTTCTATTAATTACAGATAAGACAGGGCCGTTAAGATGCGTGGTAGGTATAGCAGTGGTAGTCCAGTGGTCGAACGCACGCCTTACAATCAAAGTGTGCAGGTTCAAACCCCGGCTCGCACCTCTGGGATTTATGTGCGAATTTCATTTTCATCCGAGATTATCACTTGCTATGAAACAGTGAAGGAAAACATCATGAGGAAACCTGCACGTCTGAGGGAACTTGACTAGTTCTCGATAGCTGTGTGAAGTCTGCCAACCCGCACTGGGCCAGGGTGGTGGACTATGTCCTGAATCCCCCTCGCAATGAGGGGAGGCCCGTGCCCAGCAGTGAGACGTTAAAAGGGCTGTAGTAGTAGTAGTTAAGATGCGAGCGTCAAAATTTTTGTCGCTACCAAAACGTCATCTTTATGTCGGTATAATGAACTCATAACACAGATATTATATATTAAAATTACAGTGATAGCATACTTTTTCAATAGTGACGTCATTGACAAAGCTTGAATAGGTCAGGGACACACACGTGTGAAGTAACGAATAGGCTAAAATTTAAACTAAGTTTATTATTATTTTCGCGGTATTGCTTATAGAGCTATAGATCTAACAAACTATATCAGAGTTAATCATGTTTCATGAATGTATCGCAGTTATTTTGCTCTCAGTAATCTAGGTTACAAAAATGTCATATGGCATTTCTCTTGAACACATCTTTGAAATTTTATCCTTAATTGACGCTCATTATAGTAAGTGCAATGAATGATAGTAATATAGGATAAAAACAAACGTAGGATAAAATGAAAAAACTATCTCGCGGTGTCATCTCGCTATGACGTTGGGACGGATTAAGAATGCAGACGATGGAATGCTGCGTCTGTTGAGACAATCTTTATTTGCATTTTTTATCTTTTGGAAATATCTTAATAAGAATATTTTGCATGTAATTAAAAAGTTCATGTTCTATATATAAAATTTGTGTCACTACTTAGCTGTAGGAAGTTATGATACGTTTAGATCGGTATTACTAGTAATTTCTTTTGTAAAAAATGTTACTGTAAACGATTTTGTAGAAAGATTAAAAGGAAATAGACATCTTTTTGATGTTTAGCAATTTTTTTAAAACTTTAAAAGGAGGTTCTCGATTCGACCCGTACGTTTTTTTTAAAATAATTCTGTTTTTTGTTATAGATATTTTTTTCTTGCGAATATTAATAAGAATGTGGTTTGATTTCATGTCATAACAATATCTATAAAACAGATTATATGTATTTATTTATTACCGACTCCACATCTCTGCTAGCATTCCGCCGTAGTGAGTCGAGGCACCGCCGCACACGCCGCGATGCAAACGTCATTCCTTGTCTATTCGTTATTATTGTACACATGTTACACGATACAATATACAACTGTTCATTTTAAAACGACCAGCCATCGGGAAACAAAAGAAAAACTGACGCGAAACTACCAATGCCGTTTTGAATGGCGCTAAGTTTATGTGCGGCTGCGTTAAACCACCCCGCACACTGGAGCGTTTAATAACGCACGTCAAAGTATTTTCCACCAACAAAACGAGCTCTATGTTAATATTGTTTTTCCTTTTTTGAAAATACTGTTCTCAATATTTTTTACTACCGCTAACGACTTCAAAAATTACCTCTTAAAAAATATGCTTTTCCCTCATTTACATTAATGAGTAGAAGTTTAAGTGAGTGACCAAGAGCTAGTTTATCAACGAAATGTATCGCCCAGTGTACAGTCAGGGACACAAGTCTTTGCGCCCTTTGCGTACGCATGTGAGTGACGGCGGCCGAGATTGCGGCGTCTTGGGAGATAACTGTCACATGCACGTGGGCTCATTGTGTTTGCGACTGTACTGCTGCTGATTTAGCCTTTACTATACGTCCTATGTCCTTTACACATTATGTAGCAAGGATTGAAACTAGATTTTTTCAGAATTTTCCATGTGCCAGTGCGCTTTGATTCTCGGCTCTTTCAAATACCAATAGATAGATTGTATACATTCAGTCTTCTGACTCATATCGCAAAATCTTAGCGGACGGACGGACAACTAGTGGTCTAAGCGTAGGCCACTTGGCTCAGTGCACCGGGCGGTTGCAGGTTCACAAAAGATTATATTCGAAATCTGGGATCGTTCAGCAAGTGATTACATTATTGAAAATTACATTCGAATATGGGGTGCGGGCTCAGAATTTGAACTTGCACCCTTTGCCTTCAAGGCGGGCGAGCGTTCAGCCAATGAGGCTATATAATTAGGTACATAGATCTGATAGTAGCGGTAAGCTTCAGTGGTGTGAGTTAGGCTGCATAATAAATTACATAGGTTTACCCAACAATGTATTCCAAAGTCTAAACCCAGGGAAATTTAAACTGTCCTCTAATCTAATGTCTCGGTCGAGTCAATAACAAAATTACCTCTAAATATATTTAAACAAGGCCCGTTCGACGGCTTCTAACGTCTAATACATTAGGAGTAGCCTCGATGTGAGTTTATCTCAACGTGACGATATATTTTTGTCGAGAGCGTCAATAAATAATGGCGCAGGTCAAAGTGTGAGAGCTAATGTGTGTTGATCTTGGTCCTAGCTTTCGTAATACTGGATACATTGGCCCCTACTAACGGTGTATAGCGAAAAGTAAATCGGTTACGAGATCGTTTTAAAATATCGCCGAAATTTCTGGCCATATACAAGACTGTTAAATGACAACTCTACTCAGGTGTGCTAATGTCATTTTCAATAATGATAGTCGCTTGTTGAATCGTGAAAGTAAACATTGTGAGGAAACCTACAGGTCTATCAATGATCGTGTGAAGTTCGCCAACCCGCTCTGAGACAGCGTGGTGAACTATGGACCGAATCCCCCTGGTACTGGGGAGTGCTCTGTATATAGGCAAAAGTCTTGCTCTCTATAGGAACCAGAAATACATCAGCATAGTCTACTCACAAGTCAGTTATGTCTGCATACCTTACGGAGATTATAAGCGCGGAAATGATGTATTATTAATTTATATTGAGTAACAATAAATATTTTAAATTGTTCCACACAAATCAACATCTAACGAAATATTCCCAGCAATAAAATAATTATCTAAATCATTCGATTGGCCATGGATATTGTTACAAACAAACCGATTCACATATAGAATACGTTGCTAGCGTATATTATAGTTAAAAGCTGTAACGATAATAATCACGAGTTGTCGAGTTAATATTTATTGTCGTATCGAAATCGTATCGAGATTGTATCGCGAACATATCGTAGCGGTGTCGAGTGTCTACATAGTAGCAGGACATGGTGAAATGGTACATTACTGAAATAACTATGGCTTGATCGGCCGAAAAGGTGTGTAAAATCTTTATTGCATGTTCTTGATGAGTTTCGTCTGCGTGTGTGTTTATTCTAATAAATTTTACATTTCGTATTATCAGTGCCATTATCGTCTATATAATAGTCCCGCGGAAGGTGTGCTTGTTAAGTTATTTGATAATGTGATCAAATTCACTACAAAGTTATACCTCAAAACACTTGCGTAGCTATAAAATGGTTTAATAAGTACATCTATGACAAAAATAAACATAACACCACCATTAAATATAGAAAAAAAACTGGAATCATAAATGTTTAATTACGTACATTAAGAATCAATAACAAAATGCAATAAAAAATCTAATTGACAGTCGCACCGGCGTTATATGACGGTTGAGTCAACATTGTGATCTTTGACATTATGACCACGATCGGTGTATAGGTAATTAATATTTGATGGTTCTGTAAGACTATGTATGTCGGCACCCACGCGCCCGAATATCTTGTGTTCGAACGTTTATAAAACAGTTAAATTAACGCTATTTAAACGCCTCGTAAAAACACATTAAAAATGTCGGATTTCAACTTTTATTGTTCACCCGCCGGCTCCGCGGATAGAGTGGCCAACTCCTAGTTTAGAAATTCCGGATTTGAGCATATTACCTGGCTAGATATTGCTGCTAATACAGACACTACATCGCTTATTGGTTAAGCGGGGTGAAATGCGGTGCACCCGTATGTCGCCACTTCAATTCAATTCTTTATCATCGTTATTAAATATTTACCCCAACATTTAAAGATATTTTTCAATACTAATGGGTTCAACAAAGAAAATATAGAGGAGCTTAGGCAGAGTGTAGTTTATTTTTGGCCATCGACACGTTACATGAAAAAGATAAAAGATTTATATTATGGTTTAACACTTCGTTTAACTTATAATGAATCATTTCAATATTGTAGTGAGTCATACGTAGTCTGCGTCAAAAATTCGGTGCGGTAATACGCGGAAAAGTTCAATGAGAGTCGAACTGATGGCCTTCCTATCCGCGGAGAACATAGAAATCTAACTTCTTGATCTTGTAACGCGATAAGTCGCGTGGGCTATTTTATTATTATAGCTATTTTAATACCGTTATTAATTTATACATTTTGGTAACAATACTATAATCTTATTGGTGTTGTTGTTGTGTTTTAAGTGGGAATTAAATAGTCGTCTGACAAGTTGCCGCTGTCTAATTGGTAAAGAGGCGAGATCTGTAGCTTTATTAGTGTAAGAAAGAAAGACATTAATGGTAGAGTCGCTTTATAGTTTAAGATACATGAAGTATTCTATACTATAAATGAGCATTAATAGGGATTCACTAAACAACATATTTCTGGTAGAGTTACAAATTTGAACAAGATAAAATTGCAGAAATTTTGTCAAATTGCATATTGTTGTACCATCTCTTACTGTTGCATAATTTTCTTCCGACAATGCTTTTGTCAGTAGATTATAGATAGATTGAAGTTTCTATAAAATTGGGAAATATTCATTGTTGATTTCATGTCACAATCATTGTAGGTGATAATTTTTTTTTCTAAATAAATATTGAAATTTGAAGTACTTGTAATGCTTTTTTAATACTCTATATCCAATCAATTGGCATTTACAACCTTATTCACACAATTTTAATCAGTGCCAATCATCAGTATGACGTTTTGCTAATTACATGAAAATTTAAAGTCTCCCTTTGACTCTACTATTTAATTAACTCGGCCAAGTTAAAGAGCGAAGATTTAATTGCAATTCTCCGGAACAGGAAACGTGTCCTGTTAAAAGTAAAGCCTTTTCTGTCACAGCCAACAGGACTGAAGCTTAGTTGTGACGTCACTGTTCAAGACATCTGTATTCGAACTATAAATAAACTTGAATTGACATCGTGTTTTTTTTGTTTCAGGTAAGCACTAATAAGCTGATGAATTGTGAAGCTAAAGGGACACCGTGTGAGTTTTTAGTTAACTTACAAATGACTGAACAGACCATGCGTGATTTTGATATATTAGCCAAGTTTAAAGTACAAATAACCTGCCAATGAAGGACTTTATTAATGCTTTAATGCAGCTCTTAACTATAAAGTTATTGTCGTTGACAAATAGGGAACATTGTTACATTATTAGTAGGTACTCAATTAAGGGACATTGTAGCCTTGTCTAGCTAATTGGGCCTTTGCTCGCAATAAACCGCGTCTTACTTTAAAAAACTGTATTTGCTTATAGAAGAAGTTCATCTTTCAACCCAATTTCATTGTTAAGGCGAGCTCATTTAGTCGTGTGTCTTTTGCCACAGACATTTAAATTTATATGTATTGACACAGAGTACATTTATAATAAAATTCAGGTAAATCCGCTCACCTCAGGACACTGTTCCCCGCGCCATTACATCGTGTCATCGTATTAACTACCTCAACTAAACCTTCTAAGCACATTATACCCATAATCATCCATAGAAAATGTGATGTTACCGGGATTGTAAGTAGCCAACTATAAAACCCCTAATGGCCATCAATTAAAATTGCGTTAAAACATGAAAGCCGCCGCCCAGCTCTAAACCAATCAAGTGAGCTGATAAAGTCACATACATTACGTGTATTAAACATACCTCCCCATTATCGTATATTTTATACCATAAAAATTTATGGGGTTTAAATATTTTCACCGCTTTGCGATGGGCGTTCATGGCTATAAAATTACTCGTAAAATTTCCACATAAAAACGTAATAGCTAGTGACAGATGTAAGGTGCGCGGGCGCAGGGTCGCCGGCCAATGAGGGAGGGCCGCGCGCCGCCATTTTCCCTCCGACTAGTGCTGCTTCCGGGTATCGATATTCGACTCGAATAAATCGTCGCGATACCGTATCGAATAGTCGACACTTATCGACTCAGATTCGAGTTGACTATTTTGAACGTGACAGTGACTGCTGATATACAGCGTGTTTATCTTTTACGATTCAGATTAGGATCCGAGGATATAAAGTGTATGCTATAAAATACGTATCAAATTTGATGTTTCATTTTAGTAATGAGGTTTCTGAATGATACTGAAGGTATTTTCAACAAATTGACAATATTTATTTTAAATGGTACGTAATTATTGTCACTATAATATATTTGTTTATTTCCCATTAGGTATATAAAATTGTTTGGGTGCTGTTGTAGCTTCAAAACATGATATTATTCTTTAACATGAATGTACTTTCAATAATCAATCATGTTCCTTTCACGTTTATTAAAGTGTTCTAGATATGCAAAAATATTTTAAAGTCAGGAAACGCGTGCTAAGTAAAAAAATTGAAAGCATTTACTTTTAGACGGAGATTGATAGGTCAGCCGCTATATAACGTACACACACTATAACGATACGAGTACTGAGCTGCGCACGAGTCGAAGGGTCGAATCGATCACTCTGTCAACGTAAAAAACCCAAGGGCCGCCGTCCAATCGGAGCGCGCCATTTGAATAATTGTTCGTTTAGTGACGACCAATAGCGTTCGCCCGCGGCACTTCTTATTCTGTATTCAAAATGATTAATGCTACACTCAGACGTATTTACGATCGGGTTTCAAGGGACTTTGAATGATTTGTATGACTGATGCGTCAGTGTAGAGCCAGATTTACGGTTGCGTGTCGGGCCGGCTCGATCCGACTTGCAACACCATGACGGATGGCCGCCATATTTTATTATAATAATTCCTTATATATGTTAAATAGTTGTCGTTGCATCGTCTTGTTATATGTCCGGATCTCGGCAACATTGTAAGTAATTTGATAAATATATCACCTGTGATCGTGCGATGTAGTTGTGCATGGTTATGATGTAGTAAGCCGCTGACTTAATACACTTTGGATTTCGAAACGAGCTAATTTTAACTAAATGCGTAACGTAACGCACATGTCTAGACATGTGTAGACTTCGTTAATGTAATATCGCGCTAATTTGGTATTTACATGTAAATTTAATTTATCGACAGCGCGCAATATTACATACATCAAATACTAAATCGCTTTCAAAAGTGTTCTCTCACGGTAGTCAAACGCGCGATTGTAAAAACTGTTTTGTAAATATTACGTATTGTAAATAGTCGTAGCAACGTTCTATGGCAATGTTCTATATCAAAGTTCTATTATAAAAAAGGTATTTGCAGCTGATTTGCAGTGGTTTCATTTACAAATTGATTTAATAATAGAATAAAGAAAGAAAGAAAGAAAATCCATTTATTGAACAGCATAGTAATTGGTACATACAATAATTGATATAGTTGGTAAGGTAAGTGCTGTCCAACGGGTTACCACTCAGCATAAAGCTAATCTCTGTTATTACAAAGTTATTCTAAATATGATTAAAAAAAAACTAAAAGTAATCCATATACATTTGATTTATTTTATGTCAGTATCTTTACCACAATATTCCATTCACACAAACTAACAAAATGCTTAGGAGATACTTAAAAAATATTATTAAAAATATATTATTAAATAAATATAGGTGTCAGAAAAGATCCACCCTGTATACATATATTGCGTTGACGATAACGCAAAGTGGATATATGGACCCATTTAGCGTTATTTAACGCGCAGCGAGGTGAGTTAACGCATCGCATTCAATATGAAAGCTACTTTATAAGGTGGATATAAATAGTTCGCACTAATCTCAAGATGATTCGTATGTAGTTACAAGGCGGATATCTGCCTGAATAATGTGTAGAATTAAATAGCGATTTATTTTGAAGCTTGTCGTATTTATTCGTGGTGTATTCAATTTAGTATGTTATCAGTTTATTGATGTTCGAAATATTTATTTATGCTTTGAACAATTTCTTGAAACATGGTACAAATTGGAATTTGATAACCGTATATGTGATCATATTTATTTTTACTTCTAATGTATTTAATGCATCTCTGTCTTCCACTTCAAAATATGCAGACATTGTATTTTTAAGTAGTGTAACATTATGATTTTAGTTTTCAAGTTATTGAATTTTCTTGAATTTAGTAATATTGTCTGTCCTAAAGGTCTTGCGTTACGAAGATTGGCATTATCAGATCTGTAAACAATTGGTAGCGTAAATATGTAGAGTAGATATCTCTTCCTTATTTGAATGCTGTATGGTTCACTTAAGTCACGATCACTTTTATGTTATCAACCTCATTGACCATGTAAATAATTAAAACAGCCGCACCGTGTTCCGAACTAATTCACACACAAACAGATAAACACATCTGAAGACTACCAAAGAAACCAAACACGATGGTACAGCGTTTATTATCTAATCCGTGACCGTATCATACGGTAATGGGATTATCCAATTACCTATCAATAGTGCCTTGATTTGAATATTTAAGTTTAAACTTTTTTTCCTGAGGCGTAGGGTTCAGAGTGTGAATGGGATTATGGGTGTGTTTAACATAGTGTTGCGTAACGGTGTGTTAATGAAGGCGCGGGGTAAGGGGGGAGTGAGAGGGAGCTATCGGGCGCGTCCCACATAAATCTGTCAACTGCGCGGCACTCCGGCGCACGGTAACGCACACATCTTGATCTTAGGCAGGGGTGCTAAACAGTTTTTAATAAAGTATGTTGAACCCTGACGAGAATTGAACGCCCAATCTTGTCTAGTATGCTAATTGTTACTTGCACTTATACAGTTGTACCAAAAGGCGTGGTCGGTGTAGTAGATTAGGATTTATTGTAGGGCTGAATGATTATAATATATAGTAATGATAATAACCAGTATACCCAGTAACATGATTTTTATTTGACGACAATCGTGGGGAGACGGCCAACTGTTGATACACTACTTATCATTTCGGGGAACACAGGCGTGACGATGGTGGTTTATAATTTGTATATAAAAGTCAAATGAGTTTTTAATTAAATATAATGTCACACCTTCAAGCTTTAAAATGCTCCCGACCCCTGGGTCCCGCGTGCGTGTTTCTAAACGGAAAAGCATCGTGATTTGTGATTAGTGTGCCTTGAATTTATGTACCGATTGAGAGACGCTCGTGGAAATTCTTTTGTGTTGCCTCCACAACGCATTTTATATGTGACCGTGCGCATATATTAATCCCTGTTTATGTTTAAATGCCTTGGAATTTGAGATAGTGCGAGATAGTGAGTCCAAATCCAAGTTTTATTGATCAAATGGACATAATAAAATAGGTTAATACTGAGATACGTTTTGTTTGATATGTTGTGGAGAGAATTAATTGAAGGCATGGGTTGCCAACATTTGTGTAATAGTTTTATCATTCGAGAAAATGTAATCCTGGCATTTAAGAATTATAGTGTTCCACACAGTGTTATTAATATCATCAGAACATGCCTCTATTTTCTATCTTAACTCTACTATATTCTCTATTATATTTATATTATATTTTTTACTTTACAGGTGAGCATACTCATTATATGTATAAAACCGGCCAAGTGCGAGCTGGACTCCCGCACCGGGGCTTCCGTACCTTAACGATGAAAGCACCGTATATTGCTGTAACGAAAAGATAATCTGGATAAAAAGACAAACTTAACTTTGCGGTCGGTATACTGGTCTTCCTATACAAAGTAACTACAAAATAAGTTTGTAATCGCAAAAAAAAATTCTAACAATAAGCCTTTCACCCCTCGATATTATTGAATTTAATATTCCTTATTTTTTTGTATCCTCGAAAAAAGGGTTTTAAATTAATGACCTTGAGAAACCTTTCTGTCTATACGATTTCCACTTCCGTTTAACAATTTATGAGGCAGAAAATTATACACTTTCAAGTAGCTCTGACCGTAATGTATCAAACAAAATAGACAAGGCAGATACAACAAGATTTATATTGAAAGTGGATCTTTGTATCTTCAATCTTTCATTGCGCCATTGCGCGTGAGGCGATGGCAGATCTAGATAAAACAATAGCTAGCGTAGTTCCTGAGTTACGCCACGAACAGACGGACAGACAGCCTCAGGGCCTGTGTTCCTGTTAAATTTATTAGTAACGTTTTGTTTTTAACTTAAATATTAATTTATTACATATCTCCCTTCATTATCGCTTCTTGACAGTTTAAAGTATTTCTGTACTAAGATTACATTTTATAGAATGAAACAATACATAGTAGAATAGAAAATTAACATGATCATCACCCTATTTCTCCAAGGGGTAGGCAGACGCACACTGTAGTGCATCGATATGCCGGCAATTTTTTTGGCCCCAATGTTATAGCAGACGGGCTTATTGTCAGTATACAAAATCAACAGTGCTTTTTAGGGTCCCGTACCCAAAGAGTAAAACGGGACACTATTACTAAGACTCCGCTGTCCGACCGTCCGTCCGTCACCAGGCTGTATCTCATGAACCGTGATAGTTAGGCAGTTGAACTTTTTACAGATGATGTATTTCTGGTAAATATTATAAGAAATACTAAAAAAACAGAATAAAATAAATATTTAGGAGGGCTCCCATACAACAAGCGTATTTTTTTTCCGTATTTTTAGATAATGGTACGGAACCCTTCGTGCGCGAGTTCGACTCGCACTTGGCTGGTTATATTATGATACATTTACAGTGACTTTGTAGATTCCTGTACTGATATAGTGGTTTGTAAATTGGCTGAAAGTTCTACATATTTAAGGCTTTGTTTATAAACAGTATAGTTTTTTTTGTAGCGATCCGTTCATGACCTTATTTAATCTCAAATTGCAAGTAATATTTATTTAATTTAAAAATACGGACAAACGGTTGTAAAACATCCACAAATCATGGTAACGACTCATCAAAAACAATGTAACGTTATCAAATGAAGTCGGTTACGAACAACTGATGTGTTCCAAAAGTAAAAATAAATATTTATGAGTTGTTTTTTCAACGGATTCCCATTAAAGATATGATTTATATGATGTTGGAATTAACTAGCTACTTTTTAATAACAAAATATAATATCTGTACGTGGTTGAGCGATTTATGGGGTTCATTCGACCCCAACGGGCCCGGCCTGTGGGTCCATCACTGTAAATCATATTAATTCAACTTGGATGCAATTAATATTTTGTTAAATATTGAAGTTAAGTAGTTAATTGTCTCTCTGGTTATTATTACGTACGCCTATTTTGGGCGTGTTATATAAAATGAGTTTGTATATTATAAACATCAACTTAATAATTCAGTTAGATCCTCTCCATCCTGAGGTTGCCTGGTAGAGATCGCTATTAGTGATAAGGCCGCTCATTGTGACACTCTGTCTAATTTGTTTGTAATATTTTGTTAATTTTTGCGATAGAACAATAAAGAGTTATCTATCTTACATGACATTTAAGTGCAGTAGGTAAATATTTGAGTAACACACGCATTTTTCGAAGAATACAGTAGAAAAAAAGTATACACATAAAAAAATGAAACAAAAAAAGGTAATTGTGAATTTGTTTACAGTAGGAACCCGTGTTTGATTAAACTACGTTTTAACCTTCGTAAACAATAGCATGTTTCAAAACACTCATTTAAGTTAGGGCTGTAGATATTATACTATTTCTTTGGGTGTTGCTATGCAAGCATTTAAAAAAATGTAAAATTATTTTATATATACGCCAATCAAATGATAAAATACGTATGAAATCATTAGTTAACAGTTCCTAATGCATTATGTAAACTCATCAAACTCGCACCACACAAAGCGACACCATGCTTGTATAGCCGGTACCATTCCGATGCTAATTTTATAGTACAAGACCATTTGGAACAACAACAAAATGCCCCTAACTGCAGCGTTGATTGATATCTTAATAGCTAACAGCTCGGCTTGTCCGTTCCACTGTAATGGGATGTAGATCCAAGATTTCACTCTATTTACATAATTCGAGTATTGTATGTATCGATTCTCGATGTTTTTGTTTAATCGATTTTTGATTCGCTTAAAAATATGGTTCGCTTAATTAAAGCGTGTAAATTTTAGCATGTTCGTAAATTAGTCATAGAATAAGTGGTCTTATTAGATACAGAAGAGCAACGGTGTCGTCGGCTTATAAGAACCTTAAAAATATTATAATAATATCTTTATTATAGTGAATACTCCAAAATATGTATGTAACTAATGTTTTGCGCTCGGAAATAATAAGAAACTTTTAAAGTTTATTTTCTTTTTTATAATAAATAAAAAATATACAGTACCTACCCGACCGGCAGAGGCGTACTGCAGTGGACCCACACTTAACCGAAGTATTTTTATACTCAATATACCATTATACGGTGCACAATCCCCTCATTGTAAGTGGGATTCAAGCTGTATGATTCAGCCCAGCATTCTAAACTATTTATAGATATGATTCTCAAAATGTTTACCTTCACCGTTTAACAAGTGATAACCATTATGGAATATGACATTCACACATGATATTCGTAAATCGCAGAGATGCGTGCCCGGGGTGTACCAGCTTCTAAAACTCTACCAAAAACGCTACCACTGCTAGGTATATAAAAAACTGCTATTATGACTACAGTGTATTAACATTGATGAAAGTAAATATTCTCGATTTAAAAGATATTGTGTCTATTATTCAATAGATAGATTCGCGATGACGCTGATGTGCCAATCCGAGGACAGGCAGACTTCCTCATTCCGTGTAACACTGCGCCCTAAGGCGCGTTTAAATTCGCGCGACCAATATCTTGTTAATACCAAACAAACTGTACAATTTTTTCAACAAAATGTCAATAATGATGCGAGAGAATTTGGCTACGTGGTCGCGTTTAATAATACATCATCAGCATCATCATCACGCCTGTATTACCCGAAGGGGTAGGAAGAGGTGCACTGCAGTGCGCCCTCACTTCGCCGATGTATTTTAGTCCACATGTAATAGGGGGCGAGCCTATTCCCATTATACCGGGCACATTTCCCCTTAATACGACGGAGATTTGGGTGATAGTCCACCACGCTGGCCCTATGCGGGTTGGTTAACTTCACAGTCTGTGTATAGACGCGCAGGTTTCCTCACGATGTTTTCCTTCAACGTTCAGCAGGTGGTAATCATTGTTGGAAATGACATTCGCACGTGAAAATTATCTCAGAGGCCCGGGATTTGAACTTGCACCCCTTACGTTCAAGGCGGGCGTTCTTGCCCACGAGGCTACCACTGCTGTAAATGAAATTTAATCTTTTTGAATATTGACACAGAGTTCATTTTGGTTTTGGATAACAATTTGACGCGCACGTCGTGACGCCCGTGTGGGTCCAGTGCTTAATTCTGTTCCGTAACAGTTTCCGTTATAGCGGTTCTCACTCAGGCCGATTGGTCGCGTACCAACGTAGGAAATTGTCAATAATAAGTTACGGCTAATGGTGGCATTGTGCTGTGCTCTCTCCTCAATTTCTGTGAAAGCTGTTTGAAATTTTGATGTTTTCAACCCCTGTTTTTTGAGTTTTCCAAGTATAAATTTAAATACTTAAATTGAATAGACACAAATGTTAACTCCTCTAATATCTCGATGCAATGAGACAATGAAAAATGTACCTTGAACATACCCGTTTTCACTCCTTATGAAATTATTGAACTATAACGGATTATAAAACCAATATTACCTACCTTAAGAAGGTAGGTAATATTGGTTTTATAAGAATAATGACCTAAATCCTAAGAATGAATCCTAAGAATAATGACAATTTGGAATGGTTTTTTTATGCCCACTCTGCTGCCTTCGTTAAAAAAAAATATTTTTGACTTTATCAGTTTGATTGCCTCACAGATGCAAGCCGCGCTACCTATCTACAGCTGTCTGATCTGTGCGGGCTATTCAGCGATTTTATGGCGGTTTTCACTCAACACGATTGGTCGGTCGCGAAGCGGAGCGGAATAGCCCAGCTATTGTGGTAGTGCATTGTCTTGTTCTGTTGCCGATTATGTCGAAGTTGTACATTCGATAGTTTTTATATCGATGGCATAGATTAAAGATAGATCGAAGGTGAAGGTAAAATAAATTGTCATCGAAGACAACTTGGTCTTGTGGCTCAAGGGTGGGCCACTCCTGGTCCATTATATGGCACGTAAAGCACTGCTTATTGTAGGATCATACGATAGGTCTGGTTAACCTTTTTATTAGTGTGACAATGAATGATTTTATAAGTGTATTTTCTATAGCATTGACACAGTCAGATCGCCACCGTCCACCTTTTGTTTACTCAAACGAAATGTTCTCAAGTAAACAATTCCAAAAGGAACCACTCAGCTTATTTCCTTATGGCATTTGCTTAGAATTATCATTACCATACTAACTTGGGTACACACGAAAATGGACCGTATCTCCATCTGCATAAAATGTAATTTACGTATTTAGTAATTTCAGTTTGTGCACCACAGTCGAAGCGTGGTGTCGTGTAGTTCTTATTTCAAGGGAGTAGAGTTCTGTTTGGGTGGGGGAATTGGAGGGTATTGTGAGCAAGGATGGACCGGTAATGCGACAGTTTGTAAGCATGAGATCCGGAGTGTAAGGGGAGGGCGAGGGGGTGGCGGGGCGCGGGGTGCGGGGGGTTGTCATGTAATAGTAAAGAAATACATCCAAGTTGTATGTAGGTCGTTGACTGGTATGGTTTCTTTTTTCTTACACGTATGTTTGTTATATAGGTACCAAGGTGTGAAAACAGTGACCTATGTAGAGTCTTACCCACTAGAGGTACCTAGGCGTGTTTTCATCCCTCAGCTAATCAGAAAGCAATGTCAGTTCGATAAAAGGCGGATTTTGAACTGGAACTCTCTTGATCAATAATCTTTACCGTCTCTACAATATTTTTATACATTATCCAATCACAATGTCTATAAAATAATATATAAGACTCTATTATAGGACTATAGTAAGCCAACACCTCCTACTGTCACTGTCCTAAACACCTCCATACACAAAGTTATTGTCTATAAACTCGTAATTATGGGGCAGTCGACTTTACCGTGTCAATTTAGCCTAAGCCACCTTTATTTATCTCCACCACGTGTCTTGATCCAATCTGGGAATATCGAGCATGACGTCATCAAGTATCAAATCAAATTTAATTTTCTCGACGCACGTGGAAACATACCCTATCCCGTTTTATGTAAGGTCCCTATGAGCTTATCTACAAAAGGTAGTCGCGCTCAAAAAGTCCAAACACGCGTCGTGTTTAGGGCCTCCTCCATATCTGGATATAATTTATCGCGTTATATTTTGCGATTGAGCAATTTTTATCGATAGTGGATGTACAGAAGGTTAACTTCAAACAAAACAAACACAACTAAGCGTTCGTTTACCATATTTCATGATCCGAGAATATCATTTGATTTAAGCAACTTGGTGAGAGGGTACTATGAAACTTAAGTAATTCTTCCTGTTTATTATTGTTCGAAGGGCAGATTTCTGCAACAATCAACTTTTTATACAATCCCAGAAAGGTTAACACGTGCGCCAAGACATGGACTGTGTCACAGGTTATATCGCCCTAAGTCGCTCTTGTCTCTCTATTAGTAATGCATGCTAGTGAAAAAGACAAAATATATATATCTCACATTTTGTCTTGTCACAATCGGCTTTGTTACTAGTGTTGAACAACTGTAATAATGTACATTCTATGACAAGTAACGAACTGTACACTCAGTAACAAAAATCCTTCGATTTTTAATTAGCGACCCCCCGAACGTTTTGCACGTGATCGGAATAAGGCGGACTCTCATTGCATAACTCTTAGCGGTCCGGTCCGGCGCCGTCCGAAGCCGTCCGACATATTAACGGAAGAAGCTAATGAAGTTAGCCACCGTTCGATTTGACTGTGCAATTAGTGATTGTGCTTAATGAGCACTCAGCCTTTTTATGTACTTTTGTTACCGATTGTACCTATCCCATAGAGATTTGCTTAGGAATTTGTATGAATATATTTTTAAGGTATTCACATACCAAGCAAGAGACGTGTACAGACTCTACACGTTTAGTTCTCATCGACTACTATTTAGAAAAGACGCTCTACATTTTGAATTAGAATATCCAATGTTTTAATTGTATTGAAAATATACTATGGATTTCTGCTTTTAAAAAGGGTGTAATTAAAAAAACCCATGCACTTTTAAATCCCTTCACATGAATAAGTACCTATAAGTACCTATGTGTTAACTCTATTATTTTAAGAGTTATAAAATGATGTCTGTAGTTTTTATATGTAGAGTTTCACAAGACAGTAAATCCATAGTTTATTATTATGTTTACAAATGCAATCATCATTGACAGATAAATCACCTTAAAATAAAGATACATAAGACTGAAGTGAAATTAAAAATTTCAGCTCGACACAAAGTGTACGAACCCCGCGCCAACTTCAAAGGCTGTCCGGTCGTCACTCAGACCCTCCCCCACCCCGTAGGGGTAAATAGCTAGAAATAAACCCCCCCAGTCGACGTATGCAGGCGTTTCTTTGCTAGCAGTTGCTTTGAGGCGATTTTAATTCGCTTATTTCGCTAGCGGGAAATTGCTTGTGTTGCTGAATTAAGAGCGAAAGCTGTGTAGAGACGCGATAGCGATCTGCCTGGTAATAATGAAACTTTTATTGCAAACATGTTTTGTTTGAAACCACAATACTTTGCGGACTTTCCATACATATTGACAGCTTTTTTGACAGAGAGTGATTGAAACAGGTTAGCAATAGAATTACGTAATTGCCTTGCTGCATTATTAGTATCTATTAATTTAATCTATTAACTTAGTATGTCCTAAAGTATCACGTGACAGTGTCTTTTTTCTTAAATTGTATTCTGTGTAAAATTTAATAATGTTTTTAGCATATTGACATATCTTTTTAAGAATTTGTAATCTCTACTGACCCTCTAATACTTTTTTCAATTTATTATGGAATATAGTAAGGTTTTGTTATTAAAAAAAACAATTCAATTTTTTTATGCAATTATAAAAGCAATACTATCATACGAATGTCATTTCTTGTTTATTAATTATAACTTTCTCTGCATTTAAATGTTCTATTGCTTTTAATCGCTCTCCCCGCGCTCTATGGTAGCGCGTGTAGCGAAGGAAATCTGCTCGCGTCAGCCGGTCGATTGTAAAGGCGGCGATGTGATCCCGTATGCATTTACCCTAAAAAATATAATTCGTTCGCTTTTGAGCTCCAACGGCGGGCCGGAGCTCTGTTTACTGTACACACAAAGAAAGCTAATTATTTAGTGTAATTTTTTTTATATTTATTTAGGTGCAGCGATTTTGTTAGCACAAACATGAGTTATTTTAAAAGATTCTTATTAGTCTTTGATCAGTGCTAACGGTAAGTTTCTTTATTAGTCGTATTTACCCCCTTATCTTTATATATACGTGTATATGTCACTGAACTCCTCCTAAACGGCTGGACCGATTTGGATGAAATTTTGTGATTATATTTCAATGGGTTCCTGGATGGTTTTGATTCACAATTGGACCATGTAGGTGGCGCTGCTTTCGTATGTCACTAATTCTAAGGCGGTACTAAGTTCACCCGGTCAGCTATATGTATTATTACTTCATATAATTCAATTTCAGTATTCAGTAGCAGTGGTAGCCGAGTGGTCGAACGCACGCTTTGCAATCAAAGTGCGCAGGTTCTATCCCCGGCTCGCACCTCTGGGTTCCATGTGCGAATCTCATTTTCATCTGAGATTATCACTTGCTAAGAAACGGTGTCGGAAAACATCGTGAGGAAACCTGTGTGCCCGGTATAATGGCAATAGGCTCGCCCCCTATTACATTGGGACCAAAATACATCGGCGAAGTGTGGGCGCACTGCAGTGCACCTCTGCCTACCCCTTCGGGGAATACAGGCGTGATGATGTATTATGATGTATTATAATTCAATTTCTATTAAAATTATACCAATTTATATTTCTATACCCAAATTTGTAGAAAATACGTGTTTTAAACACACGTGTTGTACAATGCTTTGATCTATAGCTTACAACTCATATTTATCAAATTTCAAAAAGTATTTTTCTTAACACTGTATTTTTAAGCTATCTTTTAAATTACTTCCGTAGTATGTCTGTTAGAAACCGCTGAAAGAAACAAAACCTTCTGCAAATACTTGAAAAAAATAACAAGTAGCAGCGCCTGTACAAAGACAACACACGTTAATATGTAAAGCTTGCGTGCACAGACGAAATGGAGGTATGTTTTTTATGTAGAACAACTGAAAAGCAAAAAAAGAAATGCACCCGGAGACAAAAGGAATTAATGCGGCTAACGGGGCACCTTGGTTTACAAAAAGCAGCCATTGCGGCCGGGATAAGTCTTGATTTGAAGGAGTGAAATAAAAAAAGACGCCGGTCGAAACCGACCCGTATTTTGTTACTTAAGAGTTGCGAAACAGACGCCTCTGTGGAGTACTTAGGAGTTTTTCTGTACCTGCTTAGCTGCTTTTCTTTTGCATACAGTAACTTATGTATATCGATAAATGAACTTTGAGGTTTAGCCGTTTATGCGCTATAATTAATTATTGACAATTAAGTCTTAGATTTTCATTTGTTCATATTTATCAGTATTTGAGGCTGGTTCTACTATCTTGCTGTCTGCGTCAGCCAAAAGATTCTCATTACTAGCCTATGCGCCAATTGTATAATTAAATCTATCTAGACAGTATTTAAGTAATTTTTCAGTAATACGAATTGAACACACAACTGTACGTCATCATATACCCTGGATATTTTTTCAGAACAAAGTAATTTCTTTTAGAAAGTTTGGTGTACAATGATGAGTACTCTATCTATCACATGTTTAAAACCCAAAAAGCTCGTCGTACTGAAATCTATTTGCTCGTGACAAATGAGTGACGAGTGTCAGTCACATCCATGACCCCGTGATCACTATCACGACTCATTATCCCCCTGTGATTACTTCCCCCCGCGCCACTAATCACTGACGACCATCCCCCATCCGTCAGCGTCTACCACCGATCACTCACTGGTGACCACCGCGCAAATAATTCATTGCGGTACCGTTTCACCTTAAATCAGAGCAGCAGAGTTCACGATCCCGTGACACGGCTTCACACTTAAATTTTTCACGATATCCTAGCCAGTTTTATACGATCCGTTGGTCAGCCTATATTCGTAGTTCAGACAGATCTTTTCAACTGGTTTTTCAGTCCGTATGTCACAGTACATTATCGGTGCCTCTTAATTGAACATAATAAGGGGAGACATGTGTCTTTGTCGTGTTTTTATGGTGTGTAAGAGAGGGATGTTGTTTTTTTCCTACTCTCGTTACGAACTTTTGACTATTAATTTTGTTTTTAGTCTTTTCAGGAAGTGAAGGGGAAGATTTATTGGTTATTTTTGGATTTAAATGTTGATTGGGGGATTTAATTAATTATGCAAACTTTGTTATTAACGTGTAATGCACTTAGCTTTGGATATTTTAGCATATATTACTTACTACATTATTCGTTACTGTTTTTGGATTATGATTCTAAGTTTGGTTTTTGCATGCTCTTACGGTTCAATGTAGCTGGTAACGTAGTTATTCAAACAGCCACCCACAAAAATTCCCTTCCAATTTACTTGAATGAAATTTCACATATTATGTAATAACATCCAAGTCCTTTTAGAACACAGTAAACATAAGACAGTAGTTTATATATCGTCGTTGTTCCGAGATCGCCTCGCCCACCTGCATTCGCGGGCAATATCAATCCATCTGCCGCGGGTGACCCCACCGGGTGGGTGGGGGTGACCATCCGAGATGGGGCCGTCCGTCCGGTGAAGTTGACGTCGTCTTTGAGGGGTATTTAATTTTGTGCAAATGACGTGACGTGTCGGCGACACTCTGTGTGACGGTTGGTATTCGTCGGAAATATTTCGCGACGGTTTAGGGGGATTTTTGTGACGTTTCACGCGGTCTTTGTTTTGTTAGAGTTGAATTAGGATTATGAATTCAGATTTTGTATTGTGTTTTTCTTATTGCAGAAGGCTTTAAATTTCAACCGAAATTGTTGATGTGGAATAAAGTTAGCAATCGCTATAATTTTTACATGTACGTTAAATATTACAACGAATCTCATCACTTTAGAATAGGGAATAAAATAGAATGCAATAAAAGTGTAAACATTTCAAAAATTGATAATCTCATATATTAAAAAAAAAACATACATTCCTACAAAAGATGCCCGCGACTTCTGCGCTCCTCGGTGCATAACCCCCTTATTATCCACCCGGGGTGGGGTCAGTATGCACCCCACCCCTCCCACTGGAGGCAGTGGGGGACGGCCGTGTCACGTCACTGTCTCAGGATCGCCATCACGCCAGTCCCGACGTCTCGTTTGCGTCCATCGCCGTACTTTCCAACTTGCGAGTCTTGTGAAATATAAATGTTTTACAAATGGTAAATGGAACGGGTTTTGAAATGTTTTTGATGTGAGTGAAGGACGGTTGGCCGCTCATTATTGTTAAACCTGGGAGTGGCTGTAGATTAAATTTTTCTAATTACTTATTTTAAACACAAAGTTTGATGGTAAATATGTATGTAGTGCTTCATATTACAAAGTAGATTCTTATTTCTGCTTTCAATCAGCCTGTAACAAAAGATTTTTGAAAAACAATACATATCTATTTCGACATTATTACAATTACCCATAAATCGAGAAACTAATTCCATAAAATCTCCAAGCCCTACATGTTTTAATGCAAACAAATAAAAGCGCTAATATTTTTTATTCCCGTATGCTATCGCTCCGTCTTACGTCTGGTGGCTGCAGCAATATCAATCCATCTGGCGGGTGTGGGGTGTGGGGGTGGGAATGCAGCCAGCAGCGTCGCGGGGAGGGGTGTCACGTCACTGTCTTAAATGACTGTCACGGGTGTACTCCACCGGCAGCCAGCTTGAAGAACGGTGGACGGACGGCTCCACAATGTTATCCCGGTCTGATATTGCGTCGTTCCAAGTTATAGTACCGTTTTAATGTTGTTGGATATGTGGGTCATCGTCGCGAGAGCGCAGGATTGTTGCTGCAATGAATATATTGCTTAGAGAACAGAGATCAATTTTCATTTAGTTGGTGTTTTAGACGTAGGATAAAGAAGATTGATGATTGATGAGTGCAATGGGCGTGTTCAATTCACGCTAATATCATTCGTTTTAAGCACACGTTTAGGCGCCAACGTCAATTCAACTTAGGTAGCAATGTCAGTTAGGCAACAAAACAACTATTTCCTAAAAGTTATGACAAACCATTTCTGCATTGCTGCTCCGAAGTCATTGTATGCACAATAGGAAATGCAATTACAGTTCGCTCTCTAATTTCAAACCCGCCTTTGTCAAAAGAGGTCCCAAAGGAAAGGCATCGCGGATAGACAGCTGATATGAAACTAGCTTAAGTTAAAACACAGAAGCCCGGCGGCGCACTCGGCTGCATTATCAACTAGCATCTGGATGACGCGAGCATCGCTGTCGCTGCCACGTCCCCAAGTTTACTCGACTCCGCTGCAAATTTCACTCCAGACTTGCTTTGGAACGGTCCAAAGTGCGAGAGAATTAACATACTCTAAGTACTGTTCAAGTAGGTACTTTACCGTAGTCTTGTTGACCATCTTATGAGGCAACATTGTCACCTCTCTGCAGATGTGTATTTTGTAAAGCCTAGCATGCCAAATAAACATCTCAGCGTCATTGTAAACCTACTGTTTTACCTTGTCCTACAGGTTTAGACCATTAGTTGGTTTACGTAATATTTGTCATGCATGAAATGTTTTATGGTTATCACAGGCCTTTGCCGCTTATAGCAATATTATTTTAATTATACTTTAAAAAAGTGATTTTCCCCCATTTACTGTTTTTACAAATGAATTTACAATACAAATGAATTCAGCAAATGAAAGTTACATATCCAAATAAATATTATCAGCCCACACCTATCATCATATGATCTCCTATCATCAAAATAAAGTATGGGTACCATATAATGCACAGGTGTATTATAAAAAACCGGCCTAGTGCGAGTCGGACTCGCGCACGAAAGGTTCCGTACCATTATCTATAAAAACGCCAAAATCACGTTTGTTCTATGGGAGCCCCCTAATATATTAATTTTATTCTGATTTTTAGTATTTGTTGTTATAGCGGCAATAGAAATACATCATCTGTGAAAATTTCAACTCTCTATCACGGTTCATGAGATACAGCCTGGTGACAGACGGACGGACGGACGGACAGCGAAGTCTCAGTAATAAGGTTCCCGTTTTACCCTTTGGGTACGGAACCCTAAAAACTATTTCCGGGAATTGAACCTGCGACCATCCGCTGCAATAGGCGAAGCGGCCAACGTCGTTAATATTAAAACAATGCTGGTGAAGAAATCTGTTGATGAAATCAGGTGGTATTGGGACAGGGTCGTGGCTTGTTGCCTGTGTCTTGCGCCACCCGTCAGCGAGTCACTGCTGTCACGTCAGTATACCGAACTGTCTCGCGGCGATGACAGCCAACGACTGAATTGTTCCGCGCAGTTCTGACGACGCTCCATCTTAGTTTGTTCGAGCTGTGTTCGGTGCATTACCAGTTGAAAACGATGGCTATTGAGTGATTGATTTATGGGGTATCGAGGTTACAAACTCGTCAACATTTCTGAAATTGGGACAACTCTATACACATTTACACAAATTTACATACCCTAAATTGTATAGTAAGTTATATCAATTTTTTTAGAAAATGTGAGTTTTCCTATGACTGACAATCAAGGATACTATAGATTTCTATCAGTCATAAAATGAAAAGATTTAGAGATGAACTACTTTACAATATACATATTATTTTTCTCATAAAACTCCAATTATGGTAGAGTCAGCAAAGACAAGCAGCTCAGCTCAGCGCGGCGCCGGCGAGTGCGGGCGACACCCGTCACCCGTCGCACCACTGAGTAACTCTCTTGCACTGTGATGTTTATAATTTACAAACCGGCTATGCACTGTGGTGAGAAATTAATTTGGGGGAAGTTCTTTAAGGACTCGAGAAAGAAAGTATATAAAGTCAATTATAGCTTCTTGACTGACTTGACTTCAATTATTAAATAGGTCCTTTCATAAATTATACCTTATATGTTATTCTGATGTATAAACAATAATACAGTAAAGTTTCATCAAAATCTGTTCAGTAGTTTTTGCGTTAAAGAGTAACAAATATCCATCTATCCTCACAAACTTTCACATTTCTAATATTGGTAGGATATTTGAAAGATCTTCTACATTTGTTCGAGCATTTCCAATGACGTAACGTTAACCACAATAAAACTACATCACTGTGACATTTAATTAATCTTTGCTCTTTATAAACCGGAAAATTTAATATTTATTCGTCAAACTGATGAACAAATCCATTCGGGGGTTATTGACATTGTGTTTGACATTCACGTGAATTATTAAATGTAAATATGAACATTAATAATAAATCGAATATTGATTAAAAATGGCTATAGTCGCCAATATTAATTTGTGCATTTTGTAATTTATTGAGATTTTAAAAATAATTTTATGCATACTGCAACGGGGGCATTATTGGAACATAGTTCCTTAGGGTGCGTTGGGAAAGGGGGCTAGACGGAAAAATTGTCAACTAAAAGTGTGAACTAAAAGTGTCGACCGACACTTTTGTAAAAGTGTGTGTGAGAGTAAAAGTTGTAGCGACACTTTTGTAAATGTGTGTGTGATTTCGATTTCGGTTTCTTTATTTTAATTTCTTGAATTTTTTGCTTTTTATTTCAATTTGTATTTCCAAAGGAACTTCGTTCCATCCGGGTGTTAATATTAACAGCTGTGCATTTCATCTAAGGACTGAATAGCAAAGATCATTACAGAATTAGAATTGGAAAAATCTGGAACTCTTTTATATTTATTAAAAAAGCCACTTTTATAAACATACGCCCAAATTCATAGAAATTTAAATACATCTTCAAATAATTGCCAGAAAAACTTTTTAGAGTTTACCTATGTGATTTGTAAAGCTGCTGTCAATTAATATATTTTTTATAAAATCTATTCTTAAGTAATGGAGGACATTTGTTTCAAATGTTTACACATTGCGTGATTAGGAAGTGTCATTCGTTTTATATTCGAACAAATGAGAATTTTGAAATTCTGATGATCTTTTATTAATAAACTTCACGTGTAATAATAAATTGTGAAATATGAATGCATCTACGAAATAGTAACCGACAGAAGAGTTGTCTGTCACAAGCTATCATGTCATTCAGTAGCAGTTGCTGGCTGTAAGGAATTAACCTTGCGTTGCGAGCCGCGCTGTCTCGCAGAACAACGTGGCAATGCCCCAGCGCCCGTTATGGGGCTCGTCACCACAACAGGATTTTCAAACTGTCTTACCACCCAGATGTGTATTTTAACTAATTAAAAATGGTATAACAAAGCACTTTTGCTTGCTTAATACTTCGTAGAATCATTTTAAACAAACGAAAGCTTCTTTAAGTTTGAGAGTAAGGGTTTGTTACTCCAGATTATATTAAATCATAGTTAAACGCAGACCAAAAACTAAATGATCCTGCCTTTATAAACAAATATTATTAATACTTCGTTTCACAAATCAACATTCCAAAGAGAACTAAACAATTAACCCCACCCCCTTGTCCGAGCGACCCCCACAGTCCACACAAAGACGCATCAAAGAAAGTCCTCACGTATGCACTTGATCGGGCGGTGCACTAACGTGACGGCGTCCATCGATTGTTGGGGGGTGTTGCGAAGGGAGTCGTTGGGGGCGGGGGCGACAGGTGGAAGAAAGCTTTAAAAACAGAGAGCCAGCAGCGTCTCAGCGACGGCCCAATACGTCCCCAGCCGGCCGTCGATTACGCGCCGGTACCGACCGCAGCGGTATGTCATATGAATTTTTGAGTAGTTGTAAATGGGGGAAAAGGGGACGATAATTTTGCGGGTTAGCGGTTGATAAAATAAATATGACCTAGCGTTTTGTTTTGTTTGTATGATTAGTTACACCATCTATTTACCCCAGACCTTATGATGCCTGTTAAAAGCTTTCTAGAAGATGGACAAAGAGAAACTTTCGACCTCTACATTGCGTAAACTACGACTGAAAAATATAAGACAGCACTAAAAATATTTCTATCTTGCTCTTACATTACGATAGATGAGAAGGACAGCAATACGTGAAGCTTAGTTTCACATAAATATCTGATGATTTTATGTAAAGAATATACCGGTGTTATTGTATATCTGGCAGCTGGATTTTTAGTATAAAACCAATCAACCATTGTAAAAATGATAAATATCTTCAGTTTGTCTGCAGACCCTACACCAGGGTGCTAACACACGGAAACACACGATCTCGTCAGTAATGCAACATTCGTTATTTTTCGTCGGGAGCGCCGCGCGCCGCCGACGCGGACGTCGACTTCACTCGCGTATTGATTAGTACTCATTGCGCTTGATACAAGATGTTTATACACGTTTTACATGTGACGACTAGAAAACTTGCGTGTGTTATGTACCAACTACCTACTAAACGAGTCGTATATAAGGTGTTCTACCAATTAGGCCACCACAGCTATAATATACGATTTAAATTTGATCGATCAAAATTCAGTGAAAGTATTCCCAACCAAAATATTCGTTATCGGCCAATCAACTCGACTTGTACAGTACTTATAACGTTTTGACACATACTTTCTGAGAACCAACTTTAATTTGAAAAGTTTACCGCTCCGTTAATTTTAGGTGACGTTTATATACAAGTTCACTTGTGATCCCCCGGTAAGGAAGGATACAGACCGTTACACTAACGGATCGTATATTTTTCAATGAAGCATTAGTCAAAAACAGTTTCTATAAGAATGTTTTGTGAGTAACACTTCTGATGCACGTTACTGTTTAGTACTAAAAAATAAAACAGTGCTTTTACTGATAACGATTAGCTTTTATAGTATAAAAGAGCTGTAATTGAAAAGAAAAAAACACTGACTTTCATGTTGTGCAAAAAAAAGTTATTTTGAATACTAAAAGATATATACTTTGGTTTGGTAAATAGAAAAATCAAGTCGAACTCGAAACGAACTATTTACGTGACACGTAAACTATTAATAAGCTATTAGTTTGTATATTTCGCTACTGTTTCTTTACGTTCGACAGTTTTAGGCGGGCGGACGTTGTGGGCGGCGCGTGGTGCAAGCGATAGGCGGGCTACGTTCAAATTATATATCTCTGAAGGGGACTGCAGTAATTCCAACGTAATAGAAGTCGAGCCTTTTGCCAAAATATATATTACCACAAATATTATGTTACTATTATTTTATATACAGCAGATTTTATTTTCAAAATAAAATTGTTAAGTTATTTATACTAAAATTCGGGAGCCACACTCAATCATCCACAGGTATATATTATTGATTTATAAAACCATCGTTAACTTCAATTTAGTTTATATCACATTTCAAATATTTATCATAAATGTCGATATAAGTACAACGGTGACATAATTTACTGATCGTTCTCAATCATTACTTAATTTAGTTAATTGCTACCAGATCTGTGTGTCGATAGTGAATTTATTTGTTTTTAATGTTAAACAAATTTATATATTTTGATTAACGTTGTTGAATAATTTTGTTTAATTAGTTAACAATTTTATTTTCTTTATAACGATTAAGCTCACGATCATATAGCAGAGAGAGTAATACTTACTACCTATAAAAATATAATTAAACAACAATTTAATGTTATTGAAATAAAACTATTTGACGGATTTTATCGCGTTTATTTACTATTCTATTTTCCCGAATAAAATCGATATAATCCGTAGAATAGTTTTATTTCAATGTATAGTATTCGCGTAAATATAAGAAAACAATTTAATGTTATTTTATAAATTAGTATTATACTACCCGCTGATTTAAAACGTCTACGATGTTGGACATAACTAGGTATATTTATTAACATGTTAAATTAGAACTTTTCTGTTCATAATTACTTTATTTTGTGTTGCCTTCGTCTATAACTTGTACCACCTCCAAAGCCCGCTTTTAAATCGACAACTTTTGCAGTAGCAGTGGTAGCCGAGTGGTCGTACGCACGCTTTGCAATCAAAGTGCGCAGGTTCTATCCCCGGCTCGCACCTCTGGGTTCCATGTGCGAATCTCATTTTCATCTGAGATTATCACTTGCTAAGAAACGGTGACGGAAAACATCGTGAGGAAACCTGTGTGCCCGGTATAATGGCAATAGGCTCGCCCCCTATTACATTGGGACCAAAATACATCGGCGAAGTGTGGGCGCACTGCAGTGCACCTCTGCCTACCCCTTCGGGGAATACAGGCGTGATGATGTGATGATGTATTAACTTTTTGTCGTTTTAATTAACTAGACGTCGTTGCAGTTACGAGTTACAACTCCGTTGATTTGTTAAGCGGGTGCGCAGGCGCATTACAGAACAAGCAGTACACTGCCTCGTTCCACTATTTATATAATCAGCAGGAAATTGCGTCAGATTATGCCCGGATCTTAGAACTAAAACTAATCGATTTTCTTCGAATGTCATACTAAAGAATAGAAAAGATTACAATTACGTTATGAAAATTATATTTTCACAACAAAATCGTTTTATAATACCATTGTAAACGAATTATAACATGCTATCAAATAAAGTATGACAGCGAAATTAGTAAATTAAAGACGAAATTAAATTTGGTTTGTGTTTAAGGACGACGATGCAAAGTGAGTTTTATTTCAGCGTACATACAGTTTATTCTTTCTTCAATTAATTACAACCTATTTATCTATCTCCCCGTAATAATGGTAATACTAAAGAAACGGTTAATTAAGGTCGTCAAACAGCTGAACTAACGTCTACGTAATGCAAGTTGGGTAAAAGTTTTCGAGTCCGCGGCGTGCGAACCACCCGCCTTACATTGCAACGGAATCAACATTGGCAACGAGTCAAATTACGTATAAGTTACAACAAGTTTGAAAAAGAAAAAAAGGTTTATTCCAATTCGTATCGGCTCTGTTAATCAGCAGTCAAATAAGAGTTGTTGGGACTCTAATAAGAATGATATAAGTTTCGTAAATAAAAACATCAACACTTTCTTCCTTATCAGAGACGTTTTAATCGTAATCAAAGTAATTTAGAGCTTGTCCAGAAAGGGCGAATTCGCCGCGATTCTCTCGCGCGTATTACACGCGACCGTTGCGCCCAGAAGGAGCGTACCAACGCGCGAGCATTTGAGGACGAATTTGAAAAATTAAATAAAGTTCGCGCGTTAAAGTGGACGCAACAAGGCGTCCCTAGTATCTCGATGAGTCCAAAGTCTGGCGTAGTGCACGCGATTTACGCGCGTATTTTGAATTCGCGCGATGCTTGTGGACGCGATGTATTGATGTCTAGTACCTCGACAACGCGCGTATGAATTCGCGCGAAACGTTTCGCGGCAAATTCGCCCCTTCTGGACAGGGTCGTGACTCAATTTTTGCAGGTAACTTTCATAAGAAAATGCGGTCGTTTATATATTTTAATATTCTAACTACCAAATTTATAGAAATGTCACGTACATTTACAATAGTATTTTTCAGTAATTTAACAAGTGTGTACTTACAAATGTTTGCAATAATGCTACAACTGTTGATTAATTTTATCTTGCTACTTATGTAAGGTAGTTAGATACGTATAGCATAACTGTTTTTTCCAAATAAAAGATCTAAAACAAGAAACGTATTCCAACGGTCATTCAAACAGTCACTTACCAAAGTCACGGTACCTACCTTTTGGAACTACATCCAGGAAGGCGAGTAATTTAGTCACCTCTGTTTTGGAGATACGACTAATAGCGAGATAACAGACTTACTTGTCACACGACAACGACAGCTCGGAGTTCGGACGGACCTACGATTTTTTTTAACGCTGATTGCATGTTACGTTTTCAACGCGACTTATTCTTGCGCGATTTTTTTGGACTAGGGTTGTTCTAACGGTTTAATAGTTATTATCAAGACTTATTTGCCTATGATGAAAATGTGTTATATACAAGGCAAAGAGTGCCTTACAAATAATTACAGGTCTGATAATGTATTATCATTAAATACACATGTGTGTTGTGTTTACGTTTTATTGTAATAATTCAATATATAAAATATTGGTATTATATCAATCATACATCGGAATAGAATAGGTATAATGTTGCTTTTGGCTGGATACAAATATTTGAGACGATACAAAAAAAAATTATTAAGACCGCTCACACCAATCGTGTGGTCCCAAAGCGTCAATACTTTAATAATCTACTCATCTTGAATACAGAAAGTTTTGGTAGCCCGAAATCAGACAGCCCTACTATTAACCCTACGAGTGCCGCTCTGACAGATCGGAAGTGAACTACTTAGCGAATCAGTAACGGTTTCGGAAAAATTACTTTTGAATTATTTTCCCGTTCGTTCAGTAGTTTTGTACCGGTTAATTTGAACTGTCGCTGTGTTAGCAACTTTGGATTTGTGAAATGGCTGGTTGACATTTACACACTGGTGCATTTTTTATTAAAACTTTATAATTAAGTGCTCCGGCGGAGTGGAACTGTGTTCTTACGGTACTTTTTAATTTTTGGCTAATTAGGGCACAGCACGATATCTAGTAAACTGTAAGTAATTGGAAAATTGTACTCGTTATTATTAACAATTAGCACTTAGTATGGAGGTAATAAACTCAAGTTCTTTATGATAAATAAAGGGTTCTCGCGTAAAACTATTTTTGACACTTTTATGTGCAATTAGCAAAACAAACCTCTAAATTAGTAATACTAAACTAAAACTTAAGATGATAATTATTAAAAAAAAGAAACGAAACGAACCGCGAAAGCATTTACGCCCGCCGAGACCATCGCACCATGAATATTACATTACTTAATTAACACTTATAAAAACAGTCTGACCCTTCCGAAAGTTTTGCCAACAAAAATAAGTGAGTTACCAAAGACATAAACCGAAATTGGATTACAGTAGAAACGCGAACTCTCACCGCTGCTGCCTCATAAATATTTTAAAAAACCCGAACCCCGACTGCCCTATCAGTGATCTTTTAACCCCGAAAATACTGCGGCACGCATTCCGCCGAAGGGACGATATTAGATGGGCAGGTACGACCAATATTCGTGAATCCCATCACTGTATTGCAAAAGAAATCAAATTAGATATACAATAAGCGGGATAGTGGTCCGATTTACATAAGTATCCAAGCTATTTGGTCGGTTGATACGAGATTGCGGCCGGGTAACAATATTGCTCGTGTTTACAGCGTCTGTCTTGACTTCGGTGGCGAGGCGGCTGATGTGGATCGCGCCGATTTGTTTTTTTTTTTTCATTTTCAATAGTGTTTTGCGTCGCTGTTTTAAATAAAACGGAACAATATTGAACTTTATATACCCAGCACGGGTATATAATAAATAAAAAAGGCAATATAATAATCATGATTTACAAAAAAAATAAGAAACTGTAATAACATCCCGTTGTATCTGTCGTCTTTGAATAAACTCAATAAATAAATAAAAAAGTTAGTAAAAACACTTGTCCGCCCCAGCTTAATTCGTATGAATCAATTTTATAACCGACAATAAAAATTTAAACGTTACTTTAGTATTATTACGTGTCCGTAAAAGGGTTATCCGCAATCCACTGCCGTCTATCGACACGGAGGGGTACCAAATACATGCAAATCCACCGGATTGGACGTAAAATTATACATAAATACAAAACGATAGTCGCGCGAGTAACTGGGCCCAATAAAAAGTTCTCAGTTCGTAAAATAAAATTCGATCAGCGGGTCCCGGGCGCGATGGGACGTGTTATAAAATTTCGGGTCGCTGCTGCAGGGTTAAGGTGACATGGGGAGGCATACTTGCGGCATTAGCGATACATTGCAGTAAATAACTGATGTTGAGATCTCCGCAGTAACTGTTATTGTGGATTTAAAAGTGGTCATTGCCCGACTCGCAAGACCTGGGCCCCATGGACTTCATTTTTAAAGGCATGAAAACAACATATTTTATTTTAGAATATAGAATATGTCTAGTCCATTGGCTTTAATGAGACAATGTCTTTTGTCAACACTAGTTATATTTTAGCTACCATTGAAAGATGATGTTTTCATGTCTTAAAAATGAAGGCATATCAATTCCACAACGATGATAGTATTAGGGGACTTGGGGCCCTGCAGGTTCAAACCCCACCTTTAGGATTTTTGGTTTTCACGTGTATGTAAGTGTAATGTAAGTAGAAATCATGATCATCACTCGCCTTGAAAGTAAATATCTCGAAGAAGCACGTTTATAGAAAGTAAAGTTTAGTTTACACGAAGACTTCTCGGTAGTCTTGGTTTATTGCTTTGAGTAGTTGCGGGTTAATTTCACGACTAGAGGAAATTAAAATATAATTTTGGCAAATATTTGGGCAGCACTGAGCTTAATTTGATTGATTTTAAGTTATGATGAACAATTAATATACATTTAACAAATCATCATTATCCTTAATAAATAGGTAAGATCATTTATGGCAAAAAATTAACTGCTTTAAAATGTCGCAAAATAATCGCAAGTCTGCCTATTCCATGCGACATCCGTCCACCGGACACTACAGTCAGTGTGGAATTCGGGACGATATTAAATCCACTTCATCGTATGAAGAATTCCAATGGACTGCCGCACCCCGGCCCGCATCTAACAAAACCGTATAGGGTTGTAAAATCATATAACGGCCCTTTTAGGGTCGTTTTCAGGCAAGATGTGCTTACTGCCCTTTTTGATATTGGTTACTTTGAAACCATAGACTATAGAAGGTCTTCGAATTCAAACTTTCATAATTAGAATTTAAAATGTGAGTTTTCAAAATAAATTCATTTGTAAAAGAGTAGAATTAGCACGGCATTTGGGCATTTCTGAAATCACTATAGGACGTAATTATTGATTATGAGTCTGAAATGTTCATTAAAACTAATTTGTTTTTTTCTTTTTCAGGTAAGTTGTCATCGCAATACGAATGTGTCTTCTGTTTTCTTAAATGTAAGTACCTATCTATAAAAATATTGTTCATGCTTATATATTTCATCAGTTATCCAAAAATTGATTCTGGTTTTCAAAGATTTTGATGCTAAACGTATCGCAATAAAAATCTTGCTATGGATTATACCCTAAGTTGATGTGCGATTATTTATTTATATTAATACACATTAAGACTTAGGAGGTACAACTAATTTAAGAATCAACTAAATTATTAATAATCTAGTATCAACATATCCTACGTAATATTGACGATTAAAAAAAAAATGTAGAGAGTTGCACAATTCTTTTCCATACATACAATACCAACACCTATATTAGTGTAAATCCCATTAAAATTGTCGCATTATCCCGCGGCCTGGGATTGCCAATCATCCCGGGATCCCGTCCCGTGATCCCAACCTCCAGCCTGGCAATAAGTGCATTTCGTGAATATTTCCACGTAGACTATTGAAATTGGAACATTCTAGATTTAATAGAGCCGGTTGGATTTATTGCGTGCATATTTCAAGGGTTCTTTAATCTATATACATAGCTATTAAGTTTTAAGTCAAATAATGTTTTATACATAGTCCTACCTACGAGGTCACACAATTGTCAAGTTCACATTTTCAGCTCTTATATGTTAGGACCGGATTTGGAATGCGACTTCGCCAAAGAAGATCTGGCAAGAAACTCATTGCGCTTTTTTTTTGTCTAGAGTTAAGTATTAAAGTGGGTTTGTGAGATCAGCACATTCTTTCTCTTACAGAAAAGTAGCATTTTCTAAAATAAAGATACCAATTAGAACCTTGCAAAATAAATCGAAAGCCATGACATCACTCGCTCGCACCACGCGGATGCGGACGGAGCACCATCTGTCGGCGGCACGACACTCGTCACTCGGCGGAGGAGAGGAAGTGACGTATTGATTGACAGCTCAACCAACGCCAGCCGAATGGGAACGACAGACGATGTCAAAACGTTGCGTCGATTTCCACTAGTATAAATAAATTTTAATGTTATTCCAGTCATCCGCCATCTTTTTCACCTTCATCGCTTATATTTATAATGTGTCTTGATATTATTTATTTGGCACTGGCAAAATACCAGCTAATTGCAGGTCCAGCCGTAACTCATCCTATTTCATTATATTTCATCGACTCGTAAAAAAAAATGAAATGCTACTCCAAAACTTAAGCCCAGATACATAGTCGTTACTAAGATTGATACTATCTTAGCTATAGTACATGACTCTTTTTTTGATAAACAAAAAAAGGGCAGTTAAAAGTAAAAAATAACCTTATAAGGAGTAGGTGCCAATCTACGTAAGACTAGGCAAATACACTCATGAATTGGCACCGACTTTTTTGACACATTAATTGTCATACTAAAGACGCTTTCAGCCAGCAAGTACTTAAGCTTAGATTGTTCTATGTATCAACTATTTATTTGGGCTTAAGAATTTTGAATTTCTGTTGTAAGATACATGACAGTGAGCCAACTTACAATTGCTTCACTTATGTTTATCTAGATACTCCGTCCGACCTTTTCATACGAGTATGGTTTGATTGTACTAATATGAAAAAAAAAACATAAATCAAATGATGATACTCTCCATACGTTTTGTTACAAAGGTGGTGGGGTGGCTGGTCCAGGGGGTAGGTAATTGGGTATTAACAGACAGGATCCGTCAGTGTGCGGCCGCGCGGTTAGAAAATTGAATGGTTTCAATTAATTTTTCGTTTCAATCCCGTTGTTGCAATATCGCCCGACGGATAATTAAGCTGTCTGTCATTATGATCTGTTATGCGACTCTCGCGTTTGTCTCCGAGGGGATAGGATGCATTTCTCTATGGATATAACATTCCATTAAATCGTTGATATGAGTGCACATTTTTTAGGTTTGTGTTTACATTGCCAAGCAAATTAAACTCTTGCATTTATAGACATAAGTACATTCAAATTTATAGAAAATTGTTATCTATTTACAGTGAGATTGTAGAATACTTTTGTACTGAAATGCCTCTGTATGTGGTTTACAAATAGATTAGACATTTTATAAATATGGAGCTTAGATTATAGATATCAGTTTACCTAAGGTCACTGCATTGTCAGTTCTGCAGTACTTTATCAGTGTTATCCAAATCTTTTAGTTAATATTACTTTTCCTTCATCCTTAAATATTGTCTACTCTCAAACAAAACCATTTGAAAAGTACCGAGACAGACGTTCCCGGTATAAAGACGAGTGCACACTTGCGACATAAAGCCGCACGCACACTGACGTGACCGCCGCCGCCGGACCGGAACGTCCCCACGGAAGCGACATTAAAACTTTTGAGTGATTTCGCTCAGTCAAACGCTGCAAGACGGGCTGAGTCCGGCCGTGGCTTAGGGCTGCCTCGTTTATACTTTTATATCAGTATAATATTAATGTGAGGAATGTTGAAAACGTCATTCAAGTTAAGTAATTGTGCTTGTGTTTTGGAGACAGCAAATCTTGGAAGAGAGACCGCAACATCAGATAATCTCTAAATGCAGTATTAGTTTGATTATTTTACAGATTTTGCATTTCAAACATTGTAAAATAAAAACTATTAAACAAAACAACAACGACTAACCTCTGAATTTACACAATTTTCAATCCATATACAAACCATAAATAACGGAATTTTACAGTAAATAAGTGTCCTGCGACGCAACTTTTTATTCATTTGGATTTTTTATGTAAGATATTAAATTACAAATAATAGTAGATCCTGGTATAATTATAATCCTGGCGGTATCGGTGGCAGCCCTGGTCTTTCCGGATGTGGCGACGCGACGAGTGTGGACGAGTTCTCTCGCCGACTAATTTGTGAATAGTTCTCTAACTCAACCGATTCACTGATAGTCGTTTTCTGTCACTCGTTACGGTTCATTGTTTCGCGCGTCTGCACGTGCCTTTATTTCATGACGAGAATCCTGATTAAAAATCTCATTGCAACTTTGTGAAAAAGTGTATTAGTTCGAGATGAAATTCTACTGTCGAACTTTTACGACATTTGTTTGGCTATTAGTAAATATACTTTCCCCACACTAAGCAATATTAGTATTACATGTAGCATAACATAGACCCTGAACAATTCTAGTAATATACGAAACTAGATGCTATGTCTGAAACATGTTCACCGACCCCAAAATCTTCAGATGAGAGTCAAAGACTTCGAAATGCTTACGCACTATCTACATTAAGTATCAAGCGAAACTTTTAACTACTATGGGTTCAATAGACTGGGGCGATCCCAGTTCCACCCAGACTAGGGTTGATTCTAAAAAGACCACTTCCGATTTTTACCGCTGGAAATTGAACCCGTAACCACTCGGTGCAGTAGGCCTACGCTCAAGACTCTAGATCAAGCCGTTGTTACTTTGTTTTCATATTTTGTATTTGATACCTACATATTTTAAAACCTAAATATAAATAAATAACAAATGAAACACTCCTTCTGACATTATCAGCACGACATCGCTAAGCATGTCCACACGTCCACTTACGAGTGGGGGGGTAAGGTGGGGGAGGCTGGGGTCCGATGGGGGGTGGTGGGGGAGGGTGGGGCGAGTTGACATCTCCATCGTCCGGCGCGTCAGCGGCAGATCAATGCCGGACAGACCCCACCTGCACTTTTAATCGCGAGACGGGAGATGCGGGCTGAGTGGGACGAAAGGAACGTATTCACCTTTTGTTTTAGTTGAGATGTTTCGATTGGACGTTTAAAGTCGGTGAATTGATGGGTATTTAATTTCAAACATGTATGTACGTAAATTGGTGTTTTAAAGGTAGTCTGTGTTCGAATTTGATATAGTTATTAATCGATATCAATTTCGTTACTAGTTTGTTTTGCTTATGCTTGGCATCGGATGTGTCAATGTAATTAGACGCTTTTGAAGGCTTGTAGAACCGGCATCTGTTATGTTCAGATCTGTAGAGTCAATCTGTGGAGTTTTAAACTGAGGCAACCCAACCATTAAGGCGTTCATAGCGACCTGGACTATTCATCAACCAAGAGAATATTATCAAGAGATATAATATTATTATACCTATGATCTCATATTCTATAATAAGTATTAGGCTGTAAATAATTAATGTTGACTGTCAAATATTTACAATGCGCTATGACGCGTAATTAAATGTTCTTACAAATGATATTGGGACATGAACAGCTCAAAACTGCGTACGTTGTTTGTTGTTGAGACTCTGAAAACGAATAAGAAATTAAATTATCCAACTTTACAATACAAAAACCATTAGTCCCGAACCGTTTTCGAAAAGAAAATGGATTGTTGACAGTTGCCGTCTCGCCATTGGTCCTATGATTTCCCAACAGAACGACAAATACCCCGAAAGGATTTAACTAGTTGCGCTAACTTTGACGCGGGCAACATTCTGACGTCTTACAACCTTTGCTTAAAACGCTAAGCACTTTGGGGCGCCATGGGCCTGTTCAAACATAGCGCGCGGTAGCGTTGACTGACCATAAGTGAAATGAGTAAGGATAGATTATGTGTGATAGTTCTGTCAAAACTCGTGGCGCTTTGTAACTGATGATTTAAGCTCATTACCTTTAGTATCCGTCCAAATATTTGTATGGCATGCTATAGCTGTATAGCACCCATCGGCCACCCGAGGACCAATAAAATTTTCACACATTTACAAAAGTTGGAGTCAAGTAGAAGTTGTTATAAACATGTAATAATGACAATTAGGTATATACCAAAATAACATGACCCGATGAACGTTGTATCACCTACAAATTAAATTCAGTTTTTTTTTAAACCTCTCCTGTGTAAAAGCGAACATTTATTTTTTATTAACCTACGAAAAAAAAAGGAGGATGTTCTCAATTCGACGCGTATATTTTTTTGAGACAAACGAATAACAATCGATTTTTATATATGTAGAAGATGATAAATACCTAAATTATACTGAATTTTGTATATCGGGAGTTGTCATAGATTATTATTTGATAATACAGAACCAGTGCTTTATTTATTTAAAGCGGGATCGAAACCCGCTTCTGTCTGAACAGACTCTTTGAGAGTTTTAACTTGGAGCCCTCATTTTTAATGTCCAGTGTGTTTTGGTATTGTTCCCATGTGCGGGGAGTATAGTTTGAGGTTTTTGTGTGAATAACGGCTTACTAAAGTACATTAGTAAAGTTTGCTAAGGTCAGTTTAGTCTTTTGCCAGCCAATTAATTTTAACGACGCAATATTGTGTCGGGACTACACAACATGTTAAAATTAATTGAAAATTAGGTACAATTGTAAAGTGAAATTAGGAGCCAACATTTTTTTAGGATGGCCTGTCAAATCAATATTTTTGTGAATTTGGTAGATAAGATATTTCGTGGTTCATTTGTCTATACATCTTTATCAAGACCCGAAGAACAATCGGACAGTCGTTCAAACCGCGTCCGAAGATAAGAATACTTTTTTTCCGCCATATTTTTTTCGGGGCGGAACTCAACCCTTTTGACGTTATCACGATGACGTCACTTGACATCTTGCGACCGTCGCGCGGGAAATGGTAACATTTTGTAACGCTAAGCTTTGTTCGGGACAAAAAAGGATTTTTTTTTTAAATGGCATTGAAATCAGAAAAAAATATTTTAATGACTAGATGTTTTTTTTCGTATTTCTACTTCTACTTTTATCTGGGGGCATGGTAGTGCCCCAGCCAAGTCGATATGTATTACGAGTTCCAAATTTGAACAGGTAATTAACTAATTGCTAATTACCCATATAATAATAATAAAAGTAGAAAATGTACTACATATCTACTTCTTTGGCCATATATTAATAGGTAAATACAAGGAGTTATTTAGTTGATTATATTTGAATATAAAGTATAATACCTACCTTCTAAGCTTACTAATTATTTTTCATAAGGTAACCCACTGTTATCTTATCATATAAAATATCCAATATTTCCTTTAATCCTCACAAAATGCGTGCCAAAAATCAATTGAACGGCCAATATTGACGGATATCTGCTCACAGACGGACGGACGATCGGACGCGTAGTTCCCGCCCGTCTTAAATTATGTCCGGGACGTGATAACGAACCCCGGGGCGGAGGAGGAAGGCACCAGCGGAGGGGAGGAGGGAGGGGGTATAAAGGAGGGTATTTACTTTAGCGACACACTCGTCCGTATTGTTTTATCAGACAGTGACGGGGTTTGAAGAGTCCGCTTATTCAACACATGTCCTCTCAACGGTAGGTATAATGTAAAAGTTATCAGCTGGATCTAAATAAATATAATTAGAACACCAATCGTGGGTTCGCATACGTAACGCTTCTATTCTAAGTACGATATATTGGACTGATAGTGCTCCCAGTTATACACAGACTGGGACAAATGCTGGGCCAGCAGATTTCAATAAGGTTTAACTAAAATATTAAACCTTTTTCAAATCAGCTTTCCAAGTCATTGTGTCTATTATCACTCAAGCCCATTTAGTAGCGCATAGTGCTGAGCTATAGCTACAGACTCCGGTAAAACTGTAAAGGCCACCTCAAGGCCAACAGCGTGTCCTTAAAAAAAAAGAGTATTTAGTTGAGAGGAGGGGCATCATTGTTCAAATCAAGACTACGTGCTCGTACCACGGTCTCTCATCTACACTAAATAAGCTTACTGCTCTTTCATCCTAATTTATAACCGCTGACGCGTAAAAAGATGCTTGTAGCAGTACATAGAGCTAAGATTATACATACAAAGATATAAATAGCGTAAAAAAATCTCAAGTTTGAACAAAACAAGCCAAAATTTAAAGACCAAACCCGGAACTGCACCCATTACCATACTAAAACTGTCTGATTTACTGACTCGAAACGTTGGGGCACAATTATTATAAATATGGCCGCGATGTGGGTCAGGCGAATGCGCCGGGGGGGTGTGGGGTGGGTGGTTGCAAGATGGGAGGGCGCCGGGAGACACCCGTCAATCGATTGTCAAGGAGTGCAGCGGATCGGTACGAAGGAGTTTTTCAACTATACCCTGCATACAGGTATGTGGAATACTTACAGGTTTCAGCATTTTAAAGGAGACTGACCGTCGTATTTAGGTAGGTACTTAAATTTAATGTTTCTGATATTTGAGTGTATAGGATGTTCTTGATTTTGTTTCTTTTTAAAATGTGCGTTTTAGAACACCAAATTATATGACGATCGGTGAATTCTTAGGAGTCTTTCTATCCCCTTTTTTGAGCCAAGGTCGCGTCTAGATACAATAAAAAGTGCTTGTCTCCTCTGAATATATTGTTGTGATGACAATAACGTATGTTTTACTGCGGCCGACTGGTCGTGCCCGTGGGTGGGAGCTTCTGTTTACGACATTATCGCCCGTCATACGACTTTTGAGGAGTCGTGAAGTTTAGATGTGGTATTGTGATCTGTTATGATATCATCTGGTAGCTAGAGGTCACATTCCCAGTGTCTACTTTACTTGAATTAATATTATACTTAGTCTTGTTACTATGGATTGGGTAAACGAATTGATATAAATCTATCGATTTTTTTTTACATTTTAAAGGCATTCTTTCCCTTCTACTTTTCAGGAGTTTACGGAATAAATCAGGGACTTCGAGTCTATTTTGTTTTTGTCGTAAGTCAAAGACGCTCTCCAATTCGGTCGATTCGAATGATTCTTCTTATCACTAAACGAATTACCTACAATACGAATATTTTATCTCGTTTTATATGAAATCACGTTCACTAGATAAACATAATAATATACGGAACAGCACTACGCGTGACGGAGTTCTGGTTGTTGATATCGACTTGATAGAAGAACAATTGATTAATTGCAAAGGCTTTCGTAAATCTTTGAGTGGTTGATTGGATTGTTTAGCTAACTACCGCATCCAGGGTAGTTAGGCCATCGGCTCACAAATCGGCATAATCCCGTTTTCTTGACACGCATCACGGCACTATTCCCGCGCGGTCCTCAACTATAAATATAGTTTATAGGTCCATCAATCGCTAGCGCAGCAGCTGTTCCACACATTAAGGAGACGATGATTGATCTCGCGACGCGCGACACGTCGCCGCGACAACGCGCGTGTAAATCGCCCTGAATTATATTCTAGACGCGGATTTACTGGGATTTATAACGCCTATTATTGTTTTATTGTTGGAAAAGTGAGGTATTTTTTGTTTAGTTTCATTTTTATTGTTTGTTTTTTGTTAGTTTTATTCTGTAAATTGGTGGCAATCGTGATTCTTGAAACATCTTGTTAATATTATCTTTTTATTGATCACTATTTTTGTACCAAAAGATTTATGCGTTCAGCATTAATATAGTAAATTGTAGACTTATCCCGATTATAAAAACATAATGAAGACCTTGTCTTAACTACCCTTTGAAATACTTGTTTCTATAAAAACTTTATTTGATAATATAGAGTGGTCACTTGAAATAGCTCTCGGTGTGCACACAACGCCATTTAATCTGTCGCAAAAACTACAAAACTGCTACCGCGGAAGACATAAAACTATGATGTATGGAGCAATAGGGGGCAGACGAAAAACGAAGTGGGGGCAACGTTGACGTCTCACACGTGATTTATACAGTAAACACATAAATCTGAGTTGTAGCTGTCAGGAGACGTGGCGGCGGAGCGCTCACCTGCGACTTGGCGACAAAAAATTGTAATTTGTGGTTGCTCATCACGGCGCCGCCGCAGGTACCACTATTTCTTGTATTGTTTGGATATGTACAACATGTATAGCAGTGGATGGACGAGGTCATACTTTATATGTTGATGAAGTAGAATGGTGACTTTTTTGTCCCATTATTTGATTTTTTTGCCAAAACGAAATCTGTGTTAATACACCTAAAAAATAAATAGCTGATTAGGAGGAACTTATTTTGATAGTAAGATCATGGCTAAACATTTACCGTGCTTTACTATTCTTTAACAAGCCTCTATCTAGATATATAATATTATGACAAATCACCTTAATTTATCCCTGGTGCAAAAACATAGTTTTTTTAAATCATACTCTCTTTTCTTCTGGCGTAGACATATTAATTCTGAAAGATTTTTTTCTGTTGTAGTGCGAAAAACATATCGATAGGTATCTTATAAGACCAGTATCTAACACAGGTAACAGCGCCCAATTCTGAACCGTTACCGCGGAAACTTGAACCTTACAATCGATACAAACACTAGACGAGCCCCGACCACTGTGCGGCCATTACCATATTTTTGAGGCGCACAGTGCTCCACACTCGTAAACATCAGACAAAATGAGCACTAATTTCTCGGCGGCTGCCTTTCCCGGCACAAAGAGGGACCCGTTTTACATAAATTTGTCATATTTGCACGCACCCACCCCCGCCAAGTTTAAAGAGACGGGGTTGATGGGGCTAATGGTACACATTCGTATGCCGGCTTGCGGGAGCTCCGATTGAAGGATGAGATTACAGTGGTAGATATGGGTGAATTAAGGAGGAATACATATTCCACACATACGTACATAGCAGATACTGACTAGTTCTTTGATGGCGTAAATACCTGCAAACATTATTTTGCGAATACCAAAGTGAACTCTATAGATACTTGTAAGAAACACTAACCAATATTATCAAAGATGCGAACGGATTTATTCGCGCAGTCTCGTGGCTTTTGCCACAGATGTTCAATCTTTATGTCTATTGATGTAGAGTACATATTTTCAAAAAAGTTTATTTTTTGCTCCTGTACGTAGCCACTAAAAAGTTTCTGAAAGTATATTTGGTGCTCTATTTGGAAACAAGAATTTAAATTTGTAACATCTGATGTGTTATTACCAGGACCTTAATTTTGTGGCAGACATTGTGATTATTTTTCATCATTTTAACTGTCTGTTAATATTCCACAAATGTTCGACAATATTATATAATGTCTAAAAAGCTTAGTTAAAACATTTTTTTTACTCATAAAGATAATTGTTTTATTTATTGTTTCAGGTAAGCATCGGAAGTTCGGTAATCTAGCAACTTCAGAAAAATTACACTTTTCTTAAGTTTTTAAACTTCAATACATAGAACGCTTTGCTTTATAAGAATATACAATTAAAAGTATCCATTTTTATTCGAAAAATAATGTAATCCTTCACACTACTCTACTTACTTAATACATTGGCTTGACCCTTTGAATATTACGCCGAGTGGTTACGGGTTCAATTCTTGTCAGCGCCAGATTGTATGGTACCCACACGTCCAAAGAGCCTTGCTTAGTTTGGGACCATAACGTTAGTAAGTGTTTGTATGGTACCCACACGTCAAAAGAGCCTTGCTTAGTTTGGGACCATAACATTAGTTAATGTTTGTATAGTACTCACACGTCCAAAGAGCCTTGCTTAGTTTGGGACCATAACATTAGTAAGTGTTTGTATGATACCCACACGTCCAAAGAGCCTTGCTTAGTTTGGGACATGACATTAGTAAGTGTTTGTGTGGTACCCACTCGTCAAAAGAGCCTTGCTTAGTTTGGGACATAACATTAGTAAGTGTTTGTGTGGTACCCACTCGTCCAAAGAGCCTTGCTTAGTTTGGGACATAACATTAGTAAGTGTTTGTTTGGTACCCACACGTCCAAAGAGCCTTGCTTAGTTTGGGACCATAACGTTAGTAAGTGTTTGTATGGTACCCACACGTCAAAAGAGCCTTGCTTAGTTTGGGACCATAACATTAGTAAGTGTTTGTATGGCACCCACACGTCCAAAGAGCCTTGCTTAGTTTTGGACCATAACATTAGTAAATGTTTGTATAGTACCCACACGTCCAAAGAGCCCTGCTTAGTTTGGGACCATAACATTAGTAAGTGTTTGTATGGTACCCACACGTCCAAAGAGCCTTGCTTAGTTTGGGACCATAACATTAGTAAGTGTTTGTATGGTACCCACACGTCCAAGGAGCCTTGCTTAGTTTGGGACCAATAACATTAGTAAGTGTTTGTATGGTACCCACACGTCCAAAGAGCCTTGCTTAGTTTGAGACTTTCAGAATTTCAAAAATTACGTGTAACATAGTATGGCTGATCTGTTTATTCTTGTTCTATGCGCAAGTGCATTGCAAACTCGCCATAACTCAGCGTCACCGAGTCGCTGCTTTTATTATTTTTTACTTAGCACTGACTTATCGTTTCAACTTCACTTGCCTTTGATACGTGATTGATAGCCTAGAATTAAGATACATAAAATAAATTGTATCAACTCTACATACTCTACATTGCTAGGCTTTTGCTAAGGTGGGCAGAAAACATTATCAAACCTATATGTACCAAAACATTAGGTAGAGGTGCAGTAATGTGCCAACATTTTAATAATAGTTGGCAAGAGGTTCTACGTTTATCTTCTACATGGGAAAAGTGTTTGGGATAGATATTTATTAAAACATTTTTTTGAGATCTATTGACGTTGGTTGAGTAGGTATAAAAATATTCTGAATAGTTTCATGAATAAAAATAGTCTGCTTTTCTATATCTTCAAAGTAAAAAAAATTAACAAAATTACTTAAATCACGTCTTAGTTTGTAATGGAAATAATTTTGGATTTGAAAAAAACTAAGTCAAATTCTAAAAAAGAATGAGTAACTCAATTCATTCTAAGTTACACAAATCTTGGAACTACCGACAGTCGCACGAATCACGTCACCACCATTCTTATGCCCCCATCCTCCATCCACCAGAAAAAGCGAATAATTTCTTTATAAATTATTACACCCAGCGAGAATTGAACTGGTATCCTTCAAAGGCGAGTGCGGGGTGGGGCGGGGGCGGCGGGCGGCGCCCTGGGACTCACACCGTGATTTATTGGGCTATAAAGTATTATAATTAAAAGCTGGAAGCGAGGGGGCGAAACTATAGGGGGTTAGGAACTACGGGCCGTTTGCCGGTGCCCGCAAATGCGGTAATGGCCCGATCATCGGCCAGGTATGAGATCATGGCTACAGGGCAGGGGAGTGACTTTTATGGGACGTGTAGTGACTTGTGCTATACGAAGAAGGCTTAGGTCAGGGTTGGGAAGCCTGATGCGCTTCCAAAACGGATAAGTTACATAGTTTTATTACTGTAAAGATCATATTGTCATTAATGTTACAAAACTATAGGTCCTTCACTGTACAACCATTGACCATTCTTGAGTTTTTGCACTATTTATACGGCTACCTGAGTTTAGTACACAGAAATGACGTAAAGAGATGCAGGTTCAAAACCGGGGCGCACCTCTAGGATTTGTAGATTTCACATTTGAATGTAATTTTCAATCATCACTCCAGGTTGCTGTACGCTGAAGGCGTATTAAATAATCTAAAGCCGTATTAAATATATAAACAATATGTGGTTGCACTACAGTGCACCTCTGCCTTTCTCCTCGAGGAAACCAGTGATGATTATGACGAAGTGTGTAACATACTTTTGTAGGTAGGTACACCTATTTAAGCATGCAAGGCATACTATTTATATTGATTACTTCTTGTCCATTCTTGTAGAGGAACCTATTTCATATTGTCAGTAATCTTCAGCAACTTCCACGGAACCACATAAAGTGTCCAAAGTCCAAGACTGGCGGCGCTACGGCTCCCATGACAAACGCTCTGTTTATTAAAGTCAAAACATAGTACCAGAGTAGCGTAAATCATGCGCCGCGGCATTGTGCCTTCCCTCCTCCCCGGTGGGGGGCGTGCCCCACACGTCCACTAATTTTCAGAAATGGCCACTGAACTTCAGACGGTGAATGCTTTCAGTATCTGCATGTGTGGGGGTGTTTTGGGTGGAATCTTGGATGGGAGATAGTTATTTTGGTTAATCGACATTTTGTGCTATTGTAAAAAAAAATTGTAAAATGGGTATATTACACGAGGCCAACAAAATCGACTATCATGCAAATGACTGTGAGTCATTAAAAATAATTCAAGATTGTTGACAGAGGGCGCCACGGTCGGCGTAACGAAATTAAATTCTGTCACAGACGGTACAACAAATCATGTTTATTTAGACCTAAAAATACCTCGGGTGGCCATTATATCGCACAAAACGCGGACTGCGCGCGGACCGCTCACGAGATTAGGCAAGAAGGGACATTAAAGTGAAAATTATTTATTTAGGGCCCCACCAGCTAGATTACATTACTCCATACACATAAATAACGAAAACAATAAGAGCTATACTAATAAATTATCTTTTTATTGCCGGATTGTGAAAATTTTAGACACTTATCCGGGGGTCGGGCGGTGGGGGGTGGGGCGAAGGTTTTGTCCCAATTATTTATGACGGTCGAGACGCTGGCGTTTTGAATTCGTCGGCGCGTCTGACGTACCGTTCTTATACAGAAGTTTGGTGTGTTCTTTTTAATTAAAACTTTAGTGTGGGTTAATTAATGGCCGTGAATTATATTGCGGATGTATTTCTATGGGGACTGTATTATCGGGACGCCTTCCGGTAGGGTGTCGTGTTGTTCGAATTGAGTACATTTTATTATTGGAGATCAGTCTTAACGTCGTTTATTAATACCTAGTATTGATTCTAGGTAATAATGTTAATAGGTAAATTTGAACTTTTATCGTTATTTACCAGCTTGTCCGAGTTCATCTTAGGAATGTTAAACTCCGAGCACACAGGAGCATCGAATTTTATGTCACTACTTAAACGAACTGTATTGAATCGTAGAAAAAGTACATATTTTTCAAGCGCGAGCTAATTTTGAGAAATTCAGTCTTTGTGTATATTGATACAGAATTTGTTTTGATATTGGCAATAATTTTAACGCAGTATGATAAAGCCTCGAGCACATTGGGACGCCAAACGTCCCAATGTGCTCGAGGCTTACTTGGCACGTTTCTTGTGTAGTTTTAGAACAAATTAATTAAAATATTGCGTATTTTAATAAGACGCAACAAAAGATCTGTATTTGTGATTAAATACATGTGTCAAATCAGTTATGAAGCCAGTTCCGATAGCATCATAAGCATCATAGGTGGTCTCCGGTTAATGTTGTTAATAACCTCTTAAGGCTAAGAGATGAGGAAATCAGATAGCGTATAATATCTTGAAATATCCGCCATTTATGGAGCCCCTAGCAATTTTAATTACTATTTTAATTACAATTAATTGTTGGTGTTATCGAATTTAATTTTCAATTATTGTGCAACTTTAATGTGTGACTATTTGGTCGGACAACACATGCGAAATTAATTAATATACAAGTACCTAAATATAAAATGATGTAATGACAGGTACCTTAGTTTATACTTCACTAATGTTTAGGGTTCCGTACCCTAAAAGGAAAAAATAAACCCTTATAGGATCACTTTGTTGTCCGTCTGTCTATCTGTCTGTCAAGACTCTTTATCTCAGGAACGCGTGGAGTTATGAAGTTGAAATCAATAACAAAGACTCAAGTCTGAAATCTCCTGGAGCTGTGAAAAAAACAAACTTCTAAATTAACGCAACCAAAAGATACGGCTGTTTATGTCGCATATTTCGTAAATTCGCAAGGGAATTAAAATCCTATGACCTAGATACATGAAATTTCGCAAGAAGAAACGTCTTAAAACGTACCTATTGGTGATTTTAATGCATCTTCATCCCTGTTTCTTGATATCGAGTTGTAGTTTTACAATCCTCAATCCATAAAACTCTGAGCACGACCAATCCATGACGGCTCCCATTGTCTGACGACACACAGCACACGCCACAAATCAATCGGGACCAAAACGAATGCACAGTAATGTCCCCGAGACCAATACGGCCCAGGGACACTCAGCCATGAATAATCTAATAAATAATCTTTTGAAACGTAATTTATTAGCTACGGCATTACCGGACGGAAGCCTTGTGCGAGCGAGACGGGTGATACTCCTTCGAATGCTAGAAAAGGAGGGGTGTATCGTCCGTCATAAATAACAGCGGGCAAAAACAATGGACAATGGATTGTGGTGGTGAGATACGTCTTCTTTAGGCTCTCCCCTCGGTGCGGGGGAAGGGGTATTCAAAACGCGAACGGGACCGTCTCTATTCGTTCTAAACGCGTGCGCATCCTGACTGGAAAAACTGGTGCATTTCCAACAATTGATATCGTCTACCTTATAAAGCACAGAAAGTAGCATTTTGGGTATCCTGTTATGTAAACTTTGACCTATATTTTTGGAAGAGGCTAAGGTTTCACAATAAATGTTCCTCATAGTGCTTTAGGTTCTATTCCCTATTCGTAAACTAGTATCAAAAGATTGTTATGTGCTTTTTCGAGTTAATACAGTTTGTTTTGGTATATTAACGACAGCTTGGTTTATTTTACTGAGCGTAGGCTGCTTGGCTCACTGAACTAGGCGGTTCTGGGTTCGATTTCAGTCAGTGGCGAATTTCGGAAATGGCTTCTTCGGAATTTGCTGTGGTCTGGGTGTGACTTGGATCGCCTCCAGTTTATTGTAAGGTACTCACAGTACAAGCTTTACTTGGTTTGGGCTCATTCGATGAGTATGTGTTAACTAGCGATATTATTATATCGCCAGATAACACATTATACTCGCATTATATTGTCATGCTTGTGTCTGTCACCTACCCTCATTATTGACATACGTAATACAGACTTAAATTAGCACGCCTGCTTACCCCATTGGCGAAAACCATTTTATGAAAAGTCATCACGATTAATAATTTCTTACCCTTCGGTAAATTCTATTCAATGTCACTTAAGGTTATCATTCATATTACCTATGGTGTCTGTATAATCAAATGTTCGATACATAATGAGTAAATATTAATATAGACCCATGTATAATAAATGTGACAAGCCAAACATGCAATTAAAATGTTGAGATGCAATAACAGATGTTAAATGTGAATTAATTAATTATTGTTATTGCATATTATAAACACAATATTGTCACCGTCTATGACAATATACCGATGTTATTATGGATATAATGTACTATTGAAATATATTTAAATAATAGTCGTAAAACGATATAGTAATTACCTGCAACGTGTCTTTGTTAAGTTAATAAAATACATTATTTTTTATTAATTTTTCAAATTGACACGTAATAGGTACATTGATTTGTATCATATCAACTATAACAACGATACTTATTTATTATAAATATCACACCCAATTCAATTATAATTAAACAGGACCAATAACAACCCTTTGTTAGGTCGAACACCCACGAGTTGCGCCCGCGCATCTGTCCGCAGCAATTACAAAATGGCGCCCACCCCACGGGACGGTGCTAATTGACTTTTCATGTTCCAAATACGAATTTTAATTCGAGCTACCTGCGCGCGGCGACTCGGGCGCAGCCAGTGGCATGTCCTCTTAATGATCTAGGCTGTGTTAACTGTAATTTATTGATTATATTTTGTCATTAACATAACTTGTAATTGGAAGTAATCACAAGCATATTAATTGAAAAACGGTAGTGAGTGTCTTAAATATGTACAATATCTGATGACATTAAAATACCTATTAAAATTCGGTACAAAATGATACGTGAGCAAGTACCTATATATCTTTGGTATAGTTGTGTAGGCAGCGTGGCTCTCTACATCTGGTAGTATTGGATTCGATACCCGTCGGCGAATATTTCGAAAATATTCCCTTTGTAATTTTATTGTTGGATTGAACCAAGTATTACCTACTATTGGTGTATTGTCTACTAATATTATAATAAGATACTAGTGATCCTTCGAACAGTTTCATATAAATCCTTTTAATACAAGAATTCGAGCGGGGACCAGAATATCTGTCGCTAATTACAGAAATAGAAGTGTAAAGTGGTCCATATCCCGGCGGGCCACGACTCGTTTGACGCGCTCCTAATAACACTCACGCGCTGCTGAAGAACTATAGAAGTGATCTTATAGGCGGCTTGACTTACTGTGGTACTATACACATTTAATCGCGGAAATAACGTGTGCTCTGCGAAAATAAAATCTTACTACGTTTTAATTCAGTTTAAGTACGTCTTAACAATAAAATAATGGGAAGCGTTAATAGCTTTGTGGTTAGATGGGTTGCCTTGGTTACCGAGAGGTTCTGGATTTAATTCACAATCTAGTTATTAATGCTTCGTGAGACCACTCCTAGCACAAGCAATTAGCTAGGTTTGAGGGCAGGCTACGGGACTAGTAGTGTGATAACCGCACATTAATAGCAACCATATGCATTTAAAGAAAATTAATCCACTTGTGTTGCAGCAATGTTTTTTAAATTAATTTCAGTTTTATATAGTTAACTCCAATGATATTCTAGTAAACAGATATGTTATGAGCGCGCACTAGTGAAGACTCGAATACGTCCTAATTAGGATATATATTTGATACCAACATGCGGATTGGTTGATAGATGAATGTAACATCCCATAGAAGCGCAAGTGACAACACTAGCTATCTCTTTTTTCTCGTTGGTTTTATCAAGCCAACTCTTTTGCACATTTCTACGTGTTGTGAAATGTAAAATGAATGAAAAGTGTGTATGTGTGCTGCCGCTGTTACGCGGAACACTTTTATCGGTTGTTTTGTGCGTGTATAACATATCTGTTTACTAGAATATCATTGGTTAACTCAGTACAAAAGCCATACAACATTTAGTTACTATTGGAACAGAAATACTTTTAGAGGTGGTTGCAAGGCCCATGTATCAGTCACGGTTTCGTAGTCAGATATTTTGTGAATTGACTTTTTACAGTGTTCTATATAATAATACGCACAACCGAGATATTCGGTGCCAGGGTTCCGCAGACATCGTACATCTAATAAGCTAACAGTACTAAAGCTTGTTTAACTTATGCGTGGGTAGACTAAAATTTGAAGCGCTCGACGTTAAATAGGATGAGCGGTTCTGAACTGACACTCGATGGCTAACAAATGTGCATCCGATGGGCATTGACGGCTGCAATATACTGTAGATGTAATCTATGTCATAAATTAGTTATGTGTATTTATTAGTGACCGTATTCAGTATGTTACATATTATTGTATTCAAATAAATCCCTTCACAAACTGGGGCGTCAAAATATAAAACAAAAAATTCTAAAACACACTCTATGTTAATATATTTCAAGATTACATTTCTGTAAAAGTCACGCCGCCGTGACGTCACGCGTCAATATAATTTCGTTAAAGAATTAACTTTTTCTATTAGCTAATACAGTTTTAGTACCTATTGGCGAAAAGTTGGACGCGCTCGTTTTGACGCCAAAGTGTGGGGTTTTAAGTTGTTATACCTACATTTATTCAAGATTACGCCATGTTGCATTGTTTTAAAGCATGTATCTTGTGCTAAATGATAACTAATATTATAAATCCATTTGCTTAGATCTAACTGGATGAGTATAAAAGACAAAAGTTCTCATAATATCCTCCGGCGTACGTTGGATATTTCGCCAGAGGGAGCCACTTAAATCTGTCAGCCGGTGATCAGAGCCGGAATGTCAGAGGTGAGTGGCTCGGCGCCAACTCCTAGGAATATCTATTGTTGAAATATTATATTTATGCCGATTTGATTCGGCGTAACCTTTCAGCGGTTGGATACCTACTTCCGCGAGTTTAAATATACCTACGGCTTAAACGATTAAAGGATAAACGAAAATATAGTGATGACTCAGTAGGTATGCCTCACACTTAAGTTCCTAATGTTCAAATCCCAGTTCCGATCATGCACTAAAGAGTTCTAAATTATTGCGTGCAAAAACACCTCGTGTCCAAAAGCTACCGGATGGGTGACCGCTAGTGGCACTTACAACTTAATGCTCTCGTTTGTTCTTCGGAGGACAAGTTAAGCTGTCGTCGAACTATTTCGGAGGACTTCGGCCGTCCTGAAAACTCCGACACCACAGTTGGCCGCTAACACAACTAAAACAATATATGTAGTTACTGCCTCTAAACTAAAACCCATATTTAAGAAACGGAGTAATACAGTCAAGGAATAATACACCCTATTTCTTCGTGAAGCTATCCCTGCACAGGGAGTAAAGTCCATAACTGCCTACTGCCTTCTTGTAAATCTTCTGATAACAGTGTGTTAAATTTTGTGCGGAGTTGTGCTGCTTAAGCAAAAGGAAATCTAATTATGAGGGGCCTTACCACCGCCTGTTAAAGAATTGTCGTTTCCATACTAACTGTAAATGTTTGACTGATTTTGTACAAAGTTAACTTTAAAAAACTGAAAGTATTAATAAAAAAAACATTGCTGCGAGACAAGTTTGTAAATATAAAATACGTGTTTGACATCATGATTAGTCTCACAACAAAGTCCCTTACACAAAGTTCAAGCGCTCACTTGACACTTATGAAAACACTCAAAGTGCGATGCGCTGATGTTATCATTGGTTAATAACGCGCGTCAATACACGGGCGCGTTAACGCTGACGCGGCGATCTATCAACGACACACGTTGCAACCACTCAAAGTAATACAGGGAGGGACTTAACATTTTGCGGGCGAACGGTTTGCAATAAGTGCCATTACTTTTTGTCATAATTGATTACAAATACGATAGTAATTTTAATATGTTTATAGGTATGTAAAAAAATATTATTTATGATAGTTCATTAATATTATTCATGACGGGTCTATTACCTTGTCAAATCGTTTAACAGATTAAACAACTGCAACAATATTGGTTAATAGAGATCTGCTTCAGCGTGCTTTTGTGTTCTCACAAGGAAAGCTCAGACTAGTGGGAGGTTTAAAAAAATCCCTACAAATATATATAAATATTTTAAATAATTTTACTATAGGTACTTTACTTTGTACTAACTATTATGTATTTAATAAATGCGTATAAAAAAACAATAATACTTGAGTTCCTTATCCGCCCCACTCCGGCCCTGCCCTCAGCGAGTGAAATGAAACAGGTGCACTGAGTTATTCGCCCGCTGATGTATGCACCCGATGCGCCCGCGCACAGGTGAAAATGTGCAGTGTTGCCAACATAAATACGCGAAATGGCCGGTCAATCAGCGATCCGATGCGTTGCTGTAAATATCTGGTGTGTGTAACCATTGTTTTGGATAACCAACGAAAGATTAATAATATTTCGTGATTTAGTATTGAAGAGGTGGTTGAACTTTATAAGTTAAACTGGGAGTTAACTGACCTATAAAAGTGAGAGCGTTGGTTTGGCTCTTTGAAAATTTACTCTGTGTCAGTTCATTTAATGATTTAATTTATATGGTAAGTCATGCGACCACGCGTCACGATTCGATGGCATCATCAATGACGTTTCCTTGAAAAATTATCTATATTTGTATGTCAATATAGTTCATTTTGGTATTGGTAAAAAGTTATCAATTAATTTGTTCACTACTATTAATTTGTTTACTAATTTGTTACCTTTGGATTATAATAAGCGTCTTCTGTCATTATTGTCTTTGAAATATTACCTCACTAGTGTTTTTTGATTAAATCATATATACTAATACTAATTACTAATCATAATATTATAAAGAGGAAAGATTTGTATTTTTGTATATTTGGATTTTTAATTTTTTGTATGTAACGGATTAACTTAAAACTACTGGGCCGATTCAAAAAATTCTTCGCCGTTAGAAAGCTACATCATCACTGAGTAACATAGGCTATATTAAAAACCCGTGCGAAGCCGGGACGGGCCGCTAGTGTCCAATAATATTACAGAGGTTACCAATATTGAACAGATTTTCGTTGTGACATTTCTAAATAAAGAAACGTTTGTAATTTATTAGTTTACGTTCTCACGCTCGATGATGCGACTCACTTTAATATAAATCAGATCAGCTCATCCCACGTATCTACCTACCTAGATTTATGGCATCTAAATAGGTCACTGCTCTGGCTATTACGCAAACACTCAATATCCATCAACGGTCATAAAAACGTTTTATCTTTTATTTGATATTCATAATAATTGGAATTTTAATGCTGTTGACATAAATTATAATAATATATAGCTATAAAAGACGACATATTTACACGACAAAAATCTTGTACGTATTATATTGATTTGTGGTTGACATCGACCGGTGACATTCTTAACGTGACACCCCGCTTATTAACCCTCACGCACACTGGGGCGTCTACAACCACGCGAACGTATTCTTGCCAATACTAAAACGGACTTTATTTCAATAAACATAAAGATTTAATTTCAGTGATAAAAGCCACGGCCTATCGGGACATTATTTCCTCGCGCTGTCAATATCATTTCGTTGAAGAATGAACTTTTTATGTGCTGACGTACAGTCCATTTGGTGGAAAAAAAAATGACGATCTGCGCGAATAGGCGCGTCAAAAATTTCCCGAACGTTTTGGTTAAAGCACATTTAAAATAAAATGTCATCGATGCCTCGAGGAGATTTAGTCGTGTGGCCTTTACCACAGAAATTCAATCTTTATGCATTTGTGCTCAGAGTACATTTTCATAAAATATTAAGTGAAGTGTGTTCAGGGATTGATGCAGATTTGTGAAATAAATGTTTCATCGAAAACTAAAGAATATAAAGTTTGTAGGTGTATTTATAATTGTTTGATTGGTAATAAAAGTATTGGGCTTAAAAGTATTTTGGAATATCTATTAGGTAAATCATGAAACGGTCTGATTAACGTTATATGAATATTTGATTGGCTCATATTCGGAAGCGTGGCTTAATTATCGATATAATTACTTATTAAGTTGTTATAATATGATTTAAAATAACCTAACTAGCTACTTAATTTTACGAAGTATAAATAAATGCAGGGAGATCAAGTTCTATACAAAATTATGTTATTTTCTCTACTTTAACGTTGACCTAAGAGGGATAGAGTCTACAATAAAATCTCAGAAGTACTTAGGTTTGCCTAATTTTGGATTTTATATTTTTTTATTCTCTTAGAGACATCACCGAACGCACGCTTTGCAATCAAAGTGCGCAGGTTCAAATCCCGGCTCGCACTCCACTCGCACTCTGGGTTCCATGTGCGAATCTCATTTTCATCCGAGATTATCACTTGCTAAGAAACGGTGAAGGAAAACATCGTGAGGAAACCTGCACGTCTGAGGGAGTTTGACTAGTTCTCGATAGATGTGTGAAGTCTGCCAACCCGCACCGGGCCAGCATGGGGGACTATGGCCTGAATCCCCCTCGCATTGAGGGGAGGCCCGTGCCCAGCAGTGGGACGTTAAAAAGGGCTGTAGTAGTAGTATAGACATCACATTACTTGAAAAAATAATCATGATTCATAAATGTATGTTCATTTGAAATTATTGTTTTGACGTTACCACGAAGTACTTGACTGTAGTTGTCACCTGTTTTTGTAAGTTTTTAAACTCATATTCTTCAATCCACCCACCACACTCAATAAAATCAGAAAAGCGGAGCAACTAGTGATGTGCAAACCATTATTTTTCATATTTTATGACATCACAATTCGATGTAGAGATCGTAAATAATTGTTATGACGGCATTTTTACTTGGATACGCCTACGTGCGGTGTGTATATGCGGGTTTTTTTGTGATTAACACGATAAGTTTGTGTGTAAGATATTCATGTCAAACAAAATACATCAAAATCACAAGTTTTTTAAGATTATAAATGCGTTCTTTTTCACTGAGTGAGTGGAAATGTCGGAAGAGGGCGCCCGTGGAGGACCTTTCACGACCAGATTAACGGTCTCTTCCAGAAAGATAAAGTCCGTAGCACCCTAAACCGACGGAAGTGCATGAAAAGATGTATGACTGTGGATGAAGCTAAAGAGGTATGTCGGGATCGTAGCGTGTGGCAAACGGTAGTCTCTGCCTACCCCCATGGGATACAGGCGTGAGTATGTGTATGTCTTCTTCACTGTTATTTCTCAGTACGTTTTTACATATATTTAACAATTATATTTTTTTTGTTTCATATTAAAGGAGTTTCTTATGTCTTATAACTGAAATCGTAGCAGTGGGGTTAAAACGCATGTCAAGGCTAGACTCTGCATAGCTCCGTCATGAAGTGGCTCGCTTGCTCTCTGTTTTATTTCATTCGAGAGAATGTCAACATATTCTGTGACATAAGTCTAGTCTTGATGCATATGCTACAACTACAATTTCGCTTTACTTTTGTATTTAAATGCGCTTATTGTGTCTCTTATTTATTGTATCACGTTTTGTCAAAAAGTTTGTATAGAATTTGTTGGCTACCACATAACCTTATCAACAAAATGATGAACAATAAATCAAAGAAATAAAAAGAGCATAAAATTACACTTTATAATTATACAACGACCTCTATCGATCTGAGGTAACAATTGACTTTGAACCAGAACACGGAAGAATTAAACTTCAATTTTAAAACATAAAGTTGGTTGATGTGTTATTGTATAAAATTTAGTTTAATAGTGGTTATAAAAAATAGTTTCACGTTCATTGCGTATAGTGCGGGGAAAGTCGCATCTGTGACCGGACCGCAAGCCGTCGATGATTCGTCATGTTTGAGACAGGTTTACGATCGTTTGATGTAGGGTTACCACTCTTGAATCCATGATAATTCAATTTGAATAAATTAATCCACCTGATCTCACTAACCATTATTGTTAGAAATAGTCTTCAACTCTCAGAAAATAGAATACCCTACATGAGTTTCTGGCATAATTTATATTTAACAAAAAAATTACTGAAAAATACAATTATAATACTTTTAAAACATCTTGCATTAAAACAGGAACTACATATTTATGAATACCTAAATTCATTTACACAAAAGCCTTACAATGTCAAACTTATTAAAAAAGTGTTTAATGATTATGTCGATTTAGTTTGTACACAAACTGCTGTCAAATCACCACAAATATTGCCAACTTGCTCTCATGTTACGGCTGCGAGAAGGACGCCGATACGCTTGTTTAGTGTAGTTTACTTTGGTCCCAACATAATCAACTCTGTAAATGGTTTAAAAATCTCCGTCGATTTGAGGGGTAAGTGTACAACCCTATAATTTAAAACGCGTTCAACATTTTATAGAGCAAACAAGTGGCAATAAAAATGTGTTTTGACTTGCAAGCTGAAACGTGTTAATAGGGCTATCTGTTACGGAACCCTATAAAAAAAACTAAATTGGAACATTGTCAATTTTACACACGGGACTGACATGCGTCACGAAGATGTTATAAAAACGTTAACGTAGATACAAAAAAAAAAATATCTTTCTTCAAAGTAAACCTTTTGACTCTACCATGCAACTTCAAATCGTCTTTGAACAATTTCAAAGGCGAAATTATTCATATTAGTCCCTTATTATGGCGCTTACACTATATTTATTATGTCGATGCGACTAAGAACTAACGAAAAAGTGTCGTATAAGAGATTTTAAATTAAATTCAATCCTAGATCATTTGACAGCAAACAAACAGACCGTTTTTTCTATTTACATCGACTCTCCTAATGCAAAAGCACCCCTTAAAAATAAGATATCACTAAAACTAATAAAAAAAAACTAATGGATTACTTAACGTATTTTACAAGTCTGAAACCAACATAAACATTGTCGCGTGTTTTATATGAGTATAATTTAATTTTATAGTTCGTTTATAAGCGCGAAGCTAGTCGTTTCCGTAGTGCGGTGATTCAGACGCACTTGACCTAATTTGATGAATTGTGACTTAAAACACAGCTTAAACATTGATTAATAGATGACAGTCGTTTACGTAATCAATGATATATTTTATAAGGCAAGCACAATAGAGCCGCTCATGTTTTACACAATTCTAGTTACTGGATTATTATAACACAGTAGCAGTCTATTGCGCGATAATGCACGCAATTATGTAACCTTTTATTTTAAAATTAATAAAAAAGAAAAGTGTAGGTACCGGAGTCGAAGGCGCTTAGATTATTTTCCACGGAATGATAGACAGATTTAAAATCTCGCATTGCAGCCCATAAAAACTTTAAACTCGTTCATGACATGTCTCAATCACCAAACCTTCCGCATTCCCGTTGAGTGACAACGCGACGACCCAATGACCATGACGCCCTGCAACTTGACTCTTATTGGTATATAAATAAGATTGAATTTCTTTAACAATCGTTCGGCTTTCGAATCATCGATGACATTTCATTGAAAAATGTGCTTTTCCTATCAGATAATACAGTTCTTTTACATATCGGCAAAAAAGATAACGCATGTTTTCACGTTCCCCTTAGCTTAGGGCTTAAAATAAATGTATTGAGAGCATTATTCATTAAGATTACATCACTAACTTTCTCTTAATTCTTTCTTGGAATCGGAAACAATATTATGACAGGATTTCTTTCAGGTTTTCTACCAAATTAGTATCTACAGTATAGTTGATAATGATAATGCAATTTGGTGTGAAGCCTTCGACTCATGACCACCCACCGTTCTTCTTAATTCTCCTCCACTTTTGACATCATCTTCAACCTACTTAACATAATAGAAAACCCTGATTTCCTCAAGAAACTAATATTTACAATGTCAAGTTATTTTCTTATATTTACGCGAATACTATACATTGAAATTAAACTATTTTACGGATTTTATCGCGTTTATTTACTATTTTATTTTCCCGACGTTTCGGCTGCTTTACAGCAACCATGGTCACGGGGGGACTGAGGTGTTAGACGTCCTGATGTCATAGTTAATAACTGGGTACCCTCATATTTAGTTGTTGTTTGCGGTCCGATCCACGCAGAAAGTGCTTACGGTGTCCTGAGGTCTTGCAATGGTACACTTGGTTTTGGATTTAATCATATTGATTACTGGATCCCAAGTTGGTGGTAGCACCCAGCCATCTTCCCTATTGAAATTAGGATGTTTTTTAATTTCAATGGCCTCACGTATCATCCTTGGTCGAAGTCGGTGTTCTTTAGCGAGGATATGCGGTTTATCAAATCTGATATAATGGCGGGTGCGGTCCTGTACATGTTCACAGATTGCAGACTTCGTGGAGCGTCGGTGTTTCACGTCAGCTATATGTTCTTTTACGCGGGTTTAAATTGATCTTTTAGTTTGTCCTATGTAAGAGAGCCCACATTCACAATCGAGTTTGTATACCCCTGCATCTTGTAGAGGAATGTGACACTTGACAGGTGGTAAAAACTGACTAATCTTCTTCGGTGGCTTGAAGTAAGTTTTGATTGAAGCCCGTTTCAAGATCTAGCCAATCTTGTCTGTGACACCTCTTATGTATGGTAGTACAGCAGGTAGACGCTCAACTGTGGCTGGTTTCACTCGGTCACTGTGATGGCGGCGTGGGACCCGAAGCTTGTTGTCATGCAATACTTGCTTGACGTGGTGGATCTCGGCAGCCAGGTGTTGCTCATCACAGATCCCTTGTGCTCTCTGAAACAAAGATTTACCCACGGTAGCTAACTGTGTTGGATGGTGGTGAGATTCACCGTTTAAGTACCTATCGGTATGGGTCTTTTTCCTATACACGGTGTGGCCTAAGGTGTTATCAGGATTACGGATCACTAAAACATCTAAGAAAGCTAGAGTATTGTTGGCCTCTAACTCCATTGTAAATTTGATTTTAGAGTGTATGGAGTTAAGATGGTTTAGAAATGCTGTTATTTTGTCAGATGGTAATATTGTGAAAGTATCGTCTACGTACCGCTTGTAGAATCTTGGGGTCACAGGTGAAGTGCGAAGGGCTGTCTCCTCGAAGTCTTCCATGAATATATCGGCGACAACGGGAGAAACAGGAGAGCCCATCGCTACACCATCTACTTGCTTGTAGAACTGTTCATTCCACAACAGATACCCGGATGTGAGGCAATGTCTTAAGAGTTCAGCATATTCCTCAGGCATGTTATTCTCTGCTAGCTTCTTTGATACTATTTCGATGCAGTCTACTACAGGTAGACAGGTAAACAAGGACTGAACATCAAAACTGACCATAGTTTCATTGTCCGCAAGATGTAGATGTTTAATCTCACTGACAAAATGGTATGAATCCTTTGTATGTGCTCTTGTGTGTCCTCTTAGTAGTGAGAGCACCTTCGCTACGTGCTGAGCCAGACTGTATGTTGGTGTGTCAATCTGGCTTACAATGGGGCGCAGCGGGGCCTCGGGCTTGTGTATTTTAGGTAACCCATACAACTTAGGCGGTTTTGCGCACGAAGGTATCAATGATTTGACGTCTAGATTCAATGCGTCGGAGTGTTTCTTTATTAGATCGGTAGTTGTTTTTAACACGTTTGTAGTTGGGTCTGTTTTGACCTTTTTGTATGTCGTTTCATCCGATAGAAGTTCTAAAATTTTTGCATTGTAATCTGACGTATCCATTATTACCGTTGCATTTCCCTTATCCGCGCGACGCGATAAAATCCGTAAAATAGTTTAATTTCAATGTCAAGTTAAGTCAGGGATCTATTGACACAAACATAGAGGCCATAGACTAATCAAGTAACTCATGATTATTTTTACTTGCACTTACATTTACTCTCTTACACTTGTACTTACTCTCAACTCTACAGTAGACATCGTGCTAAGTTGTCCGAACGTAATAGAGTTCTAAATCCACACCAGTCGTCATCAATGTATATGCCCTATTTCATGACTCCTGTCAATCTCTACCCTGATAAGTGAGTCGTCATTCCCGCCCGTCTCTACATCTCCAGACTTATATTAATGAGCCGACATTAATACGGGCGCTGCTGCGACGTGACCGAAATACATCCCACTCGTCCCGAAGCTGCGTGTCATTATTTTTCACTTACACCTGTGCAATTTGTCCGGGTGAGCCGTGAGATATTAGGTACGGATTGATGTCAATCCGTGGAGGAAACTGTGCGCAATAAAATTTTAATGGTAATAATCTAGATCTGATGACAATGACAAAAGTATAATTATTAGATTTGGTAATAAGCTAGATTAGGACAAATGGAGAGAGGACAAACGAGAAATGTAGAATAAAAGTTTGAGCCTCGACCTCAGAGCCAAGTAACAACACATGCAAGTCCAGGTACCGATAGAAACCACCTATGTAAATTTGCTTAGTTTGTTCAAGTATAATTATGTGCACACTTGTAGCAAATTACTACTTTAGTACTTATCTTACTTATAACAAAATTTTACTTATACTACTACTACTATAGCCCTTTTAATGTCCCACTACTGGGCCTTCTTTCAATGCGAGGGGGATTCAGGCCATAGTGACGCTGGCCTCGTGCGGGTTGGCAGACTTTACACATCTATCGAAAACTAGTTAAGTTCTCTCAGACTTGCAGGTTTCCTCATGATTTTTTCCTTTACCGTTGCATAGCAAGTGATAGTTCGGATGAAGATGACATTCGCAACCTGCACACTTTGATCGCAAGGCGTGTGCTCGTCCACTCGGCTACCATTCCTGCAAAGTAGTATTATTTCCCCTATAGATACTATATTCTAGTCTCTTATTGGAATACATCATTTGACATTTTAATAACAAACCTAATCCTAATATCCATCAGATTAAATAAATTGCTACATTATGATAACCCAAAAAACCAGTATGTTTAATTGACCAAAACAAAATTCGATAAATGAATAAACACGTATAAACAATAAATAAAAACACGACAGGTGTCAACGCTTATGACATATCGTGTGGAAAATCCCATCTAATGATTCAGTGTGTAGCGGTCACTAAGATGCGTGGCATTGATGCTGGGGCTCCAAACTAATTGCCGTTCTTCTCTTAATCTTTAAACTTTTATCCAAAATTTTATCGCATTTTAGTGATAATAAGATTACCATGATCACCAGATCATGGTAAATTACCATACCTATTCGTCAGTTACCGAATGAAGTTAGCAATTACCAAAACAAACGCGAAGCACGTGCCACTCTGGTTCCGCTCGCTTTCTTTACATGTAGTTACTTGTTGATGTGAATCTACATCCGTATAAACTCCGCATTGATTGATGCGGATGTGAATGCGGATGCAGATGTCTGAATTAATGCGAATATTCCGCATTACGGATGCGGATGCGAATATTCGTAACACCCCTGATGGTAATCATACCATTGACGTAATCCAACGGATTTTTCTACAAATAAATCAATTTTGGAAGATCGATAACCATCCGTCAAGCTAAAGTCAAGTAAATTCTCAATTGGACTAGCCAAGCCATGTTCATTAAATCATGAGATTATATTTTTTCTTCCGCTCTTGATAGGTATAGTAATTCAGGCATTAGCGAGGCTCATCGTTTCACAAAAAGAAATATGAATAAGTTTAAATTAGAATATCAGTAGAACATGTTGCTTGGTACATTACTACACCTCGTCCTTAATAGTACTTTAATTCCTCTCCATTCAAAAGTTGCCTGGTAGAGATCACTTGTAGTGTAGGCCGCCAATTTTAACACTAATATTTTTATCATATATGTATAGTTTGTATTACATTAAGAGGTGGAACAAAGAGTTATCTTTTAAGCTTAAGTATAGATGATCTATCTACACTTAAGCTATAAAAGTGAAAATCTTAGGTAAATGTGAACTTTAACATCTATGGAACGTCAGTTCGAAATCACAAGATACACTAATCAACTTTGTTGTGCAACTCTCTTAATATGTTAATGGAAATAAAATACCACAGTGAGTAACAGGAAAAGTTTGAATACTGTAGCAAAACTTTCCAAGAAATCTGTCAATAATACTTAATGCTGATTGCTTCTCATAAACGTTTATCAGAACACTTCTCAGTAATTCGAGAACCTTCCATGTGTCCTTAGAAACAATCTCATAAAACTCTAGTTGCTATAACAGCTTTTAATACAAAAACATTTCCAGAAAACTTACACCAGAATAAACACAAATATTTCATAACCAACGGGACAATACATCTCGTTAAATAATTGCCCAATAATAAGATCTTACTATGCGCCAACTTTTACCGATTGACAGCCAAACGACACAGATGTCGCGGCATATATCACAGTCTCTATTTTACGACCAGTTTCCACAACTACGTATGACTATGACAAATAAATCAAATTAACAGAACTGGACACTTTTATTAAGATACAAATAGATTTGGGAGGAAAAAAACAGAGTGTCTGACTTGAGAACAGGTATTTTGCATGTGATTTGAGCGCGTCAATGTTAATTCTAGGTACTTATACATGTAGCTAGCTTTAAATAACTCCTTCTATGTCCAACTACATGACTATAAAGTCCGCTACAGAGACAAAACCCTGTATCCAGTAAATATCTAAAGTTTTAGTGCAAACTTTGATACGCTTTTGACTTTTGAGATAGTGGATAAATCGGTATCAATTCAACGTAAGTTTCAGTAAAATCGGTATACATTTGAAAATATTTTCTAGTATGATGCAGGGAGTACTCATGAATAGGTACAATATCTGTGTAATTCAAAGTCAGAACTGTTATCAAAATCGTTTTAAACTTAATTATAAATATAATTCTAAGAGAGTTCGTCATATCTGGGGGCACGGCAGTGCCCCCGCCAAGACGAGCCAAGCGAAGCGCACGGGCACCTACCTTTTTCGAAACGTTTCGCCGTATTTTTTAACCCTCGTAAGTTTGGTTTGGATAATCTAATTGTCACGCACGAGCTAAATGACAACACTGACAAATAGTTTGGAGTTTGAATAACCATTCTCACATGCTAATAATATTTTACCAATACCTCATAAAGTATCTGTGAATCATGTTTAAAAAACTCTCACATTTGACAATCAGCTCACACGACGACTGACTCACATGCCATTTAGAAACATCTATGGTCCACATTAAAAAATAAAAACCCCCGCATACGATACTAATGAGACACAAAACCTATAAACTAACACTTTTGTTGCATTAAAAGAAATAATGGAGGCTCCGGTTCGTGTCACATGGAGACTACTAGACTGTACCGCCACGAAACGAGCACAACACGACATAAGTTCACATAAAACCAACAACAAATTTCCACTTTAAACAGTCGAATGTAAAGTCGATTTTTCTACTTGCCGGTACACCGTTTAAGATTTTGAATTTCGAACAACGACATGCAGTCATGACATTAAATTGTAATCGAACACTATAGTGCGGAAACATACGGGAGGAGGTTGTGGGCGCGGGAGCAAGCATATTTATTAATGCACTCGCAAAAAAACGCTACCATATTTTTTATTAAGAACGTTGAGAATGTATGGCCTTATTTACTGGTTACAGAGAATGATATTGCTTAAACAGAATAAAAAAAATTACTTTTTAAGTATTTGAATGTATTGATATTTGCTTTGACGTCTCGTCGCATTGACATATAACTTGTCAAATTCGACGACAAGGCTTAAGCTTGGACTTTATATAATTAAGTTGATAAACGCCAATAGCAATTGCAGGTTCAAATTCCGACATGGCGGCGCCAAACGTAGACATATCCATAGATTACGTTACCACACTTTACAGTGACGTTCGCAACGAAATATCGCGTACCGATTGTATAAATATGCAGTTATCTTTCTTTTTAGCTAACGTACCCCTGCATAATGCAGGCCGGCTCTGGATGTAGCCCACGTGTGCTTCCAATAAAATTTTACTACGCCCGCATTGTTCTATATGGATTTGGCGAGTGGGAGCGAGACGGCGCATAGGCCATTTTGTTAGGGCAATAACGGAGCGGCGCTAGTGACTATAAGTCGAATCGGGCTCGATGTCGGACGGCATAAATGGCATTATTTTTTATCGCCGACCCCGTGTAAGGTAGACATTTTCTTTGCATTGATTTTTCCGAGGCCTTTTATTTATTTATTGAATTGGTGTCTATTTATTTAAATAGTTTTTCTAATATTTTTTCATTTATCGGTAAACAGTTACGGCGTTTTATATAGTTTGAGCTCTTGAGGTTTTGTCACTTTAAGTAATAACCAATTTACCTACTTTGAGAACACTTTTTATGTAACAATGTAGTAAATTTGAAGATGAATTCAAGCTTTCTGTAAGTTTAGGGGTCTATATTGTATTATGACTATTTCGCATGGGCAAAAATATTAGATTTTTTACTTCGAAAGGAGTAACTATTACGCTTATAAGTAGTCCATATAGTGTAAGCAGCGTTTAGAACAAGACGTAGATTCTGGCTAAAAGGACATCCTAAAAGGATGAAAAAAAATACCAGCCATAAATACCACGAAGATCGTAGTACCGTAGTAATTAGATGAAAACTAACTAACTACAGCCCTTTTTAACGTCCCACTGATGGGCACGGGCCTCCCCTCAATGCGAGGGGGATAATTAGATTATCGAGTTAAAAAAAAAATACTTATCACATTTTTTTTATGTTTCACAGGTAAGTTCCCATTCCCACGAGCAGGCTGCTGCCTGCAAGGTAAATAAAAACCGAAACAAAAATAGTTTTTAATTAATATCGAACTGTGATTGATTAATATGATAAATCCGATGCCTGGCTGTCCGTCTGTCTGTGCGTTGATTGACAGGTTTTGGTTATAATTGACATGCGCTGTGTTAATTGAGCCCGTGTCAGTGGCGACATGTTCTTGCTTATCTGTGTGATGATAAAAATAATTACAGAAATTAAATTAAAAATAAAATTTTTAAGAATCTTTTGGTTTGTTTTGAAAGTAACAAAGATGAGAAAAACATCAAGTAATAGCTGTTACATAAACATGCTCTTATATAGAGTTTAGTTTACGAATCTCAATTAAGTTAATTGAAATAAAAATATGATTTAGGATCCCTTGATTATTGGGTATAAAAGTCTACATAAAGAAGAAGCTACTTATAATGTTGCTATCGACTAAAGTATAGGTTGGGTGGGATATTTTATTTGTCTCGCAAATTATAGTTTTATGAGCAATTAATAACAATATTACATTAAATGTTCATTTCGGCCTTCATGAGCGATGTAAGTCAAGCTAATCAATTAACCAAACAATGTATCAAAGCATACATTATTTAGTATCAAATTTCAACGTTAACAACGATGGATAGAGTCGAAAATAAATAAATTTAGTCTTGCGGTTGAAACATTACTGTGGGGCGGTGGCATTTATGTCAAGTGCATTCGGTCAATCAATAACGTTCAACTGTTTTGTGGCTCGGTCATAGAGTAAGCGAGATTGTAGAGTTGGAAACATATATTTTTAAAACTTACTTGCCTAATGTATACCTATGTACTATCTGCATGATTTTGACTCTGCACAAAATAACTAAATGTTTAAGCCCAATGCAATATCTCTACATTACACCTTATTCATTAGAAGTCGCTTATAAAACAGGCAATCCGGACCAAGCTTGAGTCTTCTTTCTACAATAATTTGTACAGTAACTACAATACAAAAACCGACTTCAAAAACCTAGGTGCACTAAAAAGCTACAAATAACCTTACAATTCATTACATTTGGAGTTGGTGCCAATCAACGTCGGACAAGGCAAATACACACATGAATTGGCACCGACTCCAAATGTAATGAATTGTAAGGTTATTTGTAGCTTTTTAGTGCACCTAGGTTTTTGAAGTCGGTTTTTGTTTTTTGTTAAAAATAATTTTTTTCACGATTTTTAGTGTCAATAATCGTTGAAAATTTGCAAATATTATCACCTTATAACAGCCCTAAAAAAGTAAAAATTTACAGCCAAAAAAAAATCAACCCCCCTCACCCCCCCTTTCCACCCCTTTGGGGGTGGGTTTCAATCTTTGTTAACAATCCGTATTAAACAAAAAAAGATTTTTCGAAATCGGTTCACTAACGCCGGAGATATGCTGTATTCCGAATTGGACCCCCATTTCACCCCCTACATATTTTTTCTTTCAAAATTCCTGAAAGACGTGTTTTTTTATTTTGTATGTTAAATATATATACAAAGTTTCAAGTCGTTCAAAAAATATTTTTGAAATTATGTGACCTTCAACCCCCCATTTTCACCCCCAAGGGGTTAGATTTCTGATAATATTTTGGAAATGGGACCAACCTTGAAGAATTCCCTAGCAAACCTAAAAAAAAATTTCGAAATCGGTCGACAGACGCCGGAGATATGCGGTAACATACATAAAAAAAAAAAAAAAAAAAAAAAAAAAAACATACGGGTCGAATTGAGAACCTCCTCCTTTTTGAAGTCGGTTAAAAAAATAAGACACTTTATGACATTTGTCAGCCGAAGAAATAAAAGGAATTATTTTGAAGATCTTTGGTATGTCGTTTCTGCTACATATTTTTTAATCACTTTATTGTATTATCAATATGTATGTCAACCAAATGTCTTACTGCGACAGAAAGTTTAATTGGAAAATGACAATTCAAGGTAACGGTGCATTCGCGCGTTTTAATCAGCGTTTTGTGTTAAAAACATAATAATTAATGTCCACAATTACGTACTCGATTTCGCTGGCCGAGTTAATTTTGATATATCGATGTTATTAATCCGTTTATTTGCGAGTCTGCGGGTGATGTTGGTGTGTTCTCGTTTAAAAAAAAACTGCAACTGAACTCGTGAAATGGATATGATCCATAATTGTAGTTTAAGGAGGTCAGTGCTTGATTTGCAATGTATGCAATGCAATGTATATTTACTTACACAAATTAAAAGAATTCAAATCTATTCGCTTATCCCGATGTATTTGCTTAATACTTACAATAACTTAGATACCCCATATAGGTAACAACGAACGTCCATGTTAAAAAGTAAATTTGGATGATGGGACTTGGGACGTAATTTATCTCACAGCTTTAATTATACACCATAATGTCTTAACCATAACGTTAGATATATTTTTCGCGTGCCATGAGAACTCAATTAACTTGAGTGCTGTTTATTAAGCCAGCTCTTGTTACTGGCTTTCTGCAATGAAAACAACAATTTCAAAGGCTCACCTCGAGTTGTCATGTTGTCATCGTGAAAGCCAATCAATCAGTTGTCACGCTGGCCGCCAGCACGCGACGGGTCAAGGGGACCCTTACGTCACGCTCGGCTCTCCGGAGGCTAATTGTAGAAAGAAGGCTCTGAGCAATAACAACACGGTCATATTATTGTCAAATTTTTCTACTAACTAATACAGCCCTTTCAACGTCCCACTGCTGGGCAAGGGCCTCCCCTCAATGCGAGGGGGATTTAGGCCATAGTACACCACACTGGCCCGGTGCGGGTTGGCAGACTTCACACATCTATCGAGAACTAGTCAAGTTCCCTCAGATGCAGGTTTCCTCACGATGTTTTCCTTCACCGTTTTATAACAAGTGATAATTCGGATGAAGATGAGATTCACACTTAAAATCCAGAGCTGCGAGCCGGGGTTTGAACCTGCAAACTTTGATCGCAAGGCGTGCGCTCGTCCACTGGGCTATTTTCTACTAAGCAGTCTGTAAATTAGACCAAACGACCTTGACAATGCAAAAATAAATATAAATTGATGGCGTTCAGTTTAATTGAAATACTAGTGTGTGCAGGTTTCCCTGTTAACGTGGCTTCAATAATTCCTTTTTATATAGTAGAAGTTGACGGGATGGGGTCATTCGCCATCTTTACCACTGTTTACCATAATCAATTTTTACAAGCTTTTATTTTTTATAATGTGTATTTATTAAAAATTTCCTCGCTATTAATTAATCGGCATTACCATAAATACCGCAGGCATTCCTGATCGTAAAAAAACAAGAAGAAGAAGTTGACGTGCCCCAATCTTGTTAGAGCCAGTGAGGCTAGTGAGGAGTATGGCTATGAAACTGAGTAGTACATGAAACTAATTAACAAAATTATAATTATTATAATAGAAAAATAATGTTGGTTACCCACTAACCGTAGTGTGGACATGTTTCAACGGAATCTATCAATCAGCCGTCAAGCCGGTCGCGGCGACACGCGACAGGTCAAGGGGCCCCGCTGTGACCCCCGCCCGCCCCACGCCGCGGCGCCAGGGCCCCGGGGACATCCGGCCAGACCCACTTGATTGATTTCGCGTTATGTCTACACTGTGTTTCTTGTAGTTCAAGATTTTTATGATTACATCTAGAACATTTAAACTTATATTTTCTGTGAGTAACATATTTATAAAATGTCGTCTGATATAATTCTAATAGGTTTTTTCGTATACAGAACTAAATGATTACTCAATATTATTTGGAAGAATTACGTTAAACATAGTAAAAAGCTATCCAATTGTCAAAGTAATTAAGTAGGTAACATCATTGCAAAATTGGGACATTATGGATATTATTATTTTATTAATGTTTGAAGAACTATAGTTTTTTTTTTAATAGGTAACTATTTTAACACGGAAATATGGAGCTTCTGCATACCTAATCATTTGAGGAATTGTTTCCTTAAACATAAGGAACACAATAATAATAATCATCGCATTCAAACGCCGAAATCCATCGGGCGTCGTAATCTCCTCCTGAAATATTAATTCTCATCATATCGCGAATGATTGACGGGTGTCTACAAGGGATATATCCGTCACGGGCGCGGTAAACAGACCCCCCTTCTCCCGCTCACCCCCCGTCTGGCCCCCGGACCCCCCGTCTGCCCCCCGAGTGGAATATCTCAATCTTTAGCGCGATTTATTGATTGATAGATTGATTCCTCGTGGTAAAGAGGATGATGAAGTTTGCAATTTGTTATAAAGATTTTAAATTAATTAGACTTGTAAGAATTATTTAAGTAGGCACACTGATTGGCTGATCTAAAATGCTTTATAGCAATCATCTGTTTACTATGTCATTGCAGAATACTTTGGTACTTAGTAAACAATGCTTTTGTACGTTATTTGTAAATGGTTTAAGCAGTTACCATTTGCAGTAGCATTCATATTAAGGCTCACGTTAAGGCATCTTTCTGTTTTAATGAAACGAGCATTAGTGTCTTATAGGCAAAGGTTAACTATAACCTCGTGCGTGTCATCGGGATATCAGCCATATGTACACACTATAAGATCACTTTTCAAATAATATCATCTCACGACTTAATACGGATTCCATTATGTTATTAAGACTTTTCCCTGTCTGTTCACAATAAGCTAACTTTTATTTCAACTTGGGGAAACAATCGTCGAATATTGCGCGCGCCAAGTGGTGCGAGGCGTGAAAGTCTCGACGAAAAAAAAGTAGTCGCAGACCTCCCACTTCAGAGGCGACATCTGTTAGCTATTTGTCAAACATCGTTTACTATTTTCGTCGGAAGAGTGGAACATTCGCTTTGTCGGTCGATGCAACGAGCTTGAACTTAGGCGGGATGTTTTACACTTATGAATAATAAGACAATAATTAGACAGACCGGTCCGTCAAAGCCCGCGCGTATAGTTCTTGCCAATATTAAACCAAAGCATGGCGCCACGAAATTCGCTCGCGCTGTGAATGACATGGATCTTTTGGTATTGACAAAAATATTGACACGCGTCTCGACGCCCCAGTATTCCCAGGTTTTTAGTCTTTGAATTGTTATTAACGTGACAGTAACATTTGTTTTCCTACTGATACTATTGCTACCTACTGGTACTGCTGCATACTTACTACTGCTACTGGTAACTGCTGGATATTTAGGCTTCAAGTCTAAGGTGGTTTCTAGTGGTAGCGAAACACATCGCATTTCGTTTTTAACCGACTTCGTAAAGGGAGGATGTTCTCATTTCAAACCGTATGTCTTTTTCGTAATTCGCAGCTGAACTGATTTCACTGCAATAAAATATATTATCTAATCCATCAACTGCACAAGAGCGTATTTCCTTTGACACACCACAACGTGTGTATGAATCTCGGACACTATTTCGCTATTTCCAGTTCAATAACTTTTATCACATCGCAATAAAGGTTAAAATCGACCGTTCTGTTACCGAACCGGTGCGAATTTTCTGCATTTTTTATGATTGCTATTCAGTTTTCCTGTAGTGCGTTATGATAGGGTTGAATTTTGATTGTAATGTGGTATGATTAAGTTTGTTGAAATGTGTAAGGTTGTTTTGATGGAGTGGCCCGTCAATTAAGTACGAGAGGGTTCAGTAGGTGCGTCTTGGGTGTGATTGAGTGCAGTCATGCAGATTCACTCAGGAGATATATTTAGTTTGATATGAGAGTTTTATTATTGTGCTTTCACATTATTTATGTACTTTACGATGCCTTTCAGAAGAAATGGGAAGTTATTGGGGGTACAATCACTGATCAAGTTTTAATTTATGAATTCGGTTTTTGAAATTTCTTTATTAGCACATAACTAAGTATCCAATATCCATGTGTTTTGTTGCGTTCATCGTTTCCAAAAAAGGCGTGACTACTTACTAAAAATATATCGCCAGACTGGGAGCGGTCCCAGTTACACCCAGACCTGCGCAAATTCCAAAAAGGCCGTTTCTGAAATTTGCTGCTAACGGAAATCGAACCTGCAACTACCTGGTTGAGTGAGCCGAGCAGCCTCAAACTAAAACACCAAGCTGTCGTCGAAAAAAATTATACATTTAAAAGTTAATCACAATCGACAAAAAAGAACTGAATCAAACACAGTGTTTATCCATCGCACCTGCATTAGCCTTATTCATAACGCGGTACATAAGGCGGGGGAAGGAAAAAATCGATCATCGGTACACTGTCCGACCCACATCGACTTTGGCTGTCAAGTTTGATTGAATCAACACACTGTGCAGACGTGTCAACTTACTAGATACGACGGATTAACTGTGGCGGACCGCGGACTAAGGTGACGGATAATTGAACTGGTTTTAATGGTGCTGGTATAGGTTTTATTATCTACGTGTGGTAGGTGTGTAAAATGAAGGTTGTAATAAAATTCTAGTGTGCAGAAATATTTTAAAATAAACAACAAAATGTCTATCTATCGATCTTAGACAAGTTTATATAGTCTACATTGATAGGATGAAAAATAAAAGTATCTTATTAATACTAAATACTTACTTTTCGGGAATAAAAATCGTTCATAATCATAAAAGAATAAAGTCCGTTACGCCATTCACTACGTAATTCATTTCAAGAAACCCATCTCACTCCGCCCGCCCTAATTAGCGGGGGTCGGTGAAAGAAAATATTTTTCAAACGCTGTCACTTCTAGTTGCTGTGGAGTCCACACGAAGAGTAAATAAAGCGTCGGTCGACAAAGACGTCCGTCTGCGCGTGACATCTGAGCGACGTGTGTCGCCCCCCTCGCCCCCCCGCCCCCCCCGGCGCCCCTTAGACCCCCAGTTCTTGTCGCGTGCCCCCCGCCCGCGTCCGACGCCGATAATGATGTTAACTCACCGTTTGAGACCGGGCCCCGCTTTGTTACGTTTTTTGAGCTAGAGCTCATTGTATTGTGAGTAGGCTTCTTAATTTGATGTTAATAGGTCCAAATAATTGTGGGCATAACTTGCGTTTACGCATCGACAAATGTTAGTATTTTTAAATGATTACAACATCCATTATTGAATATATTGCGTTGACTTTATTGCGGCTCGCAATAAAATATTCGCGTTAATAATCTGTTACATACAGTACTTGGTATTATTTCATTGATAAGCTAGCTACTAATATTTTAACATAATTGGGAATGTCAATGCGATGTGATAAAATCGCAAAACAACGTACAAAGCATGAAGTTGCAGGACGTACATTCACATTTTCTTGCACAAAAGTCCATAAAAATATAAGTTCCAACGGTCGCTATGGAAATCCCATAACAGAAGGAAACTGCAACACAATTTGCTCCAAATAAATTTCATCAGCGCACGAATCCCAGCCGGACGGCGAACTCGACTTGTACAGTAAATTGTCTTCAAGAGCTGACCGACCCCCCTTTTTACCTACACAGGGGGGCTGGGGGGCTCAAAGGAGGCCACCGACATTCCCCCGTTCGTCTTGCTTATGACTGACGGCCGGACAGCTTGAGTGATTGAGAATGACTGGAGACTTAATGCGAGCGGGCGAGATGAGAATCGCGCAAATCGAAAAGCCGGAACCGCCGCAACACCTCCGTACGATAAATACCTCTAAGCTAAACACATACGATTGCGTTCACTTTGGCTAGTAATTAAAGTTACGGCCAGGGTTGCCACAATAAAGTTTTGCACATGTTATTATTGTAAATTAAAATATACGTTGCATCGTTTTAATACGCTTTGTGAGGTGTTTGTAATTAGTGATGCGAGCGCGGTTGACGGTTGATAGATGGCACCGCGGAGCATATCCGGTGCATGCGGCGTTATTATAACTAATTGGCCCTCACAATGACGTGTGGATAATAAAATATGAAATAAAATTGTGATCAATAAGCGTTCTAATTATAGGTCGATGATCCTTAAAACTGCTGTAATAATTACTTACATTTTTGGATTTCCGATTTAACGTCGAAGGTCGATTTTGCATGTGTCTCACCAATATAAGTCGGTACAAGGAATATCGTATAATTACTAAGTATACAATTATACTCATATACACGCAACGTCTGTTCGTCCGTCTTTCCGGACGGAGAGGCAATCAGTCCTGTCACATCACTGACTTGGTGTAATAATTGCTTAAGTAGACCGTTCTTCATAATATTGATTTGCAAAATTATAGCAGTGGCAATATGAGATTTAAGTGCTACATAATTGAGTTTAATTTTTAAGAAAGCAAAGTATATAGTTGCAACCTTTTTCAGTACACATGCTTGTTTCAAGTTCAAGACAAAGGGGCCACTTTTCTGTCATTTGTTTTTCTATCATGATTAACAGTCAACAGATCGCCCAACATGCAGACCAACTAGTTGTACAACACGTTCTTAAAATCCTCAAGTTGTTTTACCGTAGGTATACCAAGAAGGAAACATACAACTTTTACCACCCACGACACAACATAATGCGTCCAATAAGGGATTTTATTGCATCTAAGTTATTTGATATAAGGATAGGTCAGGTTTTATTTATTATTGACATAGAGCTACGTAATCAAATAGACAAACCAGTTAAGTAAATCATCATCATGCCTCTATTCCCCGAAGGTGTAGGCAGAGGTGCACTGTAGTGCAACCAGTCTTCGCCGATGTATTTTGGTCCCAATGTAATAGGGGGCGAGCCTATTGCTATTATACCGGGCACATTCTCCCTCAATACGAGGGAGATGTTTGGGCCATAGTCCACCATGCTGGCCCAGTGCGGGTTAAGTACCATTTTAATTCTCAAAAAAAAACATGTTTCATAAGCAAGTATCAAACATAATATTGTGACACAAATTCCAAAACTCCCAAACAAATACTACCTAATTTCAAGGTCTTCGTGTAATTTTCTTCTGTTTAGTTGATATATTTTTTTTTTTTTTTATGTGATATGCAATTAACACAAAATATTCATAGGTTCATTGTAACACGGCTCTGATTACGCTCATCAGGAAGTTGCATTTTGACATAATAATATTAAAGTAATCATAAAATGATGGTTATAATACCTATAACCAACTATCATTTATTCCATAAAACAAGAATTTAGTTTCATTACGATTTACATCTATGACTCTTCGACTCAGTACCAGGATCACATAAGGTATTAAAAGGTCGCAAATTATCGAAGAAGTATACAAAGCTATAATTGCGTTTTATATCAACTTTAATGCATGTGAAATAGAGTGTATTTTCGTATGAAAGGTGTATTTGTAAAGTTTGTAAAGCGTAGGCGTCAGACATGATGATCGGTCGACAATTTGATTCGTAATATATCGATACGGTAGAGTTGTAAACAAGCCGATGTAGGTGGGTATGGGTTCGAGTCTCAGACGCGAAAGTTCTGTTTGGCGTGTGGCTGTAATAAAATGTCTGGTCTGTTCAATAATTTTGTGACTTAAAGAAGGGATTTTAGGAGGGCCGATGCAGTTTACTTTATACTTTAGAGACTCTACCATTTCATATAGAGTCGTTGAGCTTCGGTTCGAGAACTTTGCACATATATTCTTATTACATATGACTAACATAAAATTTTGTTATTTTATACTGACGGATGTAAAACGCTCAGGAAACTCACTGTATAGTTGATGTTAAATAAATAAAATAGTTTTTGAGTTATGAGGGGGTTAAAAGTTCCAAATGGTTCGTGTAATATTACACACGGTGCTGCTCGCCAGCTTGAACTGGCTTGACATGCTACCGCGTGTCTAGATGCTTGTCAATCGATCATACAATTGTTGGTTCGTATCACGAGTGGTATTTCAATTGTCACTCAATCTGTTTGGAAATGATTCTCGACCATCATGTGGTACATATTATGCGCACTGACTTGCCGTTGTATTTATTTTAAAATTTTATCGAGCTTGGTTTACAGTCAGTTGCAATATTTTCCACATTTTAACGTAAAGCTATGTATAAATCTAATATTTATTGCTACAATATTCAGAAAACATAATATTTAGATAAAAAAAAACAATTTTATATATTATTTACAGTTTTTATGTAAAAAAAATATACAAGTCGAATTGAGAACCTTCTCCTTTTAGAAGTCGGTTAAAAAGTAAATTAAAACGTATAACCAACGGGTTACGTAGAATATAGAGTTTGAGCGTAGCGCAAAATAAAAATATATTTGAGGTAGAGTCCCTTATGGAAGCCTGAAATCTAAGTACCAACAGATTTATATACTTTATGAGCGTATAGAGTCATCATTATTGACCTTTATCGAGTTTTAAAAACTTCAAATATTAAGGATATTTTAATCAAATTTAACTTTAGAACCCTTAAGTTACATGAGCAAAGTGGAGTTTACATATTTTAAACAATATTTCATAAATTCAAATTAATTAAAACCGAGAACCATGAGAAATCAAACTGCCCACATCCTGTTAACTTTCTACAAGCACAGCTAACACCTTCAATATGCAATAACAAGTTATTCATCCACAACACTGCACACGAAAAATCCACCTAAGTTCTTAGCATATAAAGTTGCAAGTCATTTAAATGTGCAATGTAAAGTTTACATGATATAACAAGCGTTGGTGTAATGTACCAGGGATCCGTCTGTCTGTCTGTTCTTGTTGTGATAGAAGACTTCCTGATTTGTTCTGCAGGTGGGGCGTTGCACTTATAAGCAGCGGATTGGATGATAGGCGATGCGAGAAACGATAAAATAATATTTTTTCATATTCATACCAGGTAGTAGTTTGGTAGGTCGCGCATTAGCAAAATTTATTATAGCTATGTTGTCGAAAAATCGTGTAGTTACTTACAATTTTATTTACGTAGTCTACGTAATAAAATCTTACGTAATGTGACTAGGACAGAATACGTTTAACGCTACTTAAATAGTTTATATGCTTGAGCTGATTCTAAGCTTAAGCACGAGGGTGACTATGTTTGTCCTATATACTATTTTTGTAAAGCTTAAGCATTATTGTACTCAGATGGTCATCAATGACTCTAGAGTCTCTACAGACTGTAGAGGCTAGCTTCTAGAATCGCTATTATATACCCACTGTATCATAGACAAAACATGTCGCAGATCTAATGTGTGATCCGCGGCAATGTGCGCCGGCGCAGGATTTTGATTAAGGGCGTCCACGCATACGCAACGTTCGTACCGTGTTTATGGCCATCTTCGGTGCGTGGATGAGATATATAGTTGGAATATAAGACAAACTTAATTGGTTATTGAAACTGTACTTTCGAAAAGTTTATTGCAAACAATAGATGTCGCAAATGGAAATAGATTCAAGACTTTTTTTAAATATTTGTTTTTAATTTTATAATTTTTTGTTTCAGGTAAGCTTTTTTTAAATAGCTGATTACATTTCGATTGGTAAGCATTTGAAAAACAATTTAATGATTACGACGATGAAATAAATTGACAGTGAATACATTTTAAAATGCATTTGATACTTTAAAGTGTTCAGTGTCATATAAAGAGTAGGTACATATGTCTGTAGTAGATCGCCTCACAACTCTTCACCTTTCAAGTGAAACTATTCACAAAAATCACTTTATCAATCCACCCAATAGTGTTCATGCCGGGTAGGTAGGAAAACCTTAAGTCGGAGATGACCGATTAGATCAGTACAAAGCTACCCGTCAGCGCGAGGAGCGTCAGTGACGTTTATCTCCTCTGAGGAGTGACAGCAGGAGCGGGGGGTGACCCACTGCCCGTCCGACTTGTCGGGAATTTATGGTCGTTTTAGTTTTTACTTTACTAAATAAATAAAGTTGTATTTTCATGCTTATCTCGCCAAGGAAGATTGACTGGTCTGAGAGTTTTTTGAAATGTAAAACTTGGATTACTTACTCTGAAAAGCCTAATAGACATCTATTGTACCTATTCACCGAACTGTGTAAGTATTAATTATAAAATTTAGCGGTCTCGCTCACGCGTTGTGCCCATAAAGGAGACTGCAATACGTGGTTTAGTAGATGTTAGAATCAGGACATATCGTGCGTGATATTTGTCGTATCTAATCATGATATCATTAAAAAATAAACGAACGACTCTTAATACGATATTACTGAGAGTAGGACTAGGCAGGACATATTATCTTCCATTTTCACGAAATCATTAAATTTAATGGTATATGATGAGTAGTGGCTCCACCTGGAAGTAATTAATAGCAAGGACAAAGTCCCAGGACATATAAATTATCAGTTTTGTTCATAGAAAATCTGCAACGGGGTATATGGTTGTCAAAACATTTTACTTCTATACAAAACACAATCACATTCTAAATATAATCTATGGTAAACGTAGCTTAACATTAAAAAAAGAACACCGCGAATAATCGCAAGGGTATTAATCGCATCATACACGCCGAGCCTTATCGCAGCGATCTGCGGACTCGAACTCGCGCCCTCCGGCGGCCGGCTGATTGATGGCTGGACTAGACGGCGAATGGAGGCGGTAAGAACGGACAGTGATATAGGTACGAAAAGCTAAGGTTGTTCTAAGGTAGGTAAGGCACAACGCGAGGTGAGATAGGAAAAATAAAAAGTATAAATCTTTTCTAATTACTGTATAATATTTTTTTTTATTGCAAATGCTGAAACGAGGAATATTCATTTTAATGTTCCTTATTGTAATTTTACCTGTGCATTAACTAGGAGACGCCCTAAGGTCATGCCTAAATATAGAGCAGCAGTGTATAGGTATCACGTGTAGGCTCCACTTATTGTTGGTCAAAACAGGCACAAACAGTAAGGCATATAGGCATCAGAGATATTTCTACAAATTTTAATGTCGCTGACGAACCTGCTTCAGCTGCACCGTTCAGTATGTACTCTGAAATTAGATGGAGGCATTTTTTCGAAAATATATTGTTTTCTGGGATAAAAAGAATCATGTACCTATTTTCTAGGATATATAAAAAATGTATTCGCTATTATGTCTCCAAAGTACGCACGCTTGGTTACCCTATCTGAAAAGCTGCGCGTGCGCTTGACGCTTAAATACAAATTATAAAATGCGCGGCGCGAAGAACAAAGGGAATCCTTATCAGCCGAGGGCACCATATCTGTCTGGTGCCTACGTTGTTTATGTAAAGGTATGTGTTCTATACTATCTCTATAAGGGACTTATGGTCGTACTAAGCTGTACTGCATTCAGCATATTATCATCCTCCTCATGTTTAGAAAGTAAGAACAAGACATCAATGCTTTAGTGCTGACAGATTTAAGTAAGTTTAGTCGAAGCTTATGCAAAACAAATTAGGTTCAATATTTAGTGATATTTTGACCTTAAGACTTGACAGCTGACAGTGGGTATTTATTGCGTTTATATTCCATTACCCGAATTGAATTATCTAATAAAAAACATATTAAAAACGGCAATAGATAATAAAAGTTAAGTGCATCTAAATATATCAGGAAAAAACTCAGAAGAAATATAATTTAATTAAAACATTTTATGGTCTCATGCTTATTTTAATCAGTCGCTCTGTCATCCTAACATATTTTCTTAAAACTATCTCTCTCTAAATCTAAATTTAGATAGAGTCATTTCGCATTTAATCTATTTACAAGAAAGCTTCCAGAACATAGTGCAACCAAAAGAGACTGTATGCTTGTAATGTCATAAATTATACACAAATTTAATTTATTTCTTTCAATTTCAAGAAAAACCATATTCAACATTTGTCAACGCCACAGAAATCTGTGGTCGTCCATCCGTCGCCGTCGTTGCGCCGGCGCATCAATCAACCGATAATCCAATTTAATTGATTACGTCACTCGATCAATTACTGTCGTTCCAAATTCAAAACAGGAAGCGCGCTGTTATTACTTTTTTGTCGTGTCAACTGACTTGTTTTTTTATATTTAAAGTTACAGTATTGCTGTAAATATGCTGTCGGGAAAGTCTTAGAGAACCGTAAAGTGTGTTCTAAATAGGAAATGTTTAACAATATGCCAAAATGCTGATTAGGTGATTTAAGCCTTGTGGCAAAAGCTAATTTTTAAAAACCCTTGTTTTAACTGTACTTAGCCGATTGCTAGATCATAATCGACTGATGTTTATTTTGATTGCCAAAACTAACTTCAAATACATAGTCCAGTATATGTTGATTTGGATCTAAAAATCAATATCCAACACTTCGCTCTTACAGTGACATAATACCATAGTATTGTTATTATGATAAATTATTTCCAAGGCAAGAGACCTCGTTATAATAGCCACATATTATGGTTCATTCCTACCATGATTGATACGTACTTGAACCCAACAATACGTCAATCAATACGAATCAATTATCACCGGAATCACGACGAGTCAAATGATTGACGGAGAGCCGAACAGGTGGCGAGATGAATAATATTATAATTGCGGGAGGATACGTCTTAATATCTGTAATGACGGGATGCTGGGCCGGTGAGACTAACGCCGGTTGAATAAACATCTATCAATCAGTGATGGTAGCGCGTTCAAAAGTGGTTCCATTGACAGAATAGTGAGGATATGCTTTGCACTCCTTGAGTTGAGTTATTAATATTGACTGTATTTAAAAATGTACCTGAGGTTTATTTATACATAAAGATTGGATTTTCAACGAAATATGATCAGAAACTGAAAAATCTAAATACAATTCTGGATTTGAAATAAAAAAATCTTTAATTAAAATATCTATTAGACAAGATTGTTAAAAGCGCCTTGAAGTTTAATTTTATATCAATGATAATCGACAGACTAACAGATTAACTATCGACTCACAAATCCTACAGAAGAATATTTATTTTATATCGTATCCATATTAGCCTATCTATAGAGATTTCAAGCAAAAAACGCAGTGTTTACCCTACAGAGGGCTGTTGAAACGTTAGATGCGCGCGCGCACGCTCTTGGCCCACCTGCGTACCGTGTCCGTATGTTTGCTCCCTTGTTTTGTTACTTTTCCAGAAAATAGTCCGAGTAGAGTCGGTACTGAGTATTGTTTACTTAGGTCGTTTATTTGTTTGTCACATACGAGTATGAGCTGTGAACTCTACAAATGATATTATGAAGTAGAGTTGATATTGAGTTTGTTTAGCGTAGGTTCTGTCGGCTAAGTGCAAAATCTGAATAAACGTACATAATTATTACAAGCTTTATATTAACTTGCATTGTATGTATGTCCGAGTGGAATCTTGCAACTGAATTTTAAATCAGTTATCTTTAACCGATTGAGCTGAAATTCTTCTTCGCCGATTTGCATATTTTATATGAAACATTTTCATAATAAGTACGTAAGACTAGTTAGTACACAGGTAAATCTCGCGACAAGCTTTTATATCATTAAATATTAAATAAATTGTGCAATACATGTACTAAATTGATTGGTTTGATTGAATTAAAAGTTTATTTTCTTCCACTAAGGGCAATTAAAAGCTTGCTTTAAAAATTATTTTTTAACATCAATTTTTCATATAGAGCATGTAAAAAATAATGCTATTATTTTGTGCTACCATGTTTGGAATTTAATTCGATTATCGTGTCTGGATTAACTAATGTGGTATTTACGTAGGCAATAGGGTATACAACTTATTAATATTTTATCCACCAACGGACTGAATTAAATCCTAGAAACTTCATTATTAAGTCAGTCCACAGCTCCCTCTCCAACTGGGAATCCTTTGCTCTGAATTCAGATTGACACCTTTGTAATTAGTTTCAGTCAAGATATTTGTGTTTCGATGTCAATTAATGGTTTGTCATATTTTTTTAACTTTTTCCATTATTAAAAAGTTTTAATATTAATGTTGTTATATCAGGGTTTATTAGAGAGAAGACGTGGGCAATGACGTGATATCCATCACGTCATTGCGTCAGATAATACAACTTCTTCTTAATTTTAAAAGCTAAGCTCTTATTGGAAGTATATGAAGGTAGCCCATCACTTGAAATTGCTTTTTGGTAGTTATAAAAGAGGGTACATCCTGAGACCTTTATTTTAATTAAAATACTAATCATTATTAAACATATTATTGTACAAAATTTAATGTTAATACAGTGACAATTTGATAGTTTTAAAAGCATTATATAACTTTGTCTGACAAAACAATCTATAAAGTAATCAATCAGTAAAAATACTTTGTCTACTTAAAAGCTAAACGAGCTACTAATGAACACCGTCCGTAATATATTTACAATAATAAAAACAACGGCTTAACAGACACTTAATGCTTCGGTATAAAGACTATTTTGTTGTGAAAAAATCGCAAAAACTAAATCCGTGTCAATAAAGATTAAGGGGATTCAGAGTCGGGTTACGCGTCTGTTGGACAGACGGACAAAAATCCATTCGTTGACGTCTGATTGACAGTGAGACGGTGGCTCCATCTGTCGCAAAGGAAAAAACGAACGACATTTGACGTTGAAGGGTTAATCTTCGTACCGGGTATTATTAAGTTGTAATTTATTTCAGTTACTCATTCTTTGACTCTCGAGTTCGTACCTGGATGTTATATAAACACTGACATTAGAGATGTTATTTTAAAAAAATCAAATTAATTTGTAGAACGATGACACGACCAAGGTCGTCACCAACACTACTAAGGTGGCCTTGGTCGACAGCAACACCACCAAAGTAACCTTGGTCGACACCGACACTAAACACCCGCACACTGGAGGGTCAAGTCCCGCGCGCCAAAATGTTTGCTTATACCAAAATGAACTCTGTGTCAACATGTGTAAAGATTTAATTTCTCTCGTAAAAGCCACGCCCCCACGCGTCATAATTCGCTCGCGCTATCAGTGTCATTTTGATGTAGAATTTTTTTTTTCTATGTGTCAATACAGTTCGTTTTGCTATGACAAAAAAATTGATGCGCGACCATTGACGCCACAGTGTACGGGGAGCGTTAGTCTACCAAGTTGACTTTAATCGGCGCCGACCATCCGTATCGCTACGGGTGGCGACCTTTACTGTCCACACCCTAGTCCTGAGTGCTCTTCATAGTACACGACAAATTCCCAGACAGACTTTGGTAGTATATTTTTTAAAGTCATCTCTTTAATAGCAGTGGTAGCCGAGAGGCCGAACGCACGCCTTGCAATTAAAGTGTGCAGGTTCAAACCCCGGCTCGCATCTCTGGGATTTATGTGCGAATCTCATTTTCATCCGAGATTATCACTTGCTATGAAACGGTGAAGGAAAACATCGTGAGGAAACCTGCACGTCTGAGGGAACTTGTCTAGTTCTCGATAGATGTGTGAAGTCTCCCAACCCGCACTGGGCCAGCGTGGTGGACTATGGCCCGAATCCCCCTCGCATTGAGGGGAGACCCGTGCCCAGCAGTGGGACGTTAAAAGGGCTGTAGTAGTAGTAGTGCACCTATGTTTTTGAAGTCGGTTTTTGTTTTTTAAAATAATATTTGTATATATAATTTATTTATTTATATATTTAAAAAAAAAAAAAAAATGTCATCTCTTTAAAACATTTCGTCCCGTTGAAAGGGACATTTACTCAGCGACAAACTACTGATTGATCAGTTTGTCAGTTTCAAAGTTTGCTTTGGCTTGAAATGTATAATTACGTGTCTCTCTGTCGTCGCTTGACCGACACTGATTTTGGCAACTGACTGGTGAAATACCTATACTCCATACCTATCATCTAGTAATGGGAAGAATTATTGTCGAGTATGTTTGTTATCGAAAATTTCAATACGTAATGTATTGCAGCGCTTTGAAATATTTGGAAGCAATATTTTATCATCAGCGCAATATGCCCAAATTGCAATTAGACTTTTTTGTCACAAAAGGACCGAATCTGTATCTTAAAAATAAATTAATCGAAAGATAAATTTGTACAGGGCGAAACTACAAAAATACTCGCAAGTGTCTTGAAAACAGTTAGAAGACTTGGTTGTAGCTACGTATTCAATGTCAACATTTAAAATACAGGTAATTAGGGTAAATTTAATATACTTTTAGCCACCGCCATCACTCGTCGCGCGTGAAACGGAACGGCGCGAACTTGGCAATTAAATCGTATGTATATCATCGGGTCGCGGTGTGGTCTCTTCCCAGAAACGTAGGCACGTGTGCGTGAGATTTGTGGAGATTCAAATTAGAAGTGCAATGAAGTGTAAACGACCATGTCCATGTTGCACCAAACTTAGTTGTAGAAAACTATGTTAGCTTGTTTAAATGTCAACCTATTTGCATTTGAAGTAGGTAACTGACAAGGACTGATATTACGAACGAGTCATCAGAAGTCTCTCACAACTACAGACCCACACTCCAATAACAAGTAGTTCGATATGAAATAGTTTGCCGTAAGAGAAGGTCGTCAATAAGTCCCAACATCGAAACGAAAACGAGCCAGCATCAGCTTCTCATCAAACTAAATCGATCGCATCAACAATAATCCCAACAAAAAATTACTTCACCCCCGCCGCCCCCCGTCGATACAGATCAAATTAACGGTCAACCGAGCTCAAAGCGGCCAATCAGCGGAACGATTCTTTCACGAACGCTTCACGTATTTACGTCACATTTCTTCGATTTCGCGGCACGTTCGGGACGTAATAAGCGGGCCCGGGCGTCCCTCCGTCGCGTCCGTCACGATGGGGACGGGGGAGAAGGGGGTCCAGTGGGGGGGGTGTCCGAGTTAATGAAGTTTTCTCTGCGATTCCCACCGGTCGTCACATGCGGCCGGAGTTTGCCGGGCACATATTGTACGCGGTATCGCCAGATATTGCGACGATGGAAATGTTTTAATAAGCGCATCCCGAACAGGGCCGCAGTTATGTCCCGGCCCGTTTGCCGGACCGTCTTATTAATGTATATTGTTCGGGAGTATTGCGTTATTGCGCGCGTATTGATGGTAACGTCTTGGGTTTTGTAAGTTCTTTTGTTTCTGAGCTTAATAAGACTAGCTTTAGTCTCACAAAACCAAGTTTGTTTCCAATATTCTGAATCTTTGAATTTACTTCGAAAGTTTAATAATTTATGACCCACTAAGTAATATACGCAACTTATATACAGATTGTCGTTTGCAACTTGTTGATGTATAAAGGCTCGGCGTACAGGGCGGGCCGACCTTGACCCCTGTAACGAGAGTTCATAAATCGTCGTGGCGCTGAATTTACTATGATGTGTGGTTTGGGAATATTGTGTTACTACCAATGTAGATACTTGATTTAAAGTTTTTGAATCTAATTTATTTTAGACCGCTATTCAAAAACAATATATAAATTTATTTTCAATCTCATGCCGGGAGTTACTACATCAAATTATTGATTGAACTAAACATATTTTATTTATAGCGGTAGCACATGCATAAAATATTCAAATAATGTGTAATAATGGAATGGGGAAAACATAATTTGTGAGTCAAAAACATTTAATATTTTCTTTGTGTATCAAATTGTCTACGATTTTGTTTCCACACAAAAAAAGTAAGGTTTACTATCCCTCACTCACGGTCGTGCTATTTATTCTACTAAACTGCATGCAATCCAAACTTATTCTGGCTATTCGACGTCCGCCCGTAGCCCGGCCTGGAATTGCGTCCAAATTAACAAACTTTCAGAGTACACCCCTGTTCCCCAGTTCTTACCGCGCGCTTTATTTCTTTGATTGTATCAAAAATATGATTAACTAACTGTAAGTGTTTATTTCCAATATCTAGCCTCTTTGACTATACTTATCTGTGACTTTATACTATCGTATAAAAACCTAGGCCCCAATTTGGCGTATTTTTTCGACATAATTATCTCTAATTCGACATAATTGTGTCGAAACAAAACGCCAAATTGTTCGTATTTTTCCTTTTGTCTCGACATATGTATGACGAATCAAAGATAATGTCCATCCTGCGAGAATTGGGCACCAGATTTGTTAAATAAGATTTAATTAAGTTAATATTTAAATGACATTTATCGTATAATATATCAACTTCATCGAAACCTTTACCATTATCTAACGTGTTTGACATCGTTTTGCTATTTCTATGAACAAGTCGCTAATGTGACCTTACATAGCACGAGCGACTAAGGCTGTTGACATATTAATAACCTAGGTTTTAACTAATATTATTAAATATTATACTAATGAATACTAAATCTAGATGTATGCTCTTTTTAGATAACAATGTAGTAAACAGTATCTATAGAGAGTAAAATTGCCGGTTTGTTTATGTATCGAATTCAGTACCGTTTCAAGCGTTTCATCAGTAACCACAACATGCCTCGTTCTGATCATTGGTATTATATTAAAAACCATTAGCTACCAACATGAAATCACCCTTTACATTCCACAACTACACAACACCACTCGATAAGGCAAAGGCACTCCTGCGGTGCATTAATGACATTTTTCACGTGTTTCTTACGATCACAGGTCAAGTCAGTTTACCCCCGAGTCGTGGGGGCGAGGGGGGTCTAGGGGGTGCAAAGGGGTACAAGTGGGTGCCCGGGGTGCGGAGGGGTGCTAGCAGAAGGCGCGGACGTCTCCCGTCAATCAGTTCGGCCCGACGTGACCAGAATGCTACAGGGACTTTGGCAGGCCGTTACCGAGTTTTTTTTTTATGACGGCCGATTATTCGCGGCAATGGTAATCTCTTAAGATGTGTTCGGTGGTTTATTGGGGTGTTTTGGTCGTTCGTTTTTATGGCTGCAATGGGGTGGGAATGGGTTGTGATTGGTTTTGAAACGAAAGGCGAGACCGTGTAGCCTACACTTAATCAAGTTTTTTTATAAACGTATAAGTTACGTAAAATAATGAAAGGGTATGAAGTCAGTTTCATATTATTTCACAAAAAATACAGTCCCACGGCGGAAATCTAATATTTAGTGCAAGCATACTTAATAAAAAGTCCGCGGGAATTTTTCCGCGGCAACTCCGAGCTTAACTCACTAGTTTAAATCCTAAACTATGTTTATTGTTAAACTAAGGAGCCGCGCCGCGGAGATATCCTTGTAGCAATAATAATAACTTTGAAAAAAGTTTCGCATTTGTTTTTTTAAGGGACATGAGAGTTGGTGGGATTGCGCTTATAAAGTTATTGGAACTAAGTACCTTTATATAAACTTTTGAAAGTCTGCAGCGTTATATATGAGTACTATAGGATAATATGCCTGATTTTCAATGAGTTTAGGAGTAGGGTTTATGTGTAGATAGGTACCTAACGAGGTAAATTTTATATCGGACCGGATTAATCGATACTTCGTAGTGGTCCAGCGTTTGATATCATTGATGTTGATACTGTTGTACACAAACCACAATCAGACTATATTTGATAACCCTAAAAATATTTCCGTTAGAAGTACGCAACGTAATACCTACGCTTAGTTTTGCTCCAACATAATAGTCACCTTCAAATTAATATTTGTAAGCACATATATCACCTCTTAAATAGATTTTTGACATTATTCACAGGTACCTACTTACCTGTCTCAGTTAACCTGACTAAACAAGGTTTTAGTTGCATTACGTGATTTTTCGAACAGTTGTATTACGTGTGTATATATAGGTATAATATTATAAAAATATTTACACATGCCAGTATGTAGATCCCAATACTTGAGGATTAGGGCTGCCATTATGTTTTATTTAATAATGGAAATGGAACTTGATTTTGATCTAAATAATATCTTTAAGTACTTGAGGCTATATATATTGATGTTATAAATATTAGTTTTTAGGTATAAATTTGTATTTTACTACTACAAACCCGATTGACAATGACATAACAATTTGCATTTTTTTTAAATAATTCTTAAACTCCTTTGATCGACATTTCGTAAATCCTATTGGTGTATCAAAGTCAGGTCTATAAGAAATTCAATTACACAACACAATTCAACACATACTTACTATATTTTTCACAGGTTAGCTAACCCTGGACTGCAGCGTGTGACAATATTGTGTCAGCCTTGTTGACACTCCTCTGTTCGTCTTGTCACGTCACGCACTTGTCAGTGTCACTGTGATGTCGCGTGGTGGAGATGTGACATGGACGTGGAGATGGATGGTGGAGACGTGTGGATGAGCCCACACCGGTCGGTTGTATGACGTGGTGTTAAAAAAAGTTTTTAAATGTGATTCTGTGGAGATATTTGATCTGTCTTACTAAAGTGTTACTGTGTCCTTTAAAAGCTAAACGAATTGAAATTTGATAAGAATAAACTCTGAATAAAGATCCAGTATTCAAGCTGACACAACGTCCGTTCAAAAATCAATGGCAAAAGCCTAAATAACCGTCGAATACTCGTTCCTTTTTTAAATTCCACTTACGAACGAACAAAAACGAACGTAAGGTGATCGGTGATCGGTGATCACTCGAAACCGACGTCGCACTGAATGAACGAACGGATGAATGAATGAATGAGTGAGCCGAGGGCCACGGGACACCAGTTGATCAAGCATGATGCGCCCGTGTCCGTCAAAGTCACTCGGGGTGGCTTAGGGAGGAGATGGCTCAATTCAGCCATGATACAGCAATTTAAGTATTTTATTATTTTGTTCACTTAAGAGACTTAAAAAATGATTTTATTTAAGATAATGTCCTATAAATAAAAACATGGGGTTGGTGAGCCAAGCGTTACCGATACCATAAGCTAACTGTTCATAATATGATTTTTTTGGTTGAGTTTCACATGTCTAGTAATTTCAGAACAAAGGAAACAGTTAAATTTTAAATATTTTCCGGTTTAATTATTATGCGCCAACTACAACTGCCATCGACACGTCATGTTAGCGAAACACTAAAACAGAAATAAAATTACAAATTTTAAATACGTTTTCATATAAATTACGTTTAAATACACAATATGTGCGTCGTTTGTGACTTATAAATTTGACTAGCAGCGATTTAGTGGCAATATAGTGCCGGCCGCCTGACACATGTGTTCCGTACAGTTATTGTTATATTTTATTTACATCCGACAATTAATTTTATGTTTGTCACGGTGACAAAATATCGCGAAATGTCACACGCGTTGCGTTCACACGGGTTCATAAATTCAGGTGTAATTCATTTTTTGTTTTATTTTTTTTGTTTGATTGTGCGAACCTTTTTTTATTGTCGATTTCCGTATAAATTTACAGTTGTGCGTAACACGGACTGTCGAGCTTCGCATTAAAATACGTAGCGAGTAGTGGTCGTGTAAATCAAAGAGCCATAAAACGCCACAATTCGGCCGAAGCCGACTCCGCGCTAGTGAGCCGCTTGATTTATTCGCTTGCCGTTTGCCGGTGCGAAAACGTACCTAGTGACGTCACGGGTTTCGTTTTTTTTACAGGCGTTTTTTATGGCATTTGGATAAAGTAGTGGTGGACAGGGTTATCGGAGACATAGTGACGGGCGCTTTGGTCACTCGTGAAAACTATTTTTGGAATGTGTCATTCTTCATTGTATTGGAGTGTTGCTTCTGTGTCATAATCTCTGCTCTATGTTAATCGTTGGTAGTACTCTATGTACTACCAACATACTACTCTATGTTATCGTTGATCCCCATCGTAACTATTGAGCTAGTTAATGTCAGCCCATCAGCATTGTTGTTAATTTTTTCTAATGGGACGGCAATTGGGTTTTGTATTTTGGTAAATATTTTTAGTAATTTAGTTTACGGAGAGAAAAAATAATTTGAATCTATTGTATCACAAATTTGATATAGCTTCAGAATCCCACAACGACGATTGTTAAAACAGTAATAATTTTAATAATACTTTGACTCTTTTGACAGTTTTTGTATTACGAAAAAAAAAAAAAAACAAAGCTATGTTAAAGAGTGTCAAATCAAGGTGCCAGAACTATTTTCTGTTCAATCCTGGAAATTATTTTTAGTACAACAAAATAACTGTTTTTGTTTTGTTGAGTTATAAACCGTTGAGTATTGTAGATCCTTGCATACTGACGTAAAGCTGTGTAAAGGGCACCTCACGGCCAACAGTCCTTCAAAAAAAAAAACTGACGTAAGGCTATAATCACAGATCAAAGGAGGCTGATCATTATTGCATACTTGTAATTATCGGAAGCCCAGCATTAACGCGTGAATGGCAGTTAAGTAACTAAGTTCTAAAAAAATATTGTTATATAAGTAAGTATATATAAGTAACATATATTCTAGAACAAAATCTCGACGGTATGACCCTACAGCGAAACTAAACGTAGCGGGGTGTCAGAATTTGTGAATGATTTTACATCCCGGGCCGTCCGGGCCGCCCTGGCCGCGGCGCGCGGGACACTCCGCCCATTTTATAGCCATTTGTCAGCTCACTGAAAAAGATGCATGTACGGAACTGGGAACACGCTTTTTTTCGAGGCTTTTTAGGCTTTTACGCGGATCCATCGACACGTGAAAGTGTGTTAGCGTCGGGTAGGGTTTATAAATCTACCGCGCTGGATGTTGTGTCGCGCTATTCGTCCTGTTTCAATTTTTCCAAAGTGTCGTCGTTTTAATTTTTTGTGTGTGTTTTTTGTACGCGGTCAGTGTTGCGTGGTCCGTTTTCGTTGCTTGATGGACTGTTTTGTTGTTTCATGATGCGTATGGCAACTCTACGATTAGTTCATACTTTGTCTAAGAGTCTGGCCGTTAGAGCGAACATGTACAATAGTCATTGATAAAAATGTTTGGTCTTCCGGTGGCCATATTAAGATTAACTTAATAAATAGACAGATAACTAAGTAATATTTTGTATTACAAACCCAACGCATCTACCTACCTAAATACTTTCTATATAATTAAATGTTTAACACGTAAACTTCTTAAATTGGTAACTTATATAGTAGGTGGACATTTAAATCATTATAATAAAATACCGAATCGACTCAAACCTCAATTGTTTTATATATGGCATCACGCACACGATACGATTCTCACCAGAACCGACATCGCACAAAACCGACAACGTAAAAAACAGCACATAGATCGCAACTTAGTGCCATAGAGCAGTGGTAGCCGAGTGGTCGAACGCACGCTTTGCAATCAAAGTGCGCAGGTTCAAACCCCGACTCGCACCTCTGGGTTCCATGTGCGAATCTCATTTTCATCCGAGATTATCACTTGCTAAGAAACGGTGAAGGAAAACATCGTGAGGAAACTTGCATGTCTGAGGGAGCTTGGCTAGTTCTCGATAGATGTGTGAAGTCTACCAACCCGCACTAAGCCAGCGTGATGGACTATGGCCCGAATCCCCCTCGCATTGAGGGGAGGCCCGTACCCAGCAGTGGGACGTTAAAAAGGGCTGTAGTAGTAGTAGTAGTGCCATATTTATCATCGCACGTGCATACACTGACGTTATAACAAGCGTGATTGAAGTGAGCCCGCAAAAATGTCGGCCAACGAACGACAACGCCAAACCACGGCCGGCCAATTTATTCGCACTATTATGTACAACGCGGCCCGATTTACGATTTCATTATGGCCCGCGTCGGTCGGAAGCCCAGTGACTCGCTTATTTAATATGTGCCGTATTTATGTAGTTTATATCACTCGGACCGATAGGGAATTATAGATACAGCTGTTTTTTTCAGCTCACTAAACTGATCGTTAACCGTATAAGAAGGGGAAATAAACTTGGCAAAGGTGAATGTAAGTAAGGCCTTCTTGAAGCGAAAAAAATAAGTAGTTCGTTTGTAGAACTGTAGCAACAAGCTTAACATAAAGAGTAGAGAGGAGTTTTTGATGTTTATTTTAGTCTTTGACAGAGATAAGTCGAGATGTTAGATCATTCTAAAAACACACTAGAAGTAGACATGACAAGACAATAAAAAAGTTTGTCATAAATTATTTTCGATTTAGTTCAATTTAGAGAACATAATTGCAATTTTTTGTTATATTAATAAACTCATATTCATCATGAAACATTCGCTCCTTCATATATTTTAACGGCCCCCATTAACTCTTCTACTAGGTATTGCTTCGCCGATGCTCACGCCACCAGCTCGGTGCAATGAGAACAATAAAAAATAATTTAGCCACGCGCCGCTCCGAGCTACATAAATAATCATTATGAAACGCATTCAGACACAATTACATACTTGGGGATGGCTCGTTAAAAATCATATTCATAGGGCGCTCGCACGCGGGAAGACTGCGCGACTTCCGACCGACAGTCGGTGAAAGCTTCGAAAGATTGTCGGTGTAATGACACCTGACTTTAGAAATCTGCAATACCTTTTCACATACTTACCGTATGTTCAAATAGTTAAGTTCCATATTACCCATCTATGTAAGTTGAATATAATTTGAATTGAACGGCATTCGGACTTGACTCAATGAAATCAGGATCAACAGAGCTTGTTTTTTATTTATTTTTATCAAGTATTGATGGGCATACATTATGTTTTACGTACACTACAACTAAACTGTATTTGTTGACACTAGAAACATAGCTATCTTGCTCATACCTTACGGTCGTAAGAAGGATGGCACTACGCTTGGATGGGTGGATGGCATTAGTGGTGTTTAGTTTGGGGCCAAAAGAATCGATACCATTGTCCCATTGCTGTGCAAATAATATCCCCATTTGTATTCACGGGTATTTAATACAACTTCCTTTAATTCAAAAGTGAATTTAGAAAAAATGTCTTAACTGAATCAACTCTTGACCAAGTAAACGCACGTGTAGCCTACATAAAATTTGAAATATTTTTGATAATCGACGAGAAAGTCGCACATGTCGGCATATCCTAACCGGGTAGAGGTGGATCCCGCCCCCCGGGCCGGTTAACACGGTTAATAATAGGCTCCTTACCCTCCGCCTTATCTGCAGTATTAAACCATAAAACATTATAATTTACAACGCCATGTCGCCGCGGCCCGCGCTATGACGCTCCAGACCACTGGATCTCAAAGTTCTTCATGATCGCGGGGTCTTGTTTGAATTAGGGAAAAATGTGGGGCATTCGTGACCAGATCCGCAAATCTCTGGACACTAATCTTCACGAAGCTATCCACGTCGCCAAAGACAGGCACAGGTGGCGCAAGACAGTCAAGGAGAAAATAATTCCATGGGGGAATCACGACCCTCAGTAATGAGGAGCACGACGCGAGGAGGAGGAGGGGCATTCGTGATAAGTTACAAATGGGGGATACTTTATATATAATAGTAATCAAATTTCCAGAGCCTCCAGTAAAAGTGACACCCCCGAAATTTATAAAACTTTTTACAAACAAAGTAACTCTATGTAGTGTAGTGTAAAGTAATGTAGAGCCATTGGAAATCTTATAAATTTGGGGAACAGAGTACAAGTGTTTTCGCGAATACTTACATTTAAGCTGTCTTTGAGTAAATCACGTGACTTTTGACATTTCTGTACGTAATTATGTTTTAGCGCAACGATTTATAAAAACACTCGAAGACAGTTCTCTTGGCTATATGGTCAGGTTTTACATTCAGTCATAGCCCATTGGGTCTGTTGGCAGTTATCCAATAGACATGGTTCATGAGAACAATATAAATAGTAATTTATTTATCGTATTTATTGCTTTGTTACTGAAATAATTAAGTTATATTAGTGTAACACAGGATTGGGTTCTATGGGTTGATTGAGAGATGGGGTTCTGGGGGAATAAAAAAAGTCGTATAAATTATTTTCTCTCATTCGAAAGTCTTCTATCATAAATTCAGCTCATCGACCCATATTTCAAACTCCCCTCGCGAAACTTTGAGCGCCGCATGAGATACTTAAAAATAACGAGATCCTAGCAAATATTGTAATAACCACGCTCCCGGCGCTGTCCTCACGTATTTAGTTCAAAAACCATTGTTTTAATAACGTTTCTTTGCTGATTCCGCTGTGTAACCCGCCTAATGTTTGCCGTACCGTCAATAAACGCCCCTCTGTTTACGTTTCATCGATATATTCTTGCGAGTTTCACTTTCCCATCCCTAAATATGTTACGTGTGTGCGTAATAGACTGTGTTTTACTGTGTTTTAATGGTTATTTGTGTGTGTTTAGGAATTAGTGTTGTGTGTTGTTTTCGAAATGTGACCGAGTTTCGCTTTTGTTTTGAGCTTTATGTTATTGTTATTGCGATTATATTTTACTAACGTAATATGTAATAAGGTTTGGTTTACGAGATGATATAACGTTCTGCGTATAATATAATATTGTGATGTTCCTCTCTTGCCAATAAATTTCAAAGCATCGTCCCGGCTTTGAGTTATGGAACTCATATCGTCTTGCTATGTTATTTCATTACTTTGCCAATGTAGTATATATGTATTTAATGATAAGAACAATATTTAGAAAAAAATCTGAATTTAAATAACTTACTGAAAGATTTCCAACAGTTTTCAAGCGTAAGTGTGGTAAGAAGTACCGCGAGGATTACATTCCTCAAACATTTACTGATATCGCTCTTTGCACGGCTCTAGCTAAACGGCCCAATAAAAAAGCAAATAACCGAGCTATACCGCGCTAATCCCGGCATTGTTTGAAGGAACAATTGTACCTAATATTTGCTATATTTCACAGATAAAGTGGGCTCGTGGGACGCTAAGAGTGGCCGCCTTAACTCGGCTGCTTTATACGATGCCTCTATCAATGTTGCATGATAATAGATAGTGGCCAAGTTGTAGACGGATAGCGGTTTACAAAGAAAATATTTTAAATGACGTGATAACTTCCATCAAGCATTTAGAGCCTTGCTAAATAATTCAATAACCTTTTTTCAACATTAAATTGTAGAAAGGAATGATTACGAATCATATAACATAACATTAATTTTGAATTTAGGTGCATGATATCCTAAGACATTGTCAATTTAGTGAATTGAATACATTCTGATCATAACGGTATTCTTAAACACTAAACTACTAACTTGTAGATACTTATTATTTGTATGTGTATCGAAAAAATCCAAAATAAATATTGCTTAGCTTTTAAATTGATTGATTGAGTCTTTTTTCCTCAATCGTCGACGAACCCATTTTCAAAGTTACAAAATATATATTTGGCAAGAGACCCGACGGAATGTCTCTGGTTCCTTGGAGCATGGGACGAGCCATGGTATGGGATGCAACCTGCGTTGATACTTTGGCTCCTTCCCATCTCTCGGGAACCACTCAGAAAGCGGGCTCGGCGGCGGAGGCGGCTGAGACTCTGAAACGGCGGAAGTACGAGGTTATCGGCTCCGAATATATTTTCATTCCTTTTGGAGTCGAAACCCTAGGTCCATGGGGTCCAAGCACCCAAAATTTAATGAACTTACTCGGCAAAAAATTGGTCGACACAACCGGCGACCCAAGAGCAGGCCATTTTCTCGCTCAACGAGTGGCTCTAGCCATTCAGCGAGGGAATGCAGCCAGCGTCTTGGGTGCGCTTCCGCATGGGCCAAATTTTTTACATATTTTATAAATATAATATTTTCTTATTAGTTTGAACTTATTTTATTTTGCATTGTAAATATTTTGATACAAGTCAGATGTTCTACAACTATTGAGGTCACCTGATATAACGGTAGTTGCCTGTTTTCCAGCATTCAAATATAGAACCATTTCAGGATTATACCAAAACGAACCGTATTAACTTACGAAAGAAGCATATTTTTCAACGACATGTCAAGATGACTCGAGCGAATTTTCTCGCGTGGTCGCATGGCTTTTGCCATAGAATTAAAGTCTTTATCTGTGATGGCATAGAGTACATTTTGATTTAAGTAATGACATTTTTACAATGGTTTAATGGTTATCGCTCGTAAGTTGTACCACAGCACATCCGTGGCTTTTATCGCGCGCTGCGTGTGCCGAGATTACCGCAAATCTACTGATTGCGTCCCGAACTATTGATACAGGCATTAACTTACCATTCTTGAGAACACAGCCTTCTGTAATCTGCCTCTAATGTGTGCATTCGTTTCTGTAAATTTACTTGCTTTGTGTGATGTGCCGGCTTGGGACCGTGAGGGATATCTTTTATTTGGACGCGTTTAACTGCTGGCTAGGTGAGATTAGGTGAGATTAGGTTAAGACAATTGGAGCTTTAAAATTGTTGACATTAGGTTAGATACTGCTCATGGGATGTTTAGGACTTAAATTAACCTTGAATGGCGTTCAAATTCTGGTCTATAATCCTATGTAAACTTACATAATACTACGAATAATTAGATTTGATAATTTGTCGTGGTAAATCGAGGCAATTTTATGGTGAAGTTATATTCCTTTGTGAGTGAAACAAACAATAAGCTTCAAAATATTAACATGAGGAGGCTTTAGGTAATGTTTTTATAGGATTCACACATAGAATAAAAGCTATTCTGAATCTTGTTCTGAAAATTATAGACTTAGAAATAATATTAAAAATAATATTTCCCATCCAACCTTTCAATCCCAAAACACTTATTCACACTTCACTCGCAATCCACTTAAAAAAAGAACCCACGAACATCGTCCCATACGATACATCTCCACTCGCCGTTAGATAAGTGTTGCTAGTATTGGACAGGTATCATTATGCGGGCATACTTAGCCGGAAGGTAAGGGGTGCGGCCGAGGGTGGGAGGCTAGGGGGAGGCAATTTAATTCTGTCCACGTTCTAATAATGACCGTCATAATTCGTTCAAAGTGTCCGGTCTGGGACATTTTCGACCCCCTCGCGCACGCCGGGCTGATTCCTTTGCATTTCCCCCCCTTAATTCCATTTTCATGCCACCTTGCACACATTTGCGCTTCATCTGTGGATTATATGTGTGTGTGAGTGGGAATGTGCTGTCTTGTAATGGGCGAGCGTCGAGAGGGTTAAGTGTTTTTGTGTATACTTGCAGTTTTTTTCTTCTGTGAACATGAATGATATTAGACTACATCTCTCAGAAGTAACAGTGGTGGTCGAATGTGTTGCGGACCTAATCCCAATAAAAAAAAACTGTAATTTTCTCCAGTAAGGTAGCGCGCTCAGTGGGGGATTTTCCCTTGATCGACATCATCACCATTCGGGATATGTCGAATCTAAACGTCAAATTGACCAATTTGACGTTTTGATTCGACAATAAAATACGAACGAATTTTTTAGTTTTTTTCCGACATAATCTCAAATACAGATGATGTCGATCAAACGAAAATTGGGGTCCTAGTTAACACGGCTGAAATTTCCAAAATTTTGATTGTTTAAGAAATGTCTAAAATTATTTTGATTGTTGAAACAAAATCATTGTACGGTAATATGACAAAAATATTTCTACAGTTGATGCTTCGATACGATAAGGATTCTCATTCTTCAAAGAAATGTCATCGTTGGCGCCAGCTAGCTTTGACGTGCGGCCGCAGAGCTTTTACGACAGAAATTCAGTCTTTAATTTTATGTACACAGAGTTCGTTTTCACATTGGCACAATTTTTATAAAATTAATCTAATACTTCCTTTACATAATGGTTCATAGTTTATTCGCGCATAAACCTCAACATGATTATATATCCGCAATATGTTGTTTTTATCAACGTGGATTATTATCAGCAATAATAAATTGTTAGATTATAATTAATGAGTACCAATCTTCATTATATACTTAGCAACAAAATGTGCACTCATTGTCGTATCAGCGCGTTAATATCCAGGATATATATCCACATTGTGATAACCGGTACTATGACTCAATAATCTGCTATAAACTTACCTAAAGACAGGATTGGGGCCAAATTATCGCATGATCGACAGCATCTCTACTTCGACATAATATATCGAAACAAAATGTCAAATTGGTCGTGTTTTTTCGTTCTTTTTTCGACATCATTATGTCGAAGTAGAGATGATGTCGATCAATCGAAATCAAAAGATCAGCGGGGCAATTCTCGGGAATTGCCCCGCTGATCTTTTGATTTAGATTACTATGACGAATTTAAAAATGTGAATTGCATGAAAAAACGTCAAATACGCATAAAACGAAATACGCAACAAGTCTATCACCCAGAAAGTCGAATACGCGATACGTCTATAGTATGCAGAATGTCAAATACGCAGCTATTCAAACACGCAAAAATTAAAATACGCTTTGTATAACGGAAACTTAGTATATGAAATCGTTATTAATAGTTATTTTAATCGATCAATAAACTAAATTATCTTCGATATGTCAAAACCTCACCGCCATGCCATCTGAGGCAAAACACATTAACGAACCAAAAAATATATCATAAAAAAAACATAGTAAACATTTGTCATTTTTAATCCCATCCGCACATTAAATAGATAATCTCACGTGTTCCTCCCCAAGAACACACACACACGCCGCCATCTTGGACGCGTGTCAATGTGTGTGTATGATACTGCATGTGTGCAACCTTTATCAACACATGTAGCTAATATTAAGTTTGATTTATACCTCTTATATCGCAAATGGATTAGGGAAACGTCCCTCTGGTGCACTTGTGTATGGAAGTGCTTCTAATGCCTTTGTTTTATGGGCATTCGTAATTGGGGAAAGCAGTAGGCACGGGTTGGGATCTGTTTATGTAATTAACACGGTCGCTTTTTAATGTGCTTTGTTTCTTTTTCAGGTAAGCATTCAGAGGTGTTACCAGGTGATAGAGTAAGTCTTCGTTTCAGAAATTTAGTCAAAGTTTTTTTGTGTTTAGTAATGGAAAAAACTTTTTTTTTCATAGGACAAAAACGTCGAATCGACTATAAGAACATGCAAATTTTAATGAATTAATTATTAAAATGATTTGACATTGTAGATGCTTTAAGATATTTACCTATTTTTTAAATCAGTAGGTACGTAAATGATTTGATTTTTGATCCTTCGACATCATAATTTCCATACACAATAAACGACAGTGTCTAAGCAATTAGGGCCGGCGCACATTACGCCCATCGACGGCCCAGACGCGTTTCATGTTTACGATTTTTAATTAGTGCCTCACGTCGCTACTGCTCCGATACAGTACGTGATACCCTCGTGAAATTGTATACATAAAGAGGTCGAGCTCTTTGTCTATAAAAATTTTCTAATGAACGCAGGGAATATTCATAGTATTTGTTCTGATCGGTTATTGCGGAGTTTTAATTAAATTGCAAAGGCTCTAAGTGTTTTTATGAGGACGTAAGTGTTGTAGGTATGAACGTGAGACTTGTTTTTGATTCGACATGGATATCTATGCTATTACATTTAATAAATAAATAATTAATCGCTTATAATTATAAGCGATAGCAGGTTTTACTGAAGTCAAATAACTGATAGATACAGGTCCCAGGAGCTAAGCCATGAAAGATATTGATTGTGTTGGTAATTTTATTCATTTACAACAAGTCACAATATAAACAACTTAAAAGAACGTATTCTAAACAAGACATATAATAAATATATTCATTTAATTAGTCGTGCAAAAAATAATTGAATGTCTAAGCATACAAAAAATTATAGGTAAATATTGTAGGTAGACATCAGCAAAGTCCTTAACCACGTACCAACTATCTCCCATTAAAACGACTCGTCGCAAAAAATCACCATTTAACCTCTCCAGAGCAAATCGTTTGCATAATTAATGTGCTAGATATTGGACATCGGCAAGCGACAATAGTGTGGGGTCGCCTTTATAAAGAACATAATAAAAAACTAACTTTAATTCGTGCCTCGATTTTATTAACTTTGTAAGTATATTGCTAAGTTACTCATTGTCATCACGCCTGTATGCCCCCAGAGGGGTAGACAGACAGGCAGTGCACCAACATTATGTATTTTTCTCCGGGCATCTGCCTGGTAAGGGAATGTTCCCTCAATGCGAGGTAGATTCAAGCCATAGTCCATAGTCCAACGTCGGCTCAATGCGGGTTGGTCAACTTCACACGTCTTTTGTTGACGTGCAGGTTCCCTCACGATGTTACCCTCACCATACTGCAAGCAAGTAAAAATGGCATTCGCACATGTGATCCGAAAATCTCAAAGATGCGGGCCCGGGGTTTGAACCGGAACCCCTCGTTTCCAAGGCTGTCGTTCTACCGAATAGGCTTCGATTGTTTTTTTTTTTAAGTTGGTAAAGTAACTGCAATAAATATACTGCTTTAATAGTTGTTAAACGAGTTTAATTGACAATTCGTGTGTCCTTAATATAATACAAGCAATTACGATCGTGAGTTACCGTATGCGACAAATATTCGATGATTGAGAACCAGAAATGTATTGTATGAAGGGCAACGTAATATATTTTGTTTAATAATTCTTATGCGCAGTTATTTTCTCTGATTTGTGCTCATAAATAAGTCTCTAAATAAATAGCCAGGAACCACTTATAAAGGATTTAAAGAACGAAAATCATGTTAAGTATATCTACAACGTTTGCATTAAATACGTGTAACTATCGATTACGCCAGACAAGACAAACTCATCGTATGATCCCAAACCAAGGAAAGCTTGTACTATGGATACCATACAATAGACTGGAGGCGATCCCAGATACATCTAGACCAGAGTGAATCCAGAAAAGGCAATTTTTGAAATTCGCCACTGGCGGGAATCGAACCCGCAACTAACTAGTGCAGACAGTCGAGACCTTCGCGCAAACCACTAGATCAAAAATTACGACCAATTTGACGTTTTGTTTCGACATATCTCGAATAGACATTGATGTCTACAAATCGAAAATCGGGCCCCAAGCCGTCGTCTAACTATACTGTTGACATCTAATCCAGACAATAACAAATAAATCCAGACAATTCAAATCTTTTCTTAAAAATCGCGAGCGAATTAAGAAAATGCATTCAAGACGAAGTTCGTCAAAAGAAAACCAAACAGCCGAGGAGACAGACGTCCGTCCATTGAATACAAAGAGCGGGGGAGTCGGGGGAGACTCGGGGAGCCGGAGGAGGGGGGAAACAAAAAACATTTGCTTCCACTAACGAAACAATCGCAGGCATAATTGATTTTAACGTAGAGGAAGACTGCAAATGAAGTTGGCCAAGTGGGGGGAAGGGACTCTTGACTCGATGTGGCAAGGTGGGCCTTGATTGCTCGAGTGGGGTAGCTTCCTAAAGTTTTTAGGGTGGAATTCGATATACTAATGGCTGGGACACACGTGAGCGGAACATCGAACTTTTTAACATTTTACGTTTAAAAACATGATTCAAAATTAGTTCGTATCCGTAATCCATATGAAGGACTTAAGTTTTCTTTGTATACGTATTGCAATAAGTTTAAGATCACTTATTTATAAGTTAGTAAAAAAATTTGTGATTTGTGTATTTACATTGAACTCTTTGACTGTTTGTTATAATTACCCAAATTAGACAACGTGATTATCTACTATTGATATTCAACTACACATTTTAAAAAATAAGATCAAATTATATAGGCTCGCTTAGTTAATATAACGATAAACATAATAACAATATTTTATAAATACACTTTCATGAATATACTTCAAAACAAGGTAATACTCCCTTCAAAACAAGGTAATACTCCAAATGATTTACATAATATCTTAATATTAAAAATGTATTCATATTTTACAATATTAGCCCCATAATAGTAAAATACCTTCATTATTTTATATAAAGATAAAATTTATAAATTAAATTTAGTTTAAAACTTCATAATTTTGTGATCTTGGATAATCTAAATGGTATCTCTACATACTTATTACAACATAAGCGCATACTGCGCTCTACATACTACATAATAAGAAGTATATAAAAGTAATTTTAACATGCAGGTAGAATAGAATAAGAAAACGGCCCTACTCTAGCATTTTCAGTGCGCGCCATCTCATTCGGCGCAATAACCATTCTGAAACTTGCTACGATCCAGATAAAACGAACTGCGCCCGACTGCTGTAATCAAGAACCATGTACCTGATTTAAATATGTACACGCTTCGGCCAATGTTGCATTAAATCGGGTGATTCATTAGTGTGCTGAAAAATGCCAAGTTGTGCCGTTGGTGTTTGCGAGTACCGTGTTCTTGCGCACGGACATCGGGAGCTTTGAAATAATGAGAGTCAATTGTTTATTGAGATTAGAGCCCGGCCACAAAATACTTGCCAGTACTAAAATGAACTGTATTGACACATAAAAAAGCTAATACATTATAAAAATGTGATTGACAGCGCCAGCGTATTTTTCAGGGAGGTCGCGAAGCTTTAACTACAAAAAATCAATCTTTATGCATACCAATAGAGAGTTCGTATTGGTATGGCAAAAAAGTTGACACGCGCATGTAATTTTCTTTTTAATTTAGCATAGCTTCGAGATATATACCTACCTATGCATGGTATTGAGTTGATTTTGTTGTACTCAAGCTACAACTAAACTGTATTTAATAAAAGTATTGCTAATTTGCTCATAAAGTAATGTCATAAAGAGGGTGGCATTACATTAGTTCAGTTCGATGCGAACAGAATTTACACCTATATCATGAAATTAAGATTCATAAATAAGTTTCGTCTACAAAATAAATATTTTAAAATAGTGAGTAACGAGTAGATTTTTGCGTCACTTTAACGTAACGAATTCAGATACCATTTAACAAAAATAAAATAAATAAATATAATTGAATAGTGGCACTTAAGTACTTTTAAAACGATAAATGATAAACTCATTCTAAATAAGGGCATCCGCAGACCCGCAGCCGAGTCGCGCACGAACAACAAATCCCGATTCTTCGGTCGCGCGATTCGCCCCGCAGATAGCAAATTCTCTCAACTCAGTAGACGAGTTGCGATTATAAGACGCGGATATGTTAATTTGGAAAAAGTCGCGCGATTGGGTCGCTCAGCTCAGGGCGTGGTTATGGTAGGTCAGTATTGTGATGAATAATTTATAGCGGATTATGGTAATCGTTGCGATTGGAAGTTGAAACTTAAGTTACAATTTCAATGTATGAGTGATGTGGTTGGATTTAATTTTACGTAACAATTGATGGTGTCTAAATTCTATAATCAACTTAGATCAGATCACGTTTGATATTTTAATCAACATCGTCTTCGTCGTAATCTGGAAACCACAGGCAATAAAACTTTTTGACAAGTACGCGTTATTAAAACGTTACTGGCAAAATATGTGGTCACGTTCTCAATTTAATTGTAAAACCAGCCAAGTGCGAGTCGGACTCGCGCACGAAAAACGAGCAAAAAAATCACGTTTGTTGTATGGGAGCCCCCTTAAATATTAATTTTATTATGTTTTTTAGTATTTGTTGTTATAGCGGCAACAGAAATAAATAATCTGTGAAAATTTCAACTGTCTAACTATCACGGTTCATGAGATACAGCCTGGTGACAGATGGACGGACGGACGGACGGACAGCGAAGTCTCAGTAACAGGGTTCCCGTTTTACCCTTTGGGTACGGAACCCTAAAAATTACGAATTTCAGTCTATATTGTCATGTTAATTTTTGGAACATAAATAATGACTAGTAGTCGCTGATGTTGTTGTCGCGGTGGGTCTAACGATTGCATCTCCTTTCATATTAATAGAGTTCAAAATCCAAATGTAATCTCAACCCCAGATCGGTTAAGATCACGTCTCACAATCCCAACGGTCACCGTCTTACGTCAATAACAGATGTCTTGGGTGTGCTGATGCAGCGGTGACCGCCTCCCCCGCGACCTGGGGGGTGGGGAGGGCGGGAGGAGAGGAGGGGGCACACGTAGGCCTGCACTGGCCGGGTGAATACTAATTATCAATTAGACGGACGCGGGGGACACTCTTGGCGGCTGGAGTAATTTCGTGTATGGTGGAGAGCGCTCTCTACATTTTAAGAATTGAACTAAAATTACCACCAGGCAACTCCTCCTTAACGAATTAGTTTCCTAAATTGTTACGGAAACCGTATAGTAATCTCGAAAAGTTTCTCAAAATGGTCAAACATGCGCGATTCCCACGCAGATTCATGTAATGTTAATAATAAGGGCAATTACTTGAATTTTTATTATTGAAATATCGTGATTGATTACGAATTGATAACGGAATGTGGATGTAAATACAATCCTTTGCAATATGTATATTATTTAAACATAATTAATGGCAAATATTTAGGCGCCCGCGATAATTAGCAGTTTACTTCAAAAAACTTGTTTTTAAAAATAGCAATAAATAAGTCATAAAACTCTGAGAGGGAATACTTGACGATAAATAATGTCAAATAAAGATTGCAACATGCAATTAATTAAATATGCATGAGCTATAAAATTGAATCTCTCTTTAAAATACGAAAAAACGTGTGACAAAACACAAGCGATGAAGATGGCGTTTATTTAAAAAAATCCTAATAACGGCATCTAGCATAATGATTACTTGATTTATTCCCATTAAAAACATACGTATTGAATAGGAACTTTTTTTTCTGTTTTGAACTCGGTTAAAAATGGGACTTCATGTAAATCTTGACCGTGACTGTGCAAGTGTAAAGCGGTTGTATTATAGAAAACTAAACGTTATTGACTCATAGAAAAGATTCATTCTTCAATGAAATGTCATTGACAGCACGAGCGAATTTTGTCGCGTGGTCACGCAACTTCCACCACAGAAATTAAATCTTTATTTATATTTACTCAGATTTCAATTTGGCATAAGCAAAGAAAATGTCGCGTGTGGTTTGACGCTCCGGTGTGGGTTCACGGCCCAAGCCTCCGTAATAAACATTTCTCTTAACACTGAGTAACTTGGTGATTATGATTTAAATCACATTTTTAACGGTTACCGTCAGGTACCGCCAGGTGAATAAATGTCGGAACATTTATTCACCTGGCTACCCACTATATCAGCATTATTTAAATACAATATTGGTGCATTTAGCTTGAGTTATGTAATTGCGATTTAGGATAATATAAACTCGTAAGATTTTTCTTCAATTATTATAGTACTAGCTTCTATTCGTGGGCGCAGACTTTGATTGTTCAATATTATTTTAAATAATAGCCTATATGTTATTCTGATGTATAAACAATAATACTGTAAAGTTTTATTAATATCTGTTCAGTAGATTTTGTGTGAAAGAGTAACAAACATTCAATCATCCATCCTAACAAACTTTTGCATTTATAATATTAGTAGGATAGGATTAATAGGATTGTTGAGTGGGTAGAGCTTATTATTTTCAGTAATATTTATCAACAATTCCAAATAAAAAAAAAACAAAATAAGATAATTAATAATTATACAGTACATTTTGTTCTAAGGAAATAACAGAAAGCTTAGAATATAATAGAAATTATTTTATGAAAATTATATTACATTTAAGATACATCTAAGTAGAGTATACTCTTATGTAATGAGACCTTTGCTTCCCACCTTTTAGGTTCCATAATAGATAAATACATATCACCAGACATGAACTTATCGTATGCTCCCAAACTAAGCAAAGATTGTACTACGGGTACCATGCAATGGATTCGAGGCGCTCCCAGTTATACCCAGACCAGGCAAAATTCCGATAAGTTCATTTCTGAAATTTGACGGGATTCAAACCCGCAACTAGTCGATGAAGTGAGACGAGCAGTCTACACTCTAACCTCTAGACCATCTATGTTTAGATACATTAATTAAATCTATCAGAATTAATCACATTTGTGTGATGTTCTCACACGAATAAATCAGTCGTGGCGGTGTCGTTCCGTTGGCTATAAGTATCTTATTTCATTCATCCTATGATTGATACACGGGCGGGCAGATCCGTTGCACTTTCCGGCCTAATGAAATAACATAGTGGCTTATTATTTATTATTACAGATACATAGTATATGTATAAAAACATCATAAAAATACATCATCATCACGCCTGTATTCCCCGAAGGGGTAGGCAGAGGTGCACTGTAGTGCGCCCACACTTCGCCGATGTATTTTAGTCCCAATGTAATAGGGGGCGAGCCTATTGCCATTATACCGGGCACATTTCCCCCTCAATACGAGGGACATTTGGGCCATAGTCCACCATGCTGGCCCAGTGCGGGTGGGTGAACTTCACACGCCTTTCTATAGACGTGCAGGTTTCCTCACGATGTTTTCCTTTCAATGCAAGATTTTCTGTAAAAATAGTAATTCTGGTGTACATATTTTCATTTGCGCGGATACATTTAGACTTGTCTGTCGTCAGATATTCAATATTATTTTTAATTTTATCTATTCAAACTGTCAAATGTTCTCACACCTCTCTGATGTCACATAAATATTTATCGTGTCGCTATCGTGCCGCCGCGTATAAATGTATCTGATTCATTCTTCTCTTGATTGATACATGAGGTGTCTCGATCCGCCGCCCCTTCCGGCCTTTTCAACTTTTTTTTATTAACTTCAAAAATTTATCATTTTTCTAAGATGAAACGGGATGAAACGGCTTTTTGTGGCGCTCCAAGATTTCATTTGATTGCCAAGACGCTTGATTGAGTGGCGATAGTTCGCTACGCTTCCGTTTTAATTAACGCTGGCCATGATTTATATGTTTTTGTATGGATGGGCATGTGAGTTTACGATCTTTTGACGAGTGATCTGATTTCGTAAGAGACCATTTTAAAACATCATCACGCCTGTATGCCTCAAGGGGGTAGGCACAGGTACGCTGCAGCCAAACTTCGCCGATTTTTAAGGTCCCAATGAGCGAGCATATTTCCATTTATAAGGGGAAAATTTGGGTCATAGTCTGCCACGTTGTTGTTGAATATGACACGCCTTCGTATAGACATGTAGGTTTCCTCGCGATATTTGCCTGCACTGTTCAGTACCTAAGTGGTAATATTTTTTTAAATTAACTGATTATTAGTATGTAGAAATATATAGGTACGTCTTATCAAAGTCAAATGAATGTGCTATCAAAATAAAATATTTATGTTAAGTAACGTGTAGGACTGTATAAGGACTAACGAATGAAATCATCTATCTGTTCAATAAAGCCTATCTGAGGGTTAATATATTATATTGTTTGCCACTTGTCGAATAAACCTTATTCGTCGATTTATCTGACAATTTGAAAATCGGCCTTAAATATCTTTGTCAAATATAGACGAGAGCGTATAAATTAAAAGATCGTATTTTAAGCAATATAAAGTTTTATATGCGTCATTAAACTAACTAGATTTGAATATGTTCATTATATTATTAATTCTATCGATCATTTTACGATGTAATATAAAATTTATATATTAGATCACCATTAACAAATATCCGAATTATTTTTATTGCTAATAAAATATTTTATATATTCTAATTAATAATACGTAACTTCAATTAGCCACACACTAGCTGTGCCCCGCGGTATCACTGGCGTAAATTATTTTTTTATATATAAAACATTTTTCAGATTTCGATGTGTACTTTCTATATTCCCTCTATACAAATTAAACATTACTCGTTTTATTTTTTATCGCCAGACAACACAAATATTCTTTGTATAATGCCATCAGCAAGTATGCAAAGCTTGTATAGGTCCCGTACAGTGGACTGGGGGCGATCCCAGTTACAGCACCCAAACCAGATTTTATTCCTTTTACGCACTTTCCGAAATTTTCTTGAGTTGTCATTAACTCGTTGTGGGAAGCTTAGCAGAAATACTACTATTCTATACAGCCAGCTAAATAGGTCAACAACACCAAATGATTTGTCAATAACCGTAAACCGTTATAGGAAACGTTTTAACAACAATAAAAACGGAGTTTAACAACAATAAAAATTAATCCACCGGTGTACGCAATAAAATCGGTACTTACAAATGTCGTCGGCTGCACACGAGAAGACGGACTATCAGATTTCTCGTCGTAAAAAATGTCGTAAAGATGCCTTTTTTGACAGACCTTTTAATGTGCCACTAAATGTAATGACATAAAACATTATAACCGGAACTGGGTGAGATTCACGTTTGTTCCTTATTGCCCCATTTTATTGATCGGAATAGAGCGTATAATTGTAATGATGGACATTTAAACAAAGTTTGTTTAGATGATGGCTTGGGTCTAGTGATTAGCGTAGCCGCTCGGCACACTATAAAACCAGATGGGTGCGGGTTCGATTCGTGCCAGTGGCAAATTTGGGAAATGGCCTTTACGGAATTTGCTCTGGTCTGGATGAAACGATGAGTATGTGTTCTCTGGCGATATTTATATTGGTATGTTTTGTTACACGCCTGTATTCCCGAAGGCCTAGGCAGAGGTGCACTGCAGTGCACCCACACTTCGCCAATACTTTTTGGTCGCAATGTAATAGGGGGCGAGCCTATTGCCATAAAACCTGATGCAAACTGTGTCATATGCTTGAATAATGAACTTTTTCTATGAGTTAATACAGTTTATTTTGGCATCACAAAAATTTAGGCCTTATACCGTACAGTTTCTAATGTTCAACCAACCATACATACACACAACTCATTTCCATAATACTACGTCTAAATAATAATATGTATGTAGGTATCACTTCGTATTTGAGTTGTTTTATAGTTGTTAACGTGTCAATCGGCCTTGTTTACGTCCAACCAACCGTATTTATCCTCCAGACGGTTGAAACCCTGTACACACTACAACTTTAGTTCACTTTGCATCCGTTGAAGGCGGAAATATTAAAATTTGTGTAGACATTTGTGCGTTACTTTTTTTTATCAGCCTGTATCGGCCCACTGCTGGGCAAAGACCTCCCTTTCCTTCCTCCACTCCTCTCTGTTTCTCCTATCCTCTTCTGTTGTGCGTTACTTAAGTTTTTTTTTTTAATTATTTTTGCAAAAGTGATAGGTATTAAAACTTATTGACTTTAGAAAAAGAGACCAAAACTAATCTTCGAATTCAAATATTTTTTTATGTTTTCCCAATAACCAAATGAAAATTCATTTAACTAAGAATATTACTGCCTTGCATTAACTCTATGATTTGACATTAGATATATTTTTTAATCACACATGTTTTTTTGGGACTAAACCCACATCACAATCCTACCACTGTTACTCCTGCAAGCGACTTCCGTGGTTTGACGCTCGGCGAGACCAGGAGATAAGCGAAATTGTCTTGGAACTTCACAGCCAATAAAGTATAGGTACATTAACCTATAATCATTTTAATTAGCAATAAACTAGATTTTCAAGAATAAAGGACTGATATCTCAATAATATCGAACCGCTGAACGATATCCACTTATGACAGTTAATTGGATGCACCTAAGTAGTTAAACAAAAAGGATCCAATCCACATCAAGTCAGTAGTTATAGCAAGTCTGCCAAGACAAGACCTATGTCACAGAATATGTTGATGTTGTCTTGTTCTCTCGTATGAAATAAGACAGAGAGCGAGCGATCCAATCCGTGACAGAGGTCTTGCCTTGACTTGCGTGCTAACAGCATAGGTTTGACATAATATGGCAGCTTGGAGTTTGATAATGTATTCTAAAAGGGACATGTGGAATGGTGACCTAGGTGGTAAAAATACTATTAGTTTTTAGGTATTTTTTGTTGATTGAAAATACCTCGTTTATGCACCGTTTGGTATAATCAACACATTTTTAGGGTTCCGTACCCAAAGGGGAAAACGGTAACCCTATTACTGAGACTTCGCTGTCCGTCCGTCCGTCCGTCCGTCCGTCTGTCACCAGGCTGTATCTCATGAACCGTGATAGTTAGAAAGTTGAAATTTTTACATATGATGTATTTCTGTTGCCGCTATAACAAATAAGGAAGCTCCCATACAACAAACGTGATGTTTTGCCGTTTTTATAGATAATAGTACGGAACCCTTCGTGCGCGAGTCCGACTCGCACTTGGCCGGTTTTTGTAAATTTTGTGGGTTGGATCTTTTTTGCTTATCTACGTCCAATTAAAACAAATTCCACGTGAGACGGTGGGCACACGGCCCGCGCGAGGCACTGTAATAAATTAGCGCCTCGCTGCCTCGAGACACCGCGACAGGGATACCCACTCAGCGAGCACCATTGATGGAAGAATATCAAACGCAGTTTAGATAGCGGAATGGCGTTGACGTATTGTTATTATTGTGGGACAAGCGAGACGGACCGTCTGTCGCGGCCTTTACTGCTATTTATTCGGATATAAAACGCGGGTCTCAGACGAGGTCTCTTTTTGTTCGGTCAGCCTCTTTGGGGGTATAAAAGCGGGGTATGCCGCCTTAGCTACAGATATAATATTTTTTGGTGGTGTCCTTAGGCTAGCTACTGTTGAGGTGAGGATTGTTATTTGGGTTGCGGAAGTATGCTTCCGCGTTCCCGCGACCTGACAACCAGCGGAGTGCTGGACACCAAGAGGTTTTATTGAGTAGGAGTCCCCTTGAAAAAAAAAGGATTGTTAAATTCAGATAACACTAGCGGATACCTGGCGTGTGTAACTACGATGAATGGTTTGTTGTTTGTTTCATTGTTTTAGTGGCCTAAAACCATCTTCGCATTATTGCCTTTCTAATGAAACCAGTTTGGGGTACATCAGTCTGATGGTTTCAAAGTCTATGATGGACATAGGTAGAAACATTTTTGTGTTTTATATATCGGTAATATTTGACTTAAGCGCCACTTTTGGTCGATATTGACGTATACACATATTTGGAATCGGAGATTTTTTCAGCGTCAAGGCTTATTAAGGTTATTTGACAATAGCCTTTCATTTCTCGGATTCTAGATTTCTCGATGTATAGATTTCTGAACACTTTCGTTCAAATCAGAATCTCAAACCAATAATTATTAAAACACCATAAACATGCAGAATGCCGGGTGCAGGCAGCAGCGTGGCGTGGGCAATAGGGTGACAAAGCATCGCATGTCTGCGGACAATGTGCGGGACACACGGACACCGTGTTCACACGATCAGATTGCGCCTGCTTTATGGCACCGAACGCTCGCCATTAGTACCGGCCGGTGCTCGAATTGCCTAATTAGAATTACACGGCAGGCTCCCAACCGGTTTTTAGATTTCGCTATTCGCGTGCGGTATCTAGATTGCGGTTTGTTTTTGCGATTTTGTCTTGAAATTTTTCGTCGTAATTCTATTGAGAATTCAAGTATTGTGGTCTTTAATGAGTCCGTGGCATCAATCGAATGCTTAAATAATAAAAAAAAACAACATACTTTAAAGCTGTTTGTTTTAATAAGGTAACAATTGTCTGATGCTTTGGAATTGTTATACCTAAGTTGAAAAAAACTTGTTTTGAATATTAAATGTTTTGTTTGTACTAATACTTACTTATTTGAACATTTTAAGAGTTTCACGTTAGTCGTGGCGAGCGTAATAAAAGTTTATTATGATCGAATTTTACACGCGTCCGATTTTAGGGATCGGTACCCTATAAAAACGAAACAAATTTACGAACATAAAAAATACGAATCAGCAGAGCGCACAATCACGTTATCGTTGAAATATCGATACAATTTTCATGATCAGTGAAATAAAATCGGAGTGTCTTGACGTTTGTTCAAATTTATACCCGCGCGCGTACAGCGCAAGATTGTCGTAAAGTTGAAGATGTTATGTCCGTTGATAAGTGCGACATTGGGTATCGGAGTATCCCGGACTGACCGGTTTATGCTGGACACCCTATTAAACGGATAATTCGTTTTGCAAAAAAAAAATGCGTTTAAAGCGACGGATTTGTTAACAACATATGTACCTAACTTATTATTGTCTTAACACTTAATTCAGTTTATATTTTATATACAAAATATGACTCAAAAGTATGCAGTATATATATTTTTATTTTAGATTATTGCGAATTATAATATTAGTATAGTAGGTGTACATTTTTTTTTTATTATTTCAGTCTCAGTTTTTAAATAGATTCAAAATAAAAATAAAAACATTGCTTGATTAGCTGTCAATGTGAGTGGAACATTTTTTTTTGCACTTTTTATAATATTTTCCTTAACTTTACCCAAATCTTATGGTACCTACTCAAGTAGGTACATCCGGACCCATTTATTTCTGTTTATCTCTGTTGACATTCAACCGTGAGACCAGAATTATTGACAAATCATCAATCACGACTCAGCGCAGACAAATCCATCATTCCCTTAATTAATTTATCAGCGCAACGTATTTATCAACTTAATAACCAACAATTAGACTATTATCAACTTTAACACCAAAGCGATAGAGGTTATGCTTCTACGCGTTGCATGTAAATATTCAAAAGTTATTTTTGTTGATTTCTTTTTGGAGTAAATGCGACTTTACTGGTGTTAAAATAAGGCATATGTTTTGTTTTCGGGATGGGCTTTTATGAGTCATAATAAAGTGGTAGTTTCATATTTGGGGTGGCAACTTAGTTTACCTGGGTGTTAAAAGTGCGCGCGATCGATCAAAAATGTATGCGCAGGCGCCGACAATCGCGATAACTTGATAAATTAATTTCGAGACAAAAACATTTTGAAATATTATGAGAAAAGACTTCGTCCTATTTTTTCATTATCTTTTTCTGATTCTCAAAAATAATCCCGAAGACCTCCTTACTTAATGATAGCCCAAATACAGCGTAGATTTTTTTTAAATTATTCAATGATTTCTGATCAAATCTCGAGAGTTCAAAATCAGAATCAGATTTTTTTATTAATGTAATACAATACAGGCACTAATAAATCGTCTATGATAATAATAATAGTATCTCTACCTACTCTAGTTCATAGTATGTACTTTATATATAGTACTTTACCTTTCAAAATATCTTAGCAAGCGTACCTTTTGTTCTTAAAAAATATTCATAAATAACACTATTCCGAACATAAATCATTACAAAAATAAAATAAACTTTCAATAAACAATAGCTCACACGTACCTAAAGGCCGGACCACACTGGCGACTCCGCGACTGCGTCGATGATTGATCGCGCGATTGTCTAACAGCGCCTATCAATCATTGGACAAGTCGTCGGGCGGTCGCCGGACAGTCGCCGGCCAGTCGCCTCCAGCCTGTCAGCCGATGACGTCTTGATCGATTAAAACCCTTTTAACGGGCGTAATAAGACAACAATTCAATAAGTTATCGCAGATTTTTTTAAATTTAATAATGGGGGAGACCTTTGCCCAGCTGTGGGAGAATATAGGTTAAAAAAAAAGATTTTTTTAATGAGATCGCTGATATGCGGAGGATTTATTGTTTGTTACGTTTCGATTTTTCCCCTTTTCTACTCGCTATTATATTATAATATGCTTTATTTCTGATTGATTTTTATTTCTTTCAAAATAAAATAAAGGGAAATGTAAAAGTACAATTATTTATAAAAAAAATAATCTCCAACGAGGAATCCCATCTCAACTTAAATTACCCTTCACATTTTCTCATTGCATTAAAAAATAGTTTACTTTTTGCGTTTTTATTGCAATTATTTGTATGTTAATTAGCACTTGTAATTACATTGTAAGCTATTGGGGTCCAGCACGCAAGGTGGTGTAGACGTTTGAGCTTTAATTGAAGCTTATATCTTGTAAAGGCGTGGCTCGTTTGATTTATTTATGTACCCTGTGAGCAGGTGACTAAATGCTAGATTTTAAAGTCTCATTCGGCACAAAGTAATTTCGGTCCTAGTTACATCAAAATTAATTTCAAATTGTATTGCACTGTATACTGTACAAATGCCTTAGACTTTTTTGTGGGATAAATAACTATGAGTATCAATAGTAGACGCCATTTGGATGTCGGTTTATGGTGCGATAGCTCAATTCGTCTCACTCTACTACGTATTCAATAAATAAGAATGACAGTGTCAGCATGACTTCCCAAAGGCGATACGGACACGCCAGAAGATGGTGCCCTAGGAGCTGATCCTTCACCACGGTCAATACATATGTCTTCGGTTTACCTTCTGACATCTGCCTCTTTGGACTAACAGTCCTTAGTTACTATTCTTTATACGAGTACATATAAAGAAAACTTTATTTTTTCTTTGATAAGAAGATAGATTTAAAAAACCACCTAAAATGTTAGTACAATTTTACTTCATCAAAATAGTTATTTGAACAAATGAATTCATTCAATATAAATACTACGGAACCAGAATCCGCTGTATTGTGTGTTCTTACCAACAGGACCACATTGTATTAAAAAGTTTTTTTCTACATTCAACTCTTTTAAATTTCACACATAATGGACCGTGTACCAAGAAACCCCTCGTTAATTTGTATTTAACTTTCACATGCTAATTGATATAGTTATGCAGAGCTGACCACCTGAGTCATTGAGTTCAATGGCGATTCGCTTGAATCAAACTTAAACATGGGCATTAATAATGTTTCCCTGTACACGTAATAGACCTATAGGACGGTAGAAAATTAATTATCTGGTCTTATAAAAAAAATGGAAGCAAGTTTTTGTCTGTACTCAATACGAGTAAACTTTAGGTAGTTTTTCAATGAGATAAAAATCTATATTTACTAAAATTCTAAGAAATTTCAATTTATCTAGGTTTATAATTGCATGAAACTTGCAGATGAAAGAAATTTTGGAATGCAATCGTAATTATAAATTAATTAAATTAAATTGAATAGTTACGGTATAATTAGGTCCATGAGATGCTAATGTGTGACAGTACTATATAATACTTTGAGAATTAGGATGCGATGGCTGTTTAAAGAAGTAAACGTAGCATAGAAGAAGAGACTTATGTCCAGTTGAATAAGTCTTACATAAGTAATCATGAAGATAAAGATGATGAGGCTTTAAGTCAAAATCAATTATTATAGTCTTGTTGCGAACTCTACTGAAAACCGAGCAAGGAGTTTCGAGTGGCGCGCTGCTCAAAGCACTAGCGGACAGGAAATGCCAGCAACTACTTATTCACCCATTCGCAATGTAATCTGCGAACATAAAACATGCAAAAATCAGATCTAACCCATCGCGTGACACCCAATTTATTCTAAACCTTCAGACTATTTGTCAATTACTCGTCGTCCTATCGGATCCTTCGGGCATCGCGCCGCGTGTAAACGTCACCCGTCGGCGGACCAATTACAACGCTGCGCACGCGCACCGGTGACGGCAACAACGCACCGCCCGATACCATAAAGTTTTCGAGCCATTTATAGAAGTGAAATCAGCTCGGCGGAGATCGGCAGCCGTTCCAATTAATGCGGGCACCCCCTGCATCTGATATAGGCAACACTATAAATTGTGGATGGGAGGTGATGTGTGGTAGATGGTGGATACTATTCCTTTACTTTTTTATTCGTTGGTAATGTACTACGTATTCTAAGGTAAAGACTGCTGTTCAGGTTTGAGGGTCAAATGTTTGGCGTCAGATTTCGTTCATGACATTTAACGTCAAATGTACAAATCAGGGTCATATTAGGAAGGAAGTTTGCTCAATTTAATGATAAAATTGTTTTTTGAACCCTTCCAAAACCTTTGAAATCAAAGTAAAATAGGTTTTCTGGAAAACTCTGCATGGTAGCCATTTTTAAAGTTTTGTGTCTAGACTTCTAATAAGGAAGAATTTTATTTACTTTTATTGTTAGCCTCTCTTTTATGTTTGTTTAGGCAATGAACATACACGCTGCTGTAGAAATTGTATATTTATTTAAATATTGATTTCGACTTAGCTTAGGTGCAGTTCTACAAGTTTTCATAACATTATTCAGTTGCTGTTAAAAACGAGAGACTCTTGTTTCTTTTAGCGCTTTATATAACTTTACACAAGCTAGTGTATCTTCAAGTGAATTACTATCCAGCGCTGGGCAGTAGGAGGACATCAGTGCATCCGATAATTTAACGGCCTCACGCTAGCCACCCGCAATTTAATGTACCGCCGAACCGCCAGGAGGCATTAATAATTTTCTCCTTTGCCCATTGTGCTCTCACTACCGGAGGGACACTCACGATCGTAGACATCATCGGTGCCTATCGCAATACAACAGCATCCATGTACAGACCTCTAACTTAATATGTGCATCACGACGAGCGCGTATATGGTGCGCGCACCCCGCCCAGCCACCACCGACCAATCCAATCGCGCATTTTAAATGCCGACCAGCCATTGTATGTATATCAAGTGGCCGCTCGAATAAATTGAGTCCTTGACGCGCGTCACGGCGACGTTGTCGGATCCGCGATAATCCGCGCGGATTCAAAACCGCTCATCCACCGGCACACCCCGAAGAATCCCCTAAATCAATCGTACGCCCGCACTCCATAAATTAAGAGGCGAAACAATGACCCTAAATTATTGGGCCGTCTCTTTTATCAGGCACCGTATTGTTCCTTTTTTTAAACGACTCCTTACACAAATGAGACTCCGCTCGGACTTATTAGGCTTCGGTATTTCGCTCGGTGAAGATCGACAGCGGCGATAGCGGCCGCGAGAGCGCGTGGACTGACGACGCGTTCGGTTTAATTATTCGACTTCCTTGTGCGTTCGTCCCGAGTCGAGACTCTGGGTCCGAGTCCCGAGCGGGGCGAGTGCGAGGGTCGAGTGGCCGAGAGACGGCTAACGATCGCCGGGCGGCATCCGGGGCGCGTATCTGGTATTCCATCACGGTGGACGTCGGCGCGTTATTTTTCCCCGCAGCCTAGCCGTTTATGCCTCGCATTAACATAAAACAAGCGGGCATGCGGCGGGCCCGCGTCCATATTTCTGCTACCGTCGTGACGGTCGGCCTCGGTATTGTGCGCCGCGATACAGATCTCGGGACGCATGCGCACGCTGCCACTGGATATTTAGAAGCTGTCTCTTAAATTCGCGTCCTTACCGACTTAACGAGTCGCATTCTGCGTATGCGACATGCGATCGGCTATTGTCCCTTTTTCCTTTTTAGAGCGGTTGTAATTTGCCGTGAGAGGTTAATGCGAGGTTTTCTAACTGGCGAGGAGTTGACGCTTTCCATTACGCCGGGGGATGGTTTCATAAATATTTTATTGGTCGTGAGGCGGGCGGCCAGGGGTGCTCTCATTACGGCCGCAGCCGTTCAAGATCATTAGTCGGTGATAAAATGTGGTCCCAACGCGTCGGTCGGTGCATTCTTAACACGTTGCTCTCCGAAGTCGATGCCTTTTGTTTTCGCGCGACCTGTTTTATAATTACGAGCGGGTTTAGGGTTAACGGTCTAGTTTTCGTTGATTATATTTTGTTTTAAGTATATATTCCTTAACAAACTTATAAGCACACTTCAAGTAAGCTACATAAACTCTGGACCCATAACCTCTTGCGTTAAAAGATCAAAGTGCAGAATCTTAGTCAGCATCGGACATGGTAATGAGTTTCCTATCTATTCAGTCCGAGGCTCCAATCTCGGCGGGGCATCACATACGTACAGTATAACCTGCATAACGCACTTACGTCTTCGAGTGTCCTCCCGTAATGTAATGAAACCCGATCGGGACATTCTCGGCTAGAGATGACTCTTAATGTGCATCTAAATACTATATAAAGTAGTCGGTACGGTGGCGCAGTGACATACGGTTGTAGGGGACGGAGAATAAGACAGCTCGGAGATAGGTTGGTGGTTTTTAAGTAGCTTGTTTATTTCTGCTGTTTAAGTACTTTAAAGATAAAGCTCTGAATAAATGTCTCTATGGATTTACTGTTTTTTTTTCTATTCAAGCTATATGTCTGCTCCAATTGCTTTTCCTTTATGTGTGCGTTGTCAAATCACACGGATTTGTATAGCTTTACGCTATCCCTTTGCGGGTCATAATTAGTTTTCAGCGCTGTTTGCTATCAAATACCGTTGATCTAAATTTGATTAAATGTCAAATTTTGAACCTCTTCACTGCGTGTAACATGTATCATATATTTATATTTATTTATATTCATAACTAGTGAAACGAAACGATACCATTAGGGATAAATAGCCCAGATTACTTCTGTATCCCCTACTCGAGCAATGATGTCGTCTTTAAATTTTCCCCAAACGTATAATTTTAAATTTTGTTCTAACGAATTCTTATGTAAATTCAAATCCCGCATCTAGAAATAATTTTCATGTGCGAATGTAATATTCGATTATAATTTCCACTTGTTGAACGGTGAAGCAAAACATCTTGAGGAAACCTGCACGTCTATAGAAGGCTTGTGAAGTTTATCAATACTCATTGGGCCAGCGTGGTGGACTATGGCCAAAATCTTTCTCGTATTGAAGGAGAATGTGAACGGTATAATGGCAATAGGCTCGATGCCTATGGGACTACATTGACCACTACATTGGGACCAAAATACATCAGCGTAGTGTGAGCGCACTGCAGTGCACTTCTGCTTACCCCTTCGGGAAATACAGGCGTGATTTATATATCGAACAAGTTGGTAATTCTAGACGGTCGTGTGTGAGACCCCTGAAGCCGGTCAGTGCATCGCATTCGCCCTCGCGTTATGATAATGAGATAGAATCCGAAATTGGACGCTGTGTGACCGCCGACCAAGTATTTCACACATTTCGATTTAAATTTACTTATTGCTTAAGTTAAACTCACTTGGAGTTTGAATTGTTGAGGTTAAAGGACCCTGTTATGTATTTTCAACTTTATTTACTTATAAGGTCCAGAGCCACTATTGTTGTGATGTTGCTATGATTGAATTTTTTAACACGTTCAGTGCGTAACGAGGTCTAATACGCCTCGTATAGGTGTTCCTTGCGGTGCGGCTATGCAAAATATAGCCTTCACTGCCGTGCGGAGGCCGCAACTTAAATTTGATTTAGTTTATAAAAGAGATGAATACATATCTAAGATGCTCTAATAAAACAGAATGCAGTGGTGTATCTATTTTAATAAGCCACTTACCGCCATAATGATAATCTTCAAACGAGGTCTTAAACGCCCCGTACCACAGGAAAGGAACGATAAGTATAAGTGTAAGTGCCGCTGTCATGTCATGTCATGTCATGTCATGTCATGTCATGTCATGTCATGTCATGTCATGTCATGTCATGTCATGTCATGTCATGTACATAAATATAAGTGCCGCTGTCAATGTGTTAAGGCATTACAACGACATCTTTTGTTGATGTTAGCTAGAATATGACTAATCTAACGGCTTCAAGGTGACAGTCTAGTGTCTACACTGGTTTTAATTCCTAAAAAAATAAGTCATAGGAAGCAACTGCACAACGATAGTGGTAAGGGACTTGTGGCCCAGTTATTGTTCACGCTTAGATACTCTGTAATGAAATAGGTAACAAGTTAAGGTAAGTTCACCTCTCCCTACCCCTTCCAGGAATACAGGTATGATGTGCCATGTATTTTTATTATTTTATCGAATAAATCGATAATCGTGCAGACATCGACATATTTTATCAATATTGATAGATATAATTATAGAACGGAATATCAAATTATCATAACAAGAGCGTGATTGGTGATAATATGGTCCAAAATAAATTTTCTGTTTGGCACTTGTTGATAAGAACGATGCAAATATGTATTCGCAATTATTTTGGGTTTTTCGTTATCATTTCCTAGTATACAGGTATGTATGTGCTTATAATTGACTATCCGTGTTGCTATTACAGATAAAATAAAATAAAGACATTTTTGGAGATATTTGATTTTGAAGCAGTGGTAGCTAGTTGGTACAACCCTCGCTTTGAGAGCAAGGGGTTGCAGGTTCGAATCCTGCGCCCGTAACTCTGAAATTTATAGATTTTCTGACCGAATTTCATTTTACAAATCATGAATATTCAATTGGATGAGCCTGCAAAAATCTGCACATCTATTGAAAGGCGTGTGAAGTTGATTTGTGCTGAGTAGAAATTTACTTTGTATGCAGGCAATAGGCTCGCCCCCTATTACATTGGGATACAAAATACATCAGCAAGGTGTAAATGCAACTCTGGCTACCCCTTATAAAAATAAATACGCGATGATAAAGATTTACAAACATCATAGAAAAAAAAAACTTAAAAACAAGCTTTTATTTAATTGCACTTAGTTTTTTTTTTTTTTTTTTATGAGATAGGGAGACAAACGAGCAGACGTTTCACCTGATGGTAAGTGATCAACGCCGCCCATGGACACCTGCAACACCAGGGGCATCGCAAGTGCGTTGCCGGCCTTTAAGGAATGAGTATGCTCGTTTCTTGAAGATACCTTTGTCGCATCGGTCCGGGAACACCGCTGCAGGAAGTTCATTCCACAATTTGGTGGTGCGAGGGAGAAAATTCCTGGTAAATCGCACTGTACTGGAACGCCATTCATCCAGATGGTGAGGATGGTAATGCAGTCTGTGGCGAGCCGTGCGATGGTGGAATTCAGCGGCAGGTATCCCTAGTAGCATTTATTGTTGGCAAATTGTTGGACCAATGTAGCATTTCCATCGCTAATGGTTGGCCAACCGTTAGAAATGGCCGCCTGGGCAGCAAGCATCCCAACCATTGTAGCCAACGTTGGCCCTACCTGATACGGGCCAACGATTATTTTCCATCGTTGGCCCTATAGTCGTATTTGCCACGTAGGGCCTTCTGCTAGTAGCTTCAAGTTGGGCCAACGTTGTGTTTTCCACGTATAACCTACTGTATGTTCGCCACGTAGGGCCTTCTGCTAGTAGCCTCAAGTTGGGCCAACGTTGTGTTTTCCACGTATGACCTACTGTATGTTCGCCACGTAGGGCCTTCTGCTAGTAGCCTCAAGTTGGGCCGACGTTGTGTTTTCCACGTATGGCCTACAGTATGTTTGCCACGTAGGGCCTTCTGCTAGTAGTCTCAAGTTGGGCCGACGTTGTGTTTTCCACGTATGGCCTACAGTATGTTTGCCACGTAGGGCCTTCTGCTAGTAGCCTCAAGTTGGGCCAACGTTGTGTTTTCCACGTATGGCCTACAGTATGTTTGCCACGTAGGGCCTTCTGCTAGTAGCCTCAAGTTGGGCCAACATTATGTGTTCCACGTAAGGCCAACAATGCGTTTGCCACGTAGGGCCTCCTTCGATTAGCCTCGTATAGGGGCTACAGTGCGTTTTCCACGTAGGGACACCCACAATTTAACTCACATGGGGCCCACAGAGAAATATCAACCACTGATGGTGCACCCATCAGTAACTGACATTTTATTTTAAGCCCTATATGAGGTAAACAGTGGGTGTCCCTATGAGGAAAACGCACTACTGTAGCCACTATGCGAGGCTAATATAAGAAGGCCCTACGCAAACGTATTGTTGGCCTTACGTGGAACACACAACGTTGGCCCAACTTGACAGGAACATTCCTACTCATTTTATAGGTAAGGTGTCATGTTAAACATGTTACCCCTTATAATAATGAGCAGGAATGTTTGTGTCGAATCTCTACGAAGTACCTACTCATTTATACGTCCTACCTACTGTCGGAACAAAAGCCCTGCAAGTCCTATAAACAGATAATTCTCATAGAATCTATGTATAAAAAGAACCGACCGACGTGGCGTCCGAACTAATACGATTTCTTTTGTTTTCTTTACTGCGTGGTGACACGCTACCATTCACGCATTGGTTCTTTTTCTACACAAGTTCTACTGTTAAAAAAAACACAAGATATATAATAAAATATCTATTAAAATTACTTACAAAACAAACTTTACTAACAAAAAATAGTTAATATAGCTGGGCCGACACCAGCCTATCCACTATGTGTGCTTGGAACGCCACACCAACCGATCTACGCAGCAGGATCGCGATCGCAAGGTGGATTGTGTGAGTGGCTAAGAACGTGGATCAGCCCAGTGGGTGCCCAGCTATTTAACCATGGTTGTAGGTCGTTATATCTAATGATGCAATGTCATGCTCACAAATGGTATACAAATAAATGAACTATTATCCTTATCATTGAAGTTGGGCAGGAGTAGGCACTTTTTTTGTAAATCAGATAGACAAACCTGTTTTGTTTGCTTACAACTGACCTTGTATATGCCCATTTCGGAACTTCTAATAGGTTCATTGTAAAAATCATTTTTATTCAAAAAATAATTACAGTTTAAATTATAAGAATTAGATCCATCACTTTCAATTGAATTAATAATAACTATGTCACCGTTAATAGTAACATAGCATGAATCACTTGTTCTAGTACTTAAAGTACAATTATTATTAAAAGGAATTTTCTTTATGACACCATTAATTTGTTTTACAGTCACTGATTTCTTAGACACCTGATCATCAGCTGTCTTTTTCTTTTCACCTAATCTTTTGGCAACTTGTTGCAAAGGCAAATTATGACAACGAACTAGTTTCTTTATTTTAGACATAAAATTTTCGAATGGAAATGCGGAAAATGAATCTAAGTTTCCAAAGTTACCCACATCCCCTGACAAATGTAGAAGATTATGTACATTATATACGAGAAATTCGTTGCAATAAAACTTTGGAACATTTTGCACAAAACAATGAAGCAAATTGTTAGCATACGATCGCCATTCATCGTTTTGACTTAAATCGCTACATAGTATATATATAGCGCAATGTAATATTAAAAAGTGTTTATATAAACCATCTGACAGCACATTAGCTAAAACGACTGGCCCCAAATACAGAATAAAGGCTCTAAATTCAGTTGCTTTCCAAAATTTAAACAGCTTCAATGGTCTGGGCCGCCTGCTAAACTCGACGGGATAATTATCACGCCTAATTTTTGCTAGTCTACTTGATATATTTTCTATTTTAGGAACATTTAATTTACATTTTTTTGGTCCACTTTCGACCCAACATCGTATCATCTTTTTCATAACACCGAGACATACTAAGTGCATGAAGTCTAAAGGGACTTGTGTCACTAATCCTACATTAAGTTCTGAGAGTACACTCCTGGACACTTGATGATCATCATACTCTTGGTTATTGAATCCAATGTCAGTTCTAAGATTTAAATCAGATGTATAATACCATACAGTTCTGCCAATGTATGTGCCTTCCTGCTGACATTTTTCACAAGCATAAAGGGAATTGTGAGATTTTATAGATTTTATGAATGCTCTTGCCGGCGCATCAGCTATAATACAGCTTACAAAAAACGATTTTTTTTTGCCATTTATCAGTAATCCATTTTGCTCTAAATGAAGACATTCGTCGATAAAGGGGCGTAAATAGTCATTAGCACTTTTTGGTTTGGTTTCGCCATAATAAAGCCCTACAATAAATGGTTGCTTATCAACACTTTGATCTAAAATACATAAGAGTGGCCAAAAAGCATTAGTAGTGCTAGAGTGCACTGGCAAGCCATCAACATTACAAGTTATAGATATAAATGAATCATGGTTAATTTCCAATGTTTTCTTATACATTAATGGATAAGATTTAGATGTTAAACCAACTAATGCTCTTTCTATTATTTGTTCTTCAAGTCCAAAATATATGTATGAGCCTCCAGCGCATTCTACAACGTTAATACTTTTTGGTGTCTGTAACAGTGTTCGTGAATCTTTTGGCAAAGTTGGATATCGTGATTGTAATTTTTGCAATAAATCATCCAGGGCAAAGTGGGTAACATTATGCTTATGAGACCATGAAATAAGGAAGGTAGCTATATTGTCATCAAGTACAATGGATTGTGGTTGAATGGTTGTAGTATCACAACCATTTTTATCAGTTTGTTCTGCCAATTTGCCTATATTGGTACAACCAACTGATAAAGGAGGCGAAGACTCGGGAAGACAATTTGCAGGGGGAAATTTATCACTTATTCTTAACTCTTCTCTTATTTGTGCTGCCTTTTGAGTAAACTTACGCCTTTTAGTTCTACTTGACAAACCACCATCGAAATATCCGGTATATGATCGTTGCAATGAGGTATCACTGCATTGTATTTCTTCTGTTCTCTCTTCCTCCATCTCTGTCTTTGGTGAACCTGAACCAATTGGTTATGACGTTCTGTATGTCGGTATCCGTTGCTAGCTCAGCAATTTTATTTCGACGCACAGCCTCTGTAAACAAAAATATTACGTAAGTAAATATAATATAAAGTAACACAGCATATTCAAACATAGATGAATGTATTATGAGAAGTTTCAACAGAATTTGCAGTTTCAAACAGTGTCAAAAAATATATAAGAGAAACGTGTCTGTATATATCGACTTGAAGTTAAATATCAATTGACTTATATGAAAAAGTATATACCTTTTATGACCGCAACTATGCTTTGATGATCCTTTAGAGCAATTTTTTTGTTTTTTCCAGTCCAGTTGCAAGAAAGTGCTAAATTGTTTGTAAAAAGTTTCTCAAGGATCCTTCTTACAATGGCAGCCGGTTTGGTTCCTCCAACCAAAGATAAATAGTTTATCTACAAAATTTAATAAAAAAATTAGGATACAGTATATTAAACACCACAAAGTAGCTGAGCTAATATGAATAAATTGATAGCTCATAATACAGGTAAACTTTTTAAATGGGCATGCTTGGCCAAATCCGAAACTGTGACGATTAGCGAAATGTCCTAAAAGGAGACTACGGAAGGAAAAAAAAAACATATTATATTATTACACCATTTGATAGTGTCGCTAATAAGGAACGAATTCTCGGAAGTAATTATATTTATATGGCAAACTTAAGTCTTACATTTTAATGAACTGCCTCATATTTTAAAGTAATGTCCTTAATAATCATACCTACATAACCTATACTGCAAAGAGATAATAAAAAAAAAATTAGATCATAATGTTGTGAAAAAATACTGCACTGTGGGTGTGTTGAAAATAATATTGAGCATCATTTCAAACAAGGTACAGGTCCTGTGCCTTGTTCATTACGGACATTATTTTAAAATTGGAAGCAGTTCATTAAAATCCAACACTTTTATTAAGTTTACGGTATGTCATTACTTCCGAGAATTCGATCCCGATATTTTTTTTTTTTAAATATCAATATTGATTTAAAAAAAAAACAATGATGCCATTATAGTTTTGTCACAAAAATTTTATATTATTTTCATATTATGCCATATTGTCACAAAAAGAAATTCTATTTTTTCATATGGCATTTCTTTTGAGGAGAGGAGGTAAGTCTGTAATCTCACCAAAATGGCTTTATTTCCCTCCGTAGTAAGCCAACTTTCTAACTTCTTTAGGGCCACTTCATCGGTGCATGGAACTGACACATCATCAGGCAAAATAACTGATGCAGTTGTGCTAGCTGTGGGTGACCTTAATCTTAATAATATTTCATTTTGGCTTTCTTGCAAGTCTTTAAGTTGGCATTCAATTTTTGCAAGGTGTTTAGCAATGGCATCTGAAATAAATCACCCATAAGAATATTAATACATTACCCTAACATTCATACCTAATTTAATATACATTTAAAGTAGTACAAGTTTTACCTAAAGCATATAAAGGAGCCACATCTGCTTCTTTTTCTGCTGAACCTAAAAATGTTTATATATAAGTACAAAAAGATTGTAATGTTTACATCATAAATTGATTCCTCACAGACATAGTCCTTAGATTAAAAAAGCTTGTATGTACTTTGCATGCCAAAATGTGCATCAAAGGCAGTGCAATAGTCCGCGCTTCACCGCTGTCGGTGCCGGACATCATACATTACAAAACATGCCTAGGTGTGCTGTATTAAGATGTAATAAAAAACAAAAACTGACTTCAAAAACCCAGGAGAACTAAAAAGGCTAAAATAAATATTTTTATTACCACCTCTGCCTACCACTTCAGGAAAATCAGGCTTGATGGTGTGTCATCGAGTGTTATCATATTGGCACAGACTCCAAATAATCGCTTATAGAGGACATACCATCATCAGCTAAATTATGAGGACTGCTGAGATGGTGCGTTTTTGGTAAGAAACCATAACATAAAGTATATCAAACTTTAAACTTATATTAATTACTCACTTATGCTTGGAATTGATGATCCAGAGTTGGTATCAACAAACAAGGGATCACCTCTAATCTTATTATCTGTCAAAGACTTTCTAAATAGACCAGTGTTAGCATGTTGAACATGTTCTTCATCGGTACATGTTCCAGGCGGATTTGGGTATGTAATAATAGTATTATCTTCTGAATTGCTGTCACTGATGTCACTATCATATATTTTTTTTGTCTTTTTGCGTCTTCTAACTTGGACACTTTGGTCACTATTAACTTCAGAGTCAATTTCAGCTTGTTTTGCTTTTTCTCTAGCTTTAGCCAGGTTGTCTGAAATTATAATACTATTATGAAAAGCCTATTCCATCATATGAGGTTACTTTACCTACAATGTACCTAGGTAACACTCACTGTTTCTACTTAACCAAGATACAATGTTGCAAACAACTAAGTGAGGCCGGTTAAAACTATGCTTTGACGTGTACATTACATAGACACTTACACAGATGTACAATAAAACTACGCCAAGCCTTGTTCGAGGCGCGTCGCACACATGTTTATAAAACCGGCCTCACTTCCTTGTTCGCAAAATTGTACCTATCTTGTCTTGTTTATTTGATCTGAGTTAATGACAAGTTAATGAAAATATTACCAGAGCCTTTGTTACTTGACACTGGCGCCTTTTTTTACGAAAGAAGTTGGCATGCAAACATTCTCTTACCTGTTTTATAAAATACACGTTTAATACTGTATGTTTTCCATGTATCATCAGGCACAATAGAACCATCAATACACTTATTAAATTTACTGTGTGTTTTGTGTGGAGGCCACATGCAATGGTGTTTTCGCGGTGTGAGCCATTCCTCTCTTATGACGCCAATACCGCCACCATCATCATCGCCAAATTCCAAAACATTGAACATGTTGTAGGTACCTCAACCTGGTATAAAAGGAAATGCGGTGAACTTTAGCTAGAATGACTAATTCGATCTGTAGGTAAATTGCCGCCATTTGGTTTAGGAAAAAAATCGCAAGCACGTGGCTGAGTGTGCCTATTAACATTGTTAAGAATCCGTGGCCACGCCAAAACGCGCAGTCCGCCATGAAAACTAAACTACAGCAATTTACGTTAGATTACTTAGATTATTCATTATATTTGTAAGTACTTACTTAATTTCGAAGCGATAACCGATCACCGACCAACCAAAGATAGCAATGACCAGTGTTGCCAACTTTATTTTAAAGAATCCATCCACAAATTGTGGTATCGTAACCCACCAGAAAACCACTAAATATGGCGATCCCCCAAAACCACCAGAAAATCACTAACATATTATCTTGCCAGACAGATTATACCTAAACACAACAAATTGAAAATAAAACAACGTTATTGTAATTTATACTAAATATTATTTACCTTTGCTAAGTATTTAATAACTAAAAAAAGAAACGTTTTAAAGACAATTAATAATTGCTCTACGTCAGCGTTAGAATGCGGTAAAACTATTAAAGATACAGCAAATTTGGCTAAATCTTGAAATCTGTTTTCTCCAGACATGTCTTTGAAATTCAGTACATCGTACCAAAACTTTTACACTTGTGCTAGTGGTTGAATTTCGTAACTTACCACTGATTGAAGCAACGAAAGCCACTAGAAAAAAACCACTAGCCACTAAAACCAAAATTTGACCGCTAAAAGGTAAGTCTAAACCACCAGATCTAGTGGAAATTCCACTGAGTTGGCAACACTGGCGATGACGTTGCGGTGCACCCTTATGGTATAAGACCTCTTCACTAGGGATGGCAATCTGAGATCGATTAATCAAACAATCGATTTTTCGGGCAAAATATCGATTACTGAATATAAATCAGATATAGAAGTATAAATAAAATACACTTACTTCAACAGCCAAAAATAATGTTGGTACGGTATTATCTACTAATTTTCGTCGTTTATTAG